>JAZGLO010003729.1:37500-1237500 GCA_036873155.1 Biomphalaria sudanica
TATAAGTAGAGGCGGAACAGTTATTTTTTATCTTCTAGAGGCGTATCCTATTGTTATTACTAGATATTTAGTCTACCCAAATAGCATGTGCTATACACATTCAAAGTGTTCTTAAAAAAAAAATTTACAGGCTTGTTATTTTAGTTTAAAAAAAACAACTTACAAATCTTAATGAAATTTTGCGCATTATCTGTAAGCAGTGTAATGTGTGAGCAAGACTGGCCCGCATGTGGATGTGCCACCCAGGAGTTTATGTTGAACACAAACTTCTCTATTATCTTATTTTTCTTGATCCGCCCGATAGAGTTTCATAATAGAACCTTTGTTGTAATAACCCCGTCGCTTTGCAAATCAGGATCTGGCTCTGGGCCTACATAATTAGTGTTGTGTCTTTCATGAATGTTGTTGAGACTTTGCCTAGGAATTATATAGGCTTTTAATGAACACATACGTAGTGCTTAAAAGCAAAGCGCTTAAACGTTTGAGACAAAGAGTCCAGAGTTCAATTCTTTCTGAGTACTTTTTATTTTTATTTGTAATTGCATTTGTATAGCAATTAGCAACCTTTCTAGCTAGCAACCTTTCTAGCTAATCAAGTGCCCAGTGGGCTCTGGTCCAATCTCTTTGGTGTTCTGGTCCAATCTCTTGGTGATCTGGTCCAATCTCTTTGGTGCTCTGATCCAATCTCTTTGGTGCTATAGTCTAATGTCTTATGTGCTCTGGTCCAATCTGTTTGGTGCTCTGGTCCGATCTCTTTGGCGGACCTTTGGATGGCTGCCTGGTCGCGCGGTTTGAGCGTCGGACTGTCTATCGGGCTTGTCGATGGTCCCGTGTTGAAACCCTGCCCACTCCCATCCCTTTGTCCTGAGGGAGGTTTGGACTTGGAAGTAAATTATCTTCAACTCTGAAGGAACATCCGAAACATGTAAAACATTTTACAAACCTGTGTGGGGGATGGGGGGGGGGAAAGTAACTCAGCAAAACACAGCTCAAATCAGGGATTCAAACTCAAACCCCATGAATAGGTAGCCAAGTGGTTTTTGCCACACATCCCACATCTCGCAAATATTTCATTTCAGCGTGAGATGTAGAGTAAGACGTTATGTAGAAGACTGTATAAGGTCTTTGCTTGCGACACTTGGTAAGACTTAACCGTAGACCATCGTGTAGAAGCGGTTCATTAGGTACCAGTCGTTGATCCAACCTAGTTCATCTGTTCATTCAACACACCCCCACCCCTCTCCTTAAACCACCTCTCCCCTCTTCCCAACCAGGTAATTTTTTGTTTTTGTTTTCGTCATACTTTAAGACATCATTAAAATCTCTTTTAGCAGGTGCCATTGTAGGTGTGACAGAAACCGGAAACTGTTAAAAAAAAACTTTTAAAAAATATGGTCAATATAGCCTGGCCGACTATTTAGAAACATAAAAACTGAGCTGCGAATGTCATTTAACTTCAGGTTATGTTGACATCAACAGATTCTAGAAGCGTTTACATCTCCCTTTGTTGTCTATATTAAGTGTTAGGATCGATAGTAAGGTATGGGATATAACAGATCAAGGCGTGGTATTGAATATAAATGATCGATGACATGGTATTGTATATAACAGATTGGCGATATGGTATAACAAATCAATGACACGGTATGGGTTATGAAAGATCGATGATATGGTATTGGATATGAAAGATAAATGATATGGTATTGGATTTGAAAGATCAATGATATGGTATTGGATATGAAAGATAAATGATATGGTATTGGATATGAAAGATCAATGATTTGGTATTGGATATGAAAGATCAATGATTTGGTATTGGATATGAAAGAGCAATGAAATGGTATAAGATATGAAAGATCAATGATATGGTATTAGATATGAAAGAGCAATAAAATGGTATAAGATATGAAAGATCAATGATATGGTATTAGATATGAAAGATCAATGACATGGTATAAGATATGAAAGATCAATGATATGGTATAAGATATGAAAGATCAATGAAATGGTATAAGATATGAAAGAGCAATGAAATGGTATAAGATATGAAAGATCAATGAAATGGCATAAGATATGAAAGATCAATGAAATGGTATAAGATATGAAAGATCAATGATATGGTATTAGATATGAAAGATCAATGATATGGTATTAGATATGAAAGATCAATGACATGGTATTGGATATGAAAGATCAATGACATGGTATAAGATATGAAAGATCAATGATATGGTATTAGATATGAAAGAGCAATGAAATGGTATAAGATATGAAAGATCAATGATATGGTATTAGATATGAAAGAGCAATGAAATGGTATAAGATATGAAAGATCAATGATATGGTATTAGATATGAAAGAGCAATGAAATGGTATAAGATATGAAAGATCAATGATATGGTATTAGATATGAAAGATCAATGACATGGTATTGGATATGAAAGATCAATGACATGGTATTGGATATAAAAAAAAATACTGTATTGGATATCAGTTCAAGGACATGCTAAAGCTTAATAACGCAATTAAAATCTAACTTGAAAATAGTCATCTCCTTTTCTCATCTCTGCCTGAAAAGAAATGGTCACATACGATTTATGTATTCAATTCTCCTTGACGCGAAATCGGAACAATCATTTGAATACTGTCACGGCCTTGTGCCCACGTACCTCAAAGTGTAACCCCTATTTGTGGTCATCATGAAGCCGACGCTGCCTCAATGAGCCCGATGTGTGATTCAGGATTTGTCACTCCATTGTGCTAGCATCCAAGTCAACAAGACAGCACATACGGGGGGCGATGTATTCACTTGGCACTCGCTAATCTACTAGCAAATCACATCAAAGATTCACCCGAATACCTGCCCGCACTCCCCTGCGATCTATCCACCAACTATTTTTGGAAAAAGTAAAAAAAAAAAAATCCCACGGATTTTGTATCAAAATATTGGAGTCAAGCTGGAACTTGAAGATCAAACAAGGGAGAGAATAAATGATAAAATTCTGACAAAAAGACCAAAAAAGAATGAATGAAAAAGACTCTAGACCCGGTGAACCAAGAACCATCACGGCCTACTCTTAGCGAGTCGGTGTCATCCGGGCTTGGGAACAATCGGTTGCTACTGGTAGCAGACGCGGGTCCTCCTGATACACAAGTGAACTGCGGGGTTAAACAAGAGCATCATGGGACATCAACGACCCTTATAATATTTAAATATTGCCGGTTCAACATAGCGGGGAGGTGTGAATTCTGAGAGAGGTTTACCTGGGTCAGAGTTAAGTTATTCAGACATGGGGGAAGAAACGTTTCAAAGTCAGGGGAAGTTATTCGCTTAGTACTGCCCAGTACTGGCACTACGATACTCATTCTCTGAGACTGTAAACATCCATTTTAGCTTAAAGTGAATGTTGATACAGAATTGGAGATTTATCAAAGGCGGATTAGTATAAATAGCTAGCTATTTGGTGTATATGGTGAACAGAATATAGGGGGGAAAAATGGCAAGCTTTGTATTTCAAAATGAAGATTACGCTTTTAGAGCTTTTTAAGCAAATACAATTCCTTTATTCAGCTTACAAAATCATAGGCTCAACAAACAAACAAACAAAAACCTATAAAACCCTGGGAGGGTGGTTGGGCACGTTACATGAAAACCGCTCTAACGATTTTCCGAAAAAATTGACAGTTGATGCAAATCTTTGGGAAAAAAAATTTAACAATTCAAAATGTTATATACTCTGACTCTCAGTAGTTTCATTGGTACGCTTAAACACTATTTTTGTTCGTGGCTAGGGAGGATTGAGGGGGGGGGGGTAGAAAATATTAACATTTTTTTAAAATTTATCTTTTATTAATTATTAAGCGTACACTATCCGCTCTTATGAAACAGTCAGCAGCTTCATAAAGGAAGAATCGTTTTGTTATTTAAAAGTATTTAAAAAATATTTTGCTTGTTATCAGTCAGGGAAAATATTTCCAATCTAGTCCTCATACGACACAATATAACATCATTTCATAGGAAGTATTAGCAGTCTATCCTCTGAGCGTATTTCAAACAAGTGGACAACTAGAGGCGATGAGAGGGTTTCATTTTCCCACTGAACTATTCCATTGACAACAGAGAATTACGCATACGCGAAATAATTTATTTTAGCTAGAGGTTTATATGCAAATTTTCAAAAAAAAAATTTCTCTCTTAATATTTCCATAATATCGCCAGCTCCACAACATTTCTATTATTTCAGAATCGAGTATGTCTATGTTACTGTATTAAATTGCTTAGAAACAAGAGTAGTTCAAGCTGATCTGTCAGCTGGTAAACGCACTAACAAAACCATTTAACTATGAACAATTTTGGGTCTTCGCTCTTTGTAATGAATATGAAAAACTACTCTTGTTTTGATCACTCGCTTATACTCCTATATCTGGGACTTTGACTCAATAATGAATGACCTCCAGCGGGTCTATTACAATGTACAGTGTATTTGATCATGAACTATATACAACTTCTCAATAACTTTGACTGGTCAACTGCTCAACAGTATTATATGGTCTGCACGTGGATGCGTTAACCTGTTTGTCTTGTGTGATAGTGTCAAAAGTAAATGAACGTATAATCTAAATTAAAAAAAAAAAGAATTGCTTAGAGGTCTTAAAATATAAAATATAAGCGATGAGCAGATTACAATGATTAATATGAGCGATGAGCAGATTACAATGATTAATATATATATATATATATATATATATATATATATATATATATATATATATATATATATATATATATATATATAAACACTAGAGACTTCCACCTATGTCGGATAATCAATACACAGTTCTATCCGTAGAATGTACGGTATATAGGAAGTATGGATAAACTTGAAGTTGTATGATACTTTGTGTACACGTTTTTACAGTGGATAATCAAATGTTTTTACGGTGGATAATCAAAGTTTTTACAGTGGATAATCAAATGTTTTTACATAAGATAATCAAATGTTTTTACAATAGATAATCCAATGGTTTTACAGTGGATAATCAAATTTTTTACAGTGGATAATCAAATGTTTTTACAATGGATAATCACATGTTTTTACAATAGATAATCCAATGGTTTTACAGTGGATAATCAAATGTTTTACGGTGGATAATCAAATGTTTTTACAGTGGAAAATCAAATGTTTTACGGTGGATAATCAAATGTTTTTGCAGTGGATAATCAAATGTTTTTTACATTGGATAATAAAATGTTTCTAAGATCTTTAGATTGCAGCTTATTAATATTTTTTTTATTGGTTGGCAACACTCAAATTTAATTTAGTGTCATAACTGGAACCAAACATACTGTAGCCTACATATATCATACTGTAGCCTACATGCCAATCATACTGTAGCCTACATATCAATCATACTGTAGTCTACATATCAATCATACTGTAGCCTACATGCCAATCATACTGTAGCCTGCATGCCAATCATACTGTAGTCTACATATCAATCATACTGTAGCCTACATGCCAATCATACTATAGCCTGCATGCCAATCATACTGTAGCCTACATGCCAATCATACTGTAGTCTACATATCAATCATACTGTAGCCTACCAATCAATCATACTGTAGCCTACATATCAATCATACTGTAGCCTACATCCCAATCATACTGTAGCCTACAAATCAATCATACTGTAGCCTACATATCAATCATACTGTAGCCGACATACCAATCATACTGTAACCTACACATTAATTATTCTGTAACCTACACATTAATCATTCTGTAACCTACACGTTAATCATACTGTTGACTACGTATCAATCATACTGTATCCTACCAATCAATCATACTGTAGCCTACGTATCACTCGTACTGGAGCCTACATACCAATCATACTGGAGCCTACGTATCAATCATACTGGAGCCTACATATTAAAAATATCAAAGGTCCAGATAAGTTCCAGCAATCAAAATATAAAGTCAGTTAACTTTATAAGAGGCGCAGTGGCCGAGCGGTAAAGCGCGTTCTGAACCGGGGTCCCAGGGTTCGAATCCTGGGATTTTAAATTTCGGGATCTTTGGGCGTCTCTGAGTCCACCCAGCTCTAATGGGTACCTGACATTATTAAAGACGGTTGGTCGTTATGCTGGCCACATGACACCCTCGTAAACCGTAGGCCACAGAATCAGATGACCTTTACATCATCTGCCCTATAGACCGCCAGGTCTGAAACGGGAACTTTACTTTTTTAACTTTATAAACATATATAGGAGACATACTGCAGATGAGGTCAAGGAGGTCATTGATATGCACAATATTAATTAGCAACTGAAACAAGAGAAGTTTGAACAGGGGGATTTAAAATTGTTCTTAAAGAAAGTCGTGACGCATGCGGTTTGTCTGAGTTTGATGGCGAAGAGAGAGAGGGTCAAGCCTTCGGTCAGTGAAAGGTCGTTAGGTATGCGCTATGGACTGTCGTCTCAACGATCCCTGGTTCAAAACCTGCCCTCTGCGATTTTCCGTCGTTCAGCAGTAAGTTTGGGCTAGGATAAAATAATAATCTTCCCCTTATGAAGGAACAGCCAAAACATGACAAACGAATTAAGAAATACTGAGAAAATTCAGGGCATTGTCCGATAATTCCGAGAAGAGTTGTAACCTTGAAATTGGGACTGTCAAGATGTTGTTTGGGAGAGATGCTTCGTATTGTATCGTCTCCACAATCATCTGACATACTCAGACTTGGAGGTGCCTACAAATCTTTCCAACACACCACTAGGAGCAACTCAGCGCCTAGTCCCTGAAAACTTACCGTCTCAATACCGTTCAATCACTTGAGACAAAGTTTTGTTGGTACACGGAGGATATCAGGGAAGTGATCGCTGTCACTTAAAAATATATATAAAAACAAAGGTCAGCCGAAGAAGTGAACCGAATCCCAGGGATTTGAAGAATTAACCCTCACACATCTAAACAAAGCAAAAGAAAACAAGTGCCTAGACTTCATCCGCTAATACTGACTGGTGAGGGTTACTATCAGGGATTAACACACTATTGGGTGTCAGGGGGAACAGCGAGCAGCTAATTGTTTTATTACTTTAGAGACTCTATTACATTTTTCTCTGTTCGCACCTCTTTCTCTTTTTCGTGGTACAGCAAGGAAGAATGGTAACAGTCTAAAGTGACCACTGTCCATCGTTGAAAGAGTTTTTTTATGAAATGATTGGTGTTCACGTTCGTATTATTGGCTAGTGGCTAAGTTTCTTATTTTTGCATCATTAGTTAAATATTGGCTTTCTATAGGATTATTTTGTTGGTGTTAGTATTTATCTTTTCCACATCTATTCATACTGCTATCGACCGTTTCTACAAAGTATAAACATGTGCTGATCTAATCGTTCATGTTAAAAATGGGACAGGTAATATCCAATTTGTAAATTAAAGCAACCAGTATCTAACTCAAATGGAACTAATAAAAGAGTACTTGTCTAAGTTTGTCCTAGTTGATGGAACATAAAATATATTTTTACTTTTGTTTCTTTCTGAGCATTAAAGGAAAGGTCCAACTTCATGACATGGAGGAGGAGACATTTAGGAGAGATCGAGAGGAGGGGGGGTATAGGAGGTCTCTCATCTTTTCTAACCTTTTTTTTTCTTTCTTTTGTTTACCTTTTTCTTTCTTGCATTCTGCCACTTTAATGTCCCTGTAAATCCCCGTCGGCAACTCTATAGCTCCGAGCACCTTGGGTTCAGAGCAGAATCGGAGACGACTAACGCCCCTCCCCCCTTCTTCAAGTCTTGTTGTCAAGTTGCCTTCAAGTCAGTCCTAGGATTTACTGGGATCATCCCTCACGATATCCCTGGCATTAGCGCAGCCTTAAGCTGACACGGGGGGAGAATGACAGGCGGACAGACTTACATTCAGACGACCGAAGCCGGCGTTGTAATGTTGATTTTATTAATTGTGCTCGCCCAATGCACGGTAGCGTTACTCAAAACGAGAGCGAGTTTATTATTAAGTTGAAGTACTCTTCCGACAGAGTGTCCTACGAAAAACAAGTGACATCATTTAATTGAATCGTTAGTAAATACAATAAAAATAGTCCATTTGAGATCATGTGGTCAATAGAGAAGACTATGTAAATCTTATCCTGCCTGTTACAAATATTAATAGTTGGACAGGTAAGTTGTTATGTACACCTGATTTACTAACACCTGATCTAATAGGCCTTTACAAGAGAGGACATGCTAGGACAAATTTGTACAAATGTTAATTCTTCCCTATTAGAGCATGGAATAGTTTGCCTGAGCCAGCCAGGATAACCAGTGACTTGGCAGAATTTATTTCATTGGTTAACATTCATGACTAGATTGACATAGGAACACGCGTAGGATGTAATCATCTTCATTTTTGAAGTAACGTCTGTAGATGATTAGATAAGATAAGATGCAGCTTTTTTTTCAGGACTGGACCAAAAGTCTGGAGCGTGCTCCCCAATGAGTTCAGACAAACCACTGCATTAAAAAAAACAAAAAAACTAAACGAGCTACCTTTTCAATTTAGTTTAGTTTGCCATTCCTAACTCACATTGTATGTCTGTTATACGCCTTAGTCGTACATTATGTTTTTTTAAAACAATGTTTATTATCATTATTTTAGAAATGATCTAATATTCATTTTCTGGCATTACCAGGGTCGACATTGAACATTCATTATTTTGTTTGTTTGACATGTTTCGGATGTTCCTTCAGAGTTAAAGATAACCTACTTCCTAGTCCGAACCTCCCGCAGGACGACTGGGGTTGGCAGCGAGACGGGTGTGAACCTGGGACCAACGAGACGACCGAACGATAGTCCACCGCACATACCGCACGACCAGAGGCGAACAAAAAATTCTGAAGTCACTGGAATTTTCTGACAATGTGTCATTCTGCAGCTGTACTGCTCCCTGGCAGGTAACTAGAATCTTCTAAGGGATGTTAAGGGCCTTGAATGTGTTTACGAAGTCAATGGTCACTATCCCCTCATTGATAAAAAAGGCCATATTGTTATAATACTTAACTACCAAAGTCTCTTAATATCTAAGCTAAGGTTTTCATATTTTGTTCTTTTTTTTTTTCATTATGATTATTTTTACGTATTATAAATTCATACTTATCAGACGAGTATAATTTAGATGCTATGCAACAGTGTAATAACCACAAACTACCATTGTTTCTTATTTTGAAAAGTGTACGTATACATTCTGTGCCTGATAGTCCCACAACATGTCTCACAACAAACAAACAACCAACAACACGTGTTTACACATCAATAAAACATGGTAAGGGGAAATGTGGTGTCCAGAAGCACTGCCAGATCTTGACGTTGAAGACGGACTCAACTACGATGGCCATTTTGTCTCTATTTAGGCCACTTACAATACTATTTATGCATAACGTTATTGACTGCATTAGAATCAGAAAAAAATGTCCTCATGGAACTTAAGACCATCTTTTAATACACCCACACACTAGATCATTGCGTATCAATTAAATTGTACGGATTTTATTATTTTGTCATCTAAACGAGGCAGGATTGTTTTTATAGAAGCTGCGATTTCCACACAAAAAAACAACAAAAGAAAAGAAATTCCGCACTATGTGGGACATAAATTGGCTCTATCCTCTCAATAGGAATCCGCGTTTTATGCGGTGGCCTTGAATTAGCCAGGTAAGTTTCTTTATTGGCGGGTGACTACAAGCGGTACATGTGTGCCAGATTGTATTTAATGTCCAACTCAACTTGTTCTTGATAACGCTGACTGACAGAGCGGCGGTGCTTAACACTGCCAGTTTGAGAGGTAAAGAAAAAAAAAAAGGGGTTGGGGGGTTGGGAGGTAATGTACCTCATTTACATAAAACTATTTAAATTAGACACGGCGCCCTGCCCCCTCCCCGCCTCGTCCACACAGCCACCCACATCGCTGAAAGAAATATTTTGGGGGAAAAGGTCAGAGGTCAATGTTTTTCGGTAGTTGTAATGACGAGGGTCTTACAACAAGAGTCAAGTGGGCCGAGTGTCACCAAATGGTTTATATCATACAGACACAGAGAGGAAAGATGGGAGAGGAAGAAAAGGAAGAAAGGGAAGGAAACAGAACAGTGACAAGGGAGAGAAATCGTGAGTAGAAGAAGAAGGGCGATTATGATGTCCGGTCACACAATTCCTAGCCGCTTAGGTCCTGTCACATTAATTAATATATATATATATATACACACAAACTCATTTCAACCTCTTTCTTTTTTACTGACAAATTCAATGTGTATATTTTTTACAAAGCCTATAATAACATGCACATGTTGCACACCTCCGGTCTGTCTAATGCAAGCTTGTACACGGTATTTCCAACACACGCAGTTTCGGGTGAGAGCAACAGGGCATACAATTGTTTCTTGTACCTCACAACAAAAAAAGGATCGATATAAAAAATTATCACTTATTGGCAGTTAATTATTTTTTTTTGTAATGAACAAGGGAAAAATAATACTTGACATGTATACGTTAAATTAGTCCCCTTGAGGAGGCTTGAGCCCTGAGTGAATACTTTTTTTTTAAAATGCATTTAAAAGGCGATCACCTCTACATTAACATGTTACCCCCTTCTTCCTCCTTTTGCCAAATGGTCCAGACAATGATAGGGTCATAGCTTAGTGAGAAAGCTAAAAGTATGAGATTGCGAACAACAAAAACTATTGGTAAAAATATTTCTAATCGTACAGATTTGTTATTGATATCCTAGATCTATTACAAATTTAATAATATGATTGGTCCAAACTAATTGATAACAATCACACTTAATATATGGGTTTCTTTTGTAACGTATTTTCAATGTTTTTCTTTCATTATTCAAATGACAGGTTAACAATGTAGTTAAATCACAAAACTGTGTAGAGTCAAAATTAAAAAAAATTAATAAACAAAGGAAATGCAGTTAAACGTTGACATTCCAGTCACATCAAATTGAAATATTTGTCTGACATCATTATCATTTCAAATCTGGAAAGGAATTATTCGCGTGAGTAAAAAGCTTAAATTATGACCTTTATTAACCTTGCAATATATGTGACAGAGGATGTAAGACTCATACGTTGTTATGACCTTTATTAACCTTGCAATATATGTGACAGAGGATGTAAGACTCATACGTTGTTATGACCTTTATTAACCTTGCAATATATGTGACAGAGGATGTAAGACTCATACGTTGTTATGACCTTTATTAACCTTGCAATATATGTGACAGAGGATGTAAGACTCATACGTTGTTATGACCTTTATTAACCTTGCAATATATGTGACAGAGGATGTAAGACTCATACGTTGTTATGACCTTTATTAACCTTGCAATATATGTGACAGAGGATGTAAGACTCATACGTTGTTATGACCTTTATTAACCTTGCAATATATGTGACAGAGGATGTAAGACTCATACGTAGTTATGACAGACGGTTGACGAGGGTGTTGTGTGGCCATCAAAACGACCAGCTTTCACCACAACTAATGTACTCAGGGCGTGCTATTGACGGTCGTTGACTTGTAGCACCAAACTCCTGGTAGACAGCTTAAACTGCTGTAGGCGTAGTATACCTTAAGGAATAAAACTTGAAATACCTTGAGTAAGTTCTTTGTGAACTATATATCAAGTTTGCTTGTATTATAATGTGGGAAGCGTGGTCGAGAGGCCAAGTGCGCTTGAACTTAGCTTGGCTACCCGACTCGAGCAGAGTTGTGTTTACTGAGCGCCTATTGATACTGACGATTGGGAAGACATGGCTCTAGACCGCAACAGATGGAGAGAGACAGTGACCGAGAAAGCTATGGACAGTGAAAGTACATGGGTCTCAGCTCAGAAAGAAAAACCTACAATCCGAAAAACGGCCAGCTCCTCTACCACCGAAGCAAAAGCCACCTTAACCTGCGCTATCTGTGGACGGGAGAGTCTCTCCAAAGTAGGGCTCCACAGCCACACGAGGAAGTGTGCTCTGAGATGAACCATAGTCGTTCTACGACTGAAGGAGGCCAATGAAAGGCGGCACGGAAAACCGCAGAAAGAAAAACGTACAATCCGAAAAACGGCCAGCTCCTCTACCACCGAAGCAAAAGCCACCTTAACCTGCGCTATCTGTGGACGGGAGTGTCTCTCCAAAGTAGGGCTTCACAGCCACACGAGGAAGTGTGCTCTGAGATGAACCATAGTCGTTCTACGACTGAAGGAGGCCAATGAAAGGCGGCACGGAAAACCGACTCCTAGATACCCCCTCCCCCCTCCCACTGGTCCACAAATGAGATTGGACCAAAAGCGCTCTGAGCATGCTATAAGCGTGAAAGTAGCGCTATATAAAAAAGCTATAATAAGATAATATAAACAAAATCAAGTTGATATGAGATCAAATAAATGTACTAGACTTTAGTAAAGATATGAATCTTATTGGAACAAAATCTCACTGCAATAACACAACCTTTCAGTCTCACGCTCTGGAGCCGTCTTCCACTAAGCTCACCGCCACTATCTTGCATCATTTAGAACCAACTGATTACGTCCTCCCACCGACGCCATAGTTGGACGTCGGATCCCGAAGCTAGAAACCCCAGTGTTTGCCAGGCTTCGAACTCGTGAGCCCTAGTTTGCCAATCGCTTTACAAATCGACCACCACGTGCTTAATACCGAACATAACCGGTTGTACGGTTGTACAATTCACACATCGAGAGGAACAATGTACCAGTATCTATCAGATGACATTCATCTCTTAACTTATAGATAAATAGATCAAAACATGAAGATTTGAATCTGGGGATTAATGTGTTCCCACTAGAAGGATACGTTTTATTTTAAGACTAACTTAAAGTGGCGTTCCGAAAAGTATTTCAAAACAAGATGTCATTTGCTTGTGTCTCGACCGTTTATGGCAGAACGAGAAAGAAAAGAGATTCATTTGTTTCATGGTGATTTTATTCCGTGATTTTATTCAAACTAATATGGCGAAGTTAGATTTTAAATCTACCTAAAACAACTGTGGCTGTAACATTGGAGTTAGGCTTAGAGTAAAAAAAAAATACTAATTAAGGGGAATCGATGTCAATAATCACCCCCTATCTGTCACCTTACTACCCCCCTCTACCCCAGACAGTTGCGCCGTCATGTGACATCGGGCTAACGAGATGAACAAAAGAAGTCAAGAGACACTGGCAGAGCAACTCAATGACAAGATTAACTTTGGATACCCACCTCTTTCACTCTAGTCTTACCCCCCCCCCTTTTTTTTTCTCTCCCTCACTCTCTCTCTGTGTCTCTCTCTCCCCCCTCTCTATGTCTCTCTCTCTCACTCTCTCTCTCTTTTAACCGTCTATGTAATGCATGGGTTAAATAATTTCCGTAAAAGAGTGTCATGTGTGATTGCACTTCTGATAGAAGATCAGATCCAACTGCAAGTTTTTTTTTTAGGTCATTCACATCTGTTCATAGATTGATAGCTTTCCCACTTAGAGCAATGACTCTTGACTCTAAATATTAATGTTATTATTAGCTAGTGCATATGTTGAACTAATTCCTGAAGTGACTTTCCGGACGGCAGGAAATAACGGCGGACAGAATTCAAACCCGGGACCATCGTCACAGGCAGCCACCCAGTCTTTTATGGACTAGGTGTGTAATAAACATGGAATAACATACTGTTTTTACTGCTGACGTTCCGACACATATGACTTTTGATACTTACACACACATACAGAAATTATCTCACGAGTACAATGAGGCAAATTTCTACGTGTAAGTTTTGACCTCGTTCTAACACCTCACGAGAGAAGAAAGCACAGGTTTTGAAAGGTGGACGTTAGATGTAGCGATGCCTGCCATTGTGGAGTGTCTGCGGACAATTGTGGCAGCGTATTTCAAAGCTGCATACATTATCAAGAGGCCCGAACTAGAATACTGCCCCCCCCCCCCAGAACATCCTTTAAGAAGACAAACTGTATGGAGAGGTGTCGGATCTTGAAACCACTGCCCAGTTCGTCTTTAATATAGAACTTTTTTTTTTTAATCTCAACTTCATTATAGAAACGAGAAAGAGGAAGAGTAGAGCCTAACTCACTCTTTCTCAGAGAGGAAACAATGTCAACACACACATACACTGACACACTTACTAACAAATAGTTTAAACTATTGACGAAAACTTCAGCCACCAAATAATTGTGTTCATTCTTTAGAGAGATAAGAAAGAAAAACACGAAAGGACAAAAAGTCATAGAGAAACATGGAGACATACAGTCTGAAAAATGAGAGAGAGAGAAAGAATGACAGAGAGAGAGAGAAAGATCCAGAGAGAGAAAGAAAGAGAGAGAAAGATCCAGCGAGAGAAAGAGAGACAGAGAGAGAGAAAGATCCAGAGAGAAAGAGAGAAAGAGAGAGAGCGGATGCTGCGGAGGAGATAAAGAGTGGTGGTGAGATAAAGAGAGACTGGGAGAGACAGAAGAAAAAGGAGAGAGAGAGAAAGAGAGACAAAGAGAGTATAAGAAAAAGAGTGAGATAGAGAGAAAGGAGGCTAAGAAAGTGAAGTTAAGAGAGACATGTGGATAGAACGAAGGAAGCACATTTAAAAGACAACAACAAAAAAAAAGAGTGTGCGAGTTAAAAAAACAACAAGACTGAGATGGAGGCTGAAGAGAGAGAAAAAAACAACAAAGCCATAAATCTTGTCATCAGAAACATATATATGTGTGTAAAGAATTTCTCCAGGAACTTTTTTTCAACCTTCCTGTGTACACTCACTAGTACAAAGTTATTTTCTTCATACGACTAAAGAGGTCTCACGGGCTACTCACACTTTCAAAGTTGGATTTAGTTCGTTTGACTACAAAGTTCTACAGCCTTTAGCTTTGTTGCCATACTGCTGGTAGATAACTGGACCGTTAGAGGCGCTGGTAGACAACTAAACCGTTGTAAGCGTAAGATATCTGAACTAATAAAACTTCAAATAACTTGAATAATTTCCTTTTGAACAATACTAAATGTAACTTTATTTTTAATATAGACAAAATCAAGTTAATATGAGATCTAACTAATGTTGTAGACTTTAGTAATAATATCTTTTTTTTTACAAGATCTAACTCACTACAATATGACAACCTTTCAGTCTCACGTTCTGGAGTAGTCTCTCCTAAGACCAAGTGACGACAATGCCACCTATGTTGCATCATTTACAACCAATCGCTAACCTCTATCCACCGTCACCATAGAAACACACACACACACACACCATAACAAGCTTACACCTGCACGCTTAGTTCCTCCCTCGTAGTCATATAAGATAAGATAGATAATTTTTATTGATCCATACTAATGGAAATTCAGTCTGACTACAATTGATAAGCTCAGCGAAACTACTGTACAAAAACAATAACTATGGTGGTTATAATGTCACTCTGTCAGAAAAGAATCATTTACAAGTCCATTGTGATAATTATAGCCAAGTAGTTTTATAGTTTGTTATAAGAAGGTCTTTTGTTGTCTGGAGACAAGTTACTTTTAGCCAATCAGTTTATAGCCAAGTATACAATTAATGGTCTTAATTGGAAATTTTCATACATGGCAGAAAAACTATAAATAGCTAGTAGCTTTTTTGGTGTATCCAGTATACAAAATGTTACCCAAATAAAAGTTGAGATGCTAATGTTTTTTTAAAGGTATATAACAATTTTTGTACTATTTTTAGCCCTGCAAAATCAAATTTGCTAAACTTTACCGTTTGTATAAAAAATAATTTCAATGTGGTCATGTCATTTCACTTTCAATCTATGACTGAACAAGTTCAAAACCAAATGTGTAACTAACTAGCTGTAATAAAGAGGAGTTCATACCAAGAGCAACTACCAGGCATGAATGTGGTGTTTAAATTGTAAGCTTAATACGTGTTGTTTTTTTAGTTATTTATTTAGTGAAGTTAAATGTAGCGCCCTTGGCATTGTTTAGTTTATGGTGAAACTCTTCAATATAACAATTAGCATTATATTGATTTGTACCAAAAACGAACACAACCTATGACCAAATGTCTTCCTTATAGTGACAAGTCAATCTGCAAGAATGGAAAGAGTTCGGAAGAGATCAGGAAGGGTCATCCCCCCTGGAGTACCATTCCTGAAGTACGTCTTTGATACTAACAAAGAAAAACAACATCGCCGGTGTTACATTCATATTGCTGTAAGTAAAACCTACAATTAAATCTTGGTATTATTATTAATTGATAGTTTACAGTTTTTTGCTAGCCTAGTTTTAAAAATATTTTGATTTTAATAAGTGTTTTTTTATTATAAATAACTGTTAAAAAAACTAATCTGTTTCAATTTTTTTAAAATAATGCTCTATATACATCGACCAAATTGTATTTGCTTCATTAGAATTTACATAAAGTCTTCCTACAAATAAATTTCAGATTTTTTGGTTTCATTTTGGACAATAAAGAAAAATTTTGTAAAAAGAGTGGTAAAAATGAGTGGCTACTGACTTGACGCCTCATTAAGTCAACTGTATAAGAATTCACGAAATGAAAGTCACGTCACTAAATGTCTTGTCAACGTTTCAAACCATGAACTTGGAATACACAAAAAATATTTTTAAAAAAAGTCAGTGTGAACGTCAGAACAACACTGTCATCTTAGGACTAAACGGGCCGCTAGAAAACTGTTGAATAGTTGACCAAATAACATACAAGAAACAAACAGTAGATCAACAATAGAACAATTGTGTTGTTCATGTTTCTGTCAACATTGAAATAGTATTTTATTTCCCCCGATAAGCCGATAAGTTTAGTTAAGAAACATTTTAAAGAAGATTATTAGAAGTGCAACTAAGTTTTTAAAAAAATGAAAGGTTTTACTTTGTTTACAAAGAAATAAACGAGAGAGAGAGAGAGAGAGAGAGAGAGAGAGAGTGTGTGAGAGAGAGAGAGAGAACGATAGCGAGAGGATCAAAGAGATTTCTTCTTCTGATACTCCCATGGTGTATGCAAGTTGATTGTCTTTAACTTTCAATGAGTTACTGTAAAAAAAAAAACAGCAGTCGCTATAAAATAAATAAAATGTCTACCAGCTCTTAATTTATATAATAATTACATATATATAATAGGACTTTTTTTTCTGATTGTACAGATTATCACTTATTCAGAAAGTACATATATGACTTTCATTCCTAATTTCACGCCTTTGTCTGTGGGTTGCCCAAACTCACAAATCTATAGATTTCTTTTCTGTTGCTTTTGAACAGCTTGTGAACTTAATATCAAAGAGCACCTTTCAAGTTCTACACCAAGCAACGTGGCGGGAATGTTTGAATCGTATCATCAAAATATTTGTTCCAGGATCGTCTTTGTTGTCTAGAGCTATTGTACTGAACGCCAAGAGATTGAATCTGGCTAGCGAGTATCTTTACACTTGCTACATGCATTTGAAATAATACGTCTATTGTCATGATTTAGAGGTGCTTAGGAATTAGTGATACGACGATGGACAACCATTTTAGGTTTATGGGGTTTATACATTTCCGACGCCGTGTCCCTGGTCACACCAGAGAGAGAGAGAGAGAGAGAGAGAGGGGGGGGGAGAAATAGCGAGAGGTCAAATGATATAATGTTTTTTGTTTGGTGTAATGCACAAATTGTAAGACCAATTCCCATACGGACAATAAAGATTATTATTATTGTTATTTAAAAATATTATAGAATCAAACTAAACCGATCATTTGCAGCTTAGTAATGCACGGCGGACATACATTTTACGGGTTGGATCACGCCCGCAGGCTTTAGTTTGGACATCACCGTAAAAAAAAATATTACACTTTTAGGGCAGGGAATTTACATCTCCAATTAAAGCCTACAGATGAGCAACAGATAGCAACAGATGAGCAACAGATAGCAATGGTGCAATACGCCATGACATATAGGAAAAGTAAGCCATGTCTACTTGGAAAGCAGCGTGTGGATTACTCGAGTGATATGAACTTTACGTTTAGGTGTGAAACCCGATTAAAATAAGACATCCGTCAATCAAGTGAGAATCTAATCTAATGGCCTAGAGGACTAATTCTGGGACATTGATAACAGGGATTAAAACACATTTAGAATCTTATTTGTATATTACTTATGTTGAGATTGTTTGTTTCATTGACGTTAGAAATATGAGTTCAGTCTAAATATCTAGTGTAGGTGGACTAATAAACTGGACTGTAGATCACTCACACATACGTATCACACACACACACGAAGGCATTTACACACATATTTACGCACATATTTTAACACACGTGTACAGTTCAAACGAAAGTTCTAGAAGTGGACAATTATTATTTTTATTTAGCAAACATGGCATCAAGTTCTCCCGTGACCCGCCCCCCCCCCCCATAAACACCATGCACCCTTGCCCCGTGTACGCCCCGTATCCAGACCCAACTTAGAAAGCTTTTATACGGACCACTATAACGGTTGTTTGAGAGACCGCTTTAACCGTTGTGTATACACTGTTATAACGGTCGTATATAGAACACTGTAAACATTATTTCGACTTTAGATAAAGATATTTAAATAACACGCGAACATATAATGATAGCAATAACTTTGAATTACAAAAAGTGTTTATTTTTTAAACTGATACTACAAAAAAAATAAAAGTACTAAAAGCTAGAAACTCTAATTACTCATCACTGCGTACGATTCAGTAATGTTATTGACATTGGTAACACTATAAGTGGATAAAGGTAATAATAGTAAATAGAATATAGAAATACTACGTACGGACTATGGTAAATCCAAATCCAAGCGACTGTGCCAGCACGCTCCAAGATTTGAGCTGGAGAAATGGTTCCTGTCACCTACATCTACTTTTGATGAAGTTTGAAAGAGAAAGTGGCTCTCGGTATTTAGATTGGGTTCAGTAGAAGAAGGGAGACAAACCAAACAAACAGTTCAGCCGATGGAAATCCTAGATTTGAGAAGCACGACAGGGTAACACCCGCACTACGCAGACACGCAAACCCCCCAAATCGTCTTGCGCTTCCTCGCTGGGGATTAGACTGCAAGACCCGCACTCCTCCTCCCCTCCCCTCCCCGTTTCCACCTTTAGCCACGCTACCGCCACCACTTCTACGACAGTCGGGCGACTCCGAGAAACGGCGAGGACCGCCGAAGGACCGGAGTGAAAACTTACCTGATTGGTGGGAATGGACGCCCTGGTAGCGGTGCTCGCTGAAGAAAAACTCCCCCCCTCAAGATTTTAAGTTTTTTTTTTTTTTCTTCTTCCCGTCATGCATATTCAGCTAGCTTGCTTCCCTTTGAATGCGAACATTTTCTTAGCATTACTTCCCTTTCTGAGTTTTTTTTTTCTGAAGTTTTTTTCCTTTTTTAAATTTTAATTTAGTGATTTTTTTTTTCTAAAGGTAAGTTTCATTCTTACAATATTTGTTTTGATATATGAAAGATATACGATATTACCAGGAACTCTTTGCTTATAAAAAACATGCTAAAACTGTGAAAAAAATAAAAAAATAAATTAACAATACGATTGTAAAGAGGCGGTTAGGTGCATTCGTCAAGAGATTGATAATACTTATAATTTATTTATACAAAAATAAACTTACACAAAAATTATCAGAAAAAAAAATATTATTGGAGAATTGTTGGCAAAGAGTGCATACCCCCCCCTCCATCGCAAACACTTAAGTTCCACCCGAATCCGCATCTCAAGTAAAAGATTCAAAGCGCGTGCTCTGTTGCAGTTTCTTATTGACTTGTCAAGTGCTTTGCAGGATACAGGTACAATAATCCAGGGATCAAATCCATCTTGACCAAGTCCCCATCTTTCTTGCAGGAATTTCAGATTGTTTTAAAATTATTTGCGTAGGTCTTCACCTGTTTTTTTTCAACACATTTAACGAGCTCACACACACACACACACACACACACACTCAAATACAAAGGCAAAGATACACTTCACGTCACACAGCAAATGAACTTTTTTCCTTTACACTTTACGTAGTCAGGGAGCGGCTGCTCAATGCCATATTTTGACTTGAAAAGGCCCCAAAGCTATTTGAGTCACGAAGCCGTTTTGGGACCCCTAAAAGTCTAGATATGTCGGAGCTCAATATTCCTCTAAGCCCTAAGGTATAGCTTCTGTTGCCTGAAGATAAATCCGGTCCTGCGTCTGCCAGTGACTTTGCTATTAATCTTATATATACACACACATATATATAAAGGACGCATATTGGGAAAAAAAAGAATGACAATATAATTAAATGTTTTTCATCACAAATGTGACTGGCTTTAAAGATATTTCAAAATTTTAAATTATTAAGCTCATTTTTTATTGACGCTTTTGAGACAGGATAAGGGCCCTTGCGTAATTCTGAAACTAGTTATTAAAGATGCAGTCTTTTATTTTTAGAATGGCTCCAGGTCCCATCACAACCACTCACACACATACATTACCTCTGGAAGGACGATCAGGTAAGTGTAGCCATTTCATAGTAGTGAAAAGCATTAGCACCAAATTGACAGATATAGGCATTGTTTTCGACCTGAAGGATTACGAATGAATGCAGCATTTCAGATGTCCATTTTAGTTATCTTTCGTCGTCTCCGCCTATCTTCGGCAAAGACGCTTCTCTGAGTCTCAAATGGATGTCTCGCAACCTTCATGGGAGCTCTCCAGCTGTCTCTTCAAAGATCATCCGCTTTAACAGCTGTTCTCCTCAACGCCAGTGAGGGCAAAATGGCACCTTTTTAATTTTTTTTATAGCACTTCCGGGGGCCACCTCCTTTATTTCGCTCTCCTTACAGCTCCCCATCAAATAGATCAGTGTTTCCAAAACTGTGTTCCGCGTAACCCTAGTGTTCCGCGAGGCGTGAATAGGTGTTCCACGAACTACTGGAGTAATTAACTAGTAGGTCACCATCATCATCATCAAACTCCATTTGAGTGAGGGCTTGAGAGGCTCAAATCCTCTCTTGCAAAAGCCCTGGACAGAAACCCTGCTGTCTTGCGTAGTGCATAAATGTCGCCATACAGGTCGAGAATTTTTGGTTTCCCAGTAGGTCGTATATAGTAGGCCACCACGTGAATTAACCTCTCTAAAAAAAATAAGCAAAGTATTACGCTAAATACTCAGAATGTGCGAAGTGTTTCGTTAAGTAAAAAAATTGGGAAACACTAAACTAACTGATCATTAAATCCCATGCGTTATCATGAGAGTCGACTCCTTGAGCCAACGCATGGTTTCCTCTTTCCCAAGCGAAGGACAAAGGCCGAAGCCACCAGAAGTTCCTACGTGTTCCTATAATGTACCGCCACTAACCATGGGAAGACCATCACCACCAGAATGACGTCCGCTGAGGAGCGGTGTTGCGGATTGGGCCGGTTGGCGGAACCTTTCTCTCATCCCCTCAACGTGCAATGCTTGTTAGCTAGAACATCCTGTGGAAGCCCACTGTTTTATCTCAGTTAGCCTATTCGTACCCCCCCCCCTCCCATGACGGACGTTTCCAGGAGGTCCCTCCAGCAAAACATGATATTCGTAAGGTAGTCTTGCAAGCGTATGCCATTGTGACAGTAACATAACTTGAACACACAAGACACCGCCTGTGCATGTGGTAAAGCATTATACATCTACACTTCTGCTTTTGCAGACTACCAAATCACAACTATAATCTTTTATAAGAACTCTTTAATGAGCATTGTTTCTGTAAAGCCAGAATCCTGAAGAGGAAAACGAATTTCTGGACTACTTTGTCTCAAGGTCACTACCGAAAATACAATTTCTTTATCATTCAATCAGATTGGTTCCAGATTTAGATTCAGTCTTTGTCTTTCACAAGAAAAATGACTTCCGGTTTGAAAATGGTGTACAGACCAAACCGTGTTGTTAAAATAGCGGCTCCCGTAAAGGAAAAAGCCGCTATTAATTGTGTGTCATGTTGTCCGCCAGTCAGTCACGTAATTAATGCAAATCAGATTTAATTAAATAAATCTTGTCTAGCTAAGCAAACGTGCAAAGGCTACTTTAACACTTCTGAAAACGAACCCTGAAGTATTTTTAATGTACCAATTTTAAAACAATAAATAAGATACATATATAGTAATATACAAATTTCTTTTAGCTGAACAGAATTCTTGTAATGTAAATTTCTATAAAATTGGTATCCAGAAATGATCCATTTATCGCCTTAAATGCAAAAGTCTGCACAGAAATCTTTTCTTTCCATAAGATTAAGGAGAAGGATAATTTAAAATGGGGATGTAAAATATTATAATAACATAACAAACTACCTCGGCCGGATGTCCTAAAACAACACTTTCTTAAATTAATGCTTCAAAAGACTTCAATTGGAGATGTTTAAGATCAACTACCGCTGCCATGATTTTTTTTATTTATTTTTTTCCAATAAAATTTCTGAAATAAATTTAGAACTTTTTTTTTTTTTTTTTTTTTTTAATGTCAAAAGTTCACAAACATTTGGTATCCAATTGTGAATCTAGTTAGACTCAATCATACTCAATGACATGGACTTAAATATTTGTGGGTGTGTTTCTGTTGTTTATAGGACTTACGTAAATGAGTGTAGAATAGAGGGGGAACAGAAGAAGGTAGAGAGTTGCCATAATGTGTGTTTATTACATTGGGGATTTTTTATGTTGCCAACTGTAACATTTAGGTCAACAAACAGAAATGCTTAGAAAATGTGATTCTCTAGTGCTAAATTAAAATATATATATATTATTTAAATTTAAAAAAAAAAGCAAAATACCAACAAAAAACAAACAAAAAAAAAGATCAACTAAACAATGTCAAGGACGCTTAATTGACGCTCAGTGTTGTCACAACTACATAAAAAACAAAAATTCTAAAATTCTTAAGTGTATTTTGTATGAATGCAATAGCCTATAATTCTGAAATACACAATATTTTTTTAAAGTAAGATTTGAGCTGTGCCAGCGTCAGGGAGTTAAAGTATAATGCTTCGTCAAACAAAACAAAATCTGTATTAGTTACTTAGATTTAAACAAAATAAAAAGAATGCCCATCGTAAACACATCTTATCTTCTTCTTATCTTATATAATACAGATGTTACTTCAAAAAAGAAGATGATTACGTCCTACGTATCTTCCATAATAACTAAAGACATTTACTTTCAGAAGAATCTCAATGTCAAGGACTTCGTTCTTGTAGATTGTGAGCACATGTGTGATTTATGTGTACACTCATGTGTCTACAGCAGAAAACAATGGATAACCCGATGGTTACAAAGTATGTACAATTATTCTTACACTTTAATGAATCAAACTTTTTGAACTTTTTGTGCTTTTGGAAATGTAATCTTCTATTGGTTAAAAACAAATAGTAAAAGAAATAAATCAATAAAAACAAGAAGAAGAATAGCCCGTCGTAAGCATATATCTTCTAGAAAACAATCTTTTATTGGGCAGTGGCACTAGTATTTATAGCCTATCTTTACGCCACTATGGATTCCAGAGGAGTCCAAGGCCCTTGATGCTTGGAATACGAGATAGACTCTACTCTAAGAAGTGTCTCAAGTTCCCTACTAAGAACGGTCTCAAGTTTCCTACCAAGAACTTTCCTAAGTTTCCTACTAAGAACTGTCTAAAGCTCCCTACTAAGAACGGTCTCCAATCAACCAGATGATCATTTAATCCCAGTCACTGACAGATATACCGAATCCTTCATTTCTTATTCCTTTTTTATTCCACTTATTAATATATTTTGTTTATTCCAACTTTAGTTAGTTCGTAATCAATGTATTACAGCAATGAACGTGTTGAAAATGTCCAGCAGCAATGTGATCAATCTATTCCTTATTAGCAATGAATGGGTTGAAAATGTCCAGCAACCATGTCGCCATCACCGTGGCCAGAAACAGATATCCGGTACCAATTAGAGACGATGTACTCTGGGATATCTTCCAAACTTGAGCCTAAAAAAAATACCAACAAACTTTTAATCAGCTGGACTCCCCCCCCCCCCTTTTTAAAAAAAAAAACTCTTCCCCCTGTTGTATCCCAGTTTAGTAGTAGTACTTTGGAGAGGCTGCTAGATAAGTAGCCAGCGCGCCACTTGAGGATATCGGTAATAGTGGAGGCCAAAAAGTTCAGCTTGACGGCAAGAGATTTGAACCTGGCTTTTCGTGTTTTAAGGAGAAAGTCCATGTCGAGCCTCGCACTTCAAAGAGGGCTATCAAAGAATATAAATCATCAACTACCTTAATCAGCGGGTTGAGAATCACTGAAGAGATTGTAGTGCTGGGTCTATTAAACATTTTTTATGGCTTCCCGAGCCACCAGCTCATTTGTGTATGTGTGTGTGTGTGTCTTTGTTTCTACTCTATACATAAGGCTCATTTATGTGTGTGTCTAGGTCTCTACTCTTCGCATAGGGGAGGTCAAGACACGCACTAATTCCCCCCTTCCCCTCCCAGCCACAGTTTTTGGATTTTTATGGCTCGATCTCCCAGGGGAAAATCTCAGAAGATTCTTTTCTGTTTTTATTTTCCTCGTTGGTGGGGAGACCTTTTTGGCTGGACCACTAATGACGCTGGACACATGTTTTACTGCTGCTGGACGCTGCGGTAGTGACCGCTGCGGACTGCTGTGCTGGGAGTCACGAGGTGCTAAAGCTGGGCAGGGGTCTTGACTAGAAGAAGGAGAGATGGTGATCTATTGGGTTTGTCTTTCTGCCGTCACACATCTGAATCTGATAATTTACTCGTATTCATGGACTAATGGACTCGCCCTAAACTGCACGACAGCGCTTACTAGAACCTAGATCAAGTAGCGTAGTACAATAGTAAAACACACATATACAGTAATTAAAACAACATTTTTTTTATTTTTTTAAAATATTCTTTAAATTAAAACACAAATTTAGCTGTGGAAATAACCAACATTCAAAAGGTGTCATGTAAGAGTCAATGTTGTTTCAATCGTATAAACAATAAACACTGTGTTTACATGTCGAGAAAGAACAGTAAGCGTCCAATAGTCAAGGGAGCTAAAAATAGGCAGGAATTTTTTCAGTCGAAGATTATGGTTCTTTACTGTCTAGTGTTGAAGGTAATTTTAAAGGAGATATAAATTGTATGGAAGACAATATGTAGAAGGGGAATAATCTATAAGTATCAAGTTTGATGTTAAGTCTACTTTTATGAATCTATGGTTGGAATGAAGTGTTAATATTGCGATTTCAATATGTTAATTATTTCTTCTGGAAGGATTCAATAATTTTATTTTCTAAAGAGGATTTTTTTTTATTTCAACAAGAATCTATAGAATTACAATGGGATAATTAGTCATGAGATTTAGCTTCCTACACTACGACGACATAGTTGACCACCACCTCCATTCAAACATTTTCAATAATGTACATTCAGTATATAAGAGTCGTAGCTATGCACCACACTAGATAGAAGTATGTGTTTCAAGAAATAATGGAAACTTTGCACATCGATTCAAGTAAAAAAATAACTTCTACAAATTTAGAGATGAAAACAAAACGTACAAAACTCAATGGAACAACAACAACAAAAAAGGTCAGGGTCTCTAAGTCGAGATGACAGAAGGACATACGACATGACCAGGGAGCCATCTCCAAAATGACAGACATTTTGTTTTTGCCATACACCCTCTACCTGAGGCGGTGGCTGAGCGGTAAAACGCTCGACTTCCGAACCGGGGGTCCCGGGTTCAAATCCTGGTGACGACTGTGATTTTAATTTCGGGATCTTTGGGCACCTCTGAGTCCACCCAGCTCTAATGGGTACCTGACATTAGTTAGGGAAAAGTAAAGGCGGTTGGTCGTTGTGCTGGCCACATGACACCATCGTTAACCGTAGGCCGCAGAAACAGATAACCTTTACCTTTTTTACTTTTTTTAACCCTCTACCAACCGGTTAAGTGAAAGGGCGGCTTAAAGAGGTATATACTTGAGCAGAAAGTTCACTTTGACACGTCGGTGTGGACCAGACTGGCTGTTTCAACATTTCCCCTTGCCCAAAGAGCTCGCATTTCAAGTCGAAGATAATCATATTCACGTTTTCGCCAATACGTCCTACCTAGGCATACATTAGGGGGCTGTTGAAGTGATTGATAGTATCAAGAAACTACACGACTGGCTCATTTCTTGCCCAGCTATAGAAGACTGTTTAGAAAGGGGGGGAGGAGGTTTTTGGGGTGTCAAATATTTGTTTTAATCAAGTAGACAGGTTCTGTTCATTCCTGTTGTTTAAACGATTACAATAGCATGTCACAGATAAGAAACCTAGCAGGGCGCATATACCCCCTGAAAGCCGCAATACGCGCCACTGCATTTAAGCAGTGATAGTATGTCGGTCCTCGGGCTAAATACGGCCTACTTTTAAATATTTTTTTCCTCCTATAAAAATACGGTATTCGATACTTTATCTTTAAATTTGAATATCAATTTATATGAAGTAACAATTCTTTATTTTATTAAATGAACAAACCAATTACGTTGGTCAATATAGACAATATGTAACTTATTCTGTAACTAAAATTGCAATGAACTAATTAGAGAAACCATGTAGAGAGCCATTGGCCCCTAACTGGAGTGGGCACTTTACCCCAGTATAGGTGATGTTAAAACGATCAATAATATAAACTTTTACCATGTCGCTTTCAGAGCCGAACAATTCTATAATGATATAAATTGAAAAACCTTTGCAAACAATATTATTAATTAAGGGTAAAATAACACATAATAAAAATATAGACATATACCCCTTACCTTATAGTGGGATGGGTCCAAAAATTCAAATCGACATCCGATGAACAATAGACAAGCAATCACAAGATGCTCATCGTGCAATCAATTACCGGATGTAAGGTATCTCAGGAAGTCCTTATATGTTTCATCCAATAAGCTATTCGCATACAAATTAGGAAAGGCCCTTTACCCTGATGGGCCCTTTGCCTCACGTTACCCTAGCATCTTCACCTTCACCTATTACTTAATCTGTTGGACCGTTGGAACACCACACATAATCACATAATCTATCCACCACACATAATCTATCAACCGTCTCTCTCCATTCCTGTCTTTTGCTTTGAATAGATTCTCTTCCATTCACAGACCCGTCCATGTTGTCTTCTCATCGTTTTTTTTCTGGTACTGACCCCTGCAGGAAATTCCTTGCTGGCTATGAGGAACTCGTGATATAGCCATAGAGTTCATGTTTGACCACTGAGATCAGAAGGTCATTGTTGGGCCCAATCCTGTTTAGAGTTTAATTTCTGGTGCCTAATCTAATGCTTTTGACATTTTCTATTTTTGCTTGAATGCCGCATCGGGTACACATCTACGTCAATAACACACTAGATCAATGTTGTGAACACATTTGTCACGAGGTTAAAAAAACATACAAGCAAAATTAACAATAAAAATACTTTTTTTTAAATATCCAAGGGGAATAACTCCAAATTTACATCTATAGATCTCAAAAACCTATCTGATGGAATTTATTTCCCTTTTTCGATATCAAACAAAATAATTACTCAACAATAATTAATAGATTATTGGTTATTGGTCTGGTCCATTAAATAATTGTGTAAAATTTCAACTTGATCTAATAATGGGTGTGAGAGAAACAGAGTGTTCAAAATGTGTACCAGGCAGAGGGAGTTTATATACGTTTGTACAATGTATCAGCAATTTCACTACATCAGCATCGATAAAATAGATTTTAAATATAATCTAATATAACATAATATAAAGGAAGACTATAGAGTGACTCTTCAGACACAGCTATGATCTTTTGGTATTTGACAACAGTAGCGCAGACAAAAACCGTCACATAAATATATAGGTCTGTGTCATTCACTCCGTGATGAATACGTTTTTCTCTGTTAGGAAGAACATTCTGAGGAACATGGGATTGATTTAGAACCCTAGTTTATTGACATTCCATTTCTCGCGGACATTAAAAGCGGCATGATCCTAAATCTAAAAGTAAAAATAATACATAATATTATTCACCATCTTAATTACTAAAAAAAAATCAACTTTCCTTTTTTTTTTTTGTCTAAAAAAAAAAAAAAAAAAAAAGAAATACATATAAAAAATAATGGAAGCACAAATAAGAAGATATCATGTAATGATGTAATCTATAGGGCTAGTTTGTTCTGTCAATTCATGATAGAAAAATTCTTAATTTTTAAAAGCCATTTTCTTTTTCTCTGCCTTATTTGTGATTCCCGTTGAGAGCATCCTTAGTCTGTCACTGTTCTTGCTATTTTGATCATGATCGTACAATTAGTGCTAGTTACTCTATTTCTCACTGACAAGTTGTTCAGTTGTTCAACTTATTCATTTTTCTCACTTAACAATTAACATAACTATTAACTACTATTGTGATTGTCAAATATTCCATGTAAAGAAAATAGCAACAACAAATATGGGACTTCTGAAGATGCCAATGGTAATTGTCACGAAGTTTACTCGTCAAGGTGTCATAAGATGTGCAAACAGGAAGTTGATCTACAGATTGCTTCCTTGAAGGCTCGACCTTCTCCTGAGAATGGAAAACATGGAAATGGAGTTAATTAGAAAAGGAAAATTGTGCATGTTGAAAATTTTCGATTAGAAACGAGCTTACATCGGGTTCCACAAATCAATGTTTAGTTTACAAGTTTGAAGCTTCATGTTAAGTCTACTTTTGTATTGAATTCGGATTATAATGTGTATTTCTGCTTGATATATAGTGTGTGTGTGTGTTCAGTCTTTTCATGATTTCTACTTGAGGATTAAAAATAAAGAGGAATTCTGTTCTTTCAGCATCTATACAAGGGTGTCCGGCTACTATCATAACCTGAGTCATAAGAACTTAATTCCCATTGTACATAATACACTAGTCTGCTATTGCTTACCTGTTTACTAATCACTTTAGCTATGATATCGACACATGTCCTGTATAGCTGTGTGTCCTGTATAGCTATGTGTCCTGTATAGCTGTGTGTCCTGTATAGCTGTGTGTCCTGTATAGCTGTGTGTCCTGTATAGTTGTGTGTCAAACTATTTTCCTTAACATCCCTCGCACTCTCTCTATCTTTCTGTCGGTCTTTCTCTCTCTATCTCTCTCCCTTTACCTCTCACACTATGTTTGTCTATCTCTCTCAGTCTCTCTATCTTAGTGTCGGTCTTTCTCTCTCAATCTCTCGCCTTTTACCTCTCACACTATGTTTGTTTATCTCTCTCACTTTACCTCTCACACTATGTTTGTTTATCTCTCTCACTTTACCTCTCACACTATGTTTGTCTATCTCTCTCACTTTACCTCTCACATTTTGTCTGTTTATCTCTCTCACTTTACCTCTCACATTTTGTCTGTTTATCTCTCTCACTTTCTCTCATTCTGCCTCCTTCCCGCTCCCACGTATACATTTTTTGCAGCAACTTGTTTCGAATGTTGAGAGCCTCGACGTAACTTTGTACAGACATTGAGTCTCTCGTTTGACGACAATGTCCATCCACCAGTTGGTAACGCTACGCCTTACAAAAGGAAGCTACCCGCTGGGGGCTCGTCTGACGTCAACCACAGCAATGGCGACGCGCATCCACGTGGGTCTATCTCACATGCGGTGAACGGAATGTCAATAAAACATTTCCACCAACCCCCTCCTAATTTTGTTTCCCGGCCTCCCCATATCATTCTACTTCCCCCCCCCCCCCCAATCCAGATCTTGAGTTTTTTGGGTTTTTTTTTGTTGTTGTCCCATTTCATCCACAGGCGCGACCTTTCTAACGTTTGTCACATTTGTGGGTTTTTTGTTTCAGTCACATGTAAGTGGATATTAGATCACAGACATGGTATAGATTTCAATGTGTTATATCGGAAAGTGATTCCAGACCAGAGGCGGCCTTAGGGGATAGCGAGTGGGGCAACCCTACCCTGGCCCTAGTCTATTCGTAGTCTGATATGATATTCGCCCAGGACCCCGAGCATTGCTAAAGCCGCCTCTGTCCAGACATTGTAGACTTCTCTATACAGTGATTCTATCGTTTATCCGTTGCTTGTTTTTGTGAGACCTGTTACACCTTCAACTATAAGAACTTCCTTTTCTTTGGCTCCACAATCCCCTCCTTTTATTACAAAGCTTCTATCAACTCACTCTGTCCCCTTTTTTTGTGTTTTTGTAAATGCTTTTAAAAGCCAATTACGGTAAAAAAATCTACTCAGATATACATTTCTGTATTCCCTCTTCCACTGGTCCACATATGTGATAGGATCATAGCGTCACGAGAAAGCTAACAGCATGAAATAGTGCTACACAAAAATAATTGGTAAAAATATTTTTAATCGCACACATTTTTTGGACGTTGTTCAAGACCTATTCTAAATTGAATGACCTTGACTGACCCCAGACTAATTGGTACAATTACCGTCAAATCGAAGGCTTTAAATACGTGGGCACCAGCTGGGTAGAGGAAATGGGTGTCGCTAGTGACACGGTTCTAGAATTGGACGAGGTGTGTCCTCTGACCATTAAACTTCAGAGACCACTGACCAAGTTTCCTAGGCCTCTGCCTCTTCATGTTATGAGTTTTTGCCCATTCAGTGCTAGTTCTGTCTCACATTGTGTGGTACAGTGTTATTGTCATCATATTCATATTTTAAGACCCCGCCTTCGTTTTGTCAAATATGACATCGGGGCTGCTAGGATGTTGGCGGACATAGACATAACTCAGACAAAACGTAGACAACACATGGACACTGAGGCTTGACAACATTGCTGTATCGTGTATAATTTTAGAGCTAGTTTTTTTGTTTTTTTTTACATGTCTGGATTACAAAAAAATCAATTTTACATTGTAACTAATGTACATATTTAATATTACTTAACTCTTTTTCTCCTAACTAACGATACCAACGTTGATTCCACCAGAATGTGGTAAATAATTACGGAGAGAAAGAGTTAATTCTTCTGAGAGATAAAGCGCTTGGCTTCTGAACCGGAAGTCCAGGGTTCGAATCCTGGCGAAGACTGGGCTTTTTAATTTCGATATCTTTAGGCCACTCTGAGTCAACCCAGCTCTAATGGGTACATGACATTAGTTGGTAAAAATTAAAGCGGTTAACGGTAGGCCACTGAAACAGATGCCCTTTACATCATCTGAAATGAAAATACCATAATTCTTTTGATGATTTATACATCTGTGATTATATGTATATATGTGATATTTTTTATATCTACATTCGACTGTACTATATCTCTTATGATATATATATTAGGTTGATTATATCTCAAATTTTAAATATCGGGATGAGATATTTCTGGTTTTAAATACTTGGTTGTGTATGTATTTACTTATTTGGTTACATTATATTTTTATTTTCCATTTCTATAAATCTCATAATGATAAATCAATCTGTTAATTTTCACTTTATATCATCTAATCTATGTATCTGACGATCGTTTCTGACAGCCATGTCAAGGCCAACTATTGGACGGACACTCAAGGACCGGTAACCGGAGAGTTTATCAGGTTTCCAGATCGCTGTAAGCAACAACAAACGGAAAGACATTGTTGACACAATGCTCGAAAAGGGCGGTAATCTAAACTCAATCTTTCCTTCCCGCTTGCATTGCCAGGCATGATTGGGTAACGCCGATTGACGTCACAGCGGGAGTTTCTCCCCGGCGTGACATACACCGAGTGTCACCACGACCCATAATATAGTCCCAGGGGACACATTTGACCAGGCTATCGCGATCGTCTTAACCTGCCCCCCCCCCACCGCCCTCCCCCCAACTTAATGAACCTGGAAGTACCCAGCAGACGAAATAAAAACAATTTCCATTCACCCCCCCTCCCTTTTTTTTTGTGTTTCTTCCTACCAGGTAAAATTAAAGAAACAAAAAGTTCACCTTTCAGGCCTTGCCATTTATAAGGAAGATGATGTAAATGTCATCTGTTTCTAAGGACGATAGTTAAAGAGGGTGTCATGTGGCCAGCACAACGACAAACCGCTTAACCGTAACTTTACCCAACTTAAGTCAGGAAACCATTAGAGTAGTGTGGTCTCAGGCGCGCCCTCCAAATCCCAAAATTAAAAATTGTCTTTCTTAATCGAGATTCGAACCCTGGACCCCTCGATTCCGAAGCCTAGTGCTTTTCGATTCTGCTATCCCGTCTCCATACCAGGTGTGAGTGGTTAAAACTTGCTTGTATCTTTTACGCAGTGATGGTGTCAACATAGACCTCACAATTAGGTAGACGACCTCGAGATCGCAGAAGCGATACTATTTCAGATACTACTTCGATTCCTTTTTTTTTAGCATAATAAATTCAATGACAAAGCGATACTGTTAATTGTAACTCTAACTGTGAGAATCGAATAACTAATTCACTGGCCGCTTCACCTCAAACTTAGTAGAGTCCAGTAGAACCTTTGCAGCTCTCATGACTACGCTCTTGGAATTACATGCCTGTATTTCGCTTTAGATTTTATATCGAAAAGGAAAGTTTTATCGTCAAAATCATCTGTTGAGGGGTTTTAAAATAAAATCTCTGGAGTTGTTTTTTTTTTTTTTAATTCAAAACCCCATTTAGCTACGAACATAAAATTTGGTGACTGTAGTTTGCTTTAAAATAATATTGAAGAGATAAGTTTTCAACTCAAAACACTCTGTAGGGGAATTTTAAACTCAAAACCATCTGAAAGGGTTTTAAATTTTAAAAAAAGCCATCTGGCGGAGGGGGATTTAAACTCAAAACCCCTCATTAGCTTAGCTACGCTCAAAGAAATTTAGTGTGTAATTTGCTTCTTTTATATTGAAGAGGTATTTTTTAGCATCAAACCCTCTGAAGGGGGGTTTAAACTCAACCCCCCCCCCCTTTGGCTACGCTCATAGCATTTTGAGTGCGTAATTTTTTTTTTTTTTTTTTTTTTTAAATATTGAAGAGGTATTTTTTAGCTTTAAACCCCGCTGGCAGGGGGTTTTAAACTCAACCCTGGTTTTAAACTCAAAACCCCTTTGGCTACGCTCATAGATTTTATAGTGTGTAATTTTGCTTTTTTTATATTTAAGAGGTACTTTTTAGCTTCAAACCCCAACTGGAGGGGGTGGGAGTTAAACTCAAAACACCTTTGGCTACGCTCATAGAATTTTGAGTGTGTAATTTGCTTTTTTATATTGAGAGAGGGTTTATCGTAATTTTTGGAGGCGGTTTTTAAAGTCAAAATCTTCCTTAGCTGTTGTCTTGGAATTTGGGGATTGTCGTTTGCATTTTTTTTTGTAGTTTTGTTGATAGAAGAGGGGGATTTAACTGCAAACTCAAAACCCCTGGTAGGGGGTTTTAAACTCAAAACTCCTGGTAGGGGGTTTTAAACTCAAACCCCCTGGTAGGGGGTTTTAAACTCAAAACCCCTGGTAGAGGGATTTTTATCTCAAAACCCCTTGATAGGAGTTTTTTTTTTACTCAAAACCCTCTGGTAGTGGGTTTTAAACTCAAAACCCCATTGCAGGGGGTTTTAAACTCAAAACCCCCTGGTAGAGGGATTTTTATCTCAAAACCCCTTCGGCTGTGCTGTGGTAAGTGATGATTTAGTATTAAAATCTCACCTAAAATAAACAAAATTTAAGCAAAAATCAGTCACTGAATTCATTTCGGGGGGGGGGGGGTCCCCCTGCTTACGCCCATGATATATATATATATATATATATATAAAGTTTTTTTTTGTTGTTTTTTTATGTTTTGCTTGTTTAATGATTCATTAGTTCTTCCTTTTTTATTGTTTTTTTTCTATTGGTTTCTATTGTAAATAATTAATTGACTATTTTTTTGTTGTAATGATTCATGAGCTGCTGATGCCAATGAATAATTGTGCAAAGTTTCAACTTAATCCGAGAAAGGTTTGTGGGAGAAATAACGTGTACAAACCTTTGACCAGACAGACAGACAGAGGGAGCCAATAGACGCCTTTTTAGAAATGATTGCTATTCTAGAGTTTGGCAATGGAAAGATAATCATTATTTCATGACTCATTTTCATTAGAGTTTATGATGGTGAAAGCCAAGGAGCATCTCATTTTGTATATTACAAAGAGTCTATTGTTTCAAGTTGTCAAGTATTGGTTATTACAAACTGATATTCTATTCTGATTAAAAAAAAAGATGTTTGCAGTTGTAAGTTTTTAATTGATGAACAGAAAATCCGAGTGGTTACCACAGCTATTTGTAGGATTCAGATTTAGAATGGGAATATGAAAAAATAGAAAAGGTGGGGTGGGCTAGCTAATTAAGTAGTTTTATATCTACTTCTGTTATCAGATTTTTTTCGCTCTCGGAGGAAATCGGAACTTTTGAAAATCGCCAAGTAATAGGTCGTAAACTTCTGTCTGAAGGCGATAAATTGGCGTCCGACTTGAGCTCGCGCGATAACTGATGTGACGGGAGATAATTGGTGGGAATTGAGAGTTACTTCCCTGTTTATCTCAACCATTTCTATTTCTTAAGACCTTGAGTTTTCGTAAAGCTCTTGTCGTAAAACTGTTTGAGAGGGATATTATCTCGATGTCTCCTAGCAAGGTCATTTCTGCTGCTTGGAGAAATAGGGAGGTTTGCATTACTCATCATACTCACAAAGCACATTGTACAGCCCGGCGAAAAATAGAATAGTTTCAAAAGCAAACACAAAACTAAACAGCTATAGAAATATGATTTACAGTAGCTACTCCACATCTACACTCAGTGGCGTAGATAAGGAGGGGGGAGGGTCCAAATTCGAAAATCTTCCGGGTTCCCTCTTGAGGCCCCCTCTCTCTATCAATGAGTGTCCGAAATTTGTTTTTACATTAAATATTATGCCATTATCCCATATCATGATGTCGAATGTCATAATGCAGGGGCCCCTAAAGAGGTCAAGCCCACCTCGGGCCCCAAAATTTGAAGCTACGCCAATGTCTTCACTAATAAGCTCTCCGTGTTTTCCAGAACGTACTAATATTTGGAAGCAGTAAAAAAATATTTTGATATACTTACATTAAACTAGACTTGCGTCTATAGATGCCTAATCGTGTGGTATGCGCTTCGGACTGTCGTCACAGCAGTCCATAGAATGCCCAAGAATGCCCTAGATCGGGGGTTCTCAACCTGTGGGTCGCGACCCCCTTGGGGGTCGATTGACGATTTGCCATGGGTCGTCTAAGACCATCGAAACTATGGATTGTTATTGTCTACTCTTCTAGTGCTGTATCTGTGTATCGGGGGAAGGGGGTCGCCGCAGAGTGGGGATTGTAAAAAGTGGTCGCCGAGCATAAAAGGTTGAGAACCGCTGCCCTAGATCGAATCATGCTCGCCGTACTGCAAGAGGTTTAGGCTAGGATGTAATAATCTTCATTTACGAAGGAATGTCTGAAGCTTGGCTGCCTGGTCGTGTGGTTTGCGATCTGGACTGTCATTTGATGGTCCCGGGCTCATACCCCGCCTGCCGCCACTCCAACCGTTCTGCGGCTAGGATGTAACAAAATCTGAAGAAACATCCAAAAACATATACAACAAAACTGACCAAGCAAAACAAAGCCTTTAGTTATAATAAGAATTTATACTTATTCTTTGTAAACATTTCTAAAACAGCCAGACATGTTAGTTCAAAACTTTTGTTTACTTTTTAATCTTTTTTTTTTCTACGGGCGAGATGGCTGGGTGGTAAAGCACTTGGAGAGAGATCTCGGGTTTGAATCCCGGTGAAGATTGGGATTTTGAATTTCAGAATTTTTAACACCCCTGAGGCCACCCAACTCTTATGGGTAGGCTACCTAACATTAGCTGGGGGGAAAGGCATTTGGGCGTTGTGCTGGCCCTCGGTAAACGTTTTATGATGATGAGCCTTGCATCATCTGACGTAACAGATCTCGAGGTCTGAAAGGGGAGCTTTCATACTTCCTTAGCGCCCTAAATTTTTATTTTCTATTTCTTTTATTATACAAAACTAGTCATAGGTCATCCTTCATGGTACAGTGAATTGGGCACACAGAAATGGTCGTCCGTACAAAAGGTGGCTGGACAATATAAAAGAATGGACCAGCCAATCTCATGATATCCTGCTTACAGGGGCGGCCCTTGGGCAAAGGCAAACTAGACGGCCACCTATGGGGGGGGGACTTTGCTTAGGAAATTTATTTTTTTTAGAGAAGAAATAGTGAGACCTGTGCTTAACGTTCTAATATGTTTATTGTTGGAGTACTCCAGCCTGACTAGATTTTAAATAAATTGTATAATTTTATGTATTCGTTGTTGTTGTTTTTTTCTTATTTATCTATTTCATTTGGGGCCACCAAATTCACTTCGCCTGGTACCTAAAATTATCTATGGCCGGTCCTACTGCTAAGAACAGTTGCTAATTGGGAATAGGTAAAGATTTAGTATCACATAGAGCTGCCTTTCATTTTTGTTTCAATGTTTTTTTAATAGATACAAAATAAAAAAGGGAGACTATCTTCCCATTTCAACTATCCTTTTAATGAATGTGTTGTTTCCCTTTCCATGTTCTACATGCCTCCGTAAATGTATTTCTTAATTTGGTTCCTTATTCAGAAACAAATTGCTTCAACCTACACTCAAGTTAAATATACTTTGCTAAAACCACAAACGTCAAATGTAAGATTCATGCCAAATTAAGAATTCTAAAAAAGGAAACATGTACATTTTTGTTAGGATATTAATTATAATTATTATCTACCGTTTAGAGCAGTTATTCAATATAATATTTTATTACATATTTAAAAAAAAAAAACAGTTATGATCCACTACAGGTCTGTTTTAGCTTTAAAAAAACAAATAAATTTAGTAGTTACAAGGATGTCCTATTGCTCACATTCCATAAAACTATGAAGGTACATCAGTTTGATACGGGATACAGACATGAAGGTACATCTCATTTGATACGGGATACAGACGAGGCGTTATGTAAGAAATTATTACGAGCAGAAGTGAAAGTTGACAAATTTAAGATAACTCAAAATAACTGTAAGACTCACATAGCTCAGAAAAGACAAACACTCGTCGAGGTTGCCAGAGAAAATTGTAAAACAAGTTATTTCTTAAACATTGGCTTCTGGTAGCTCCGAGTTTCTACATAGAAGAGTAAAAAATTTATGGGAGATAATTTGTGTCCGTTACCAGAAGTTTCGATAATTTTCAATTTTGGGAAAACTATGAAGAGAATAGACGAGCTAATGAATAGAAGAGACAAGCTGATGAAGAGATGACCTGATGAAGAGATGACCTGATGAAGAGATGACCTGATGAAGAGATGACCTGATGAAGAGATGACCTGATGAAGAGATGACCTGATGAAGAGATGACCTGATGAGATGACCTGATGAAGAGATGACCTGATGAAGAGATGACCTGATGAAGAGATGACCTGATGAAGAGATGACCTGATGAAGAGATGACCTGATGAAGAGATGACCTGATGAAGAGACAAGCTGATGAAGAGATGACCTGATGAAGAGATGACCTGATGAAGAGATGACCTGATGAAGAGATGACCTGATGACGAGATGACCTGATGAAGAGATGACCTGATGAAGAGATGACCTGATGAAGAGATGATCTGATGAAGAGATGACCTGATGAAGAGATGACCTGATGAAGAGATGACCTGATGAAGAGATGACCTGATGAAGTGATGACCTGATGAAGTGATGACCTGATGAAGAGATGACCTGATGAAGAGATGACCTGATGAAGAGATGACCTGATGAAGAGATGACCTGATGAAGAGATGACCTGATGAAGAGATGACCTGATGACGAGATGACCTGATGAAGAGATGACCTGATGAAGAGATGACCTGATGAAGAGATGATCTGATGAAGAGATGACCTGATGAAGAGATGACCTGATGAAGAGATGACCTGATGAAAAGATGACCTGATGAAGTGATGACCTGATGAAGTGATGACCTGATGAAGAGATGACCTGATGAAGAGATGACCTGATGAAGAGATGACCTGATGAAGAGATGACCTGATGAAGAGATGACCTGATGAAGAGATGACCTGATGAAGAGATGACCTGATGAAGAGATGACCTGATGAAGAGATGACCTGATGAAGAGATGACCTGATGAAGTGAAGAGACGACGTAGTTTCTAACTTGTAATACATCAAGTCTAGAAGTTTCAAGAATTATGTTCAGTCTACTACTTTTAATTTATTATTGAGTTTTGAATTCAATCATGTGTTATTAGATGACGTTTCGTGTGCGATCTCTCTTTTTATGATTTCAAATTAGAAAATTAATTTATTTTATTTCGAAATGAGGAGTACTGTTCGTTCTATATCAATACAAGATTTCCCGGCATAGATTTGGGTGATCAGTTTAACTTCCGAAAATACGAAAGACATATTCACCATCAAACATCATTGTAACAGACACGCTAGAACCACGGACATAAAGAAACAATTCACATTTGTAGCAGACAATATTCACATTTGTTTGGTTGGATCTTAAAATAAAGTTAGAAACATAACTCTTAAGTTGAACTTAAATCCTATTAAAAATCTAGATGTCTGCACGAACTTTTGTAACTTCCAGTATGTAATTTTAGAAACTCGCAACAAACTAATATCTTAATAAACTTATATATAGATTTTTTTTGTAGCAAAGTTTCACCATTAGGTTCAAAGTTGTTTTTTTTGATCGCATGAAAAGCTGAAAATTGTTGAGCGAAATCGTAAAACCAGCTTAGCGTGTCGTAAAATGTGTCGTAAAAAAGCATTTAAAAAGTGTAATTTTGTTCTATTTGTAAACGGCCAATAAACAGAATAAATAGTTTTAACAGTCTCTTCCTCTCTCTTCCTCCCTCTTTCTCTTTTTCAAACACACACACACACACACACTGCTACACGCAAGTATAAAAAAAGAGGTTCCGAAATAATTCTTTTTTTTTTTTAACAATAGATCCGTTAAACAAAAACTGCACATTTTGCAAAGGAAACAAACCAAGAACTTGATAATGCTGCAAATGGAACAAAAGAACCTATTAACTGATCCATTCAAATATATCTGGAACAGTTTATGCAAATAAGTCTCCTTCACACGACACTACAAAAGTTAAACTTCTTTCTGTTCACCAGATTCTCGGGGCAGTCTTTGTAACAGCACCATCTGTGCAGACGATTTACGCCTGCTAACTGTTTAGAGACGGCCTGAACAATGACCTGCAACGTCATAACCTGTCGACAGTCTGTGACGTGGCAACGAGCTATCGGTTTAAATTGCCCACAGGTTGCGACGTAGCAGGTCAGTGTTAAGGCCTACTGTAACGATTGGTGACGCCTAAGCACGCCTTCAGTAAGGAATAGTCTTAAACTAGTGTGTATATCCATGTACTTTTAGAAAGATAATCATGGGAGACAACCTTGTCATCTTTTCATCTGTGATATTTCTCAACCATACGCGTGATTTGGTCATTAGCATATCTGCGATTGAAATTAAATAAACTTGAATCTTACATTTAAATTTAATTCCAATAGATTTTGTATGTATAACTCCATTAAGTATAATACGTATTGGTTAAGAAAAATCAGTTTCCCCCAATATATAGCTTTCTTTGTGCGCAATTCATAGTCAAATGAAATGAAATAATTAGAGAGAAATATAGAGGTAACTCCTCAAGCGCTATAAAGATCAACTCAGGCGCCATATCGCCCTCACTGTCATGGGGGAAAATAGCTGGCAGCAGATTTCCTCTGATAGAAACAGTTAAAGGGCTCTCACAAGGGACGCCCGTTTGAAACACAACGGAACGCCATTATTGAAGACAGGCGCAAAAGATGTATAGTAAACTTAAATAGACCGCCGGCGAACAACGACTTTGTTTGCACGAGATGCGGAAAAGTATGTAGGTCGCAACTGGTCATGTGGAACACTGCACTCATTCTTAGTCTCACGAATTAAAGACATTGCCATTGCTATTATAAAGAGATATCTGACACAATAAAAATATAAAATCATTATTTTATTATTAGGTCTAATGGTTTAAAATATTAATTTTAATACAATAACCAAATTTCTTTTTCTATAGAAAAAAATATTATAATGTTATATAAGGTAGATAACTCCATTATTACAATTGTAACCAAATGCACTTCATAGTTATCGAACCTTGTCAGAGAATTGTGAGACTTTGTAGGAGAAAATTATTTTATTTTTTTTTGTAGATTTCTTCCTGAATTTCTTTTTGACCCAGTGAAAAAACAAAGATGCATTAAATAGATTATTTCAAATATGAAGTTGAAAAAATTATAAAATAAGTATAGAAGTATAAATTTATTATAATAATAGCATTAACCATTTTAATGCATTGGCGTTAGATTGTAGCCCCCCCCCCCCCTTAACTAGTCCAACTAAACATTTATAGTCGTATCAATATCTTATAATTAAAGTCAATCCAACAACATTTAAGGGGTCACTTCAACACTATTGACGGCATTAATTTTGATTGGTATGAACACAAATGTAACTTCAATAGAAATGTGGGACGAATCAGACATGAATTACCTCTGTCTCGGGTTCGAATCCGGGTGAATAGGATTTTGAATTTGGGAGATTTTAGGACACCCAAGTCCACACAACTCTAATGGGTAGTTAGGGAACGTAAAGGCGCAGTGTCGTTGGACTGGCTAGGTAGAAACAGATGACCATTACATTATGTAGCAACAGATGGCCATTACATTATGCAGAAACAGATGACCATTACATTACACAGAAACAGATGGACATTACATTACGTAGCAACAGATGGTCATTACATTATCTAGAAACATATAACCATTACATTACACAGAAACAGATGACCATTACATTACGTAGCAACAGATGGCCATTACATTATGTAGAAACAAGAAAGATTACGCTTACTATAAGCTATCCCGACAAGACCAACGTCTAATCTTTCGACTCAGGACTGGACACAACAGAATGCGACAACACATGTACCGGAAGCTCAAAATTGGAACCAGTGAAATCTGATCATGTGGAGAATCACCAGAGATTAAAGACCACGTCCTCCAAAACTGCTCTCTATACCAAGAGGCCCGTATAAGACATTGGCCCCAAATCACCCCACTAGAAAGGAAACTATATGGAGAGCTCCCTGATCTGGAAACCACTGCGCATTTCATCTCATGTATTGGTCTACTCATCTGAACACTCCAACATAACAATGAGAACGAGGAAGAAGAAGAAGATAACCATTACATTACACAGAAACAGATGACCATTACATTACGTAGAAACAGATGACCATACATAATGTAGACACAGATGTCATTACATTACGTAGAAACAGATGATCATTACATTACGTAGAAACAGATGGCCATTAGATTACGTAGCAACCGATGGCCATTACATTAAGTAGAAACAGATGACCATTACATTATGTAGCAACGGATGGCCATTACATTACGTCGAAATAGATGACCATAAATAATGTAGACACAGATGTCATTACATTATGTAGAAACAGATGATCATTACATTATGTAGAAACAGATGACCCTACATAATGTAGACAAAGATGTCATTACATTATGTAGAAACAGATGACCATTACATTATGTAGAAACAGATGACCATACATAATGTAGACACAGATGTCATTACATTATGTAGAAACAGATGACCATTACATTGTGTAGAAACAGATGACCATTACATTACGAAGAAACAGATGACCATACATAATGTAGACACAGATGTCATTACATTATGTAGAAACAGATGACCCTTACATTATGTAGAAACAGATGACCATACATAATGTAGACACAGATGTCATTACATTATGTAGAAACTTTAGAAACAGATGACCCTTACATTATGTAGAAACAGATGACCATACATAATGTAGACACAGATGTCATTACATTATGTAGAAACAGAAGATCATAACATTGGAAGAAACAGATGACCATACATAATGTAGACACAGATGTCATTACATTATGTAGAAACAGATGACCCTTACATTACGTATAAACAGATGACCATTACATTATGTAGAAACAGAAGACCCTTACATTACATAAAAACAGATGACCATTACATTATGTAGAAACAGATGACCATAACATTATGTAGAAACAGATGACCATTACATTACATAAAAACAGAAGACCCTTACATTACATAAAAACAGATGACCATTACATTATGTAGAAACAGATGACCATTACATTATGTAGAAACAGATGACCATTACATTATGTAGAAACAGATGACCATTACATTATGTAGAAACAGAAGACCCTTACATTACATAAAAACAGAAGACCCTTACATTACATAAAAACAGAAGACCCTTACATTACATAAAAACAGAAGACCCTTACATTACATAAAAACAGATGACCATTACATTATCTATACATCGCAAGATCTAAAAGGGGACTGTTGCTTGAGAAACAAAGGATAGAGAGATGTAGAAATAACGGACATTTGGCGAGTAAACATTTTTTAAATAATACAAATTACATTTCCCTTTGCACTTAAAAAAAAAAAAGTAAGGACTCTCAACACTACAGACACGTTTTTGTCCATTTGAGTTCCAAAGATTTAATAGTAAGATCAACAAGGTTCTCTTATTTAAAAAAAATAGACTTGGACAATCTGGACAGCTTTCCTTCTACCTCACATTTTAACCACTATAATATAAATCGGTCAACATTGAAACTTATATCTAGAAGAACAACAGTAAAGTGCAAAAGTTTGTTTGTCTACCAAGCAGAGATCTACTCCAGATGGATTTATTTACCCAGCATAATTTTTTTCTTTTTATCTTAAAGCACTTAATCGCGCTAAGACGATCACGTGGTTGAACTCCATTACATCACTATGACGTCGGTAATGTTGAGTGGCCATCTTGTTTCTTTGTGTCTCTCACTTCTCAAGATACTTGTTTATCGATCAACATCTCAGATCAGTGATGCCCAAAATACGGCCCGCGGGCCAGATCCGGCCCGCAAAGTGTTTCCATCCGGCCCGCCGAAACGACGGCACAAAGTGTAGAAAATCCCCTCTCCAGAGGGTTCATAAAGTTATTTTTACCTACGTTGGGGCCCTAACTTTTTCTCTGATGGATTGGTACCATAACCTTTGTATGTTTATGAAATGAGACTAAATGTATAATCAAACAGGAAAAGTGAACGGATCTTCACTTTGTTGTGGAGCATGATAATAAGCCAATGTATTTGATTTGTAAAGAAAGTGTGGCTGTTTAAAAAAAAAAAAAACAAATATGGCAGCATTCTTGATTTGATCCGCGAATAAAATATTCTCAAACTACGGCTAGAGATCTAAGGATTGAATAGTTGCCAAAAAGAGATAAGAAAATGAGTCGGTGGTTAAGCTAGATAGAATGTTGCTCATATTGTAAGTAGATAAATGAAGCCATTGTTCCGAAGGGTAGAAAAGAAGACAAACTTGAAACATCTGACTAATTAATGTAAGTGCTAGATCCACGGGTTTATAATAAAATAGTTTTAGTTCCATTTCATTACGTTTTTGTTCTTTTCGGTCAGGTGGCCCGCGACACTGGTCACAGACCTATATCGACTGGTCTTGAAAAACAAAGGGAGAGCACTTCCAACCTAAAATCTATTAACATGGAAGCTTCCTTACACTGATATTGATTATTGATACAGATTTTTTATTTTGTTCGTTGTTAGAGGGCATACTAATAGATGTAACCCAAAAGACCATAGAAAATGATAGATGATTAGATCTATTTGGTAATTCTGCAGGAGTTCAAGGAACAGCCATGTTTGTTATTGTTTAGACTGTAATCTTCTATCTTGGTTTTTCTCTCAGATTTGGGTTTTTGTTTGCGTGTCGGAAACTAAAATGGCCCGCAGGTCGAATTAGGCTGGGCATTACTGTCTCAGATCATACCAATGGTCAATCCGATTAGGATTTGTAAACAACGCATGGACAACTCCAGATGCTTTTTACAGTTTTCTTCAACTTTTAACAATGAGATTTGTGATGCCATAAAGACTTTTTCCATCAGTCGCTGCACAAAGATTTAGTACAAGCATTGGATTCGATTCCACGTTGAGCTGGGAGGTTGGGGTGGGGGGTAGGAGAAAGCAAGGTATAGTAAAGCATAAGCTGAGATGGGGGGTGGGATGATCTCTTTGAGAGAAAGGAGATTAAACACTGACAAGAATCCCTTTTCTGAGAAGGCGTGGCCAAGATTGTAATAAATATTCATGTCATCTTTCATCATTAAAGATTGATAAATTCAGGGTATCAGCAATAATCAAAATAAAATAAAAGTATTTGAAGCTCTGCCATTTTTTAAGCTTCATAGTAATAAGGCCTCTTGCTGAGATTGCTCGTTGTAGTACAGTCTTGGCATCTGGCAGTGTTCTGTGGATGGAGGTGGCCTTGGTCATCCATCTGGGGTCTCCTATTGATGGGGATTACATAGGTCTCAAAACCAATTTCTTGTAATGAAAAATGCTAAACTTCAAACACAGAAGGGCTAAATGGCTCTATGACTACTAGACTAATCACTTCGCCTAGGGTCTCCGATTGTCTAAGACGGCGCTGCTGTGGGGCTTGCCTATCTCAGTTCAGGGCGGGACTCCCGCACGCTCCAGTTCAGTCGTTTGCAAGGCCAGTCGTACCTTCGAAATCATTTCTAAGTACCTTGCGGTCGTTGAGAATGCATTCTGCTGTCCGGTCTTACAAGAGGCAGGGTCTACATGGAACGCTCTATCATACTGCTCCGCAATGAAGCATGACATATGCTAATTAATAATTCTAATAGTTAAATAGGTATATGGTGAGACCCAAAATAGGTATGCGGTGATGAACAAAAAAAAGAGAAAACATGTATATATTTACTGCATTTATTATACTGAAAAAATACAAAGAAAATATTTAAAGTATACTAGTCGACCGGCGGCGTAGCACACGCCGCTATTTTGCAGGGTCGGCCTTAGGTGATCGCAGTGGGCTCCGCACTTATGCGACAGCAGTGGGCCCCGCACTTTCCTAGGACCCGCGCTAATTCTAAGTGTATAAATTATTAAATTAAACCATTTCCCGCGGCCTCCTGTCGATTTACCAGGAGCTCCTGGAAATCTCCTGAAATTGCAAAATATACGAAAAAGTCCTGGAAATATCCGGAAATTATTAAAATCTTTAGAAAACTCATAGAAATCTCCTCAAATATATCGACAAAAATTGTCATTTTGGGGTGTCATTCAATATGGAAAATGCCAATCCTACGAGCGATAAAAACAAACGGCATTATTCCATAATTTTGGAATCTGGTTAAAGAAGCTTCTCGCGTCAAACTAATGAAGAATAACTTTAGTTTAACAATTCTCGTAGATAGATTGAAACATTTGGTAATTCTTGCTATTGAGTGTGATCTATTTAGGAAATATAATTTTTATGATATACTGTATGACTTCGCTACACGCAAGGCCCGTAAAGTAATTCTGTACGTAGTAAAGAATAAATAAAATGCAAAGACGAATTTATTTTCTAATACAAACTCTTAAATTTCACTTATCATCCGTGGCGTAACTCTAGTACGTCCGACTGGCAGAAATAAGAGAGTGATCTTTCCTTTACTTCTTTTCGTTTAAACTCTTGAGCGAAGAAGAGAATTATATATATATATATATATATATATATATATATATAGATTGTGTAGGGGGTAAAAAGTGCAAATAAATAAATCGTTCAAAAAAAAGTTACGTGTATTTTTTTTGTACCCCTGCATCTCTCATTTCATAAATCTTCCGCCTCGAAGACAAGCCTTATTATTACATACCCAAACGGCTAGCTATTTATAGTTCTTCCTCCATGCATTTAAATCTCCAAACAAGATGGAAAGATGTGTAATATTACGGTATTGTCTAACTAATGAAAGAATATTCGTCGGAAAATCTGAATTCGCAGATATAAGGGACGAATTTATGTAAAAATGCTTTTAAAACACACATTTGAAGCTTAATTTTATTATATAATGAAATCAATGGACCTTCTTTTGTATTTTTGTGTGTCAAAGTAAAAACCTATCTGCGCAAAGTGTATTTCTTTAAATTAGATCTAGATCCTTTTGATCTTTTCCAATGTCAACATAGTAAACATGGCCTAGATTTATAAGATATTATACTTTTATAGAGTCGGTCAATTTTTTTTTTTTTTTGAGGGTCTTAAGTTTGTTTTAGGGCTACAATACATACACTACGGTCTAAGTTAGTACCCAAAGAACATTTCTGCTAAGTTTTATCTAGATTGGTCAAACGATTTTGATTTCTATTCGTCACATACATACATACATGCATACGCCTTACTTTCATTTTATTTAATAGATAATAAATCAAAATCTCTCTTACGCGCTGATCTCATATACGCTAATGTATCCCGAAATCCACAAATACTTGGTATTTGCGTAGGACATGGTATAATTATAAGAACAACAGAAAGTCCTGTTAATGTAGACCTGATAGCCGCTGGTCATCACTAGGACGTGCACATGGGTCGTTTGGTTCGCAGCAAATGGAAATGGTTTAATAACTGGCCTGGACTCTGTATTCCAAACAGTATTGGTGCAGCTGTTCAGTACCAGTATAGGATTGTACGTATTCCAGTCATACCTGGATCGAAAGTGGAAAGTGATGTTGCTGCCGGTGTAGTCCTGTCTTAAGTCTAAGTTAAATCCACTTAAGTCATACAGATATCCATAAAGGTGGACCTATAGGAATAGAAACATGTAGTATTTAAGTTCTTTTTTAAACAACCCACATAAAATATATTTCAATATAGAGCTGATAAGCCGAGAGGTGCTTTGTAGGACATTTTGATCTAGAAGGGAAAATAGAATTCATGGGCCAACATTGTGTGTGAGTGGGTTGCGTTTAAATGGGGGCCGTTCCATTAGAAGGATTTTAAAAATAAAGGTTTTTTTAATAATTAACAAAGTACTGAACATAGTATAATATCAACTATAGTTTCAACTTTAGTATCAGCTAAACTATCAACCATAGTATCCACTATTTCAAAGCTACAAAGCATGAGTATCAAGGCCGATAGTAGAATTTACGGACCAAGGAAGAGAAAAAGCAAAAGAATATTAAAGCTTGTGTGTGTGTGTAGGACTCAATATTGTGTATGTGTAGGACTCAATATTGTGTATGTGTAGGACTCAATATTGTGTATGTGTAGGACTCAATCCCTCCCCCTTTTTTTGGGGGGGGGGGCGAAGGAGAAGGAGCAAGGAAGAAATTCGTACAAGAAATTCGTTTTGTTTTACTAATGGGGCTAGGGGCGCCGTTAGGAAGAGGGTGGTTTAAATTCAAAGCTACAAATCTATGTGGGAAAGCATTACGATGCGCAGGGTAAAAAGGGGGGGGGTGAAGAAAAAACGAGATTGGAAGAGATTGAAAGAGAGAAGGTTAGGAGAGAGAGAAAGAGAGAAGCAAAGAACAAAGAGCAAGAGCGAGAGAAAGAGATAAGGAGATGACAAACGTATTTCTTGGTCGTTCCATTGGAAGAGCAACAACTACATGAAGGTGCCGGCCAAAACAAAACTATTGCCTCTAGGCAACCAACCGGGCGTAGTCGGGCAATAGGTAAACCACTGTATAGAAATAAAAAGAATGCTTTTTCAATCAATTAGCAACAGTCACAAAATTGGTCAACATGTTGGTTTACAAATACGTACTCAAGCTTATCCAGTCCGTTTCCCATAAATATTAGGATGATACCCGATGTTATCAACATCTTTAGAGAGTTAAGTCAGAATCTTCTCTATATACATCATTCTCTTCTTCCCTCAACAGTTTAAACGAGATGAAGAAGGAAAGATAGTCCACGAGAAAACCAGAGAGGGGGGGGGGGAGAACACGTAGTCACAAAATAGCTGGGCCGGACCGTTGTAACCAAAAAATTTGACTTTTTAAAAATTTCTACCTCACGTTAAAAAAAAAGGGGGGGGGGAATCTACTCTGTAGTAACTATCGAGGCGACAGAGAACGCTCAAGAGTTTGGACACCATGGAAAGATCACTCTTTTTCTTTTATTTTGTAAGTCGGACGGAGGGAGTTATCCTAATACACCAAGCTGCATTAAACTTTCAACAAACATTCTTATTAGAAAAAGACATTAACCAACCAGTCGATGACCTCTGGAATTTCATTAAAAACCATCTTAAAAGCATTATAGAAAATCATATACCAACGAAATGTACATGAAACAAAATAAATAAATGCTGGTTTAATAATAGACTAAAGAAGCTTTGTAAACAGAAGGAAAACCTATATAGAAAATTTAAAGAAACCAAGGCAGAAAGAGTTTACAAAAAGTATATAAAAATTAAACACCTAACCCAAAAAGTAAGCAGACAGCTGCAGAGTGAATACATAAACAATGTAATATCTAAAGATAACAACAAAAACCTATGGTCATACATTAAGTCTAAGAAAATGGAAACAACAGGCATAGCGCCATTAAAAGATGAACATAACATAATACATAATGATAATGAAACTAAAGCAAACATCCTAAACAAATACTTTGCATCAGCATTCTCAGCCCCAGGAGACAAAGACATATTTCTTAATTTGAACCAAGTAGACAACATAGAAGATTTAGTAGTACAAGAAAATGGAATTAAAAAACTATTAGCCAACACCAAACCAAATAAAGCGTCTGGACCTGATGGTATTCCAGCTAGATTACTCAAAGAACTAAGCAATGAGCTAGCCCCAGTGTTCAAAATACTCTTTCAGGCATCGCTTAACCAGGGCAGAGTACCAAAGGACTGGAAAGAAGCTAATGTCACCCCCCTATTTAAAAAAGGAGAAAAATCTGATCCAGGAAACTACAGACCAGTATCACTTACCAGCATCACATGTAAAATACTAGAACACATAATATGTAGCAATATCATAAACCACTTAGACAAACATAATGTCCTCACACCATACCAACATGGCTTTAGGAAATATAGATCATGTGAAAAACAACTAATAGGACTAATTGATGAGTTTTCAAAAGGTTTAGATAATAGTGAACAAATAGAAAGCTATCTTACTAGATTTTTCCAAGGCTTTTGACAAAGTTCACCACCATAGTTTGCTTAAAAAATTAAAATATTTCGGCATTAACGGTCCACTGCATCAGTGGATTAAAGATTTTCTGATAGGGAGAGAACAAACTGTAATAATAAATGGCTTTAAATCAACATCAATAACAGTAAACTCAGGTGTACCTCAAGGAACAGTCTTGGGTCCACTACTATTTTTAATTTACATAAATGATTTACCAAATTGCATTAGTTCAGGAACAAAAGTCAGATTATTTGCAGACGATTGCATAATATATAGAACAATAAAAACAAAACAAGACACAGATATTTTACAAAGAGAATTAGATGAATTACAGAAATGGGAATCAAATTGGAGCATGTCTTTCCACCCAGAAAAATGTCAGTTGTTAAGAGTAACAAAAAAACTAAAACAAATTAATTCCACTTATCTTATTCATGGCAAACCAGTAACACAGACTAAAAACTCAAAATACCTAGGTGTTATAATAAATGAAAAACTGTCATGGAATCCACATATTGATGAAACTATAAAAAAATCCAACAAAGCATTAGGGTTTATTAAAAGAAATTTTTATAAATCAAATAAGAACATAAAACTAAAATGTTATTTAACCTTGGTTAGGCCAATAATAGAATATGCATCCACCGTGTGGGACCCCTCAACTCAAGAAAACATTAAGAAACTGGAACAGACACAAAATAGAGCAGTGAGATTCATAACAAACGAATATTCACATTTGACTAGGGTAACACCATTAGTAAAATCACTAAATTTAGAAAGCCTTCAGGACAGAAGACTCAAAAGTAAAGTAGCAATTATACATAAAACACTGAACCATAATCTTCAAATACAAAAACAAAATTTAATAAAATACTCTGAAAGACACAAAAATAAAGGCACATTCCTCGTCCCATATGCTAGGACAAATTTGTACAAATACTCCTTCTTCCCTAGTGCTATTAGAGCATGGAATGGGTTGCCTGAGCTAGCCAGAAAAACCAGTGACTTGGCAGAATTTAAGTCATTGGTTAATATGCATGACTAAATGCATGACGCGTAGGACGTAATCATCTTCTTTTTTGAAGTAACGTCTGTATTATATAAAATAGGTAATTTAAAGGGAAACTCCAATGCTTTGACAATTTTTGATATAATATGTGTTTCGATTTACAGATAATGAATATATTATTTTTATATTTTTTTATTTGCAATAATAAATTAGTAATTGATGTTTCTCTGACGTAACTTTCCTGCGCATCCAAAACAGTCAGACATTCACCGGGTTTCTATTTGACGTCACACTAGCCTACTAATTTAATCTATAGACTTATTGTATAACGGGAGACCATACAGAAAAGTTAACATTCTCGTAAAAGAAATATATCTTCGTCTATGCAGTTAGATCTAGATCTTGTAAGCAAAGAAATAATGCGTATGAAAAGTAGATTTACATGCTTGACTAACCACGGCAGTGTGTATTTTCTCGCCTGACCACTCAATACACAACAAACACTATCGCTTGGTTGTCTTATGACTGACTACACGTAGTCTAGACTAGCCTTACACTGACCATTTTTTTTTCGAATCAGTCAGACACACGATCTATTTACTTCTTGGGAAAGGAAGAGTCTTAGATGAAAATGTTACTTTTTTTCTTGAGTTGCTTAGATCTACCTGTACATGTACCTGTACTGTACCATAGCACTGGAATAGGCCGTCACTAAGCTCAAGAGCCTATAAGAATGAAGCAATACGATTGGTTAAATCTGGTTTCCTTTTCAGTATTGTTGATGGACGTGACGTATGCCTAACCTAAAATCAAAATCTCAAAGAACCCCTTTTTTTTTGAGATGTCGAGAATTTACTGTCTAATTTATTAAATATAAATGTTTCTTAGCATTTAAATAAAAAATGGTGAAATGTTTACTATTACAACTTTTTTACGCAGAATTCAAATATGTCAATAAATCAAATTTTAAAAACCATCGGAGTTTCCCTTTAAGAGGCGAAAAAAAAAGAGGGGGCGGGGGGGGGGTAGGATTCATCCGTCACTAAATAGCAGGGCCGGACTTAACCATTGTAGAGCCCTAAACGGATTTCGCGGGGCCAAGTTTAGGCAGGGATACGGATAATAAGTGAAAATTAAGAGTTTGTATTAGAAAATAAATTCTTCTTTGCATTTTATTCATTCTTTATAAAGTACAGAATTACGTAGAGAAGTCATACAGTACATCATAAAAATTATTTCCCTAAATAGATCACGCTCAATAGCAAGGTCGCATAGTTTACAGTGGCCTAAGACCTGCCCTGCAAAATAGCGACGTATGCTACGCCGCCGCTCGACTAGTAAAAATATATTTACTTACCACTGTGCCAAGATTGACATCTAGAGGAACAGCGATTGACCTATTAGTATACTTCAAGGCCGGATACGTTACGGGCCAGTTTTTCTCCGTGTTTTGAATCGTCCAAGAGATGACCTGACCGGATGTGAGACTGCCTGGACATATAGAACAGGTTCCTTTCTTGTCAGAGAAACGGAAAGCCGCGCAGGTCTTGTTCGCCGCGCAGGTTGCTGCGCAGGAAAGTTTGGACCTGCAGAGGAAGGTCTACATTGAGGTTTCATTGCAGCCCATGGGCTGTAGGTCCAGAATGTCCACGTAAGTGGTCGAGCAGATGTTGGACACAATGTTGCACTTATTGCCCAGCGAGAAGCCGAGGGATAGAAGAAGCAGTGTGATTCTGGTCTTCATAACTTTACATTAAGAGTGGAGCACTTATCTATGTATCACAGCCGATGTGTATATAGAACTAGAAACTCAGAACGATTTCTCAGTGTTACTCTATTGAGAATGTTTGAGATCTGAAAAACAAAGACATAGCAAGAAATGTTATTATTTATGTATGCATTTGTATCGGCTTCTCTGGAGTATAACTGTTAATGGCTCAGTGATTCTGGTTGTCACATTCAAATCTTATATACTAACAGCGCTATTGAAAATACATGTTAAATATATCTCAGAAGTGTTTTGCAACTTTTTATTTATTGTTTGATAAACTCTCATTAATAAAACATCTGTAAACATTATGTTAAGAAAAAAGTAAATAGTTTAATGCATACACATTTGTAACTGATTTTAAAACCTCAATATGCATTTGGAATGTTCATTATTTCTTAAAGCTAGAAATACCATATGGGACTTGTTCGAAGCTAAGTGTGGCAACTGTGTCAACCTAAGGTTTTCTGATGTTTTAAATAAGTTGCCAAAGTTGACAAAAGCAAAGTTACAAAGACAGTTTGTGTGGAAACACGAACTCTAAATCAGCCCCCGAAGTGGTCCACCCAGGCAGGTATCAATATTTTAGAAAGAGCATCAGAATGAAATTCTATCAAAGACAAATGACAGAGAAGAATGGAGATTTTGTGTGGTGCTCCAGCAGTCCAAAGGATATGTGAAAGTGAATGTGAAGTAAAATGTGAACCTGGCCTAACTGATGGCCTAATGAATATGTAATTGATCTAATTGTTTTGTAAAGGGTCAATCTCTTATTCAAATCCTCAAAAAAAAACACATTTCTTTTAGTTCAGTGAAACATGTCTCCATTGTATTATTGTATAGTTCACACGATAATATGAAAAAAAAACACTTTTTTATTGTTGTAATAAATTATATACAACTTATATGCTTACTAAATAGATTTTTTCTTATAAAAAAGTAAACCTTATTTTTGGGTAAATGTATTAGTTAGTAGGACAGAACTTATATAACGTAGCAATACTAATTAAAAAAAAAACTTTTTGACAAAAAATGTAAAACGATTTGCATAAATGTGTTAAAAATTTGGTAGGTGAACTCCCCTAGTAAAGAGCCCTCAATGTTTCTTACTATTAATAGTGAATAGTTGTAAAAGTTGTGTATTTTTATGAAAAAAAACTGCTTGCATAATTGATTTAAACAAATCGATTTCTTGCGGGCCATTTGGCGGGTCATTTTATGTAAAAAAAATACTGCTAATGATATGTATAAATGCAAGCTGTTAAAGTTTTTATAGCAGAACAAATTGGAAAGCAGTTATTACAAAGGTTATATCTACTCACTCTGTCTGTCTGTCTGGTCAAAAAAGAGTCAACACGTTATTTATCCCACAACCGATTTCGAATCAAGCTGAAATTTTGCACAATTATTTATGTTACCTGACAACACACGAATCAATAAAAAAAAAATAAACAATTCGTTTATTGATTATTGGTAATTAATTATTTTTAAAAATTATCTTTAACAAGGGAAATAATTCTTACTTGACAGATGTGGTGGTATAAGTTGAATTAGTCCCCTTGAATAAGATAAAAAGCCCTGGATGAACACGTTTTTTTTTTAATGCGAACACAGTAGCACTGACCCAAATACCCCCTCCTTCCCCTGTTTTATCCAAACTGGTCCAGACAAAGTGATAGGATCATCGCAGTGGGCTAAACAAAAACAATTCATAAAAATATTTCTAATTGCACAGATTTATTGTTGTTAGTCTAAATCTATTACAAATTTAATCACACCACTGATCCAAATTAGATGCCTCAATTAAACGTAACATAAGCTGCCTGGTCGTGCGGTTTGCGCGCTGGACTGTCGTTCGGATTTATCGACGGTCGAGGGTTCAAACCCTGCCCGCTCCTATCCTAGGAAGTAAACTATCTTCAACTCTGAAGGAACATCCAAATTTTGTAAAACATTTTACAAACAAAATATTTTTAAAATGTTTTTTTTACATCCTTCTATCAACTCGCTCTGTCTGTCTGGTAAACAGTTCGTATACGTTGTCTCTCCATCACTCATCCTCCATCAAGTTTAAACGTACACAAGACATGAATCAATTTAAAACAAGGATACAAAGACAGTTTGTGTGGAAACACAAACTCAAAATCGACCCCTGAAGTGGTCCACCCATTTTGAGTCGTCTCCCATCTTAACTTATTACAGTACGTAAGCCGTCGTAACGCCTGTCTCCTACACAACAGTCCATGAATTGAAACTCGCAAATTGTTACATTTTTATTCACTGATTTGTAAATTGAAAAAAAAGCTTTTCTTGAAATCTTTAAGATGGCCCCCAAGAGATCGTTGATTAATTGATCTGCTTGAAATTTAATATCTAATTTGTTCATTTGACAGAGAAAATCTATAAAAAGCCACTGGTTGTTCAGTTTCCAAACTCCCTTTGAGGAAGCCTCTTCACTAAGCACAATAGAGTATTCAGATGGCAGAGAATAAAATAACTCTTGTAATAGTCTGTAAGCCAGCGAGAGCAAAAAGTATTTACAAGCCTTGCAATTACATAGAGGGTTATTATTCTCAGACAGTGTTTTACAAAGAATGTCTTGATATATAATGCATTTCAGGAAACATAGGGTGTAGTTTGATTGAAACACAACAAACCCAGATATCTTCCATATCATATTTTGAGCTCCATTTATCGTGGGTATTTCAAATTCATTAACCTTCCACAAATTCATACAACTATCTGGCAATGCAGAGCCACGTGTACTTATCTTTGAGGTTAACTAGACAATTTTATGTATTGATTCAACTCTAGATGTCTTTTGAGAACAATGCACAGTTTAATATTCTTTTTTTTTCAAGAATGTTGCATTGTTGAGCAAAGCCGCCGTCGGAAAGTGTTTTATTACTTGCATCAATACACAATAAAACTTGCATGAGGAGCAGCTTTCTGAGCACTAGACAATTTGTAGGATAAAAAGATTTTTTATATTATTGATAGTTTTCGGAACACTTCGTTTTTTTTTCTGTCGCCATCTGTCATGTATACAAAAACAGTGTTGCTCTGTTGTTTTCTGTCGCCATCTGTCATGTATACAAAAACAGTGTTGATCTGTTGTTTTCTGTCGCCATCTGTCATGTATGCAAAAACAGTGTTGATCTGTTGTTTTCTGTCGCCATCTGTCATGTATACAAAAACAGTGTTGCTCTGTTGTTTTCTGTCGCCATCTGTCATGTATGCAAAAACAGTGTTGCTCTGTTGTTTTCTGTCGCCATCTGTCATGTATGCAAAAACAGTGTTGATCTGTTGTTTTCTGTCGCCATCTGTCATGTATACAAAAACAGTGTTGCTCTGTTGTTTTCTGTCGCCATCTGTCATGTATACAAAAACAGTGTTGCTTTGTTGTTTTCTGTCGCCATCTGTCATGTATGCAAAAACAGTGTTGCTCTGTTGTTTTCTGTCACCATCTGTCATGTATACAAAAACAGTGTTGATCTGTTGTTTTCTGTCGCCATCTGTCATGTATACAAAAACAGTGTTGCTCTGTTGTTTTCTGTCGCCATCTGTCATGTATACAAAAACAGTGTTGATCTGTTGTTTTCTGTCGCCATCTGTCATGTATACAAAAACAGTGTTGCTCTGTTGTTTTCTGTCGCCATCTGTCATGTATACAAAAGCAGTGTTGATCTGTTGTTTTCTGTCGCCATCTGTCATGTATACAAAAACAGTGTTGCTCTGTTGTTTTCTGTCGCCATCTGTCATGTATACAAAAACAGTGTTGATCTGTTGTTTTCTGTCGCCATCTGTCATGTATACAAAAACAGTGTTGCTCTGTTGTTTTCTGTCGCCATCTGTCATGTATACAAAAACAGTGTTGCTCTGTTGTTTTCTGTCGCCATCTGTCATGTATACAAAAACAGTGTTGATCTGTTGTTTTCTGTCGCCATCTGTCATGTATACAAAAGCAGTGTTGATCTGTTGTTTTCTGTCGCCATCTGTCATGTATACAAAAACAGTGTTGCTCTGTTGTTTTCTGTCGCCATCTGTCATGTATACAAAAACAGTGTTGATCTGTTGTTTTCTGTCGCCATCTGTCATGTATACAAAAACAGTGTTGCTCTGTTGTTTTCTGTCGCCATCTGTCATGTATACAAAAACAGTGTTGCTCTGTTGTTTTCTGTCGCCATCTGTCATGTATACAAAAACAGTGTTGCTCTGTTGTTTTCTGTCGCCATCTGTCATGTATACAAAAGCAGTGTTGATCTGTTGTTTTCTGTCGCCATCTGTCATGTATGCAAAAACAGTGTTGCTCTGTTGTTTTCTGTCGCCATCTGTCATGTATACAAAAACAGTGTTGCTCTGTTGTTTTCTGTCGCCATCTGTCATGTATACAAAAACAGTGTTGCTCTGTTGTTTTCTGTCGCCATCTGTCATGTATACAAAAACAGTGTTGCTCTGTTGTTTTCTGTCGCCATCTGTCATGTATGCAAAAACAGTGTTGCTCTGTTGTTTTCTGTCGCCATCTGTCATGTATACAAAAACAGTGTTGCTCTGTTGATTTCTGTCGCCATCTGTCATGTATGCAAAAACAGTGTTGCTCTGTTGTTTTCTGTCGCCATCTGTCATGTATGCAAAAACAGTGTTGCTCTGTTGTTTTCTGTCGCCATCTGTCATGTATACAAAAACAGTGTTGCTCTGTTGTTTTCTGTCGCCATCTGTCATGTATACAAAAACAGTGTTTCTCTGTTGTTTTCTGTCGCCATCTGTCATGTATACAAAAACAGTGTTGCTCTGTTGTTTTCTGTCGCCATCTGTCATGTATACAAAAACAGTGTTGCTCTGTTGTTTTCTGTCGCCATCTGTCATGTATGCAAAAACAGTGTTGATCTGTTGTTTTCTGTCGCCATCTGTCATGTATACAAAAACAGTGTTGCTCTGTTGTTTTCTGTCGCCATCTGTCATGTATACAAAAACAGTGTTGCTCTGTTGTTTTCTGTCGCCATCTGTCATGTATGCAAAAACAGTGTTGCTCTGTTGTTTTCTGTCGCCATCTGTCATGTATGCAAAAACAGTGTTGCTTTGTTGTTTTCTGTCGCCATCTGTCATGTATGCAAAAACAGTGTTGCTCTGTTGTTTTCTGTCGCCATCTGTCATGTATGCAAAAACAGTGTTGCTCTGTTGTTTTCTGTCGCCATCTGTCATGTATGCAAAAACAGTGTTGCTCTGTTGTTTTCTGTCGCCATCTGTCATGTATGCAAAAACAGTGTTGCTCTGTTGTTTTCTGTCGCCATCTGTCATGTATGCAAAAACAGTGTTGCTCTGTTGTTTTCTGTCGCCATCTGTCATGTATGCAAAAACAGTGTTGCTCTGTTGTTTTCTGTCGCCATCTGTCATGTATGCAAAAACAGTGTTGATCTGTTGTTTTCTGTCGCCATCTGTCATGTATGCAAAAACAGTGTTGCTCTGTTGTTTTCTGTCGCCATCTGTCATGTATGCAAAAACAGTGTTGCTCTGTTGTTTTCTGTCGCCATCTGTCATGTATGCAAAAACAGTGTTGCTCTGTTGTTTTCTGTCGCCATCTGTCATGTATGCAAAAACAGTGTTGCTCTGTTGTTTTCTGTCGCCATCTGTCATGTATGCAAAAACAGTGTTGCTTTGTTGTTTTCTGTCGCCATCTGTCATGTATGCAAAAACAGTGTTGCTCTGTTGTTTTCTGTCGCCATCTGTCATGTATGCAAAAACAGTGTTGCTCTGTTGTTTTCTGTCGCCATCTGTCATGTATACAAAAACAGTGTTGCTCTGTTGTTTTCTATCGCCATCTGTCATGTATACAAAAACAGTGTTTCTCTGTTGTTTTCTGTCGCCATCTGTCATGTATACAAAAACAGTGTTGCTCTGTTGTTTTCTGTCGCCATCTGTCATGTATACAAAAACAGTGTTGCTCTGTTGTTTTCTGTCGCCATCTGTCATGTATGCAAAAACAGTGTTGCTCTGTTGTTTTCTGTCGCCATCTGTCATGTATGCAAAAACAGTGTTGCTCTGTTGTTTTCTGTCGCCATCTGTCATGTATACAAAAACAGTGTTGCTCTGTTGTTTTCTGTCGCCATCTGTCATGTATGCAAAAACAGTGTTGCTCTGTTGTTTTCTGTCGCCATCTGTCATGTATACAAAAACAGTGTTGCTCTGTTGTTTTCTGTCGCCATCTGTCATGTATGCAAAAACAGTGTTGCTCTGTTGTTTTCTGTCGCCATCTGTCATGTATGCAAAAACAGTGTTGCTCTGTTGTTTTCTGTCGCCATCTGTCATGTATGCAAAAGCAGTGTTGCTCTGTTGTTTTCTGTCGCCATCTGTCATGTATACAAAAACAGTGTTGCTCTGTTGTTTTCTGTCGCCATCTGTCATGTATGCAAAAACAGTGTTGCTCTGTTGTTTTCTGTCGCCATCTGTCATGTATACAAAAACTGTTTGGAGCATCGGGATATAGCAGGGTTTCACTGTAAATGAGAAACACTTGTTACTTATTATTTTACAATATTTCAACTCATATTTAAAACTTGAACTTTTGTAATTGTGTTTACAATTATCTTTAAAAATTATTGCAAAAACGTGCCAAATGAATCCTCTTTACAGGCCGGGCTTGACCCTAGGGCGTAGTTTGCCCATCACTGCGATAGACTATAAGATAATGCAGGCAAGTCTTTTGTTTGTTTTCCAAATTCGGTTTAATAGGACTCGTCACCTAAAAAAATTATTTTCTTTAATATTGATCAGAAGCTTATCAAATCAGGTTGGTTGGTATAGTAACTCACCCTGATAAAAAAAAAAGCTTAAAAAATTGTGTGTAACTTTGTGGTTGCCATGGTATATGATTTTAAAAATGTTATATCCTTCTAACTAATAAATAAAAATGACTCTTTTTTTTTCTTTTGAAGTAGGAAACATGATCCTGTAATGTAACAGCTCAACATTTATTACGATATTTTTTTTCCATAAGTAAAATTGTAAAAATGATACCAAATATGACCATTGTATTTGCAATGCAAAAAAAGTTATTTTTGGCGGAACTATGGGGAATTTTTACGTTTTTTCTCTCAAATCTTGATTAATATGCACCCTAAAAATGTCAAAAAAAAAAGTTAAGTATATTTTAAAGCATTATTTCAGAAAATTGAATATTCTATTCTGGTAAATACATGGATAAACTATCTAAATACTTTTAAATCTAAAAATTTATTTTTGGTTCCTAAATGACTATTTTAAAAGGTAATCCTTCCCTTAGGTGGGTTGGATCTTACCTGACTGAACGCTGCCAAAGTGTCGCGGTTATCGGGACAGTGTCAAAATACGTACGAGTACCCCAAGGATCGGTTCTAAGCCCAGTAATGTTCCCTTTGTATACATACGCACTCAGCTGTGGTACACAACATACCGCATATTATACCACTTCTTTTCTGATAATTCACAATTATACTAATCCACAGTTCCCTTAGAGGGCTCGCACGTGGCAATAAAAATTAGTTGTACCGTTGCAAAGGTGAGCAACAGGATGGTTGAGAGTAAAGTCAAGTTGAATGAACATAAGACAGTGAAGTAATTAAGATTGGCACACGAAACAACTAGACAAAAGTAGAGAGTACAGATTCCTTATTCATTACGCTCTCCTACTCTCTGCGCATCCAACAGCATTTCAATCGGATGCACATATTTAAAGCACAAACACATACACAAGAAAACATGGCGATCACCAAATGGAGAAACCTCCAATAAGATAGATTTCATTGGCATCTCCAAGCGGATATTAGCTCAGACCACTACCTTGCAAATGTAAGCTCCGACTGAAACGCCAACCTAAAAGAGCCACACGACCCTGGCCACTTAATGTGGACAAGCTCAAAGGATGTAATATTTCTTATCTCCCTTCCTCTACCTCCTAGCCAACGACTACATAATGAGGAGAGCAATGAACCAGGCTGCCTTCGGTATTCCATGGCGTGAACAAAACCGAATGACGGACTTGGACATTCGAAGATGACGTTGCACTTCTCGGGTCTACAAATAAATGCATACAAGAAATAACGGAGCGCCTAGAAACATTACAAACATAATCACGAGAGAAAAATGACAAACTTATCTAGAAATGACATAAAACATTTGGACATAGGGTGGGCCATGTATCTCAAATAGATTAAAGAGGCTAGTTTGAAAACATTCTAGAGACCTGGGCATGCAAATCGTCCCTCGATACCATTGAACGACCCCAGACTTAATGAAACACTAATTTGAGAGCCTTCTAAAACAGTAATGCCCAACCTTATTCATAATTTCCGGCAGTCATAAAAAAACACACACGCTTAAAGTTTTATCTTTTAGTGCTTTTAATGGATAAAGATTAACGGCTTTAACTGCATTTGCCGTTTAAAGATCCATTTTCATCATTACTTCTAGAAAGCACGATTTTTTTTAGCATTTGCCTGTTGAAAACTGGTTTCACTTCTTTGCAATGTTAGCATCTCCGTAGTTAGCCCTTATCGCCGACTTATTTTCTTGTTTCTTCTTGGTAAATATCTTCGTCGATCCTCCAATATTTAGATTAAAACATAGCTTTAAGTTTAGATTATTTAGCTAACATTTATTTCCTTGGCTCTCCCATTTAATTTATAACTGACACAGGTGCCACTCGTGTCCCGAAAAACTAGACCCAACTTGCAGAAATGATGTCCTGTGTTACACACACATTGATTTCAAGGACAGCCTTCTTTAAAAGAAATAACCGTCAACACACATGATGCCTAAGAACATAAACGTTGTGTTCAAACAAATTTGAATATTAGAAAATCATAAACTGAAATCCATCTAAGAAAGATTAAGATCCACAACAAAACAACAACAACAAAAGGTAGATTTTAACTCTCTGTGTGTTTATATTCTACCCTTTGCGCTGACGTCTGGGCGGGCCGGATAGCACCTTCGCCACGGACCGTATTTTGGGCATCACTCTTCTAAAACAATGAGTCTCATCCTAAACTATATGTAAAGATGGGCACAATGGTTTTAAAAACATTTCATGAACGATGTTTCCATTTTATTCGAATAATGGAAGAACACTATTTCTAGGAAGGACACAATACTCTTTGCAAATGTGTTGAACTTATCAGAAGTTTGACCTTCTTTTAAACAGTCACGAGAAAAACAAAAAGACTCACTTAAGAGGATGACACAATTCGCTACTGATTAAACATAAAGAAACATTGAAATTCTCAAATTCATTTAGCTTTTTTTAAAAGGTAACGAAAAAATAACCAGACCATTGATATGATAACCAAATTTATTACACAGTCTTACTTCTGGTAAAAATGTGCCTCAAACTTCGATTTTATACACTGCAGATGCCTGGATAATAATGAAAAAAAATAATTAAAAAGAAAATAAATAAAAAAACATCACTACCAAATTCCATGACATTTATGGGCATTTGTACTTTTTGAATCAGCCAATAGGAGGAAGCCTAATAATACAATTCTTTATAATCTGCTTTAAACCGTTGACAGGAGTTTGTAGAAACATCCGCTCTGAATGTCCAATGAAACATCCGCTGAATGTCCAAATCTTTAGAGAACAGTTTGGACAGGAGAACAAAACCCACGTGAAGTGGACAAAAGGGCGGATATTCTTTGTAATCATTGTTTTTCAATCAAGTAAACTAGAACGATTACTCTCTTGTTAAATATAAGAATCAAACAAGCAGCTACTTAGTTTAAATGGAAGCTCAAAGCCTCAATATTTAGTTTCATCTCTGAGTATCTGTCTGGAAAAATCTAAAATATTCATTGTCACTAAAAAAAAAAAAATTAAATAGATAGATAGATACATATATACATACATATGTATGGAGATATATGGTGGATAGAGAGTATAGAGTTAAATGGTAGAAAAGAGATTATCTTGAACTCCTAATAATAAAGCTTATAACATCAAGAATATGAATCTAATAATTTATATCATTTTCCTGTCTAAAACCATAATAAAAATGATTAAAGACAGAGAGACCAGTAGCTTGATAGATAAATAGTTCAAAGAATTATACCTAGTTATCGTAATCATAAAAATTGACATAGATTTCCATTTAAAAATATAGTTTAAGAGTTCAAATCTTTGCATGTCTAAATTTTTTTGTAAAACTCGATCTGGAATTCTTTAAGTTTTTCTTTTCATTTCTTTTACCTCAATTTCCATGAAGCGCTAAGGTTAAAAAAATCAAATGATTAGAAATTATTAAAAAAATCAGTTAATGATATAACTAATTGGCTTGCATTGAGCTTAAGGTATTACCATTCAGTTTTCAAACTCACAAACACGAGCTCAAATACTATCTACATTAAAACATTGAAACCGAGAAGGGGCCCTAAGTATATCGAGCTATCAATGACACCCACATTGGATGTGCAAAATAAAAGATTAAAATTATTCCACTGGTCGTCCGATCATTGCACTGGTCGTCATGTCATTGCACTTGTCGTCATGTCATTGAACTGGTCGTCATGTCATTGTACTGGTCGTCATGTCATTGTACTTGTTGTCATGTCATGGTACTTGTTGTCATGTCATTGAACTTGTTGTCATGTCATTGTACTTGTTGTCATGTCATTGTACTTGTTGTCATGTCATTGTACTTGTTGTCATGTCATTGTACTTGTTGTCATGTCGTTGCACTGGTCGTTATGTCATTGCACTTGTCGTCATGTCATTGTACTTGTCGTCATGTCATTGCACTGGTCGTCATGTCATTGCACTGCTCGTCATGTCATTGCACTGCTCGTCATCTCATTGCACTGGTGTCGTGGAGTGTGAGTGTGTTTGTGTTTTTATGGTGATAGTGGGAAGAGGTTAGCGATTGGTTGTGAATGATGCAACATATGTGGCATTGTCGTCACTTGGTCTGAATTAGGGGAGACGACTCCAGATAGCGAGACTGAAAGGTTGTGTTAATGTAGTGAGTTAGATGTTGTTAGGAATATTATTGCTGAAGTCTACTACATTTATTTCATTTATCACAAGTTTTGTTTATATTATAAATAAAGTGTTTTTTAGGTTGTTCACAAAGGGGCTATTCAAGTTATTTGAATTTTAATTAGTTAAGATACATTACGCCTACAACGGTTTAGTTGTCTACCAGCGCCTACAACGGTTTAGTTGTCTACCAGCGCCTACAACGGTTTAGTTGTCTATCAGCGCCTACAACGGTTTAGTTGTCTACCAGCGCCTACAACGGTTTAGTTGTCTACCAGCGCCTACAACGGTTTAGTTGTCTACCAGCGCCTACAACGGTTTAGTTGTCTACCAGCGCCTACAACGGTTTAGTTGTCTACCAGCGCCTACAACGGTTTAGTTGTCTACCAGCGCCTACAACGGTTTAGTTGTCTACCAGCGCCTACAACGGTTTAGTTGTCTACCAGCAGTTTGATGCTACAGGCAAACAACCGGCAACAATACATTGATGTAAGAAGAAAGAAAGGAAAGAATTCTACAACATATTGGTCCATAGAAGATACAGGAAGAACTTATACTTGCTCAATTCAGCATAATAAATTCTTTAATTGAAAGGAAATGTTTATGCGACATTAGGCTTGTCTTCGAGTCCGAAGATTAATGTCAGAGATTGGCAGCAGGCTGGGTTTGAAACTCATAACTATCTTGCAGACAATCCGAGGCCGGATCACTGATGACCAGGCATCTACTCATACATGTCCTACATTTAAACCAATCAATTTAAAGATGATGCTGATTCCTGTATTAAAAACAAAACATATCAACCGGAAGAAGTTAAATAACAAAACAACTTAAACAAACAGATCAATATTCAATATCATAGATCAAAGAACGCAGTTTTTTTTTTTATTTTGTTTTCTATTAAACACTGATCTCATATACGCCGATGTATCCAAAAATCCACAAATACTTGGTGTTTGCGTAGGGCAAGATATAATTATAAGAACAACAGAAAGTCCTGTTAATGTAGACCTGATAGCCACTGGTCATCACTAGGACGTGTACATGGGTCGTTTGGTTCGCAGCAAATGGAAATGGTTTGATGACTGGCCTGGACTCTGTATTCCAAACATTATTGGTGCAGCTGTTCATTACCAGTATAGGATTGTACGTATTCCAGTCATACCTGGATCGAAAGTGGAAAGTGGTGTTGTTGCCGGTGTAGTCCTGTCTGAAGTCTAAGTAAAACCCACTTAGGTCATACAGATATCCATAAAGGTGGACCTATAGGAATAGAAACATGTAGTATTTGAGTTCTTTTCAAACAGACCACATTGAAATATATTTCAATAAGAGCTGATTAGCCGAGGGATAGTCAGAGAATGATTGCAGGACATTTTTTTTATCTAGGAGAAGAAGATAAGTAACAATAGAATTCACGGGTGAAAATTGTGTGAGAGTGAGTTGCGTTAAAATTGTGTGAGAGTGGGTTGCGTTAAAACTGAGTGAGAGTGGGTTGCGTTAAAATTGTGTGAGAGTTGGTTGCGTTAAAACTGTGTGAGAGTGGGTTGCGTTAAAATTGTGTGAGAGTGGGTTGCGTTAAAATTGTGTGAGAGTGGGTTGCATTAAAACTGTGTGAGAGTGGGTTGCGTTAAAATTGTGTGAGAGTGGGTTGCGTTAAAATTGTGTGAGAGTGGGTTGCGTTAAAATTGTGTGAGAGTGGGTTTCGTTAAAATTGTGTCAGAGTGGGTTGCGTTAAAATTGTGTCAGAGTGGATTGCGTTAAAATTGTGTCAGAGTGGGTTGCGTTAAAATTGTGTCAGAGTGGGTTGCGTTAAAATTGTGTGAGAGTGGGTTGCGTTAAAATTGGGACCGTTCCAATTTAAGTTTTTTTTTTTAAATAGGATCCATTTCAAAATAACAACATAGTATAGTATTATAACAGCTTTTATACAGCGCTACTTTCATGATTATAGCATGGTCAGCGCGCTACGGTCCAATCTCATTTGTGGACCAGTCGGTTGGGGGGTATATGGAAGAAGGTTTATCCGTGCTGCCTTTAGGCACTCAGTAAACACAACTCTGCTCCAGTCGGGTGTTCAAGCGTACTTAGCCTCTCGTACACGCTATCAACTTTAGTATTAACTATTTCAAAGATGCTAAGCATGAGTATCAGGCCTATTAGAATTCACGACCCAAGAAAAAGAAAGGGCCTAAGAATAAAAAAAAAATTGTGAGTAGGACTTACTGTTTGTTTTGGGAAGAGTGAGCGGAACAAGGGAGAAAGTCATACAAGAATTCACGAGCCAATGTATGGTTTTTTTAAAGGGGAGCATTATGAAGAGGGCCAGTTAAATTCAAGTTAAAAATCTATGTGGGAAAGCATTACGATGCGCAGGGTAAAAAAAGTGAAATGGGGGGGGGGGGTTGAAGAAAGAGAGAGAAGGATAGAGAGAAGGAGAGAGAGAAGGAGAGAGAGAGAGAGAGATTGGGAGAGATTGAAAGAGAGAAGATAGGGAGAGCAAGAAGCAGAGAGAAAGTGAGAACAGGTTCTTCTGATTCCGATACTAGAACTCACGGGACAAAAATTATTTTGGAGAAAACATTCAAATGCGGGTCGTTCTTTTGGAAGACAAAAAAAAAAAAAAGGGGGGAGGGGTAAGGAAAAATCGGCCAAAATAAACAAAATATTTCCTGGGAACCAAATCAACGGGAGTAGCCGGTGGATAATGCTAGTAATGTATATTCATAAAAAATGATTGTATTTCCAATCAGTTAGCAACACGGTAACAAAATAGGGTGAACATGCTGTGTAGGTTTACAAATAGTTCTCTAGCTTATCCAGTCCGCTTCAAAAATTCCAGAACTATTAGGATGACAACCGGTGTTATTAACAACTCTGGACAGTGAAGTCAGAATAACAAAATATATTTACTTACCACTGTGCCAAGATTGACATCTAGAGGAACAGCCATTGATCGATTTGTATACTTCAAGGCCGGATAAGTTACGGGCCAGTTTTTCTCCGTGTTTTGAATCGTCCAAGAGATGGCCTGACCGGATGTGAAGTTCAGAGACTGAATGAGACTGCCTGGACATATAGAACAGGTTCCACTCTTGTCGGAGAAGCGGAAAGCCGCGCAGGTCTTGTTCGCCGCGCAGGTTGCTGCGCAGGAAAGTTTGGACCTGCAGAGGAAGGTCCACATTGAGGTTTCATTGCAGCCCACGGGCTGTAGGTCCAGCCTGTCCACGTAAGTGGTAGAGCAGATGTTTGACACAATGTTGCACTTCTTGCTCAGCGAGAAGCTGAAGTATAGAAGAAGCAGTGTGACCCTGGTCTTCATAACTTTACATTAAGAGTGGAGCACTTCTCGATGTATCACAGCCGATGTGTATATAGTCGTAGAAACTCAAAATGATTTCACATAGTTTTCAGAGAATTTAGAATGTTAGAATGAGATCTGAAAAACAAAGATATAGCAAGATATAGCAAGATATAGCAAGATATAGCAAGATATCGCAAGATATAGCAAGATATAGCAAGATATAGCAAGATATAGCAAGATATCGCAAGAAATTGTATTCTTTATGAATGCATTTTTATCAGCTTCCATGGAGTAGAAGTGCTAATAGCTTTGTGATTCTGTCTGTCTGTCACATTCAACTCGCATATACTAATAGCACTATTGAAAATCCTAGCACCTGTTAAATGTATCTCAAAAGGTTTTTGCATATTTCTATTTTTTGTTTGATGAAAAGTTTTATGTATAAAATTTGTAACTGATTTTAAAACCACAATAAATAAATCAGTACATTATAAAATAATTTTTTTTTTAAGTTACATATGTAAATAATATAACATTGGAATGATTTGAAACATGCTTTCTTTTTTTTTTTTTTTGAAATCTAAGTTTTTTTTTTTATTTTTAGCATAAATGTAGTTGCTAGAAAACCTTTTTTTTTGTTAGTCACGTGTTTGATTTGCTATAAAGTACACTAAATTGTGTACGATTTATCCAGATAGTTATCTACTATATATTTGACAAATACCACTGACTCATTGATCACGAGATTTCTTAAACAGTTGTACTGATTGAGAGTAAGTATCATGCACAGGTTCCTTTTACCTTATAGGCGCTTGCTAAGAACCATATTGTTAGATGTAATCATCTGTTTTTTAAAGTAGCGTCTGTATTTTATAAGATAAGAAATTCACGACCTCACCACCGCCGCTAATAGAGAGAAACTGCAAGCTTTCTATCAAACCTTTGTATTATATTTTCGGTATTTCCTCAAAAGGTCGCAATCTATAACAATCTATAACAATCTATAACAATCTATATATAAAGCGTTGTTAAAAAGATGACACGAAAATAGGGACTTCCTGTCTATTATTTCTTTTCCCCTAAGTGAACTTTTAATTTTGTTTACGTCACTTCCGCTTTCCTTTAGACGCTGATTTAATAAAATAAAATAAAATAAAACTAATCATAGCATCATAAAAAGATAGATCTAGATCTATTGTCATTTCGCTACATTCAAAAGGGGTAACAAAACAAACACTATAAAAGAAAATTGATATTTCCATTTATTTAGAGAACACAATACCAAAATAAATGTAGAATTGGGAACATGAATGTAGCATTCAATCGGGGTCTTCGGAATTATTTTTATCCTTTAGGCCTGAAACGTACTGAATAGTCGATCAATCGGAAGATGCTTAGAAAGTTAAAAGATGTTTGTTATAAAAATTGTCCGAAAAGTGTGAAATCATTGTCTGTGCGCGTGTCACTGTGTATTTGTGGGGAGGGGTCACGGTCGAAATAAACTTTGCATTGAGAAGCCGAAGAAAGGTCATAGAGAGTTCGAAAGACTTTAAGTTGTAGGCGGGGGTTGGAAGGGGAGGGAAGCGGTCAAGTAAAAGTCATACTAGAATTAACGGTGACCGGTCATTTCATCCCCAGGCTCTTCATCCCGGTCATTTCATCCCCAGGCTCTTCATCCCCGGTCATTTCATCCCCAGGCTCCTCATCTCCGGTCATTTCATCCCCAGGCTCTTCATCCCCGGTCATTTCATCCCCAGGCTCTTCATCCCCGGTCATTTCATCCCCAGGCTCTTCATCCCCGGTCATTTCATCCCCAGGCTCTTCATCCCCGGTCATTTCATCCCCAGGCTCTTCATCCCCGGTCATTTCATCCCCAGGCTCTTCATCCCCGGTCATTTCATCCCCAGGCTCTTCATCCCCGGTCATTTCATCCCCAGGCTCTTCATCCCCGGTCATTTCATCCCCAGTTAAATATTTGTTTAATAGTCATAGTGTAAATATGTTGTTGAGGCTTTGCCTTTAAGCACTCATTTCATCTAGTATATAAATATACTAATTTTGAATACTTTTTGATATTTAGGACATGTTGGTTGAGTGTTTCTAGTGTTCTCTATACTATCTTCATTTTAATTCCACACGTTCGAGCCTCGGTTGGCGCAGTCCCTTATTTTCGTAGCATTTTAATTCACTACTTTCTCTCTTAAAAACTTGGTCCCTGGTGCTGCTATTCAATTATGTTTAATATATGTATGTATCACATTTGTTTCAGCACCTAGCTTCAACTCTATGTATGTATGTATCACATTTGTTTCAGCACCTAGCTTCAACTCTATGTATGTATGTATCACATTTGTTTCAGCACCTAGCTTCAACTCTATGTATGTATGTATCACATTTGTTTCAGCACCTAGCTTCAACTCTATGTATGTATGTATCACATTTGTTTCAGCACCTAGCTTCAACTCTATGTATGTATGTATCACATTTGTTTCAGCACCTAGCTTCAACTCTATGTATGTATGTATCACATTTGTTTCAGCACCTAGCTTCAACTCTATGTATGTATGTATCATCATTTGTTTCAGCACCTAGCTTCAACTCTATGTATGTATGTATCACATTTGTTTCAGCACCTAGCTTCAACTCTATGTATGTATGTATCATTATTTGTTTCAGCACCTAGCTTCAACTCTATGTATGTATGTATCACATTTGTTTCAGCACCTAGCTTCAACTCTATGTATGTATGTATCACATTTGTTTCAGCACCTAGCTTCAACTCTATGTATGTATGTATCATCATTTGTTTCAGCACCTAGCTTCAACTCTATGTATGTATGTATCACATTTGTTTCAGCACCTAGCTTCAACTCTATGTATGTATGTATCATTATTTGTTTCAGCACCTAGCTTCAACTCTATGTATGTATGTATCACATTTGTTTCAGCACCTAGCTTTATCTCTATGTATGTATGTATCACATTTGTTTCAGCACCTAGCTTTATCTCTATGTATGTATGTATCATCATTTGTTTCAGCACCTAGCTTCAACTCAATGTATGTATGTATCACATTTGTTTCAGCACCTAGCTTCAACTCTACGTATGTATGTATCACATTTGTTTTAGCACCTAGCTTCAACTCTATGTTTACGTTCACAGCTTATCTTCAGACTTGTCGAGAAATGAATATGTAAATAAGTAGACCTATTTTTTAATGCTGAGTTTGTATTGACTTTATATATTGTTTCTGTTTAATAAATGGATGTTAATTGTATCCTACCATATTGCGTGATGTAATGATCAAGAGCCAAGGTGCAGTTATCTATCTATCTATCTATCTATCTATCTATCTATCTATATTAATTTTTTCCTTTGCAAATGTGTTGAAATAATCAAGCGTCTTACCTGCTTTTAAATAGTCACGAGAAAACCACCACAACAATAACAACAAATAAAAAAAGAAAGAAAAAAATTGAATTAAGAGGTGACACAATTTGCTACTAGTTAAAAGAGAATATATTAAAATCTTCAAATTCACACAATTCACTTCCTGTTGAAAAAAAAATTTCATTTAGTTTTTTGGTTGTTTTTTTTTAAAGGAAAAGAAAAAAAAACGTTTTAATTCATTGATTTAGTATTATCAACAATCTAACCACAACAGCCTGACTTCCGGTCAAAATGTGGCTTGAACTTCGATTTTATACATTTGGAATGACTGGATAAAAGAGATAATATTGAACAAAAAAAAGGTAAAAGAAAATAAATCAATCAAGATCAATACCAAATTTAAAGGCATTAATGGGCACTTTCGAAACCGGCCAATAGGAGGAAGCGTAATGATACAATTCTTTATAATCTGCATTAAAACGGTTGGCAGGAGTTATTGCCATTTGTAGAAACATCCGCTGAATCTTAAGATAACATTCTGGACAAGAGAACAATAGCTACCTGAAGTGGAAAAAATGGCGGAATTCTTGTAATAACTTTTTTTTTTCAACCGAGTATACTATAATGTTTACTCTCATGTTGGATATAATAATCAAACAGAAGCTGCTTCGTTTAAATGGAAGCTCATAGCTTTTACAGTTAGTTTCATCTCTAAGTATCTGTCTGGAGAAATCTAAAATACACATTGTCACTTAAATAAAGGAATAATTAAAAAGATAGATAGATAGATAGATAGATAGGTAGATAGATAGATAGATAGATAGATAGATATAGATAGATATACAGACAGATAGATAGATAGATAGATAGATAGATAGATAGATAGATAGATAGATAGATAGATAGATAGATAGATAGATAGAGGGTTTTCTTTCAATCTGAAATGTGGGTCCAGCTCTCCGGTCGTCTTCAGCAAGGCTTTCTATTTACCTGAAATGTGGGTCCAGCTCTCCGGTCGTCTTCAGCAAGGCTTTCTATGGACCTGAAATGTGGGTCCAGCTCTCCGGTCGTCTTCAGCAAGGCTTTCTATGGACCTGAAATGTGGGTCCAGCTCTCCGGTCGTCTTCAGCAAGGCTTTCTATGGACCTGAAATGTGGGTCCAGCTCTCCGGTCGTCTTCAGCAAGGCTTTCTATGGACCTGAAATGTGGGTCCAGCTCTCCGGTCGTCTTCAGCAAGGCTTTCTATGGACCTGAAATGTGGGTCCAGCTCTCCGGTCGTCTTCAGCGAGGCTTTCTATGGACCTGAAATGTGGGTCCAGCTCTCCGGTCGTCTTCAGCAAGGCTTTCTATGAACCTGAAATGTGGGTCCAGCTCTCCGGATGTGTCTCTTTTAGAGGCCATCTGCTGACAGCTGCTATCCTTTTCGCCAGTGAGGGTTAAATGGCGTTAGGCAATGCTGAGTTATGTACCTTGCTGTAAATAACAAGGTGATACAAATAAGGTCAGTGGACGGGTGGTAGAAGCCCTTGTTGCTCCCCCCCCTTTCCATTTCACAGTAACACACACACACACAATCAGACTTTGTGTGTGGGTTACTATACTTTCGCTATTGATATTAATGAATACACTGGATATATAGATCATGACTCTGGTTACATGTCTGAACTAAAATTATTGATCAGAAAATTTAATAATGGGGTCATCTCCACCTATTGATATATCATCTCACGATTTGAAGAAAGAAAAATAAAGGCGCAACAACTCATTGAGATGAAAGGGGGGGGGGCTGCGCATGTGAGGTATTATATTTTCAACAATATTTTTTGTTGAGGGTATTTAGATCCTTTGTCCTCTGGGTTGCGCAGAACAGACATCCCTTTCTACACATAGCCACCATTATAAATAGATTGAATTCTTACTTTACATAGCCGCCATTATAAATAGATTGAATTCTTACTTTACATAGCCGCCATTATAAATAGATTGAATTCTTACTTTACATAGCCGCCATTATAAATAGATTGAATTCTTACTTTACATAGCCGCCATTATAAATAGATTGACTTCTTACTTTACATAGCCGCCATTATAAATAGATTGAATTCTTACTTTACATAGCCGCCATTATAAATAGATTGACTTCTTACTTTACATAGCCGCCATTATAAATAGATTGAATTCTTACTTTACATAGCGCCATTATAAATAGATTGAATTTTTACTTTACATAGCCGCCATTATAAATAGATTGAATTCTTACTTTACATAGCCGCCATTATAAATAGATTGAATTCTTACTTTACATAGCCGCCATTATAAATAGATTGAATTCTTACTTTACATAGCCACCATTATAAAAAGATTGAATTCTTACTTTACATAGCCGCAATTATAAATAGATTGAATTCTTTCTTTACATAGCCGCCATTATAAATAGATTGACTTCTTACTTTACATAGCCGCCATTATAAATAGATTGACTTCTTACTTTACATAGCCGCCATTATAAATAGATTGAATTCTTACTTTACATAGCCGCCATTATAAATAGATTGAATTCTTACTTTACATAGCCGCCATTATAAATAGATTGAATTCTTACTTTACATAGCCGCCATTATAAATAGATTGACTTCTTACTTTACATAGCCGCCATTATAAATAGATTGAATTCTTACTTTACATAGCCGCCATTATAAATAGATTGACTTCTTACTTTACATAGCCGCCATTATAAATAGATTGAATTCTTACTTTACATAGCCGCCATTATAAATAGATTGAATTTTTACTTTACATAGCCGCCATTATAAATAGATTGAATTCTTACTTTAACTTCAACTTCTGCAGAACATACCACGTGAGATCTTGCGATCTATAGGGCACAACGACCAACCGCCTTTACTTTTCGTCAGGTACCCCCATTACAGTTGGGTGGACTCAGGGGAGCCCAATAATCCCGAAATTCAAAATCCCAGATCCCAGTCTTCACCAAGATTCGAACCCAGGACACAAAGTTCGGAAGGTTAGCGCTTAACCACTCAGCCATCGCGCCTCCCTTCTTTGAAGTACAATAACATTATTATCATTGCAATGGATATATGTGGACACTATACAAACTACAAAATAATGCGATGAGATAGTCTTCAATAAATCTGTGAGCCACAACATGAAACAATGCAACCAACTTTCTTCCTGTGTACTTCTAGAAGCTTCATAGCTGTTTTCTACGCTCTACAGAATGTTATTAAGAAACGGGCAGCCGATACTGCTTGGGCTACGTTCGTATCTATAATCCTGCCACCACATTGTGCCGTCCTGTGGACTAGGATGTAATTGTGTTCAATTCTGAAGGAACAACCGAAACACGTGAAACATATAACCTGTGGTGCATGAGAGTCCTACCTGAGACCACGATATTGACGGTACGATACTCTCTCCCCAAAACATTATCTTTGTTTAATTGAGGATACAATGAACAGAGTAAACCTTTTTCGCGTGATCAGAAATTGTAGTATTGTTTCATATTGTTTTTCGGACAATATTAAATCCCACATTCTAAGCGGCTATCTGTTTTTCAAAAAAAGAATCAATTCCTTTTTTTATAGCAAAAAAATTTTTTTTTGCACTCAATACAAATGGTAAAAAAAAAAGTCGTTCCCAAATCATTAGCATATATATTATTATATAAACTTAAAGACGACTTTATGTATGTCCTTATCTACCACATTTGGAAATGAAAAATAAACAACAACTGATAGCTTTAGGTTGCCTCATGAACCTCCATACATTCTTCACCTTTGATGAATGTTTTTCTTCCCCACTCCCAGCATTCCTCGCACACGAGCCATTAATTACATTATAAAGGGTTGGGGGGGGGTAGCATAAAAGTGACATCCATAAGTCATCAAATGTAATGAAGGACACTGATACCGCTTATGATCTAAGTTTTGAAAGTATTGATTAACCTTTTCACCGTCACGTGCAGTCAGAACATAAAACTTGAAAACGTCGCCTGCTGGACGCGAGCAAGACAAGCCATGAAGAGACGTCGTCTCCTTGAGACACAATGATCGAGCCGGCCGGCGAGGCTATGGCCAAGCTTAAGATCATCGTCCTGGCGGAGCTGGCTCTGCTCTTCTTTATTCTAGTGTTTCTGTTCTACAGGACCAGATCCCAGGTGACGCTGTTAGAGGGTTACGAGGTCAGGTCGTCAACAGGAGTCAGTGATAACCTGTGGAAAGCCGTGGGCGTTAACGTGGAGTCCAGGCGTTACATTGACGTCAGCGGCGGAGGCGAGATTCTGGACGATGTTCAGGCTTATCGCTCAAATCTTTTGATTCGAAATCAATTTGATGACGTAGATCTGAAGGTAAGAGAAATCAGTGGCGTCATTCGGGGGGGGGGGGCTGTGAGGGATGCGGAGTGCATCGGCTGACACCCATCGGTGGTGGGTGACACCAAATGGTAAGTGTCATAAGCAACAATGAAACATATTTTTTTTTTTTTAAATCAGTTCCTCCTTTATGAAGCAGATAGTGGTTTATAATTATCTCATCTCATCCCCTTTAACTTTTACATTGCTTCATTATTGAAGGGGGTCTTTGTCACTGAGATTTGCATAATGAAGTTCTTCTATTCACAGACCAGCTAATGATTTCTGTATATAACGGTGCGCAAAAAGTTCATGTATGTCTATTATTTATTAAATTGAAGAGAGCGAAACATTGGAGTCGAGTGCGGGAATTCCCACTGAAGCCGCGTCCAAAATAAATAAAAAAAAAGGCAAGCCAAACTTTATTTCAAGATGCATATATTTGGAAACATTATAACGTCAAACCAAAGTTTTCACTGTATAAGTGAGTTATTTGCTACCCAAAGAGATACATCGTTAGAGCCGTTTTCGAAATACCCGTGGAGTTTACGGTCAGTTTCCATCCACTTTGAGCCTATGAAGAGTGTTAGGCGCTTACGCGCTGTGTTCTATGCAGATTAATCAAACTGAGGTAACACTCAGCGAACTCCAATAACACCAGGCGAAAGGCCAACACTAGAAGTTAGTCGACGCTGATAGTGAATGTCGAACAAGAAGTTGAAATATAACGAAGGGGACTGTCGAATGTCGTCAAGCTCAATCTCTACGTCCATAAAAACCGCCTCTCTCTACAGCTGCCTCTCTCTACAGCCGTCAAAACTAGTATGATTTCGCTAATCTTACTAAAAATCCTAGTCTTGTTTTTTACTTGTCGCGTCATTGTCTCTAAGTCAAAACTTTCCCTTTCAACGAAACAAATCATTCCTAATCTGCTATAACAATAATGCATTGGTCACCATAAGGAACTGTAAAACAAAATCTCGTGCAAGTTAATGTATGTAGCTAGCCGTATTATATTTCAACAACAAAAAAAAAGAATAAACCAACGACACAATTTAACGAAAGTTTATTTTGGGAATAATAATCGGGGGCGGTGACATAATAAGCTCAACTCATTGATGGACACCAACCCTAGCAACGCCTGTGAGACAAACTTTTATCAATTATTTAAATCTAAATTTTGTTGTTGTTGACAAGTACTTCAACTATATACAACAACAAATCGATTCGCCAATGATGTTATTGAAAAGGTTATCCTGTGGGAAGAGTTTGAATATTAAAACAACTCTTAGTTTATATTTGGTCTGATAAAACAAACCAAAAACTTGAGTAAGCACCATTTTACTACAGACTTTATCAAATATTGGTCGCTATTGTTGTGTAACTTGGACCCGTGCACATGATTCAATAATTCAATAACTATAGAAATGGTTTAAGCGTAAACAACACAATCGCACAAGAATATCAGACACACTTATTCTCCTTGGCATCGCCTTTTCATCAGGACACTTATTTAAATAGGTTGTCAGGTTGTCATTCATGGGCCGAAGCAAAAACTCCAAAAGCGCAAACACACTGAAAACATTTCAGATTAAGTGCAGATCAAAGTCTCCAGATGTCTTTTAGAGCACGTTTTATTGAATACTAGAACACATAATATGTAGCAACATCATAAACCACTTAGACAAACATAATGTCCTCACCCCATACCAACATGGCTTTAGGAAATATAGATCATGTGAAACACAACTAATAGGACTAATTGATGATTTCTCAAAAGGTTTAGATAATAGTGAACAAATAGATGCTATCTTACTAGATTTTTCCAAGGCTTTTGACAAAGTTCACCACCATAGTTTGCTTAAAAAATTAAAATATTTCGGCATTAACGGTCCACTGCATCAGTGGATTAAAGATTTTCTGATAGGGAGAGAACAAACTGTAATAATAAATGGCTCTAAATCAACACCAATAACAGTAAACTCAGGTGTACCTCAAGGAACAGTCTTGGGTCCACTACTATTTTTAATTTACATAAATGATTTACCAAATTGCATTAGTTCAGAAACAAAAGTCAGATTATTTGCAGACGATTGCATAATATATAGAACAATAAAAACAAAACAAGACACAGATATTTTACAAAGAGAATTAGATGAATTACAGAAATGGGAATCAAATTGGAGCATGTCTTTCCACCCAGAAAAATGTCAGTTGTTAAGAGTAACAAAAAAACTAAAACAAATTAATTCCACTTATCTTATTCATGGCAAACCAGTAACACAGACTAAAAACTCAAAATACCTAGGTGTTATAATAAATGAAAAACTGTCATGGAATCCACATATTGATGAAACTATAAAAAAATCCAACAAAGCATTAGGGTTTATTAAAAGAAATTTCTATAAATCAAATAAGAACATAAAACTAAAATGTTATTTAACCTTGGTTAGGCCAATAATAGAATATGCATCCACCGTGTGGGACCCCTCAACTCAAGAAAACATTAAGAAACTGGAACAAACACAAAATAGAGCAGTGAGATTCATAACAAACGAATATTCACATTTGACTAGGGTAACACCATTAGTAAAATCACTAAATTTAGAAAGCCTTCAGGACAGAAGACTCAAAAGTAAAGTAGCAATTATACATAAAACACTGAACCATAATCTTCAAATACAAAAACAAAATTTAATAAAATACTCTGAAAGACACAAAAATAAAGGCACATTCCTCGTCCCATATGCTAGGACAAATTTGTACAAATACTCCTTCTTCCCTAGTGCTATTAGAGCATGGAATGGGTTGCCTGAGCTAGCCAGAAAAACCAGTGACTTGGCAGAATTTAAGTCATTGGTTAATATGCATGACTAAATGCATGACGCGTAGGACGTAATCATCTTCTTTTTTGAAGTAACGTCTGTATTATATAAGATAAGATAATAGTGACAAAACTGAGTCTTTCTTTTAAAAAATGTAGGATGGGGGGTGGGGGGGGGGGGGCTAACGTTTTGGAAGTGCACTGCACAAAAAATATATTTTCCGGCAATATATAAATATGTAAATTTGGAAATGGATATGAACGTGGATATGAAAGTGGATTAGAAAGTGGATGTGGATACGATAGTGGATGTGAATATGAATGTAAACGTGGATTTCAATGTGCACGTGCCTGTAAATGTGGATGTGAAAGCGGATGCTTATGAAAATGTACATTTATTTGTAAAAGCATTTTAAAATGTTCACACTTTTTTTTTTCATCCTCTCTTTCCGTCCCAATGTTGTTTTGTTTTTCTTGTCTCTCCATTTCTCTCACTATTTCACTCTTTGAGTATTTCATTAGTTCACTACTTAACTAATTTTACATTTTAACTTCCTTGCCTCCTGTTTACCCTCCTTGAAGGTGGAGCCCATCAAACTGAACATCAACAAATCGGATGTCATGGTGGTGTTACACATTCAGAAAACTGGAGGCACAACGTTCGAAACTTACCTCGTCCGCCACACCAATGTGAAACCACCCTGTCATTGCAATAAAATGGTCTCTAACTATAAAAGGTAAGAACTGCACACTGTATGAGTACAAGATATGTGTAACGCTCAAATGGAAGAGATGTGTGATAGGCCTTGGCCTTGTAGTTGTTGATGGCTGCCTGACTTCGACAGATTACTCTGGAGATGTCTGAGTTTCTTGTACGGGTGTATTCGATGTACTTAACTAACAAGTAACAAAACCTATACATGTAACAAGTAACAAGACCTATACATGTAGGCCTAACAAGTACAAAAGTCTAAACCGTTATACAAATACAGATGATGTTTAATACTGAAAAGGCCTCGGTCGAGTCTCTGTCTCTAATAAGACGTTATCCCTTGAAGTCCTAACACCAACTGGCTCTATTAACATAAATAATCTATAACCTAAGTCGTGACGTCAGTAAATGTCGTGTTCGAAGTCTGTCAACTATGACGCGTCTCTATACAAACTAATAATACCAACTAAGTGTCTCACAGATGCAAGGTGGTTTGGGTCTGATTCAGCGGCCTAATATTACATTACCTCTGAGCACACTACTTCGCGCTTTGCACGCGTCGATCTGAAAACTACACATTCATCCAATGTGATTCACTCGCACAGCAGGACAAGTTTAAAGTACTCATAAAACTAGTGGACAAAATAAGTTGATAAATGACTCAGAGGCTAACAGGTAAGAAAAATATATGTATTTAATCTGACAAGTATGACGTAATATAATGTGTTAAAAGCTAGCAAGTGCGTTAGAAGATATTACAAGTCTCAGAAGGTAAGCAAGTGTATAAGAAGGTAGCAAGTGCTTCAGATGGTAATACGAGTTTTAGAAGGTTGCAAGGAGACAGCAACTGTGTAAAAAGGTAGCAAGAGTTTAGTAAGAGTGTACGAAGGTTGTAAGTATGTAGAAAGGTAGCAGCTGTGTTACAAGGTAGCAAGAGTTTTAGAAGGTAACAAGTGTGTAAATAGGTAGCAAGACTCTCAGGAGGTAGCAAGTGTGTAGGAATGTAGCAACTGTTTTGGACGGTAGCAAGAGTTTCAGGAGATAGCAAGTGAGTAAGAAAGTAGCAACACAGTAAGAAGATAGCAAGAATTTCAGAATGTAGCAAGTCAGTAAGAAAGTAGCAATAGTGTATTAAAGTAGCATGTGTGTCAAAGGCTAGCGTGTCATAAGCTAGCATGTACGTAGAAAAAAGCTATCAAGTGTCATTCAGTTCGCACACCATTAATTACAATTCAAAAATCTGTTGCTCCCGCCAGCCTACTTCCTTTACATTTCACAGAATTGACGAAAATGGCTCTACGTTTGAAGTCCACATTACACCCAGCTCCTCCAAACCTTCTCCTGATTCTCAGTAAAGTGCCTTAACACAAGATCTGAACAAATAAAATAATATTACGTTCAGGTTTTAGTTCTACAATCATCTTAAGAATGAAACATGCCGGCAGTAGCATTGTAAGATGGAGAATGTTTCTAAGTCCAGACGTAGTATTGTAGACATCTGTTTTGGGGTCTTATTTCAGAGATGTTTGCACCTGCCTTAACGACAAAGGCCAGGACTGGATGATCAACAGACACGCCACAGGCTGGGTATGTGGGGTCCACGCAGACTTCACAGAGCTGACCGACTGTGTCGACACTTGGTTTAACAGCCAGGACAATGAAAACCGGGAAAGAAGGTTTGTGACAGTTTGTGCATTTCTTGCTATCGGTGTGGACTTAAAAGACGAAGCATTTACCTGGCACTTCCGCTCTCCTCATTTTCTTTAATAACAATGCATTTAAAAAGCATTTTTGGTGGCAGGGCAGTAGAGCGCCAAGCTTATGATCTGCGGGATGTTTTTTTTTCTTTGCATAAATCCTGGTGGATACTTAAATTTCATTACAGAAACAAACGCTGGAAGTAGAGTTCAAACTAACCAATAATAATGTCTGTAATATAATTCTGTGCAGGGAGGCTATCCCAGTTTGAGTTGAGTTGGCCTCCTTTAGTCGTAGAACGACTAGGAATAATCTCGAACATTTTTTCATGTGACTGTGGAGCCCTATTTTGGAGTGACACTCCCGTCTACAAATATCGTAGGTTAAGGTGGCTTTCGCTTTGGTGGTAGAGGAGCCGGCCGTTTTTCGCATGGCACGCTTTTCTTCCAGAGCTGAGGCCCATGTTTTTCACTGACCATAGCTTTCTTGGTCACCATCTCTCTCCAACTAAATCAGTCTAGGGCTATGTCTTCCCAATGGTCTGTATCAATGTTCACTGTTTTTAGGTCCCGTTTGATTACATCCAAGCAATGTAGGGGGCGGGGGAGATTAATTTTTCTTGAGCCAGACTCATCGCAGTTTGTGGCACAAATAACCTAACCAAATGGTAAAATAGCTAAGAGCAGTTAATTAACTAAAAGACGACTATGGCTAAAAACACATGTAAATGAACACATAAATATAAAATAAACATTGACCATATAAGAGTTCTGGTCTACTTTGTAGAATATCTCACTATAATTTGACTCAATCCGAAGTACTACAGAAATGTCTACAGGTTTTTGTCCTAAAATCTATTATAATTGTTCATGATTCTTGTTTGGCAGATATCATTACGTCACACTGATTCGTGACCCAGTGGTACGGTTTATCAGTGAATGGCTTCACGTTAGGAGGGGAGCAACGTGGAAAGAGTGCCGCCTTCACTGCGACGGCAGAGACGCCTCATTGGCAGAGGTCCCTTTTTGCTTCGATCACGGAACTTGGGCTGGAGTCTCGTTCGAGGAATTCATCAATTGCTCGTTGGTGCCATTTTATTTGCTTCATTTTCTAGTTTCTATTAAGACATTTCCAACATTGCTACAGGGAGGAATCTTTGACTAGGTTTCAAGCTTCCATTCTATTTATGCTCTTAACACATGTATACACTCAATCACTCTGGGTAACATCTTAAAGATTCTGCAGTACATAAGGGGTTTCCTTGTGCTAACTCCGTTGTGCGTTTGTTCCAAGGTAACTGAACCACCTTTCATACAACACAATATGAGAACTCTTTGGTATCGAATTATTACTTAGTACAATAAAGTTGTACAAAGCATGCAAACATGGATAGTGCAATTAAACAGACTCTACACTTTAATTTTTTTTTCAGATTACTGGTGAATTGAAATATTTTTTCAAGAAATTTATATTATTGATAAAATACTTTAAATCATCACTTAACACTTTGCCTAAATCAGCTGTAGTCATTCTATAGAATGCAGGATTTCGTAATTTGTTATTGGATATCTAGGCTAGAATGTGATATTAAAGGGAATTAATGCCAACATTCATTCATAATTTTCTCTACTGAATTACTGCCCTTTCAAAAGCATTATCAGTTCTCTCTACAGTTTATGTGTGTATATTTTAATTTTTCATTTTGTAGGAAATGGAAGGGATAGCTATTTATATTTCTCTCTCCCTCTCTCCCTCCCTCTTCCTCTCCCCCTCTCTCTCTCTCTCTTTCTCTCTCTCTCTCTCCCTCTCCTTCTTCCTCTCTCCCTCTCTCTCTCTAAGAACAACATAAAATATTTCAATACATTATTAATAAAGCAACATTTCTATTCTAGAAGTAACATGGCGTTCAACCGACAGACGAGGATGTTAGCGAATCTAAGTCTCTCTGACTGCTACAGACTCAACTCAACAAAAACCCAGAAAGAACGTGACGAGATTATGTTGCAGGTGAATTCTGTTAATCTCGTTAATATTGTTTACAAAGCTCTTATCAACTCCGATCAAGTTGATACTTGGAACATTTATTGTATCTAACAAAACATGAATCAATTTAAAAGAATAGCCAATTAGTCAATTAATTATTGATAATTTATTAGTTTGTTTTGTATCAAATTAGGGAAATAACTTGTACATTATTGATTCCACTTAAGATAAGCTTTTTTTTTTTTAAAAAGATTTTTTTTTGTTTAAATTGTGCTTGTTTTTTCATTAATATTGCAATTTCGGTCCTAGTTTTTTTTCTCTGGATACATACCTGGTTGTAGCATCTAGTTAAAATAAATTAACGCACTCAAGATGACAGTGTCCGCTGTACCCGAAACGTTTTGAACATTGTACTTTAATTTTTCCCCCTGTTTCCATAACGCTATTCTACTGTCTTTGTTGTGGTCTTGTACCCACCATCGCAATTCATGGCCATGTTAAAGTATTTGGATATGCCCTAGATTGTTTACTTTTGAATCCTGTATTGTTTAAAAAACAATTTTTTTATTTCACCTTTTTCATTTTCTAGAAGCTAATAGAAAATATCAATAGTTTAACAAAACATAATCAAATAGTAATAATAATATAACAATATACCCCATTGTTATATCAACCGAGGGGATAATGGCAACCTTAAAGGCCCTTAACTTTCCTTAGAAGATTCTCATTGCCTGCAAGAGGGCGGTACAGCTGTAGTCCTGCCACATTACCAAACAATTCCTCAGTGGACACTGATAAAGGGATTACAATGAATTTTGTTTCTCTTTAGCGAAACCTGACCCTGGCAGTTTCAGAGAGCGAGTACTCGTTTATTTCTAACATAATTATCATAATCATAATAACAGAAAGACATCATCTCTTTTTCTTTTATTCTTTCAAGAGTGCCAAACAAAATCTGATGAAATCTTTCAAGTTCTTCTCGCCTCTGGAATACATCGAGGAAGGACAACTCCTGTTCGAGCAAATGTTCCTGGGTTTCTCCTTCACCAGGAAGATGACGTGCAAGAAGTATTCAGCAGCCACGAACTACGCTGTGCTGTCAGAGAAACACTGGGACCTGGTCGTAGAGAGGAACCTCCTGGACATCAGGCTGTACCAGTTCGCTAAAGATTTGTTTCTTCAGAGACTAGCCAGGATGGACATACCAGTGCAGCCCAGGAACCACGAGTCCAGAATTGTCCCAGCTGGCCTGAAATACTCCGTTGTTACATTGTAATCGTTTCTGTTATTTTATTTTACGTATCACACACAGGGTTCAAATGAAGATCTCTGTGGTCGATAAGAACACATAATGCAAATTGACTCATAGAGCTAGCCCATCTATCTCATTAAGTTTGGTCTTCATAAGGCTAATCCATCTGTCTCTTTAAGTTTGGTCTTCTATACAACCAGTCTTGACTTAACATTTAACGCAGGATGTCGACCTTAGCACATAATTCTATTGATCTATGTTCCTGTTGACCTCACGTCATAGTGTTTTCTTTGTGTTTATGTCATGACATAGCTGTACTGACCTTTTCTTGTATAGGCCTCATTTAATAGCTCCATTGACCTTTCCTATAACAATATTATCAACTTCAACTACCCCGGTCACTGCAATAAGGCGATGGACACCATCAGTACATTATGAATTATATATGAGTTATGTATATGTATATGTAGTAGTGTGCACTAAAACCGTATGATGTATTAACGAAGAATCACATGGTCTGGTTTGTTTTGTTTAATTATTAAATTGTTAATTTTTTCAAGAGATATTTTTGTGTCTGGGTTTCAAGGACAAAGGCATTTATTTCTGTTGTATCGTATCACGTTGAGATCGCAATAGGATTTCCTGTAACATTCCCAAGTCAAGTGCAGATTTTAAAGCGATAGAACTCAGATGAACAAAACCAGATTGAAAATAAATATGGTCGTCCAAGGACTCGGCTTGCACCGAGAATGTCAGCAAATGAAGCCATGGCCCATCTCAATAACTCGCAATCTTGAACATTTTAAATGTACTTTTATTGTTTAGAATTCATTATCGCATCTTTGTCGTTGTTAATGTTTTATTTTCACGTTGTTTAATGTACTTTGAACATTTCTGTAGTAGGCTCTTATTTAAACCTATAGTCCACTGCATCCTCCAGAACAAGGGGAAAGTATAGCGATAAACCGTCTCCAATCTTAGTAATGTTATAAAGTTACGCTGTTTGTTTGTTTTTTTACAAAGTTAATATAAACTCACTCCATCTGTTTGTTTGTCTGGTGGAATCATCTAACTTGTTATTTCTCCCACTTCCCATTATGGATCAAGTTGAGATTTTGCACTATTGTTCATTGTTGATGACAACACAGGAAAAAAAATCAATAAAAAATTGACCTATCAATTAAATAATTTTATATTATATAGAAAATGTACTAAGCTAAGGATTAATAAGTGTCGTGTAGGGAATTAGGTCGTTCTAAAAAGAAATATAATTGAAAAACAGAAATAAAAATAATAAGCTTAAAAACCTTCTATTTTTATAAGTACTTGAATAGCTCAGTGGTTAGCGCCTACACTTTCCATCGTGGAGGCTCGAGACTTCTAGTTCGAACTCAGACTCGAGCAACTTGAAAAAAAAAGTTTTTGAAAACTGTTAAAGCCTTCTCTCAGATAGCCCTCTCCCCTCTATCTGGTCAACAAAAGTGATTGGTGATTGGACCATTCTAAAGTAAAACAATTATTAACCATTGCTCGTTTTTATTTCCAATTATTTTAAGGTCATATTCGGTTGTCTGGGTTAAGTTTGTACTTATGACATGACACCCTCATGAACATTGCTGTTAGTGTTATTGATGGAAGCGTACTTTTCAACCTGCATAAGTTAGTGGTGAACATTTATTTCAAAACATTAACAAAACAATAACAACAATGAAACACAAATATTACAATATCATTTTTTGTTTCTAAAGTTTCAAATTGAATGTATCGTAAATCTAAAAAATCAAAAGGAAAACGAATCATACAAGCTAACAGTTTGAATTATTTTGTTGTGGGCTAACAATACAAATATTGTAATATCTTATTCAACTTCACTGCTATTTCATTAACTACTACACATTAGCCACAGAACATTACAAGTTAACAATATGAACCTGATAAGGTCTTAAACTATACTATAATTGATACTTTCATTCATTACTGGGAAGTCTGCCTAGTCCTCTTAACCGTTGCTATTTATCGATCAATACTACTAAATCTTCTTCTTCGACGCTATCGCCATCTTGTTCTCTCTTGTTCCCCTAGTCTCTTACATCATTCGTCTGTCTGACTACGTCATCACTACTTTTACCGTCACTAAAAACAACACACAATATATTTGTCTACCGAAACTAACATACTCTCTAAACTAGTACATACAAATTTACTTGAAAAAGTTGTGGTAAAGCGTTTGTCCTCCGAACCGCGGGTCCCAGACTCGAATCCTGGTGAAGACTGGGATTTTTAATTTCTGGCGCCAGCTCTGATGAGTATCTAGCATTAGTTGGGGAAAAGTAGATTTGTTGCTGGCCACAAGACGCCCTCGTTAACCGTACCTCACAGAAACAGATGATCTTTACATCATCTGCCGTCAAGACCGCATGGTCTGAAAGGGGAACTTAACTTTAAAAAGTTTCTACGTTTCCGTCTGTCAAACTATCCCTTGTCCCCGCAGCTAGCAGAAGAAGCTTTATGGTTTTTAGGCTTGTCTTTTAGGTTGCAATTAATGCATTTTGTGTTGGGATCACAAGTGTCACATAGGGCCTACATATTAGGCAATATTCACAATATTTTTTACATAAAAAAAACTTCATACAAATTTATTGATGCACGATATGCGCGCCTCAGTGTGGTGGAAATTAATGTCCATTCATTCATACATATTTAAAAGTAATACCATGTTGTATTCTGAAATATTGTGAGGGAAATTTAATTACAAGTTGATAATCGGTTTATGAAAATTTTCAGGATTTTCAAACATTTAAATTGAAATACTTATAAGTCAAAGGTTAAAGTATCTTTTTAAATTTATTATTATTTTCTACAAAATGAGTTTACAAAGAAATAAAAGGAATTAAATTTAAAAAAAAAATTCCTCCCAAGATTACCCGCAGTTCTTGAGACTATTTTAAATTATTCATCGCCACGGACACCCACCAAGGGACACACTCTAAATATATGAGGAGAGACATGGATGGGTTCTAAACAGTGCGCAGGGGATCCGGGAAGTAAAAAAAAAGAAAAATACATACAAAATGTATTTCCTTTACTTCGTGGGAACTTGTTTTTCTCGGGAATCCGCCGAGTGATGACTGGACAGTCAAAAGTACCAGATCTTTTAGCAGCCAGTTCCAGATTGTGGAAGGGCTTGTTTTAAACCGTACTACAGATATTAACCTGTTTTTGATAATATTGAAACACATCTACAAAGTTTCGTGGGACACATTCGATCCGTGCTATCCAAAATTTGGTTCAAAGTTTGAAACAAAAAAAAGAAACACCTGAATACTCTAAAATAAAATAATCGACAATCAACTCTTTCTTCCCTAAGATGAAGGCCCTCACTTCAGTGCTATGTTTGCACTGTGGGAAACAAACGACTCAAGCAGAGCTCAAGATCAAATAAACCGCCTGGGTCTCGAGACTATTAAGTGACTATTTAATTAGCCTACTTTTTTAATGACATAAATTAAAAAAATTCTCCCTTTAAAAAGCTTTTGCGAAAAAATATGAATTAAATGAATTTCAAAACTTTAAAAATTTGTTAAAGCGGACGTATTAATAGAAGTATCAGTGTAGTGTGTCTTCACGAGCAAGGTTCGAATTAATAGTCAGTTAAGACTACAGTTAAATAGGCATACATGCGTTTTCGATTTATGAATAAGAATTTTTCAAACTAAATGTTATTTATCTATATCACAAACCTGCCAGTTAGAGAGACTTTTCACATTCTATAATGGAAATGGTCTCAAACAAATATGCTTCATTTGTTATTACTTCTTAAACCAGATCTCTCCACAAACAACAGCAAATAAAATCATAGCAACATCAATAGTTTTAACTACTTTTATGATACATTACAAACTTAGGACTAAAGAATTAGGCCTACTTTTGTGATAAGTTTCATTCATCTCCAGAACTAACTGCTAATAAAGTGACAAGATGTGATATCTAAAGTGACAAGATGTCATATCTTAAGTGACAAGGTGTGATATCTAGATCTAGGAGCAAAGACATAGATTGATTTCTACAGTGTTTGATTCATTCTCGGAAACAATGTTTTTATACTTAACATTACTGTTATGTTGTTTGGAGTTCTCGCTGGCCAGAAGATGTAACAGGTTCTCATGCACAACTAAATTTAAAGACATCGCAATGATCGAACCAGTGGGCTGCAATGAGACCACAATGTGGCTCACCAGCTGCAAGTCCAAGCTGTCTTGTGCGAGGCTCTGTGAGGACAACGAGTCGTGCGCAGCTTTCTTGTACTCCAGAAAATCCCAGACTTGTTTTATCTGCCCACGTGATATGATCAGAAATCTTTCTTTCTACTCTGACAAAGTTTACATATAATTCGCCTATAGTGGTTTAGTTGTCTACCAGCAGTTTATTGTTAGAAGTCAACGACGGTCTACAACACCACTGCTACATGTAGCACTGTATGTTATTTGTTTTACAAGCAGGAAATATCTCAACAATTGTTCTACTATTTATATCGAAAAGGTTTAAACCACAGACCTATATACATTATATCTAGACTGGACATGGAGATCTTGTAACACTACAAACAACAAAAAAAGTACATTGTGTAGAAAAGTTGGTCGTGGCTTAAAGAATTGCAACTAATTTTCATAATCACTTCCCTGGCACAGTGACATCCTACTATCAAAAAGATGGACTGTAATTAAGATGAACTATTCTACTCAAGATGGGACTCTATTTTGCTTCCTTTGAATTGTCCCTACGACAGCAACTAGGTGCTATCCTCTTCCCCGGAGTTTTGTTGACTTAAAACAATTCATTTCTAGACTATAAAGATTCAAGCTTTGTCGAGGGATTTCATTGATTCATTACGATTGAACTTAAAATCGATCCTCTTGTAGTGGGTCTGTGAGTGTCTGTAAGTATCTGTGAGTGTTCGCATTTCTGCCTCATAACTAAAGGAGGATAATGAATAAGAACAAAAATAAAAGGACAAAGATTCTCAAAACGGAAGAAAAATAAGTTGACTTAGTACCAACATAGTACCAGCTTAGTACCAACTTAATACCAACATAGTACCAACTTAGTCTTCGAAGACTGAACACAAATCTATAAATAACTAGATTTTGTTTGGTGTATCTGGTGTACAAACTACGGAAGTAATGATAGGCGATATATTGAGAAAAAAAACCACGATATATCCATTTTTTCGGTGCCTTTTCAGTATTGTAGAGTCCATATTCTAAGCTCTTTCTTTCCCTTGTTCGATATCACGCAAAATAATGAATTACCAATAGTTAATTAAGTAAACTTTCCCTTTCAGACCCTCCGATCTATGGGTCAGATGATGACTGATGTTAATGTCATCTGTTTTTATGACCAACGGTTAACGAGCAGGGTGTCACGTGTCCAGCACAACAACTAACCGCTTTTACGTTTTCCAACTTAAGTCAGGTACAACCCATCTAGTTTTGGAGGAACTCAGGAGCGCCCTAAAAATCACGAAATTCAAAATCCCAGTCTTCACAGAGATTCGAACCAAGGACCCCCGATTCGGAAGCAAAGCGCTTAACCACCCTGTCATCGCAGCCCATAATAGTTAATTAACGAATAAATTAGTTCTTTAAGATTGATTCTTGTTTTGTCAGGTAGAAGAAATAATTGTGCAAATTTTAAACTTAATCCGAGACTGGTTGTGGGAGAAATAACGTGTCCATTTGTTTGTTACAAGACAGACTTGATATAAGTCTTGTAAAAAGTAACTGTCACCAGTTTACTCTAGTTACAACAAAAATTAAAATTATGTTAAAATAGTTTAAAATATTTCTTTTTTCTTAAAGGTGTTTTTTTAAATAACATTTCAGATCCATGTGTCCGGCTTTTTGTTGGAGGACCCAGTGTTGATCATTGAAATCTGCCTGGAAGACAATTGCACCAACAAGCCTTTTGTCTTTAACGTTCACGGGCCTCCATATCAAAAACCAAGGTTACGATTGAACTATCGTCTGAATAACTCGCCAGAACATTATGTCTACTTTGACCTGAATGACAATCAATTCGTGGGCAACTCCGACACTAGCGTGGACATCCTCGTGACGGAAGACGGTTATCAAGTCTTCATTGACCAATTGTTTGTGTGTTCATTCGACCACGTCCTTCCTTGCGACGGCAGTCGGTACCTATATATACGTGGAATTCTGGAAGTCTATCAATTGAGGCTGTAAAAACTAAATGCTTGTAAGACACAAATGCATCTCACACTACTTATAATAAATGCTAGCTGGATGCTGGAGAATAGATTCATAAGTATAAGTAATTACTTAACATGGGAGAAAACTAGATATATGTGTATTCTGTCTTATTCCTTATTAAGCAATGTTAGGATAAAGGTTTTGAGACAAGAATATATGTAACTAACTCTTGGTTCGCTCTACTGTCTTAGGACTATTGTTTTTTTTTAAATAATGTTACTTAAATAAATATGACCACCACACACCACCCCACTCAACCGCAATTTAAAAAAAAGTAATTAAAACTTCGTCTATGAGTTATTCTAAATGATTGTGTTTATATTGTTTAGATGTCTTGTTTATTTTAATGTCAGATGAAGATTAGAATCAGGGCACTGTCAGGTCTTAGTTGAATGTAATTATTGATTATTATCAATGTCTCTAGATATTTAAGTCATTGAATAACAAATGTGTGTTTTATATTAGAATTACGTTACAACTTGTAATATTTCAGCCCGACAGCCACCCAGTTGTACATAAACTAATAAACGAGTTGTATGATGATTTACAATAAAATATGAATTTAATCTAATGATATCTCTACAATAACAAATGATAGATGATCAACAATAATGATAAAGAAATATAAGTACATATAGCATGGTATAGTAAGATTCTAGTAAATACTTAAGTATTTTAAAAAAATTAACTTATAAGGTTCAGTAATATTGTCCACACAGTGACAATCTTTCAAGACAACAACTGGCAATACACGTAGATCTATATTCCAGCCAAGAAACTGTTCACCGACTATCCATAAGTAAAAGTTTATAGTAGCATCCAAAACTCACAACTACACAAAGCATAAGCAGGTCTGAATATATCAATTCGTAGTCTAAAATCTGGAACCTCAGACTCGAACCTCAAACTTGAAACATCAGACAGAAAGCCAGAGATGAAAACCTCAGCCCTATAGCCTAAAACCGAGACTTGCGATTTCACCACTGAAACCTGAGACTGAAACCCTATAGAAAGATAAAGAACGAATTCTTCTAATCTTCTAATCTAATTACAAAATACGAATATGATCGAATCCAACTAAAAATTAACTTTACAATATGAAATAAAACTCACCCTAAACAGGGGTCAAGATAATCCTTTTAGAATATCTACCAAGGACAACGATAAGGCTATCTAATATCAGATCCAAGGAGAAAATCAAGAGTTGGCCTAAATATAGCTTTTTTCAGTCTAGCAACATGGCGTGAATGCACCAGATGAGCTAAGACAATATACGTCATAAAAAATTATGACGAAGCAAGGGGAGATCACCTACAGTACACAAACAAATCCCATGAAAATGACGTCATCAAATGAGACAAAAACTGTGCTATTAAATAGAGAAAAATTTTACTAAGCAACTAATTCAATACGTGCGACGAGCACCATATAATTAGGTCATGCACAATATTGTGACGATGACTGTATTTAGTGCCTAATTTGTGACGTATGTATATTTATGATTGTGTTTACAATACATCGCGTATTTTTCCTTTCTATTTATATAATGGCACAAAGAGAATCACTTGTCAGTGAAATCGAAAACGACTGAAATGCACTCAAGAAACTTGTAGACTTTTTTCTCTTTCTTGTGATGAAACCCTTGAAAACATGAGCTCAGTAATTCCCAACCCAGCAGTACTTGACAGATAGTCTTACAAAACCCACTGACACAAGAAACGTAAAGGCACTTCAATCTACTGCTACAACTGATCACGTGACGGGCTTTTCTTTAATTCAACTTTACTTTCACTCATAATTCACTTCTAAGATGTAAAGTCCTCAAAACACTTACAACTACTTATGAACCCGCAACAGCTCTAGGAACACGACAGCTCTAGGAACACGACAGCTCTAGGAACACGACAGCTCTAGGAACACGACAGCTCAAGGACCCCTGACTAACTCAGTTCCCCCATGTTATACCTATTTTAAATTGTCTTTGCTAGAATCCTAGAAATTTTTGTTAGAAATATTTTTATTAGCTATGAAGCTGATGTTCATTACTTTTTTTTTGGCCTCTTTCTCTGATTGGTTAATTATAATGAACAAGTGTTAACTCCTGTGACTTTGACCTGGCGTACTTTATTAATTAACAAGTACTACTGGATGAGCACATGGGTGTGCCTTAGAAGTAATAATTATCTTCGGCATTGAAGGGACGTTTTCAGTTTATAAGATAAGATAAGACGTCTACAGCATATTTAACACTAAAAAAACATATCAGTATAAAGTGGTGAGTTATATTGACAGAAACAAAAACTACATAAAAGTTGTTTAATTGAAATATGAGGACAGTGAGACAGCGACGTGAGACGGTAAAGTGAGACAGTGAAGTGAGACAGTGAAGTGAGATAAATAACATTATTGTTTTGTTGTTTAATTATTCGCGATATTGTAACATCTATTAACACCACACACGTATAGTAGGCCTTGTCTCATTGAAAGACTCACTCTCACCAACCTCACACAGATAACGTATAGGTATTACACCAGCATCGGGGCTGTAGCCAGTATCCATCCAATTATTTGATCGGGCCTGTAGCAGTATCCATCCACATATTTGATCGAGCTGTAGCAGTATCCATCCACATATTTGATCGAGCTGTAGCAGTATCCATCCACATATTTGATCGAGCTGTAGCAGTAACCATCCACATATTTGATCGGGGCTGTAGCAGTATCCATCCACATATTTGAAATTTAAATCTCGATCCATGCAAGCGCAATTTTGATCGGCACCAGCGTTTGGCTCCCCTGGGCTCCAGCAAGCGTTTGGCTCCCCTGGGCTCTAGCAAGCGTTTGGCTCCCCTGGGCTCCAGTAAGCGTTTGGCTTCCCTGGGCTCCAGGGTAAAAACTTCGTATCCCAACGACTGTGCATATTGACCCAGAGACCTTTGTGTCCGGAGTCTGTAATGCCGACGTAAACATACTTAAAGCTGTCAAAGTTCTGGAGAAATTCTACAACAAAGCGGAACTCCTTACTGTCGTCAATCTCAGCCAAATAACCGCCATGATATGCACAATATGCCTGCGCAACGTCGACTTCAACGGTAAATAGTCGCTTTGAGAAGTAATATCTGTGACCGTTATAAACAGGAGATGCATGAAATAATAACTGAGTAAATAGTTCCTTTTCATCTTGCAGCTTGGAGACTGTCTTTTTAATAAGGTCGGTCTTGTTTGTGAATTTTTGTGTAAGATTTTGATAAAATTCGCTCATCTTCAGCATTTCCTGTTTTATTAGCGCGAGTTCATTCACAATCATCTTGACAGTAGGGACATCTACTCCTACATTGACATAGGCAGTCCAAGTACGTTGTTGGAGGGATTTGGTTAACAACTGGGCCTCACATTTGTACTTGGTGGCGTCAGCGAGAGTCGGGTTGGGCAAAGTGAAAGTAATGTAGGGCTGCTCCGTAATGACGGGAGAACCCTTTGGAGCTTGGCTGCTTTCGATACTCTGATTGAATGAGTTGTTCTTTAGTGACGATAGTTCTTGAGACTCATTTGGACTGCCAGGGTCCTCACGAGACAAAACTAAAGAATGCATGCTTTTGAAGCTGAGACTTTTGTTTTGAGAGAGAAAACATTTAAGAACTAGATTTGTTGTTCTACCGGGCGATAATCTCTTCGGTTCACTCTGGAGGACAAGAGCTGAGGAGTTTGAAAAAAGGAAAAACACACACACACTACTGATAACTCGTGAAAAATGCAATTTTATATAAATTTAGTCGAACTAAATTTAAACATAAAAATGTATTTTAAAAAATGCATGCATACAAATTGTATTATAAAGCACTAGAGACATGGTCTTTCAATTTTCAAAAAGAAAATTAACCACATTAACATATATTTAGTATTAAGAAATAATTAGTTTATTTATTTCTATTCTTAAATCAAAATCACGCTGTCTGGCCAAAAGTTTATATGCGTATTTTGTCAGGACACCCAATCTTGGATCAAGCTGAACTTATTTCGCACAATTATTTTTTTTACCTGACAACATAAGAATCAATTTGAAAAAAAACAACAACAATTAGTTCATTAACTATTGGTAATAAATTACTTTGTTTGGTATCTCAAACAAGGGGAAAGAAATAGTATTTGACTGAAGTGGTGGTATAAGCTCAATTAGTCCCCCTTTATATTAGGCTGCCGTCTCAGGCTTAGGGAACATAAACATGAAATTGAAACAATAGATAACTATTCAAACTTCCACGCTTATAGACCCTTCGCTAGCAGAGTGGTTACCGTGTTTGCCTGAGAAAGCTTGAGTTTGAATTCAGGTCGTTACCTTTTCTTTTTAAATTTATTTTTATAAATGCTTTTTTTCTTGTTTGTTAGTCTAGATCTATTACAAATTCAATGACATGACTGATACAAACTAATTAATACAATTACTCTTAATATAAGCTTTGTATTATTTTTTTTAATGTTATTCTTTTACTAGCGTGTGCGTCTTGAAAGAAAGTTGAGAAGAGCATGCAATGCTTTGACTGCAATGTTAAACAAGAAACTAACAGAAATAGTTGCATGTTATCTTTTTTTTTATTTTAAACAAAACGAATATCTCTCTCATTTTTTTTCTCTATTTTTTTTATCTGCCCCTTTTTTTCTTTGATTTCTCTCAACCTCTCTGTCTGTCTGTCTCTCTCTTACTCTGAAAGTTTTACCAGCTGACGTCGTTATTCTTTTTATAACATTGTTAATATTTGTTAAGTATTCCATAAACTGATTGTCAAGCGTCTGATCTTGTGGATGTGATTAAAATGATCGTCTAACAAATGGAAGGCCTACGGAACATGTCCTTTCCTTTGTTAAATATTGCCCTGCACCGTTACATTAACAGTAAATAACACCAAAAACTGCATATTAAATCTTTTCATTACTATATATAATTATTTTCATGCAAATTGCATTACTTCTTTTTTTTTTTTTTTTGGAACAAAAAATAAACGTATTCAGTCAATTATTAGTAACGTGTACAATAGAGCACATATTAATACGTAATAAATAAATATATACATTACAGTTGCATCATATTAGTGTGTATTATTTTCATTATTAATTCTAAAAACATTATGTAGTTTTAAAAATCTTGAATTTTAAGGTTGAGGGGGCCTAATATTTAAGCCAAATGGTAAGTTTGCAAATTTAATTTTAAAAACAAAACGATTCGCTTAAGAAAATATAGCCGTTGTGCCAGAACTTTGCAATCTGTAAAATATCATAAAATTAGATTTTCAATGTCGTTAATAGTTTTTGAAATCTAAATGTGACAGACGGAAGGACGGACGGACAGACCAGATGAAACTAATAGCGGCTTTTCTTCTGTCGATGGTCGCTAATAAAGACGAATCTTAAGTCTAGACTGACAAATGACACATCAGTAAATAAACATAGACAAACATTTCCAAACGTACCATTTTGTACTATCCCTATGATGACGCAAAAAAAACAACAACCAAGTAATAAGGCCTTCATTCTCATTTAATACAAGAAGAAAACAGCTCAGAAGTATAGGACTGCTTTGGTTTAAACTGAATTACATTTCCTAAAAAACGCAGCAAAACTAATAAACTTGTCTTCAAATAAATACAACTTCCTCCTGGTTTTGGTCAAAAGTTTCTTTGACACACTACTTCTGAATACATCGCAATTACATTTCAAGTGGCCTTTTAAATTGTGTGAACCTCAGCCAACAAAATAGTGCAAAGCACATTTAAAAAAAAAAAAATAATTGTATTATATTTGTTAAAAGTAGTCTATCCGTGTTCGCAGCAGGGGACGGGTGTTCCGAGTTCAGCACCCCCCCTCCCGCCCTCAAAGATAAAATGCTTCATACATTGCCAAATATATATATATGTATGTATGTACGTATGTATGTATGTATGTATGTATGTATGTATGTATGTATGTATGTATGTATGTATGTTTGTGTGTGTTTGTGTGTTTGTTTGTTTGTGTGTGTGTGAGTGTGAGTGTGTGTGTGTGTGTGTAGGCCCCGAGGCAACATTTTTTGTGTGGAGGCCTGTACAAAGCTTGAATAAAGATCCACCTATGAATGAAAAGACTGGCAACTAAATGAACGCTATATTTTAGAAGAAAGAAATAAAGCTTTGTTTTTGTAAATTTTATCTCACTTTCCTTTTAAAAATATTAATATACATCTTTTACTTTTAAAAAGTGTGTGTTTTTTTGTTTATTAGTGTAGAGGTAAGGCCCTTGGTAGACGCACTGACGTAAATTCTGATCTGTATTGACTTATTCCGAGCATGCTACAAGCGGACACTTCACAGTTTTGAAAGCAGTAAAAAAGAAATGGAAAAAAAAATGGCCACGTCCATGAGTTTATTAATGGTATTTTATGTGTCATTGTGTGTGAGAGAGAACGTAGTTTTAAAACATTCACTACTCAGTATTCAAACATTCACCACTCAGTATTCAAACATACGCAAGTTTTAAATTTTAGTAGAAACTGGTGACTTAAGTCTTAGATTAACATGAAGAAGTATTTTTAATTCTAAAAAATGTACTCATTAACATTGCAGGTCTTTTCTAATCTATTCTACTGAGCTAATAGTAACAAATATAGTAAGTGTGTGTAACTGACCATGTTCTCAAAAGACATTAGTGCTTAGTAAGTTACTATATCTGAATTGGAGTTCGCACGCTCTGTTGATCGTTTATTGGAAATTGAAGAGTGGTCGAATAACCTGTCACAAAGTCTGATCAGTTTCATTATCTATTAATGCACATGACATTAGGCACAGAAAATTAGATGTAGGTTTCTGGCTTAAATGGACACTCAAGGTACAAGCTCAGTAATTAAGTATACATAGGTCAGAGTCTAGCTTCTTATGCTTACTATTTTGGAAAGCATCGTTTTTTTATTTCGTTTAAAAGACAAACTGTTTTTGTTTTATACATAGGAATAAGAGCTGATACCAAGAAAATTACATAATTGTGCCTCTTTATAAGACAATTGCATTTTAAATTAAGTTTAGGCACGGTCAAATAGTAGCTTAAAGGCCAGTTATAATACATGTAAAAATTACAGTTAAGAGAATCTCACATTTGTTTGAAAGGAAGACAACATGAAATATAAGCAAACTTAAACACACATTGCATATTAGTTGCCGGGCGTAGCTAGTCCAATCCTACAAGACTAAAGTAGAGACAAAGATCTCAAGATGTTAATTGTTCTCATGGCCCTCTGCTTGGAGGCGCTTTCTGTGGCTTTACCATACAACAATCTGACGTGTTCAACCTTATTTCGGGACCAGCAGAATTTCCAGCCTCTGGGATGTGAGGAGAACGCAATGTGGACAACTCTTGGAGGGTCCAAGTTAGCGTGCGCTTCCTCTTGTCTGTCTAATGAGGCTTGCCTGGTTTTTACATATGCCAGTGAGACTGCGACCTGTTCATTGTGTGACGGTGATTTACAACATCCCCTTCAACTCGGAAAAGGTTTTCGCGTGGCCTCTTCAAACAAATTTACCAGTTGTCAGCTATATGTTTTTCCCTGTTCCAAATAGAATTTTTTTCCGGCTTTGTGGTGAGACACATTTAAAACTCTCTTTTTTTTCCTAAGACATACTCTTAAACGAGCAATTCTTGTATGTACGTAGTACCAGGTGACCAGGCCTCGTTCACTTTAATAATTTGTGGAGGAAACATATTTACCTATTTCTGATCGGGTAAAGACTCTCCATTCGAAAAGTTGCTTTCGTGTTCTTTTAGTTCTAAATGTCAATGTACATGGCGATTAGAATAGAAAAAACCTTAAGTCCCCATACAGAACATGCGTAGGAACAGCTTCCGTGGGGCATCACTGTTACGCCAACCACTTTTCAGCTTCCGTGGGGCATCACTGTTACGCCAACCACTTTTCAGCTTCCGTGGGGCATCACTGTTACGCCAACCACTTTTCAGCTTCCGTGGGGCATCACTGTTACGCCGACAACCTTTCAGCTTCCGTGGGGCATCACTGTTACGCCGACAACCTTTCAGCTTCCGTGGGGCATAACTGTTACGCCGACCACCTTTCAGCTTCCGTATGGCATCAGTGTTACGCCGACAACCTTTCAGCTTCCGTGGGGCATCACTGTTACGCCGACAACCTTTCAGCTTCCGTGGGGCATCACTGTTACGCCGACACCTTTCAGCTCACTAAAAAAGATTGCCTTTGACTATGTTCGTTCTCTACACGGGATACGTGCCCTGCCTAGTACGACTGTCGGATTCTTAGAAGCTAATATCGGCGTTTTACCGAGGTTTATAATTAAATCAAAAGAGGTGGCTAGATATCATGTTCAGTGTTTGCAAGTAAGGCGTAGAGAAGATGTGTTATGACCATTTCTTTTGTTTTGGTACGCGACAGTAGACTTCGAAGCTTGAACATATTACACCTCTCTATGCAGTTAAAGTGTAAACAATTTATAAAGCACTTAAAACACAATAAACTAATCATACATCGGCAAATTTAATTTCATTACTTCTCTTTCATAGTTCCATAATAAATCAATCTACAATGAGATTGTGCGCAAATGTTTAATTAGACTAATTGATTCATTAAAACTTGTTCTTGTTTGCAAAGAAATGTTCTTGTGTACTGCTCGGTCACCTGGTAGGCCTACTCTACTAATAAAGAACGAGATTTGTTATATTTATTAATTGCCTTCAGGATTTGTCTGAGCTACTAAATGGCCGATAGGATGTTTTGATAGGCTCTATATCTTTATTGCATGTAGTGGGTAGACTAGTGAACCTCATGTGGTCAGCATTTAAAATGTATTTTGCTGAATTATTTGTATCTATATAGCTGCAGGTCTGCAGCTGTACCGCACTCTTAAAGGCAATAAGAATCTTCCAATGAAAGTTCAGAGTCTCAGAGATGTCTGCTAGTTGTCACCTCCCGTTCCGCTGATTGGGAATATTGTAATTTTGGTTCATTACTACAGACGTTTAGTTTCTAAGTAAAGGTTTTTAGCGGCCGCCGAAAGATTAAAAGCTGCTGTTAGATTTCTGTGTCCGTCTGTCCTTTCTTCCTTATAATTTATTTTATATTTTGAAGTTTGCAAAGTTCTGATGTAATGGCCACACGCGGAGCGGCGCCACAAGTGGAGTACTGCTAAAATGTCTCTAATGCTAACAAGTTTTTCCAACAACCATTAAAAATCGACATTATTACGAATGCTTAATAATTAATTAAATCATTGAATTAAGTGATGACACTTTATTATACATACCTTAACTTTCATACAGTTATCGTGTATGGCCAAGACCATTCGTCGTAGAAGGCCTGTACACTGACTTACGTCACAACCTGTGGGCAGTTTAGCCCAATAGCTCGTTGCCATTTTGTACAGACCTGGTCTAAACTGCTCACAAGTTGTGACGTCGCAGGTTAGTGTTCAGGCCTCTTATAACGAGTGTTCTCGGGATGGCCGGGGGTAGCGAGATGAATTCAAGAATTATTTGTTTTGTTGTTGTTTTTTGAAGTCTTTCTTGCGTCAGAAAAGTAAAATTTGTCCCGAATGACGTACGATTCTTTTATTGACGTCTTTTAAAGTGACGTCACTTTATTGAATGAAGAATTTGACAAAATTAGTAGCCCGCATTGCAACAGCAATATGCTGTCAATCGGTAAGAGAGTTTATTTTATAATTTGCTTCTTTAAACTAGCTAGACATAGTGTGTTTAAGTGTCCTTTTTTTGTCTTGAGAATGACTATTGTAGAGTATGTTATGAAAATGAAGCCATGGTTTATTGGAAAGACAATGGGGATCGAATCACTTTTCAACAAACTAAATATCTGTCTTATGACTTATTGATTCCTCATGTGATTGTTGTTCTGACATGCTGATTTATGAGAGGTGAAACAGAACGCACATTTCAATTTGAATAGGGCGTGCTTGTACATAATGGAACAGCCGTTGAATGTTCACAGTAAATGTGCCAATAGATCTTTAAGTACTCTGCCATTCTTAGCCAGTGTGTTGTTTGTGAAATATTTTACATGTTTCGTGTGTTCCTTCAGAGTTGAAGATAATCTACTTCCAAGGTCAAACATCCTGCAGAATGAAAGGGGCGGGGAGGGTATGAACCATCGAGAAGACCGAAAGACAGTCTAGCGCGCATACAGCACGACCAGGCAGCCATCCACATGACCAGGCAGCTATCCACATGACCAGGCAAGCCATCCACACCAGGCAGCCATCCACACGACCAGGCAGCCATCCACATGACCAGGCAGCTATCCACATGACCAGGCAGCCATCCACATGACCAGGCAGCCATCTACATGACCAGGCAGCCATCCACATGACCAGGCAGCACTCCACACGACCAGGCAGCCATCCACACGACCAGGCAGCCATCCACATGACCAGGCAGCCATCCACATGACCAGGCAGCCATCCACATGACCAGGCAGCCATCCACATGACCAAGCAGCCACCCACATGACTAGGAAGTCACCCACACGACCAGGCAGCCATCCACACGACCAGGCAGCCATCCACATGACCAGGCAGCCATCCACATGACCAGGCAGCCATCCACATGACCAGGCAGCCATCCACACGACTAGGCAGCCACCCACACGACCAGGCAGTCACCCACACGACCAGGCAGCCATCCACATGACCAGGCAGCCATCCACACCAGGCAGCCATCCACACGACCAGGCTGCCATCCACACGACCAGGCTGCCATCCACACGACCAGGCAGCCATCCACACGACCAGGCAGCCATCCACACAACCAGGCTGCCATCCACATGACCAGGCAGCCATCCACACAACCAGGCTGCCATCCACACGACCAGGCAGCCATCCACACAACCAGGCAGCCATCCACACGACCAGGCTGCCATCTACACGACCAGGCAGCCATCCACACAACCAGGCAGCCATCCACATGACTAGGCAGCCATCCACACAACCAGGCTGCCATCCACACGACCAGGCAGCCTATGTGTTGCTGCTGATGTAAAGACATGTATGTCTAAAGCTACAAACTGAATGTTTTTAATGTTTTTAAATAGCCTTGCTAGAAATGCTACCTGCTACACATTAAAATGTCTGGTAAAACTGGTAAATAAACACTTGGTAGGATAAGAAGGGCGTATCGCTTCCAATAGACATCAACTGGCCGTGTGACAATGCCTGCCCCAGTCTCATTTCTTATTCATGAACACAGAATTAGCGAAAAAGTATTTGGCTTAAGTTTTCACACATTTTAGTTATTCAATTATTGACGTATGCTTATACCACGTGACTCTCTAGTTGTCTGATTCTGTTTGGAAAGTTTTATTTCCTACCGTCATGAGAGGGAGTTTTGTTTTTTCTCTTTTGAAAGTGAGACACAAAGTAATGAGCCTAAATTCAATATTTTTTTTATCGTTTTAAGTGGCAAGGGTCTTTTTTTTTTATGGAAAGAATATTTTCACCCTGTGTGTTATTTCTGTGCTTGTTTAAAAAAAAAAGATTGTACTTTAAGGAGTGACATCATTTCAAAACGACCGATGTTTTCTAAGAAACCAGTCACTTACTATGTAATCTGTAATTATTAACTGTAAGAGCTTAAGTCTATGTGAAAGAAAGCAAGATATACATCGGAGATGCTTACACACATGACAGATTACATCTAAGACTTGCATTATTAAGTCAAACAAGACTGGGGCACTGGAAAAAGAAGTAACAAGACTGGGACACTGGAAACAGAAGTAAACAGTCTGCTACAAACAACGTAGAATCTCAAAACGTAATATTAAATATTCAAAAAGTCTTCAACCATGTTGTTTCAACTGATCGTCCTCTGTTTATACTGCCACTCTGAGAGTTTGCTAGCCGGAGATGCTATAAATGTTATATCAACCTTTTATCTTGACAAATGGAATTTCGAGCCTCTGGGCTGCAATGGGACCACCATGTGGACAACACTTAGAAGGTCCAAGCTATCGTGCGCTGCGTTTTGTCTGGCCAACAAAACATGCGTGGTGTTTACGTACTCCAGTGTTACTAACAAATGTTTAGTGTGTCATGGCGACCTAATACAGAATCTGACCTTTATATCAGATAAGGTATATTCCTGGCCTTATCAAACTGCAAAAACAAACTTGCCGGTTATCCAGGATAACTTTTCCCCTGTTTCCAACGGAATTTATTCTGGCTTTGTGGTAAGAAAAGAGAAAATCAAACCAAAATGTGACAGTTTTCTAAACTACATAACTTTACAAACAAGCAAATAGAACAATGACTTTTCAAAAAATCAAAAAGCTTACCTAAGGGAAGAATTCATGTGTACAAAACAAAATTCACAATAACACTTTAAAACTAGCTAATAATAATTATGATAATAATAATATAAAAAAAAATAATAATAATAGTTGTTATATCAACCGAGAGAATAATAGCAACTGACCTCACAGATACTTCAAGCATTAGCGGATCCAGAACTTTGGAGTGGGGGGGGCGATTTTTGTCCAAACCCTAATCCTAACGCCCAGTAAACCCTAACCCTATGCAGAAGCGCATTCTCCTGACATCTACAGCTTATTATTCATCAGTGAGGTTCGGGGCGAAGCTCCGACGCCAAAAGCGTTTTCTTGCATTCTTCACTGAAGAAACGCATTCTCCTGACCTAAAGTTCATTATTTATCTTGTTATAAAGGACCTTTTGAATAATGTTGAAAAATATTCTAATATGAATTTATAAGTCCCTTAATACATTGCAAATAAAACCGATTTGTTCATTGAAAAGATAAGATAAGATACCCCACATATTTAGATAAGGGTTTGAGGATCGCCGCCGAAAAAAAAAATTAGCTAAATAATATTCAATAAAATTAAAGTATAAATTGTGAGTTATAGTCCCAAATTTATTTAACTAGAAAAATATCAGATTGAGTAAGGTTGGAAAAATGGGACAAGGGAAAAGATTATCTGGGCTTAGAACTCGTGTCAATTGTGACTTATACTGAAAATTTTTGTTTGAATTATAACTTTTCCAAAGCAAAGTCTTTCTTAAAATAATTATGATAAATTCACGTGAAATTACATAAACTCTGCCTGGATAGGGGAGTTATAATGATTAATCCTCGCTCCTTTTTATAATTTCTGCTAAAGATTGCATTTGGTATTACAGAATAGGGGTGGGGCGACTCAATATAAGAATTTAATTTATTACATATATGAATTATATTGGTGACAGATTTTTTTTCTAATTACATAACTCTAATATAAAAAGAAAAAGTATTGGTTTTGTCCGATGGAGGGAAAGCGATTGCATGTATCTGGTACAATCCTTTTTCATTTTATATTTACTAATTATAAAATTTGAGATAAGAAATGTAGTACGACATAATATACAAATGGGTTCACATATCAATATGTAGTTTATTTTATATAGATATTCAACTAATTTGTTCACAAACTATTATTTCACCATAAAAATAGGACCCCCCCCCCAACTCAAAGGGTTTAGGTGGGAAGCGCGGTATAGGTATTCCCCCTCCCCCCCCAACCAATCGGCCAACATGGGAACGACATTATATAAAGATCGGTTAAAATATTAATTAATTCTGTTAGCAAAGCTATTGACAAAATGGTGACTAATGAAACCTTTTCTTGAACTAAAACATAACACGTTAGAGCAAAGTGTTCTAAAAAATGATCTTCTAAAAAAAAAAAAAAAAAACAACACTGTGATTCAGAAGAAAAAAATATTACAAAAAGGAAGAAAATTTCAGGCGAGCAAATCCCAAGATGGCGGATTCACTATTTAAGAAGAGAACAAGAGGTTCATTCTTATGTGCATTGATCGTTTTGTAACTCTGAGCTTTAACTCCATCTGGAAGCAATCATTGACGCAGCAGGTAATATGGAGCAATCCAAACGAAACATTCTTTAGTTCAACAACCAACAAATTTGTGTTGATGATTGTCGATGATTGTCGATGATTGTAGATTTCAGTTTCAAAATATTGGCGTATATGATGATTTTTTCAAAAGGCGCCCTTGAAACAGAAATATCCTGATTGAGAAGGGATCTAAATGGAAGAAACAAAAAGTGGACAGTACATGATTCATAGGCCACTATAAAGACATTCAAATGTATTTCTAAATCATTTATTAACAAAGCCTTCAACCGTTACTTAACATTTGTTTATCTATAGCAAAAAGGTTTTTTTTTTTTAAATTAAAATAAACAACATTTTGAGACAAAAGAACAAACAACACTTTCACGAAGCAGAATTGTATTAATAGTGAGATCGTTAAAGGCATTAATGTCCGCATGGTTGATTATAAATTTTTAAGTTTGAAATCCAGAAGAACAAAATAACAGTGTAATTTACTTATGGTTGCATTGTTGCAGAATTGAACCATATATTAATGGCAATGATTCCAAAGATTAAGGATGCGTTCAGAGTTTCACATGACTACACAAATCCAGTGAACTGTAGATAAATTGTCATAAACAACAACTGAATTTTAAAATTTAAAAGTCAATATAACCAGAAAGAGCCTCAGTAGACACTGATAAAGGAACTACAGTGAATTTATTTTGTTTCTCTTTAGCGAAACTCGACCCTGGCAGTGCCAGAGAATGATTACTCGTTCATTTCTAACATAATAATAAGATTATTAATAATGACAATAATAGTACATACGTAGGCCTAGCTCCTCTTTTGTGGTCGAAGATAAGCACGTTTCACACCAATGCCACCGAACTACAGTCCAGAGCGCATACCGCACGACCAAACAGCCATCGACAGATCAGCAGTCCCCTCCCACACACACACACACTAGTTTGTGTAACAGTAACGACACTCCTGATTTCATTCTAAGAATCAATTTTGTTTTGTTTTTCTTTTCAGGTTCACCTGACCGGCTACTTCTTCGGCTACAACAATTCGTATTTCGCTATCCGCCTGTCACAAGACGATAACTCCGAGGGCAATAACGTCCCGCTGGTGGTGCGCTTCTACAAGAGCAATGGTGGAAATACTGTACGTACAAGACACCATGTGGAAGTCTGTCAAAAAAGTGACGCTCCCTGCTGGTACAATACAAGCGAATACAAACACGACGGTGGCTGTAATGATGATCAAAAACGGCTACCAGATTTACGCCAATCAAATCTACTGCTGTTCCACTGGGCACGTTATGGACAATCAAATGATTCGCTACGTAGGGGTGATCATGGACATCCAAGTGTATCAACTCACTTACTAGACATAGTCATTTAGCAGAAACAAAAATAGTATATAGCATTTATATATAGGGCAGTGAATGTAACTATGTCGTATACCCTTGCTTATATCTTTCTTAAGTAACATTTACTAAATAGCTTCAAAGCTGCATTCTTTATCGAGAGGGCGAACAATACACTGGTACCAAAACTCCCGTAAAAACAAATTCTATGGAGAGCTGCCAGATTTGGGAACCACTGCGCAGTTTATAGCAAATTTAGGGCTACTTTTTCTGAATCCTGCAACACATGAGATTGAAGAAGAACTTGAATCAGATTTTAACTTATAGTTTCAATGTTTTACCTATAGTTTTAATGTTTAACTTATAGTCTTAATGTTTAACTTATAGTTTCCATGTTTAAATTATAGTTTTAATGTTGTTCTCTCTTACAACTACTGTTGAAAATATAATATATATAACTGTTGATACACTCGAAGTTAAATGTTGATACATTCAAAAAATTATTGATAAAATAAAATTTGACAGTGTTGATAAAATTCTTTTGAGGTTTACAACTTTCATTCTTTCTAACATTTTTACCCCACAAATAGTTGAACAAGTTTCATAATCTAAAAATTTATATTCTCCCTGTCGTGCGCATCTAGAGCTGCTTCATATATGAGTCTCTTTTGTGCAACCCTTTCAGCTCACTAAAAAAGATTGCCTTTGACTATGTTCGTTCTCTACACGGGATACGTGCCCTGCCTAGTACGACTGTCGGATTCTTAGAAGCTAATATCGGCGTTTTACCGAGGTTTATAATTAAATCAAAAGAGGTGGCTAGATATCATGTTCAGTGTTTGCAAGTAAGGCGTAGAGAAGATGTGTTATGACCATTTCTTTTGTTTTGGTACGCGACAGTAGACTTCGAAGCTTGAACATATTACACCTCTCTATGCAGTTAAAGTGTAAACAATTTATAAAGCACTTAAAACACAATAACTAATCATACATCGGCAAATTTAATTTCATTACTTCTCTTTCATAGTTCCATAATAAATCAATCTACAATGAGATTGTGCGCAAATGTTTAATTAGACTAATTGATTCATTAAAACTTGTTCTTGTTTGCAAAGAAATGTTCTTGTGTACTGCTCGGTCACCTGGTAGGCCTACTCTACTAATAAAGAACGAGATTTGTTATATTTATTAATTGCCTTCAGGATTTGTCTGAGCTACTAAATGGCCGATAGGATGTTTTGATAGGCTCTATATCTTTATTGCATGTAGTGGGTAGACTAGTGAACCTCATGTGGTCAGCATTTAAAATGTATTTTGCTGAATTATTTGTATCTATATAGCTGCAGGTCTGCAGCTGTACCGCACTCTTAAAGGCAATAAGAATCTTCCAATGAAAGTTCAGAGTCTCAGAGATGTCTGCTAGTTGTCACCTCCCGTTCCGCTGATTGGGAATATTGTAATTTTGGTTCATTACTACAGACGTTTAGTTTCTAAGTAAAGGTTTTTAGCGGCCGCCGAAAGATTAAAAGCTGCTGTTAGATTTCTGTGTCCGTCTGTCCTTTCTTCCTTATAATTTATTTTTATATTTTGAAGTTTGCAAAGTTCTGATGTAATGGCCACACGCGGAGCGGCGCCACAAGTGGAGTACTGCTAAAATGTCTCTAATGCTAACAAGTTTTTCCAACAACCATTAAAAATCGACATTATTACGAATGCTTAATAATTAATTAAATCATTGAATTAAGTGATGACACTTTATTATACATACCTTAACTTTCATACAGTTATCGTGTATGGCCAAGACCATTCGTCGTAGAAGGCCTGTACACTGACTTACGTCACAACCTGTGGGCAGTTTAGCCCAATAGCTCGTTGCCATTTTGTACAGACCTGGTCTAAACTGCTCACAAGTTGTGACGTCGCAGGTTAGTGTTCAGGCCTCTTATAACGAGTGTTCTCGGGATGGCCGGGGGTAGCGAGATGAATTCAAAAATTATTTGTTTTGTTGTTGTTTTTTGAAGTCTTTCTTGCGTCAGAAAAGTAAAATTTGTCCCGAATGACGTACGATTCTTTTATTGACGTCTTTTAAAGTGACGTCACTTTATTGAATGAAGAATTTGACAAAATTAGTAGCCCGCATTGCAACAGCAATATGCTGTCAATCGGTAAGAGAGTTTATTTTATAATTTGCTTCTTTAAACTAGCTAGACATAGTGTGTTTAAGTGTCCTTTTTTTGTCTTGAGAATGACTATTGTAGAGTATGTTATGAAAATGAAGCCATGGTTTATTGGAAAGACAATGGGGATCGAATCACTTTTCAACAAACTAAATATCTGTCTTATGACTTATTGATTCCTCATGTGATTGTTGTTCTGACATGCTGATTTATGAGAGGTGAAACAGAACGCACATTTCAATTTGAATAGGGCGTGCTTGTACATAATGGAACAGCCGTTGAATGTTCACAGTAAATGTGCCAATAGATCTTTAAGTACTCTGCCATTCTTAGCCAGTGTGTTGTTTGTGAAATATTTTACATGTTTCGTGTGTTCCTTTAGAGTTGAAGATAATCTACTTCCAAGGTCAAACATCCTGCAGAATGAAAGGGGCGGGGAGGATATGAACCATCGAGAAGACCGAAAGACAGTCTAGCGCGCATACAGCACGACCAGGCAGCCATCCACATGACCAGGCAGCTATCCACATGACCAGGCAGCCATCCACACCAGGCAGCCATCCACACGACCAGGCAGCTATCCACATGACCAGGCAGCCATCCACATGACCAGGCAGCCATCTACATGACCAGGCAGCCATCCACATGACCAGGCAGCACTCCACACGACCAGGCAGCCATCCACACGACCAGGCAGCCATCCACATGACCAGGCAGCCATCCACATGACCAGGCAGCCATCCACATGACCAGGCAGCCATCCACATGACCAAGCAGCCACCCACATGACTAGGAAGTCACCCACACGACCAGGCAGCCATCCACACGACCAGGCAGCCATCCACATGACCAGGCAGCCATCCACATGACCAGGCAGCCATCCACATGACCAGGCAGCCATCCACACGACTAGGCAGCCACCCACACGACCAGGCAGTCACCCACACGACCAGGCAGCCATCCACACGACCAGGCAGCCATCCACATGACCAGGCAGCCATCCACACCAGGCAGCCATCCACACGACCAGGCTGCCATCCACACGACCAGGCAGTCACCCACACGACCAGGCAGCCATCCACACGACCAGGCAGCCATCCACACAACCAGGCTGCCATCCACATGACCAGGCAGCCATCCACACAACCAGGCTGCCATCCACACGACCAGGCTGCCATCCACACAACCAGGCAGCCATCCACACGACCAGGCTGCCATCTACACGACCAGGCAGCCATCCACACAACCAGGCAGCCATCCACATGACTAGGCAGCCATCCACACAACCAGGCTGCCATCCACACGACCAGGCAGCCTATGTGTTGCTGCTGATGTAAAGACATGTATGTCTAAAGCTACAAACTGAATGTTTTTAATGTTTTTAAATAGCCTTGCTAGAAATGCTACCTGCTACACATTAAAATGTCTGGTAAACTGGTAAATAAACACTTGGTAGGATAAGAAGGGCGTATCGCTTCCAATAGACATCAACTGGCCGTGTGACAATGCCTGCCCCAGTCTCATTTCTTATTCATGAACACAGAATTAGCGAAAAAGTATTTGGCTTAAGTTTTCACACATTTTAGTTATTCAATTATTGACGTATGCTTATACCACGTGACTCTCTAGTTGTCTGATTCTGTTTGGAAAGTTTTATTTCCTACCGTCATGAGAGGGAGTTTTGTTTTTTCTCTTTTTGAAAGTGAGACACAAAGTAATGAGCCTAAATTCAATATTTTTTTTATCGTTTAAGTGGCAAGGGTCTTTTTTTTTATGGAAAGAATATTTTCACCCTGTGTGTTATTTCTGTGCTTGTTTAAAAAAAAAAGATTGTACTTTAAGGAGTGACATCATTTCAAAACGACCGATGTTTTCTAAGAAACCAGTCACTTACTATGTAATCTGTAATTATTAACTGTAAGAGCTTAAGTCTATGTGAAAGAAAGCAAGATATACATCGGAGATGCTTACACACATGACAGATTACATCTAAGACTTGCATTATTAAGTCAAACAAGACTGGGGCACTGGAAAAAGAAGTAACAAGACTGGGACACTGGAAACAGAAGTAAACAGTCTGCTACAAACAACGTAGAATCTCAAAACGTAATATTAAATATTCAAAAAGTCTTCAACCATGTTGTTTCAACTGATCGTCCTCTGTTTATACTGCCACTCTGAGAGTTTGCTAGCCGGAGATGCTATAAATGTTATATCAACCTTTTATCTTGACAAATGGAATTTCGAGCCTCTGGGCTGCAATGGGACCACCATGTGGACAACACTTAGAAGGTCCAAGCTATCGTGCGCTGCGTTTTGTCTGGCCAACAAAACATGCGTGGTGTTTACGTACTCCAGTGTTACTAACAAATGTTTAGTGTGTCATGGCGACCTAATACAGAATCTGACCTTTATATCAGATAAGGTATATTCCTGGCCTTATCAAACTGCAAAAACAAACTTGCCGGTTATCCAGGATAACTTTTCCCCTGTTTCCAACGGAATTTATTCTGGCTTTGTGGTAAGAAAAGAGAAAATCAAACCAAAATGTGACAGTTTTCTAAACTACATAACTTTACAAACAAGCAAATAGAACAATGACTTTTCAAAAAATCAAAAAGCTTACCTAAGGGAAGAATTCATGTGTACAAAACAAAATTCACAATAACACTTTAAAACTAGCTAATAATAATTATGATAATAATAATATAAAAAAAAATAATAATAATAGTTGTTATATCAACCGAGAGAATAATAGCAACTGACCTCACAGATACTTCAAGCATTAGCGGATCCAGAACTTTGGAGTGGGGGGGGGCGATTTTTGTCCAAACCCTAATCCTAACGCCCAGTAAACCCTAACCCTATGCAGAAGCGCATTCTCCTGACATCTACAGCTTATTATTCATCAGTGAGGTTCGGGGCGAAGCTCCGACGCCAAAAGCGTTTTCTTGCATTCTTCACTGAAGAAACGCATTCTCCTGACCTAAAGTTCATTATTTATCTTGTTATAAAGGACCTTTTGAATAATGTTGAAAAATATTCTAATATGAATTTATAAGTCCCTTAATACATTGCAAATAAAACCGATTTGTTCATTGAAAAGATAAGATAAGATATCCCACATATTTAGATAAGGGTTTGAGGATCGCCGCCGAAAAAAAAAAATTAGCTAAATAATATTCAATAAAATTAAAGTATAAATTGTGAGTTATAGTCCCAAATTTATTTAACTAGAAAAATATCAGATTGAGTAAGGTTGGAAAAATGGGACAAGGGAAAAGATTATCTGGGCTTAGAACTCGTGTCAATTGTGACTTATACTGAAAATTTTTGTTTGAATTATAACTTTTCCAAAGCAAAGTCTTTCTTAAAATAATTATGATAAATTCACGTGAAATTACATAAACTCTGCCTGGATAGGGGAGTTATAATGATTAATCCTCGCTCCTTTTTATAATTTCTGCTAAAGATTGCATTTGGTATTACAGAATAGGGGTGGGGCGACTCAATATAAGAATTTAATTTATTACATATATGAATTATATTGGTGACAGATTTTTTTTCTAATTACATAACTCTAATATAAAAAGAAAAAGTATTGGTTTGTCCGATGGAGGGAAAGCGATTGCATGTATCTGGTACAATCCTTTTTCATTTTATATTTACTAATTATAAAATTTGAGATAAGAATGTAGTACGACATAATATACAAATGGGTTCACATATCAATATGTAGTTTATTTTATATAGATATTCAACTAATTTGTTCACAAACTATTATTTCACCATAAAAATAGGACCCCCCCCCAACTCAAAGGGTTTAGGTGGGAAGCGCGGTATAGGTATTATCCCCCCCCCAACCAATCGGCCAATATGGGAACGACATTATATAAAGATCGGTTAAAATATTAATTAATTCTGTTAGCAAGCTATTGACAAAATGGTGACTAATGAAACCTTTTCTTGAACTAAAACATAACACGTTAGAGCAAAGTGTTCTAAAAATGATCTTCTAAAAAAAAAAAAAAAAAACAACACTGTGATTCAGAAGAAAAAAATATTACAAAAAGGAAGAAAATTTCAGGCGAGCAAATCCCAAGATGGCGGATTCACTATTTAAGAAGAGAACAAGAGGTTCATTCTTATGTGCATTGATCGTTTTGTAACTCTGAGCTTTAACTCCATCTGGAAGCAATCATTGACGCAGCAGGTAATATGGAGCAATCCAAACGAAACATTCTTTAGTTCAACAACCAACAAATTTGTGTTGATGATTGTCGATGATTGTCGATGATTGTAGATTTCAGTTTCAAAATATTGGCGTATATGATGATTTTTTCAAAAGGCGCCCTTGAAACAGAAATATCCTGATTGAGAAGGGATCTAAATGGAAGAAACAAAAAGTGGACAGTACATGATTCATAGGCCACTATAAAGACATTCAAATGTATTTCTAAATCATTTATTAACAAAGCCTTCAACCGTTACTTAACATTTGTTTATCTATAGCAAAAAGGTTTTTTTTTTTAAATTAAAATAAACAACATTTTGAGACAAAAGAACAAACAACACTTTCACGAAGCAGAATTGTATTAATAGTGAGATCGTTAAAGGCATTAATGTCCGCATGGTTGATTATAAATTTTTAAGTTTGAAATCCAGAAGAACAAAATAACAGTGTAATTTACTTATGGTTGCATTGTTGCAGAATTGAACCATATATTAATGGCAATGATTCCAAAGATTAAGGATGCGTTCAGAGTTTCACATGACTACACAAATCCAGTGAACTGTAGATAAATTGTCATAAACAACAACTGAATTTTAAAATTTAAAAGTCAATCATTTTCTAGTTATTTTTTAAATGGGGGAGGGCGGGGGTGACAGCCTGATCTGAACGCACCGGGTTACACCCATCTTAGTGACGCCACTGATTATAAACAATATCCACTGGTGCTAACCTAATAAAAACTAAATTAAGTTGTTAAAGAAACAACTTTGGGAAAAGTACAAGTTTTTTCCAACAGTTCTGTTATTCAGTACACAGGATATGCTAAAAACGGTAGACTTTAATCGCCCTGATCTGCTGTTTATTGATAAAACAGAAAAACCGCTACCATTATTGACATCGCCGTAGCACTGTCTCATAATTTAAGAAAAACCTAAATAGAAAAAACAAAGAAAATATGGGAACCTAGGATTGGAGATTAGCGTTTAAGGAAGTTATCTAGAAAAACAATATATCCCATTGTTATATCAACCGAGGGGATAATGACAACTGACCTCTCAGATATCTTCAAGGCCCTAAACATTCCTGAAAAGATTCTCGTTGCCTGTCAGAGGGCGGTACTGCTGCAGACCGGCTATATAACCAGAAAGAGCCTCAGTAGACACTGATAAAGGAACTACAGTGAATTTATTTTGTTTCTCTTTAGCGAAACTCGACCCTGGCAGTGCCAGAGAATGATTACTCGTTCATTTCTAACATAATAATAAGATTATTAATAATGACAATAATAGTACATACGTAGGCCTAGCTCCTCCTTTGTGGTCGAAGATAAGCACGTTTCACACCAATGCCACCGAACTACAGTCCAGAGCGCATACCGCACGACCAAACAGCCATCGACAGATCAGCAGTCCCCTCCCACACACACACACACTAGTTTGTGTAACAGTAACGACACTCCTGATTTCATTCTAAGAATCAATTTTGTTTTGTTTTTCTTTTCAGGTTCACCTGACCGGCTACTTCTTCGGCTACAACAATTCGTATTTCGCTATCCGCCTGTCACAAGACGATAACTCCGAGGGCAATAACGTCCCGCTGGTGGTGCGCTTCTACAAGAGCATGGTGGAAATACTGTACGTACAAGACACCATGTGGAAGTCTGTCAAAAAAGTGACGCTCCCTGCTGGTACAATACAAGCGAATACAAACACGACGGTGGCTGTAATGATGATCAAAAACGGCTACCAGATTTACGCCAATCAAATCTACTGCTGTTCCACTGGGCACGTTATGGACTTTCAAATGATTCGCTACGTAGGGGTGATCATGGACATCCAAGTGTATCAACTCACTTACTAGACATAGTCATTTAGCAGAAACAAAAATAGTATATAGCATTTATATATAGGGCAGTGAATGTAACTATGTCGTATACCCTTGCTTATATCTTTCTTAGGTAACATTTACTAAATAGCTTCAAAGCTGCATTCTTTATCGAGAGGGCGAACAATACACTGGTACCAAAACTCCCGTAAAACAAATTCTATGGAGAGCTGCCAGATTTGGGAACCACTGCGCAGTTTATAGCAAATTTAGGGCTACTTTTTCTGAATCCTGCAACACATGAGATTGAAGAAGAACTTGAATCAGATTTTAACTTATAGTTTCAATGTTTTACCTATAGTTTTAATGTTTAACTTATAGTCTTAATGTTTAACTTATAGTTTCCATGTTTAAATTATAGTTTTAATGTTGTTCTCTCTTACAACTACTGTTGAAAATATAATATATATAACTGTTGATACACTCGAAGTTAAATGTTGATACATTCAAAGAATTATTGATAAAATAAAATTTGACAGTGTTGATAAAATTCTTTTGAGGTTTACAACTTTCATTCTTTCTAACATTTTTACCCCACAAATAGTTGAACAAGTTTCATAATCTAAATATTTATATTCTCCCTGTCGTGCGCATCTAGAGCTGCTTCATATGTGAGTCTCTTTTGTGCAAACCTTTCAGCTCACTAAAAAAGATTGCCTTTGACTATGTTCGTTCTCTACACGGGATACGTGCCCTGCCTAGTACGACTGTCGGATTCTTAGAAGCTAATATCGGCGTTTTACCGAGGTTTATAATTAAATCAAAAGAGGTGGCTAGATATCATGTTCAGTGTTTGCAAGTAAGGCGTAGAGAAGATGTGTTATGACCATTTCTTTTGTTTTGGTACGCGACAGTAGACTTCGAAGCTTGAACATATTACACCTCTCTATGCAGTTAAAGTGTAAACAATTTATAAAGCACTTAAAACACAATAACTAATCATACATCGGCAAATTTAATTTCATTACTTCTCTTTCATAGTTCCATAATAAATCAATCTACAATGAGATTGTGCGCAAATGTTTAATTAGACTAATTGATTCATTAAAACTTGTTCTTGTTTGCAAAGAAATGTTCTTGTGTACTGCTCGGTCACCTGGTAGGCCTACTCTACTAATAAAGAACGAGATTTGTTATATTTATTAATTGCCTTCAGGATTTGTCTGAGCTACTAAATGGCCGATAGGATGTTTTGATAGGCTCTATATCTTTATTGCATGTAGTGGGTAGACTAGTGAACCTCATGTGGTCAGCATTTAAAATGTATTTTGCTGAATTATTTGTATCTATATAGCTGCAGGTCTGCAGCTGTACCGCACTCTTAAAGGCAATAAGAATCTTCCAATGAAAGTTCAGAGTCTCAGAGATGTCTGCTAGTTGTCACCTCCCGTTCCGCTGATTGGGAATATTGTAATTTTGGTTCATTACTACAGACGTTTAGTTTCTAAGTAAAGGTTTTTAGCGGCCGCCGAAAGATTAAAAGCTGCTGTTAGATTTCTGTGTCCGTCTGTCCTTTCTTCCTTATAATTTATTTTTATATTTTGAAGTTTGCAAAGTTCTGATGTAATGGCCACACGCGGAGCGGCGCCACAAGTGGAGTACTGCTAAAATGTCTCTAATGCTAACAAGTTTTTCCAACAACCATTAAAAATCGACATTATTACGAATGCTTAATAATTAATTAAATCATTGAATTAAGTGATGACACTTTATTATACATACCTTAACTTTCATACAGTTATCGTGTATGGCCAAGACCATTCGTCGTAGAAGGCCTGTACACTGACTTACGTCACAACCTGTGGGCAGTTTAGCCCAATAGCTCGTTGCCATTTTGTACAGACCTGGTCTAAACTGCTCACAAGTTGTGACGTCGCAGGTTAGTGTTCAGGCCTCTTATAACGAGTGTTCTCGGGATGGCCGGGGGTAGCGAGATGAATTCAAGAATTATTTGTTTTGTTGTTGTTTTTTGAAGTCTTTCTTGCGTCAGAAAAGTAAAATTTGTCCCGAATGACGTACGATTCTTTTATTGACGTCTTTTAAAGTGACGTCACTTTATTGAATGAAGAATTTGACAAAATTAGTAGCCCGCATTGCAACAGCAATATGCTGTCAATCGGTAAGAGAGTTTATTTTATAATTTGCTTCTTTAAACTAGCTAGACATAGTGTGTTTAAGTGTCCTTTTTTTGTCTTGAGAATGACTATTGTAGAGTATGTTATGAAAATGAAGCCATGGTTTATTGGAAAGACAATGGGGATCGAATCACTTTTCAACAAACTAAATATCTGTCTTATGACTTATTGATTCCTCATGTGATTGTTGTTCTGACATGCTGATTTATGAGAGGTGAAACAGAACGCACATTTCAATTTGAATAGGGCGTGCTTGTACATAATGGAACAGCCGTTGAATGTTCACAGTAAATGTGCCAATAGATCTTTAAGTACTCTGCCATTCTTAGCCAGTGTGTTGTTTGTGAAATATTTTACATGTTTCGTGTGTTCCTTCAGAGTTGAAGATAATCTACTTCCAAGGTCAAACATCCTGCAGAATGAAAGGGGCGGGGAGGGTATGAACCATCGAGAAGACCGAAAGACAGTCTAGCGCGCATACAGCACGACCAGGCAGCCATCCACATGACCAGGCAGCTATCCACATGACCAGGCAGCCATCCACACCAGGCAGCCATCCACACGACCAGGCAGCCATCCACATGACCAGGCAGCTATCCACATGACCAGGCAGCCATCCACATGACCAGGCAGCCATCTACATGACCAGGCAGCCATCCACATGACCAGGCAGCACTCCACACGACCAGGCAGCCATCCACACGACCAGGCAGCCATCCACATGACCAGGCAGCCATCCACATGACCAGGCAGCCATCCACATGACCAGGCAGCCATCCACATGACCAAGCAGCCACCCACATGACTAGGAAGTCACCCACACGACCAGGCAGCCATCCACACGACCAGGCAGCCATCCACATGACCAGGCAGCCATCCACATGACCAGGCAGCCATCCACATGACCAGGCAGCCATCCACACGACTAGGCAGCCACCCACACGACCAGGCAGTCACCCACACGACCAGGCAGCCATCCACATGACCAGGCAGCCATCCACACCAGGCAGCCATCCACACGACCAGGCTGCCATCCACACGACCAGGCAGTCACCCACACGACCAGGCAGCCATCCACACGACCAGGCAGCCATCCACACAACCAGGCTGCCATCCACATGACCAGGCAGCCATCCACACAACCAGGCTGCCATCCACACGACCAGGCTGCCATCCACACAACCAGGCAGCCATCCACACGACCAGGCTGCCATCTACACGACCAGGCAGCCATCCACACAACCAGGCAGCCATCCACATGACTAGGCAGCCATCCACACAACCAGGCTGCCATCCACACGACCAGGCAGCCTATGTGTTGCTGCTGATGTAAAGACATGTATGTCTAAAGCTACAAACTGAATGTTTTTAATGTTTTTAAATAGCCTTGCTAGAAATGCTACCTGCTACACATTAAAATGTCTGGTAAACTGGTAAATAAACACTTGGTAGGATAAGAAGGGCGTATCGCTTCCAATAGACATCAACTGGCCGTGTGACAATGCCTGCCCCAGTCTCATTTCTTATTCATGAACACAGAATTAGCGAAAAAGTATTTGGCTTAAGTTTTCACACATTTTAGTTATTCAATTATTGACGTATGCTTATACCACGTGACTCTCTAGTTGTCTGATTCTGTTTGGAAAGTTTTATTTCCTACCGTCATGAGAGGGAGTTTTGTTTTTTCTCTTTTTGAAAGTGAGACACAAAGTAATGAGCCTAAATTCAATATTTTTTTTATCGTTTAAGTGGCAAGGGTCTTTTTTTTTATGGAAAGAATATTTTCACCCTGTGTGTTATTTCTGTGCTTGTTTAAAAAAAAAAGATTGTACTTTAAGGAGTGACATCATTTCAAAACGACCGATGTTTTCTAAGAAACCAGTCACTTACTATGTAATCTGTAATTATTAACTGTAAGAGCTTAAGTCTATGTGAAAGAAAGCAAGATATACATCGGAGATGCTTACACACATGACAGATTACATCTAAGACTTGCATTATTAAGTCAAACAAGACTGGGGCACTGGAAAAAGAAGTAACAAGACTGGGACACTGGAAACAGAAGTAAACAGTCTGCTACAAACAACGTAGAATCTCAAAACGTAATATTAAATATTCAAAAAGTCTTCAACCATGTTGTTTCAACTGATCGTCCTCTGTTTATACTGCCACTCTGAGAGTTTGCTAGCCGGAGATGCTATAAATGTTATATCAACCTTTTATCTTGACAAATGGAATTTCGAGCCTCTGGGCTGCAATGGGACCACCATGTGGACAACACTTAGAAGGTCCAAGCTATCGTGCGCTGCGTTTTGTCTGGCCAACAAAACATGCGTGGTGTTTACGTACTCCAGTGTTACTAACAAATGTTTAGTGTGTCATGGCGACCTAATACAGAATCTGACCTTTATATCAGATAAGGTATATTCCTGGCCTTATCAAACTGCAAAAACAAACTTGCCGGTTATCCAGGATAACTTTTCCCCTGTTTCCAACGGAATTTATTCTGGCTTTGTGGTAAGAAAAGAGAAAATCAAACCAAAATGTGACAGTTTTCTAAACTACATAACTTTACAAACAAGCAAATAGAACAATGACTTTTCAAAAAATCAAAAAGCTTACCTAAGGGAAGAATTCATGTGTACAAAACAAAATTCACAATAACACTTTAAAACTAGCTAATAATAATTATGATAATAATAATATAAAAAAAAATAATAATAATAGTTGTTATATCAACCGAGAGAATAATAGCAACTGACCTCACAGATACTTCAAGCATTAGCGGATCCAGAACTTTGGAGTGGGGGGGGCGATTTTTGTCCAAACCCTAATCCTAACGCCCAGTAAACCCTAACCCTATGCAGAAGCGCATTCTCCTGACATCTACAGCTTATTATTCATCAGTGAGGTTCGGGGCGAAGCTCCGACGCCAAAAGCGTTTTCTTGCATTCTTCACTGAAGAAACGCATTCTCCTGACCTAAAGTTCATTATTTATCTTGTTATAAAGGACCTTTTGAATAATGTTGAAAAATATTCTAATATGAATTTATAAGTCCCTTAATACATTGCAAATAAAACCGATTTGTTCATTGAAAAGATAAGATAAGATACCCCACATATTTAGATAAGGGTTTGAGGATCGCCGCCGAAAAAAAAAATTAGCTAAATAATATTCAATAAAATTAAAGTATAAATTGTGAGTTATAGTCCCAAATTTATTTAACTAGAAAAATATCAGATTGAGTAAGGTTGGAAAAATGGGACAAGGGAAAAGATTATCTGGGCTTAGAACTCGTGTCAATTGTGACTTATACTGAAAATTTTTGTTTGAATTATAACTTTTCCAAAGCAAAGTCTTTCTTAAAATAATTATGATAAATTCACGTGAAATTACATAAACTCTGCCTGGATAGGGGAGTTATAATGATTAATCCTCGCTCCTTTTTATAATTTCTGCTAAAGATTGCATTTGGTATTACAGAATAGGGGTGGGGCGACTCAATATAAGAATTTAATTTATTACATATATGAATTATATTGGTGACAGATTTTTTTTCTAATTACATAACTCTAATATAAAAAGAAAAAGTATTGGTTTGTCCGATGGAGGGAAAGCGATTGCATGTATCTGGTACAATCCTTTTTCATTTTATATTTACTAATTATAAAATTTGAGATAAGAATGTAGTACGACATAATATACAAATGGGTTCACATATCAATATGTAGTTTATTTTATATAGATATTCAACTAATTTGTTCACAAACTATTATTTCACCATAAAAATAGGACCCCCCCCCAACTCAAAGGGTTTAGGTGGGAAGCGCGGTATAGGTATTATCCCCCCCCCCAACCAATCGGCCAATATGGGAACGACATTATATAAAGATCGGTTAAAATATTAATTAATTCTGTTAGCAAGCTATTGACAAAATGGTGACTAATGAAACCTTTTCTTGAACTAAAACATAACACGTTAGAGCAAAGTGTTCTAAAAATGATCTTCTAAAAAAAAAAAAAAAAAACAACACTGTGATTCAGAAGAAAAAAATATTACAAAAAGGAAGAAAATTTCAGGCGAGCAAATCCCAAGATGGCGGATTCACTATTTAAGAAGAGAACAAGAGGTTCATTCTTATGTGCATTGATCGTTTTGTAACTCTGAGCTTTAACTCCATCTGGAAGCAATCATTGACGCAGCAGGTAATATGGAGCAATCCAAACGAAACATTCTTTAGTTCAACAACCAACAAATTTGTGTTGATGATTGTCGATGATTGTCGATGATTGTAGATTTCAGTTTCAAAATATTGGCGTATATGATGATTTTTTCAAAAGGCGCCCTTGAAACAGAAATATCCTGATTGAGAAGGGATCTAAATGGAAGAAACAAAAAGTGGACAGTACATGATTCATAGGCCACTATAAAGACATTCAAATGTATTTCTAAATCATTTATTAACAAAGCCTTCAACCGTTACTTAACATTTGTTTATCTATAGCAAAAAGTTTTTTTTTTTTAAATTAAAATAAACAACATTTTGAGACAAAAGAACAAACAACACTTTCACGAAGCAGAATTGTATTAATAGTGAGATCGTTAAAGGCATTAATGTCCGCATGGTTGATTATAAATTTTTAAGTTTGAAATCCAGAAGAACAAAATAACAGTGTAATTTACTTATGGTTGCATTGTTGCAGAATTGAACCATATATTAATGGCAATGATTCCAAAGATTAAGGATGCGTTCAGAGTTTCACATGACTACACAAATCCAGTGAACTGTAGATAAATTGTCATAAACAACAACTGAATTTTAAAATTTAAAAGTCAATCATTTTCTAGTTATTTTTTAAATGGGGGAGGGCGGGGGTGACAGCCTGATCTGAACGCACCGGGTTACACCCATCTTAGTGACGCCACTGATTATAAACAATATCCACTGGTGCTAACCTAATAAAAACTAAATTAAGTTGTTAAAGAAACAACTTTGGGAAAAGTACAAGTTTTTTCCAACAGTTCTGTTATTCAGTACACAGGATATGCTAAAAACGGTAGACTTTAATCGCCCTGATCTGCTGTTTATTGATAAAACAGAAAAACCGCTACCATTATTGACATCGCCGTAGCACTGTCTCATAATTTAAGAAAAACCTAAATAGAAAAAACAAAGAAAATATGGGAACCTAGGATTGGAGATTAGCGTTTAAGGAAGTTATCTAGAAAAACAATATATCCCATTGTTATATCAACCGAGGGGATAATGACAACTGACCTCTCAGATATCTTCAAGGCCCTAAACATTCCTGAAAAGATTCTCGTTGCCTGTCAGAGGGCGGTACTGCTGCAGACCGGCTATATAACCAGAAAGAGCCTCAGTAGACACTGATAAAGGAACTACAGTGAATTTATTTTGTTTCTCTTTAGCGAAACTCGACCCTGGCAGTGCCAGAGAATGATTACTCGTTCATTTCTAACATAATAATAAGATTATTAATAATGACAATAATAGTACATACGTAGGCCTAGCTCCTCCTTTGTGGTCGAAGATAAGCACGTTTCACACCAATGCCACCGAACTACAGTCCAGAGCGCATACCGCACGACCAAACAGCCATCGACAGATCAGCAGTCCCCTCCCACACACACACACACTAGTTTGTGTAACAGTAACGACACTCCTGATTTCATTCTAAGAATCAATTTTGTTTTGTTTTTCTTTTCAGGTTCACCTGACCGGCTACTTCTTCGGCTACAACAATTCGTATTTCGCTATCCGCCTGTCACAAGACGATAACTCCGAGGGCAATAACGTCCCGCTGGTGGTGCGCTTCTACAAGAGCATGGTGGAAATACTGTACGTACAAGACACCATGTGGAAGTCTGTCAAAAAAGTGACGCTCCCTGCTGGTACAATACAAGCGAATACAAACACGACGGTGGCTGTAATGATGATCAAAAACGGCTACCAGATTTACGCCAATCAAATCTACTGCTGTTCCACTGGGCACGTTATGGACTTTCAAATGATTCGCTACGTAGGGGTGATCATGGACATCCAAGTGTATCAACTCACTTACTAGACATAGTCATTTAGCAGAAACAAAAATAGTATATAGCATTTATATATAGGGCAGTGAATGTAACTATGTCGTATACCCTTGCTTATATCTTTCTTAGGTAACATTTACTAAATAGCTTCAAAGCTGCATTCTTTATCGAGAGGGCGAACAATACACTGGTACCAAAACTCCCGTAAAACAAATTCTATGGAGAGCTGCCAGATTTGGGAACCACTGCGCAGTTTATAGCAAATTTAGGGCTACTTTTTCTGAATCCTGCAACACATGAGATTGAAGAAGAACTTGAATCAGATTTTAACTTATAGTTTCAATGTTTTACCTATAGTTTTAATGTTTAACTTATAGTCTTAATGTTTAACTTATAGTTTCCATGTTTAAATTATAGTTTTAATGTTGTTCTCTCTTACAACTACTGTTGAAAATATAATATATATAACTGTTGATACACTCGAAGTTAAATGTTGATACATTCAAAGAATTATTGATAAAATAAAATTTGACAGTGTTGATAAAATTCTTTTGAGGTTTACAACTTTCATTCTTTCTAACATTTTTACCCCACAAATAGTTGAACAAGTTTCATAATCTAAATATTTATATTCTCCCTGTCGTGCGCATCTAGAGCTGCTTCATATGTGAGTCTCTTTTGTGCAACATAATGGTTTGAGCACTTAGTTCCTTAGGTCGCACTATGTTGATGTCATTGCCTCTTTGCCTCTGTTGTGGTTGTTCTGATGGCGGATCATTTGTTGGGAGTTTTCTTTGGTGTTTTCTTCCCCAGTATTGGGGACGCAGGCTTGGGACTCTGTCGGAGTCAAGTATGATTTGTAGACTTTGTTATGGTACATGACTACCGACCATGGCGTTGGGGTGTGGGCGGTGCGAGCCCTGATTGACTGTGACACTGAGATTAAGGTGTGCTATAGTTCTTTTAAATAGATTGTAGAACGTGTAATTGCCTTTGTAAAGGCTACCAATATTTATTCGTCATTTATGCCTCATCATATCATTACTCCATTAAACCTTTGTTATGTTATATGCCATCTCGTTATTCACTAGTATACGTTACTATTTATATTATCCGTTCTTTTGATACTCAGTTCATAAATTGATTGTTAGATTGTTAGGGGGTCCCCAGGCAGACGAGCCACGGCTAAATTACAACCCACAGGAAGTTAATAAACACTGTTCAGGTGGGGAGCCCGGGAAAGTGCATCATACCCTAGACGAACCCTGTAAACTCCAAATCGCGGGTGAAAATTTTCATTTCGAAAATTCTTTTAAAAACCATACCTCACAAATGAGCAGCTAAAAATAATATACGCGAATATTCGATCTGTGGTTTACAGAAAAGATCGTTGCTAAATTTTTTCTACTTTTTAAGAAACGACCCAATGAGCCTAATCAATAACTCATTGCCCGCCTGCGGACAGTCTGTTGTTGTTTTAAAACGCGTTCAATTGTTTCATTTCACTTGAAGTTTGTTTCATTTCCTATTCGGTCGTTGTTGTTTTTTTCTTATGTTTGACACATTCATGTTTACATTTTTAAAAAAAAAGGTTAAAGGTCAAATAAGAAAAACACTAAACCTTTGAAGTGACCAGACAGAAGAAGTGGTCAAGTAGTAGAGACTTACAAGTAATTCTTAACAGATGATTATTATGGACGTAATACCGACTTTTTAAAAGAAAAAAAGAAAGCTCCAGTGGGAGGGAGAGAGGACCTGCTGACAGAGGAGGACGTATTGACAGAGGAGTGCTTACAGAGGAGGACGTGTTGACAGAGGAGTGCTGACAGAGGAGGACGTGCTGACAGAGGAGGACGTGTTGACAGAGGAGGACGTGTTGACAGAGGAGGACGTGTTGACAGGGGAGTGCTGAAAGAGAAGGACGTGTTAACAAAGGAGAAGGTGTTGACAGAGAAGGACGTGTTGACAGAGGAGTGTTGACAGAGGAGGACGTGTCGACAGAGGAGTGCTGACAAAGGAGGACGTATTGACAGAGGAGGACGTGTTGACTGAGGAGGACGTGTTGACAGAGGAGAACGTGTTGACAGAGGAGGTCGTGTTGACAGAAGAGGACGTGTTGACAGAGGAGGACGTGTCGACAAAGGAGTGCTGACAAAGGAGGACGTGTTGACAGAGGAGGACGTGTTGACAGAGGAGGACGTGTTGACAGAGGAGAACGTGTTGACAGAGGAGGACGTGTTGACAGAGGAGGACGTGTTGACAGAGGAGGACGTGTTGACAGAGGAGGACGTGTTGACATAGGAGGATGTGTTGACAGAGGAGGACGTGTTGACAGAGGAGGACGTGTTGACAGAGGAGGACGTGTTGACAGAGGAGAACGTGCTGACAAAGGAGGACGTGTTGACAGAGGAGGACGTGTTGACAGAGGAGGACGTGTTGACAGAGGAGAACGTGTTGACAGAGGAGGTAGTGTTGACAGAGGACGACGTGTTGACAGAGGAGTGCTGACAGAGGAGAACGTGCTGACAGAGGAGAACGTGCTGACAGAGGAGTGCTGACAGAGGAGAACGTGCTGACAGAGAAGTGCTGACAGAGGAGGACGTGTTGACAGAGAAGGACGTGTTGACAGAGGAGGACGTGTTGACAGAGGAGGACGTGTTGACAGAGGAGGACGTGTTGACAGAGATGGCCGTGTTGACAGAGGAGGACGTGTTGACAGAGGAGGACGTGTTGACATAGGAGGATGTGTTGACAGAGGAGTGCTGACAGAGGTGGACGTGTTGACAGAGGAGGACGTGTTGACAGAGGAGGACGTGTTGACAAAGGAGGACGTGTAGACAGAGGAGGACGTGTTGACAGAGGAGGAAATGTTGACAGAGGAGGACGTGTTGACAGAGGAAGACGTGTTGACAGAGGAGGACGTGTTGACAGAGGACGACGTGTTGACAGAGGATTGCTGACAGAGGAGGACGTGCTGACAGAGGAGGACGTGCTGACAAAGGAGTGCTGACAGAGGAGGACGTGCTGACAGAGGAGCACGTGTTGACAGAGGAGTGCTGACAGAGGAGGACGTGTTGACAAAGGAGTGCTGACAGAGGAGGACGTGTTGACAGAGGAGGACGTGTTGACAGAGGAGGCTCTCAGGAGGCTATTTTTATTTTCCTAACAATAACATATTATTATGTTTGTATGATTATTGGTTTTCTAACCTATGTTTTAATATTGATTTTAAAACTAAATGACTAAATTCATATCTGCATAAGCTAAACGCAAGTAGATACAATATAACAAGAAACAATCAATTCGAAAGCTTAGCAAGGAAAAAGATTTAAGCATTTAACAAGATATATAGAATCTAGATGAAATCTTGCAATGTCTGCACCACACTATAATTAGTAAAAAGGTACACTATATGTAATACATTTACATTGACATTGTTATGTTTGTCTTATATTGGCACTATGCAGGGGCGGACTGGCTATATGGGCAAATAGGCAAATGCCAGGTTGGCCGGTACCAAATGGGCCGGTCTGGTCGCGCCAAAGAAAAAAAAATTCAAATGAAGATAACTTAAATAAAAAAGACAGCAGCAAGACATAAAGGCCCGAACACGGTTTTTTTTTTTTTTTTTTTCGTTGTTTTTTTTAATTTTTATTACAATTAATTTTGTTTGAAATTCAACAAGAATATTTAAAAAAATACACTATACACTGTACGTATTATCATTTGTAAAACGTTAGACCGTACTTTATGCTACGCACGAGCGGCATGGACTGCTGTGATGTCTTCGAGGCTGTGTTTGGCCCTATCATTTTGCTGGTCGGCATGGGCCTTTGATGGCACTCCCATTTGTTTTTTGCTCCTTCTCTCCCCCGTCTTTTAATGGTTCCAATGAAATTTATACAAAAAGAGGGATAAGAGAGGTTAAGTTAGAAAACATTGAAAAAAAAAAGATAGGCGCTTCAATTAGCTCTTTAACAATACTTAATAGAAATTAACTTTAACACATACACACAGCCGCGAAATTGCGAATCTCCAAACTTATTCACAGCTCAATAAGGGAATAAAGCTCTACTTTCTGCGATATGAAAAGAAAAAGTAAGTTTCTAAAAATACTACGCTTAAGGCTTTAAAAAAGTATTTAATAAATCTAGATCTAAATCAATTTTTATACTATTATAATAAATGGCAAACTTATGCTTAATATGAAGTCATTAATGATGAAAATTATTACAATAATTACAATAATTTATATAACGCCGTCACATCGGATATTTAATGAAAGGAGATTTATATTTTAAATAATGGGTCATGGTATATTCATATACAAATCGCGTTTTTGAGAATGTACTAGGAGGAAGCAAGAGCTTTTCACATTAGATAAGTGCCTCTCTGCCGTTCTGCTTTCTCTTATCTGTTAATGGAATGGGTTGCCTGAGTCAGCCAGGAAAACCAATGATTTAGCATATTTTAAGTCACAGATCAACATGCATGACTAGATTGACACATGAAATTAGTAAGTCGTAACAATCTTATTTTTTGAAGAAACGTCTGTAATCTATAAGTACCGGTAATACCAAAAAGCTTCAAACTCATGAGGCTGCTATTGTAGGCTATTGTTTATAGTTTTCAGACTACATACATGTATAAATATAATACATTATGTAATCCTACGAATGCATACATCCAGTTTTTGATGCGTTATCAAACTTTATATATTTTGTAGAGAATCAGGCTTACAACAATAATATAACACATGGGCGTAGCCGGGAATGGAGGGTCTTCAAACCATCACTTGCCTCAGACCTCATTGTCTGAAAGGGAAACTTTACTTACTGCCCCAGTGCAGCCAACGTAAGCAAACTACAGTTTCCAAATTTCATGAACGTAGTCAAAAGGGGTTTTGTGGTTTCCCTTCCCCCTCCAATACAAAAACTGAAGCATTTTACCATTTTCTACCAGTCGCTGGACTCCATTGAATAGCAGATTTGGTTTATGAATTTTTTTAGCGGAAGAGTAGCAGGCTAATTGCACTGTAGATACCTCAGAATATGCATTTTTAAAGCTTAAAATAACGGAAATAATGCGCTCACAGCGCCCCCCCCCCCGGACTTTCTAGCTGCCCTTTGTCTTTCCACTAATTATAGGAAGAGAGTATTCTAGGGGAGACAAAACGTTTGAAAGAAGGAAAGATCAGAATGTAATGAAGATTAATTACATATACACACACACTAATATATATATATATATATATATATATATATATATATATATATATATATATATATATATATATATATATATATATATATATATATATATATATATATATATATATATATATATATATATATATATATATATATATTATATATATAAATTGCGAGTGGGGTAAAAATCCCCCCACAGAAAATATATGACATGCCATTTGTGGGCCGGATTATATGGTAATGCCCGGGCCGATTTCGATACCCAGTCCGTCCCTGGCACTATATTTGTTTTACATAAGCTTTCTTATGTTTGTTTTATGTAAACAATTACTTTTATAACTAAATGGATCTATGTATTTTGTAAACAAAATAGAATTAAGTGATTGAAATACACATTACAAATATCACATTCCAAATGTCATCTGTAAGACTCCGTCTGCTCATTGTTCTTCTGCTATTTTTTTTGGTCATTACTTTAACGAATCCCAAAATACTCCAGTTTTGAAACCCAGATAGATCAATGTCAGTATTAAAACAATCCATATAACATTTATTATAAGCAGCTTCTGAGTGTTCATTACAAACACCAAGATGATCAGGATTAAATCAATTTGAAAAGAAAGGTCACGTGAATAGTGTTATGAAAAGACGTCACGTAAATAGTGTATCAGTGCTTCAGACATCAACTTAGGTTGCTTTTTACTTTCTGGGTTTTTGTCCACATTTTTGTATCTACTGTACCATTAGTAAACAAAGCCTTTGTTTCTTATATAATAAGTAGTGTTTATATAAGATACAGAATTAAAGAACAATATAAGACTCAGTTGAAACGGATGCTTTACATTTCAATATTATAGTGTCCGTGAGCCGCTGGCTCTCTTAATGTTTCCGTTCATAGAGATTTTCTTGAAGAGAAGACGTAAGGGAAGGAGCATAGTATTTGCTATTTATCTAAATCGTAGTTGGCACGCATTTAAAAATCTTTGCTATTTATCTAAATCGTAGTTGGCACGCATTTAAAAATCTTTGCTATTTATCTAAATCGTAGTTGGCACGCATTTAAAAATCTTTGCTATTTATCTAAATCGCAGTTGGCACGCATTTAAAAATCTTTGCTATTTATCTTAATCATTGTTGGCACGCATTTTAAATATCCTTTCTATTTATCTTAATCATTGTTGGCATGCATTTTAAAAATCCTTTCTATTTATCTTAATCATTGTTGGCATGCATTTAAAAAATCATTTCTATTTATCTTAATCATTGTTGGCATGCATTTTAAAAATCCTTTCTGTTTATCTTAATCATTGTTGGCATGGATGTCCAATCGTTCTATGTATAAGTAAACCGTATGATTTGTATTTGTAAAGAGATAGATTATCATTTGTAAAGAAACTATGGAATTGACAAGAAGATTTCTAACAGTTATGAACGTAATGCAAACAAAGGAGATACTTAAAGCTTAGTCGAGATTCGTGAATCATGGGATATTAGTTCAAAAAGGATTAAGATAGAAGACTGTGAACTGGAATATAGCAAACATTTAGGTATAGAAAAGCACATGTCTTGAAGTACTAAGCTAAAATCCCTGATTTAGACTGATTCAGGCAACCCAATGTCCACTTTGCACTTGAATCCTGCCTTGTAATATTACTGTTCTTGTTAGAAAAGTGACTTTCAATTGTGATTATTTCCATTCGTAAGTCGCAAAGTACTGACATGTGCCGATGAAGCCTCATTTTAAACAGTGAAGTTCATCTCATTGGACTGCCTCATTGTAACATTTCCGGCCTCGTCTCTAAAGTTGTAGAGACATAGCCAACGTCTGAAATAAATGCATTCGTTTCGGTTACATCAATAAATGTAGAAATCCCAATTACTTTTTGCAAACTTTGGGTACTACAAAATTTATAATTAATGATGTGTGGGACTTAAAAATACTTACTATCTGAAGACTTTCGTATTTGATGAACGCTGACTATCAGTAATTTTTTTTATATCAGCTTATCTTTACTGTGATCTACTTGGTCTCTAGGACTTATGCATCTGGAATTCTTGAAGTCCTAAGTTCAAATCTGAAGTCTAAAAATGTTGGTCTTTGTGATAGTCTTGTGTTTAAGCGTCTTTTCTGAGGCTGTGCCTTGCAGCAATGGAAGCTTCATTTGTTCAGCATTATTTCGTGACTCACTGAGTATGGAGCCAGCGGGGTGTGATCAGAACTCATTGTGGACAACCCCTAGCTCGTGTGCCGTGACTTGTGGACAACCCCTAGCTCGTGTGCCGTGAATTGTCTGTCAAGTGGAACCTGCGTGGCTTTTATGTTCTCAAGTGCAACGAACGAATGCGTATTGTGTCAAGGTGACCTAATGCAGAATCTGACCTTCAACTCGGATAATGTTTACTTCTGGCATTTTGAAATTGTTAGAACAAACCTGTACATAATCAATCACTGGTTTTTCCCTGTTACCAATGGCATGTATCCTGGATTTGTGGTAACTATGGAAACTAAGGGAAAGAATCTAAAATAAAAGTCAATTAAATGTAATAGTAATATAAAGTGATATGTTTAATTAAACTCGCTCGATAAGGTAGTGCAAGTGGCATTATCAGAAGAATAATCATATGAATAATTACTTTCATCACAGCATTTTTACAACAATAAGTAGTTAACCCTAGAGCATCGCTGTCTACGATATGCATACGTAGCCGCTGTCTAGCCATATTACCTGCTCTTTAAAGTATAGTTGTTTTAGTTTTTTAATCGGGTTGTATGATTATGCATTGAATTAAAAAATTTTTTTATTAAACGATACGGACGTTGCTTCAGAATTCATTATCTGATGTTCCTATCACAGACTTCCTACAGGACGTAAAGCATAGCATCGGGAGGGTTCGAACCTAGGATCATCGTGACAACAGGCAGCCATCCCATAGCGCCTCCGTATACACTAATACAGTAAAGAAGTTGTTGGTCTGTGTATTTTTTAAAGTATATGATAACTTCTTTTGCATAGAATAAGTATTTTAAAGCATGCGCTTATATCTAGTTGACAACAGCGTCCTTGACATTGAACTGTTTAGACTATCTATTTCAAAATATCTTCCTTACTTACACCTTTTAATTACTTTCGTGTATCTTTAGGTTACCTTACATCGCCCCCCCCCATTTATTCATATTACTTTCTTTTCTTTTTCTAGCCTACTAAGACAAAAGGGAGACTACTGAGTTTAAATTGCATGTTGTAACTGTCTCGAACACACAACAAATTATCTCATTGATATTGTGGTTTCTCATCTTTTTTTTTTTTCCGCACTATTTTCTTTGCAGGTACATTTGTCTGGTAACTTTTTCGGCTACAATTCATCGTATTTCGCTATCAGGCTGTCACAAGATGGTAACCTTGCGTCCAACACCATTCCATTTGTTGCACGGATCTACAAAGGCAAGGTGTTTTTGCTCAATGTACAGAATCTCGTTTGGATCACTATTAAAGTAGTGTCACTAGCTGTCGGAGTCATTGAAGCCTTTTCAACGACCACAGTGGACGTTTTGATGACCAAGGATGGCTATCAGGTTTATTTTAACAGTTTTTACTGCTGTTTCGCTGGACACGTCTTGGACTTCGGACTCGTTGGCTTTGTAGGTGTCATACATGACTTCCAGGTGTATGAACTATTTTTTTAAAGAAAGTGATTTTTGTGTTTTCACACAAACTCGCTGGCGGCCCTAGTAGGTCAGTTATTTGGTAAGAATGAAGTTTTCTGATAACGAGGATAAATATAGATTACAACATTGCTTTTTTTACATATGAATTCAACTATTGACCCATTATAGTAGTAAAAGTAAGTTTAAATAACTAAGTTGAATATCAACAGGTTATCATCGCTGTTATCAAACCAAAATATGAACTACAAAAGTGTGTATTTTAAAAAATCCCTATGTTCCTTTGTCGCAAGGAGAAAGTGTCACGAATGCCAGTAGCAAACAGTATAAGCGCTCACCACTAAATCACTACACTTACAGATATTACATTAAAGGGTAATGAGTAGCCAACTGTTACCTTACACCATATAGTTGGTCAATGTCATGTTTTAATATTTTAAATACAGGCTTCATTTTCATATTTATAAAGAGATTTACATATATCGGCACAATAATTTGCTAATTGTTTATAGAGACTTGCATTTTGAAGGTCTCTCAACTAGAAACAAACATTGGATACAAACATCAAACTCTTTCCAGTTCTGCGGTTTCAGACATTGAAAAGCTGATGAAGTCAACAAAAGAGATGCCGTTGGTTTCAATGTGAACTGGAGCTTTTACGAGACACACTGGACAAGAATTTACAGGGGTAGAATATAGGTGGTCAAAATTGACACTAAAACAAGCTCAGTCTTCATATGTATGAAGCTATCGTACAAGTGTATAAATACAGTATGCAATACCAAATACCAAATAGTTTTGCAGGTACAGGAAAAACACTAAAGGAAAAACACTATCACGAAACGAATCTTCCATGCTCTTATACCGTTTGATTCGTTTGTTCAATGAAAAGTGTTGTTTTGTTTTTACATCAACAGCTTCTATCAACTCATTCTGTCTGTCTGTTTGTCTGTCTGATACAAAGTTTGTATACGTTATTTGCCCGACACCCAATCTCGGATCAAGCTGAAGTTTCGCACATTTATTTATTTTACCTGACAACACAAGAATCAATTTAAACAATTAATCAATTAGTTAATTAACTATTTGTAATTATTTATATTGTTTTGGTATCTCGAACAAGAGAAAGAATTTGTACTTGACTGAAGTGGTGGTATAAGCTGAACTAGTCCCCTTTAAAGGTCTCTGCTTCAAAGTCACTTTATACAAAGAATAGATACAATGGTGGTTAGGATGTCGGCTTCAGGAGGCTTGGGCTATGAGCTCGCATTAACGTCGTTCCCCCCCCCCCTTTTTTTATTTTGTTTTGTAAATGCTTTTTTAAAAAAGCGAATTTGGTAAAACTTCACCCAGATATCTCTTTCTTTCTCCCCCCCCCCCCCAAATAATATTCCCACCCGGTCCAGATAAGTGATTGGCTCATAGAGTATTGAGAAAGCTAATCGCACATATTTATTGTTGTTGGCCTAGAATCCCTAGATCTATTATAAATGTAATTGCATGGCTGATCCAAACTAATTGATACAATTACACTTTCTATTATATCCGTTTTCTAAAAAAAAAAGTATTTTATATATTTTTCCTGTTTCATTATTGTTTATGACTATCATAATCAGTGGCGTAGTTACCAATGTGCGGGTGGTGCGGGCCGCACAGGGCACCAAGTGGAGAGGGGCACCAAAATTCCCCCAGTGTGTATTAATTTCCTATTTCCCTGAGCTTTTCAGTAAAAACGACTAATTGTATGGACACGAACAAACATAAACGACTGTATTTTAAACATGAACTAACGATTTATAAACTAGTCATGTCGCTATTTTGTTTCATCTCCTTGACTATTTCTTCCATACAATGTAAGCTATAGAACAGTTTGAATCTAATTTACTAGATTTATTTCGGATACACGGTACATGTTGTTACTACACTGATCAATGCTCTGTACCATAAAGAAGAAGAAGAAGATAGGCCAACCTTTCTTTTATTTCATAGTTTAGTCCACTGGTTTAATCTAGATATTGAGTTTACAAATATATTTCTAAACTCTAGCTCTAAACAATTGTCTTAGTTTATTAATTTCTTTATGATTCTTTATAGTTTAATTTTGGAAATAATTCTATTGTAATGTCAATATTTTTAAATAAGCTAACCTTTGTTTTCTACTAGTTAATTGTAATACTGTAACGTGAACAAAATGATGAACAGTGCTCAAGACTGACTAGTCTGGCTGGTGCCTCAGAACCCTTTTAAGCTCAGACGGAGAAATCGGCATCTCTGGTTCTTTCCGGTCTGCGTAGACTATAAGGGCCCCTTACCCAAATCTATCGGGGTCCCTCATTACCGACCAATCGGTATAGCAGAAAATGGTAGCTGATGCCAAGTTTTGGAGTGTGGCAGGCGTTAATCGCCTCTTGGTGGCTCCCTCTTGCCCTTTAAGGGACATGTTTATTTGTGGGGCCGGCAATCTCCTCCACAAAGGGCAACTACTAATTCTTCTAGAGAGCCCAGCTGATGTAGTCAAATTGGCCGCAATGTAGAGGAACGATCGCAATTTTATGCGGCTCCTCTCTCTCCACTGTTGCACTAAAACATTTGTGGGTAGCCTAGAGTCGCCCATTTTGTTGCGCTCATAGGCGTAAGTACCGCCCTCTCCTTCCTTAAATGTAAAGGGGCCACGTTTGTTAAGATTTCAGCAGCGTTTATTGGGCTTATCGGAAAGGTGCCACAATTGAATCTTAGTGCCTGTGCTTGTACTCGGTCAAACGATTCGAGGGCAGTCTTACTAGCATATACTTGAACTATATAGCTGTACTCAATTTGTGATCTGACTGCCCTAAGTACAATGTGCGTAGCATGTCAGCTTTGGCACCCCACTTTGTGCTGGCCAGCTTTCTGAGTAACGCTAACTTCTCCGAGGCTTTTCTTTCAACTTCCTTGACGTGCTGGAACATTGACAACTTTCTATCCAGGGTTATTCCTAGATATTTTGGCGTGTTTTCACGTTGGAGTCGAAGCCCACCGAGTTGAAGCTCGAATGGAGCCTTAAGAATGTCGATCCCTAGGCTGAACTGGGACCAGGTCGTTTTGGCAACGTTTATCTGAATCTGTCATTTGTCGCAATACGAGGAGATGGTTTGGAGGTCTGCTTGTAATGCCGCCTGTATTTGGTCGGCTTTCTTCCCGGTTGGCCAGAGGACAATGTCATTCGCATAAAGCAGTTTCTTTGACCGCAGTGAGTTGCGTTTCTTAAATTTCTTAAGTCTAAAGAAGCATCGAGACAATTTCAAGCCACATCATTGCCAGAGTCCACCGACTATATGCGAGCTGTTATTGGGTATGAATTAACTGAACAATTAAAATCAGCAAAGGAAGATGAGACGGTTATCCAGAAAAAAATGATGAGGCCGACATCCTGAATGATGAAAAAGAAGAAAATACTTCAATACCGCAGGTTCTAGAGACTTAAGGACAGCACACAAGCATGTTTTTAGCACAATCCTCAAAAATTCATACTGAAGAAGCTGAACCATCAGACAGTATAAACAATACAGAAAGCAGGATAATAATCTCAAGACTGAACGACATTGGAGATTGGCCTGATGTCATCACAGATAATATTCGCATACACCTTGTCACTCAAGGATCTTAAACAGTTCAGATCCTTGGACAGTCAATTCAGAGAGGCGTATAGACATCAAGAATCAGCAAAAGGAAAGGCTAGAAAGCTTTGAAAGGCTTGGTTTTTCCGGCAAATGTCAAACGGCGAGAAAGTTCTTAGAAAGTGGATGTGTTATTCGCTAAAAAAAAAAGAATCCTTATTTTGCTTACCCTGCATACTCTTCTCAACAAGATCAAGTACCAAATCTTCATTTAAATCCAAAGATGGATTAAATGAGTGGTGGGGGTTATCCCGAAAATAGAAAAACATGAGACCAGCAGAACTCAGATTCAGTCATCGCTTGCTTGGAGGGAACTTGAAGTTCGCCTGAGAGTAGGGAACAATATTGACAACAAGGCCCAAGATTTGATTATACAAGAGACGAAAACCTGGAGAGTTAGTAAAATTACTATCAAAGTACGATCCACTCTAGAGGGAGCATGTGCTTCGAACTAAGCTTTGTTCTAGACCGAATACATACATGTCTCCACAAATACAAAATGAATTTATTACAATAATGGGGGATCACGTTAAAAAAGAAATACAGCAAGTAAAACAAGCCAAATATTTCTCTATTATTTTCTACAGTACACCTGACATCTCAAAGCTGGATCAAACTTCCCAAAATTTACGGTACGCTGTCTTGGATAATGACGGGGTGCAGGTTCGTGAGTCTTTTGTTGACTTTATCGACACAAAGGACAAGAATGCTGCTGGAATCGCTAAGATGATTCTAGAGAAACTGCGTTCGGATGGCTTAGACATACTGGACTGCAAGGGTCAAGGCTATGATAATGCTGCGGTCATGAAAGGTCAAAACTACGGTGTCCAAAAACGTATTCTAGAAGTCACTATTCATTGCCTGCTCAAACCATTCTCTTAATTTTGCAGAAATTCGAGCTGCTGAAGCTGATGTCGATTCGGTAACATTTTTTGGTACACAGGAACGTTCACACTCCTTTTACTCAACTTCAACACACCGCTGGGATATCCTCATCAAAATAACCTGAACTAGCCTTAAACGTTTAGTTGAGACCCGCTGGAGCGCCAGAGGAGAAGCCGTCAAGATGGTTAGGGATACATTTTCTAAAATTATAGAAACTCTAGAGACATTAACTAGCAGAGATGAACATTCATCGACTAGATCTGAAGCAGGTGGATTATTGGTTGCTATTCAGTCTTTTAGTTTTCTCACCTATCTTGGATTTTGGGCTCCTGTATTAACTGAAATTAATGATGCGCAATTCTACCTTCAAAAACAAGGATTGTCTATTCAAGACTGCTCACTCAAACTAAAAACATTAGAGACATTTTTAAGTAGTAATCGAGAGGACATCGCTGAAGCCAGCATTACCTTTGCCGAAAGCGTGTGTTCAGATCTGAGAATCAGTACAGAACCTCAAAAACGTATTGGCCATTAGAAAAAGATGCCTGGTGAGAAAAGTGAGTACTCTGTACTTACACACAAAGAAGAGCTACGAAGGGAAATTTATTCTATCTTGGACAGGATTGTTCAAGAAATAATCACCCGATTTGAGCAACTTCATGATGTAGCAGATAGATATGAATTTTTGACGCCTTCCCAGCTATTAAATCCTCAGGTCGAAATCAATCTCGACAGTACTCCTAGCTACATTGATAAAAACGAATTTCTGCTGGAGCGAAAGAGGCTTCAACGAACTTCCAAAACAAGGACCTGTTGAGCTCTTGAATTTTATTTTAAAAAATATCAGCTAGATTCAGTCCCGAATATCGTCATCATGATTCGCATATTTTTGATTATTGCAGTAAGCGTCGTTACACGTGAGAGAAGTTTTTCCAAACTTAAACTGATCAAGAATTACTTGCGATCAACGATGACAAATTTACGACTCACTAATTTGGCCATTTTGTCTATTGAACAAGAGCTGGTGGAAAAAAATTGATTTCGATAAAATTATTAATACTTTTGCCAGCAAGAAAGCGCGTAAAATTCATTTGTAGTATGTTTATGTAAAAGTGATTTTTTTCAATTAACAATATTTGATTAATGAATACATATTATTTTGAAAAAAAAAGTAAGGTTTTGCAATGTCATTATTTAGTTAGTTTTTTTTTTTTTTTTTTTTTTTTGGGGGGGGGGCATCAAGATGAGGGACCGCACCAGGCATCATATACTCTAGCTACGCCACTGATTCATAATGTTCGCCTATTAAGCGTAGTTCTTGCACAATCTTTGTGATGATCACGTTGATAAAAGAACTTCAAAATATGATGAAGAGCTGAATTTTACCAAATGTTTGAGATGGTATGAAGTTGAGTTGGTGATGTTTGAGTATGAAGTTGAGTTGGTGATGTTTGAGTATGAAGTTGAGTTGGTGATGTTTGAGTATGAAGTTGAGTTGGTGATGTTTGAGTATGAAGTTGAGTTGGTGATGTTTGAGTATGAAGTTGAGTTGGTGATGTTTGAGTATGAAGTTCAGTTTGTGATGTTTGAGTATGAAGTTGGGTTGGTGATGTTTGAGTATGAAGTTGAGTTGGTGATGTTTGAGTATGAAGTTGAGTTGGTGATGTTTGAGTATGAAGTTGAGTTGGCGATGTTTGAGTATGAAGTTGAGTTGGTGATGTTTGAGTATGAAGTTGAGTTGGTGATGTTTGAGTATGAAGTTGAGTTGGTGATGTTTGAGTATGAAGTTGAGTTGGTGATGTTTGAGTATGAAGTTCAGTTTGTGATGTTTGAGTATGAAGTTGGGTTGGTGATGTTTGAGTATGAAGTTGAGTTGGTGATGTTTGAGTATGAAGTTGAGTTGGTGATGTTTGAGTATGAAGTTGAGTTGGCGATGTTTGAGCATGAAGTTGAGTTGGTGATGTTTGAGATGGTATGAAGTTGAGTTGGTGATGTTTGAGTATGAAGTTGAGTTGGTGATGTTTGAGTATGAAGTTGAGTTGGTGATGTTTGAGTATGAAGTTGAGTTGGTGATGTTTGAGTATGAAGTTGAGTTGGTGATGTTTGAGTATGAAGTTGAGTTGGTGATGTTTGAGTATGAAGTTGGGTTGGTGATGTTTGAGTATGAAGTTGAGTTGTTGATGTTTGAGCATGAAGTTGAGTTGGTGATGTTTAAGTATGAAGTTGAGTTGGTGATGTTTGAGTATGAAGTTAAGTTGGTGATGTTTGAGTATGAAGTTGAGTTGGTGATGTTTAAGTATGAAGTTGAGTTTGTGATGTTTGAGTATGAAGTTGAGTTGGCGATGTTTGAGTAGGAAGTTGAGTTGGTGATGTTTGAGTATGAAGTTGAGTTGGTGATGTTTGAGTATGAAGTTGAGTTGGTGATGTTTGAGTATGAAGTTGAATTGGTGATGTTTGAGTATGAAGTTGAGTTGGTGATGTTTGAGTATGAAGTTCAGTTGGTGATGTTTGAGTATGAAGTTCAGTTGGTGATGTTTGAGTATGAAGTTGAGTTGGCGAGGTTTGAGTATGAAGTTGAGTTGGTGATGTTTGAGTATGAAGTTGAGTTGGTGATGTTTGAGTATGAAGTTGAGTTTGGTGATGTTTGAGTATGACGTTGAGTTGGCGATGTTTGAGTATGAAGTTGAGTTGGCGATGTTTGAGTATGAAGTTGAGTTGGCGATGTTTGAGTAAGAAGTTGAGTTGGTGATGTTTGAGTATGAAGTTGAGTTGGTGATGTTTGAGTATGAAGTTGAGTTGGTGATGTTTGAGTATGAAGTTGAGTTGGTGATGTTTGAGTATGAAGTTGAGTTGGTGATGTTTGAGTATGAAGTTGAGTTGGTGATGTTTGAGTATAAAGTTGAGTTGGTGATGTTTGAGTATGAAGTTGAGTTGGTGATGTTTGAGTATGAAGTTGAGTTGTTGATGTTTGAGCATGAAGTTGAGTTGGTGATGTTTGAGTATGAAGTTGAGTTGGTGATGTTTGAGTATGAAGTTGAGTTGGTGATGTTTGAGTATGAAGTTGAGTTGGTGATGTTTAAGTATGAAGTTGAGTTTGTGATGTTTGAGTATGAAGTTGAGTTGGCGATGTTTGAGTAGGAAGTTGAGTTGGTGATGTTTGAGTATGAAGTTGAGTTGGTGATGTTTGAGTATGAAGTTGAATTGGTGATGTTTGAGTATGAAGTTGAATTGGTGATGTTTGAGTATGAAGTTCAGTTGGTGATGTTTGAGTATGAAGTTCAGTTGGTGATGTTTGAGTATGAAGTTCAGTTGGTGATGTTTGAGTATGAAGTTGAGTTGGCGAGGTTTGAGTATGAAGTTGAGTTGGTGATGTTTGAGTATGAAGTTGAGTTGGTGATGTTTGAGTATGAAGTTGAGTTTGGTGATGTTTGAGTATGACGTTGAGTTGGCGATGTTTGAGTATGAAGTTGAGTTGGTGATGTTTGAGTATGAAGTTTAGTGGTGATGTTTGAGTATGAAGTTGAGTTGGTGATGTTTAAGTATGAAGTTGAGTTGGTGATGTTTGAGTATGAAGTTGAGTTGGTGATGTTTGAGTATGAAGTTGGGTTGGTGATGTTTGAGTATGAAGTTGAGTTGGTGATGTTTGAGTATGAAGTTGAGTTGGTGATGTTTGAGTATGAAGTTGAGTGGTGATGTTTGAGCATGAAGTTGAGTTGGTGATGTTTGAGCATGAAGTTGAGTTGGCGATGTTTGAGTATGAAGTTGAGTTTGTGATGTTTGAGTATGAAGTTGAGTTGGTGATGTTTGAGTATGAAGTTGAGTTGGTGATGTTTGAGTATGAAGTTGAGTTGGTGATGTTCGAGTATGAAGTTGAGTTGGTGATGTTTGAGTATGAAGTTGAGTTGGTGATGTTTGAGTATGAAGTTGAGTTGTTGATGTTTGAGCATGAAGTTGAGTTGGTGATGTTTGAGTATGAAGTTGAGTTGGTGATGTTTGAGTATGAAGTTGAGTTGGTGATGTTTGAGTATGAAGTTGAGTTGGTGATGTTTAAGTATGAAGTTGAGTTTGTGATGTTTGAGTATGAAGTTGAGTTGGCGATGTTTGAGTAGGAAGTTGAGTTGGTGATGTTTGAGTATGAAGTTGAGTTGGTGATGTTTGAGTATGAAGTTGAGTTGGTGATGTTTGAGTATGAAGTTGAATTGGTGATGTTTGAGTATGAAGTTGAGTTGGTGATGTTTGAGTATGAAGTTCAGTTGGTGATGTTTGAGTATGAAGTTCAGTTGGTGATGTTTGAGTATGAAGTTGAGTTGGCGAGGTTTGAGTATGAAGTTGAGTTGGTGATGTTTGAGTATGAAGTTGAGTTGGTGATGTTTGAGTATGAAGTTGAGTTTGGTGATGTTTGAGTATGAAGTTGAGTTGGTGATGTTTGAGTATGAAGTTGGGTTGGTGATGTTTGAGTATGAAGTTGAGTTGGTGATGTTTGAGTATGAAGTTGAGTTGGTGATGTTTGAGTATGAAGTTGAGTTGGTGATGTTTGAGTATGAAGTTGAGTTGGTGATGTTTGAGTATGAAGTTGAGTTGGTGATGTTTGAGTATGAAGTTGAGTTGGCGAGGTTTGAGTATGAAGTTGAGTTGGTGATGTTTGAGTATGAAGTTGAGTTGGTGATGTTTGAGTATGCAGTTGAGTTTGGTGATGTTTGAGTATGAAGTTGAGTGGTGATGTTTGAGCATGAAGTTGAGTTGGTGATGTTTGAGTATGAAGTTGAGTTGGTGATGTTTGAGTATGAAGTTGAGTTTGGTGATGTTTGAGTATGACGTTGAGTTGGCGATGTTTGAGTATGAAGTTGAGTTGGCGATGTTTGAGTATGAAGTTGAGTTGGCGATGTTTGAGTAAGAAGTTGAGTTGGTGATGTTTGAGTATGAAGTTGAGTTGGTGATGTTTGAGTATGAAGTTGAGTTGGTGATGTTTGAGTATGAAGTTGAGTTGGTGATGTTTGAGTATGAAGTTGAGTTGGTGATGTTTGAGTATGAAGTTGAGTTGGTGATGTTTGAGTATGAAGTTGAGTTGGTGATGTTTGAGTATGAAGTTGAGTTGGTGATGTTTGAGTATGAAGTTGAGTTGTTGATGTTTGAGCATGAAGTTGAGTTGGTGATGTTTGAGTATGAAGTTGAGTTGGTGATGTTTGAGTATGAAGTTGAGTTGGTGATGTTTGAGTATGAAGTTGAGTTGGTGATGTTTGAGTATGAAGTTGAGTTGGTGATGTTTGAGTATGAAGTTGAGTTGGTGATGTTTGAGTATGAAGTTGAATTGGTGATGTTTGAGTATGAAGTTGAGTTGGTGATGTTTGAGTATGACGTTGAGTTGGCGATGTTTGAGTATGAAGTTGAGTTGGTGATGTTTGAGTATGAAGTTGAGTGGTGATGTTTGAGTATGAAGTTGAGTTGGTGATGTTTGAGTATGAAGTTGAGTTGGTGATGTTTGAGTATGAAGTTGAGTTGGTGATGTTTGAGTATGAAGTTGGGTTGGTGATGTTTGAGTATGAAGTTGAGTTGGTGATGTTTGAGTATGAAGTTGAGTTGGTGATGTTTGAGTATAAAGTTGAGTGGTGATGTTTGAGCATGAAGTTGAGTTGGTGATGTTTGAGCATGAAGTTGAGTTGGCGATGTTTGAGTATGAAGTTGAGTTTGTGATGTTTGAGTATGAAGTTGAGTTGGTGATGTTTGAGTATGAAGTTGAGTTGGTGATGTTTGAGTATGAAGTTGAGTTGGTGATGTTCGAGTATGAAGTTGAGTTGGTGATGTTTGAGTATGAAGTTGAGTTGGTGATGTTTGAGTATGAAGTTGAGTTGTTGATGTTTGAGCATGAAGTTGAGTTGGTGATGTTTGAGTATGAAGTTGAGTTGGTGATGTTTGAGTATGAAGTTGAGTTGGTGATGTTTGAGTATGAAGTTGAGTTGGTGATGTTTAAGTATGAAGTTGAGTTTGTGATGTTTGAGTATGAAGTTGAGTTGGCGATGTTTGAGTAGGAAGTTGAGTTGGTGATGTTTGAGTATGAAGTTGAGTTGGTGATGTTTGAGTATGAAGTTGAGTTGGTGATGTTTGAGTATGAAGTTGAATTGGTGATGTTTGAGTATGAAGTTGAGTTGGTGATGTTTGAGTATGAAGTTCAGTTGGTGATGTTTGAGTATGAAGTTCAGTTGGTGATGTTTGAGTATGAAGTTGAGTTGGCGAGGTTTGAGTATGAAGTTGAGTTGGTGATGTTTGAGTATGAAGTTGAGTTGGTGATGTTTGAGTATGAAGTTGAGTTTGGTGATGTTTGAGTATGACGTTGAGTTGGCGATGTTTGAGTATGAAGTTGAGTTGTTGATGTTTGAGCATGAAGTTGAGTTGGTGATGTTTGAGTATGAAGTTGAGTTGGTGATGTTTGAGTATGAAGTTGAGTTGGTGATGTTTGAGTATGAAGTTGAGTTTGGTGATGTTTGAGTATGACGTTGAGTTGGCGATGTTTGAGTATGAAGTTGAGTTGGCGATGTTTGACTATGAAGTTGAGTTGGCGATGTTTGAGTAAGAAGTTGAGTTGGTGATGTTTGAGTATGAAGTTGAGTTGGTGATGTTTGAGTATGAAGTTGAGTTGGTGATGTTTGAGTATGAAGTTGAGTTGGTGATGTTTGAGTATGAAGTTGAGTTGGTGATGTTTGAGTATGAAGTTGAGTTGGTGATGTTTGAGTATGAAGTTGAGTTGGTGATGTTTGAGTATGAAGTTGAGTTGGTGATGTTTGAGTATGAAGTTGAGTTGTTGATGTTTGAGCATGAAGTTGAGTTGGTGATGTTTGAGTATGAAGTTGAGTTGGTGATGTTTGAGTATGAAGTTGAGTTGGTGATGTTTGAGTATGAAGTTGAGTTGGTGATGTTTAAGTATGAAGTTGAGTTTGTGATGTTTGAGTATGAAGTTGAGTTGGCGATGTTTGAGTAGGAAGTTGAGTTGGTGATGTTTGAGTATGAAGTTGAGTTGGTGATGTTTGAGTATGAAGTTGAGTTGGTGATGTTTGAGTATGAAGTTGAATTGGTGATGTTTGAGTATGAAGTTGAGTTGGTGATGTTTGAGTATGAAGTTCAGTTGGTGATGTTTGAGTATGAAGTTCAGTTGGTGATGTTTGAGTATGAAGTTGAGTTGGCGAGGTTTGAGTATGAAGTTGAGTTGGTGATGTTTGAGTATGAAGTTGAGTTGGTGATGTTTGAGTATGAAGTTGAGTTTGGTGATGTTTGAGTATGACGTTGAGTTGGCGATGTTTGAGTATGAAGTTGAGTTGGTGATGTTTGAGTATGAAGTTGAGTTGTTGATGTTTGAGCATGAAGTTGAGTTGGTGATGTTTGAGTATGAAGTTGAGTTGGTGATGTTTGAGTATGAAGTTGAGTTGGTGATGTTTGAGTATGAAGTTGAGTTGGTGATGTTTAAGTATGAAGTTGAGTTTGTGATGTTTGAGTATGAAGTTGAGTTGGCGATGTTTGAGTAGGAAGTTGAGTTGGTGATGTTTGAGTATGAAGTTGAGTTGGTGATGTTTGAGTATGAAGTTGAGTTGGTGATGTTTGAGTATGAAGTTGAATTGGTGATGTTTGAGTATGAAGTTGAGTTGGTGATGTTTGAGTATGAAGTTCAGTTGGTGATGTTTGAGTATGAAGTTCAGTTGGTGATGTTTGAGTATGAAGTTGAGTTGGCGAGGTTTGAGTATGAAGTTGAGTTGGTGATGTTTGAGTATGAAGTTGAGTTGGTGATGTTTGAGTATGAAGTTGAGTTTGGTGATGTTTGAGTATGACGTTGAGTTGGCGATGTTTGAGTATGAAGTTGAGTTGGTGATGTTTGAGTATGAAGTTGAGTGGTGATGTTTGAGTATGAAGTTGAGTTGGTGATGTTTGAGTATGAAGTTGAGTTGGTGATGTTTGAGTATGAAGTTGAGTTGGTGATGTTTGAGTATGAAGTTGGGTTGGTGATGTTTGAGTATGAAGTTGAGTTGGTGATGTTTGAGTATGAAGTTGAGTTGGTGATGTTTGAGTATGAAGTTGAGTGGTGATGTTTGAGCATGAAGTTGAGTTGGTGATGTTTGAGCATGAAGTTGAGTTGGCGATGTTTGAGTATGAAGTTGAGTTTGTGATGTTTGAGTATGAAGTTGAGTTGGTGATGTTTGAGTATGAAGTTGAGTTGGTGATGTTTGAGTATGAAGTTGAGTTGGTGATGTTCGAGTATGAAGTTGAGTTGGTGATGTTTGAGTATGAAGTTGAGTTGGTGATGTTTGAGTATGAAGTTGAGTTGTTGATGTTTGAGCATGAAGTTGAGTTGGTGATGTTTGAGTATGAAGTTGAGTTGGTGATGTTTGAGTATGAAGTTGAGTTGGTGATGTTTGAGTATGAAGTTGAGTTGGTGATGTTTAAGTATGAAGTTGAGTTTGTGATGTTTGAGTATGAAGTTGAGTTGGCGATGTTTGAGTAGGAAGTTGAGTTGGTGATGTTTGAGTATGAAGTTGAGTTGGTGATGTTTGAGTATGAAGTTGAGTTGGTGATGTTTGAGTATGAAGTTGAATTGGTGATGTTTGAGTATGAAGTTGAGTTGGTGATGTTTGAGTATGAAGTTCAGTTGGTGATGTTTGAGTATGAAGTTCAGTTGGTGATGTTTGAGTATGAAGTTGAGTTGGCGAGGTTTGAGTATGAAGTTGAGTTGGTGATGTTTGAGTATGAAGTTGAGTTGGTGATGTTTGAGTATGAAGTTGAGTTTGGTGATGTTTGAGTATGACGTTGAGTTGGCGATGTTTGAGTATGAAGTTGAGTTGGTGATGTTTGAGTATGAAGTTGAGTGGTGATGTTTGAGTATGAAGTTGAGTTGGTGATGTTTGAGTATGAAGTTGAGTTGGTGATGTTTGAGTATGAAGTTGAGTTGGTGATGTTTGAGTATGAAGTTGGGTTGGTGATGTTTGAGTATGAAGTTGAGTTGGTGATGTTTGAGTATGAAGTTGAGTTGGTGATGTTTGAGTATGAAGTTGAGTTGGTGATGTTTGAGTATGAAGTTGAGTTGGTGATGTTTGAGTATGAAGTTGAGTTGGTGATGTTTGAGTATGAAGTTGAGTTGGCGAGGTTTGAGTATGAAGTTGAGTTGGTGATGTTTGAGTATGAAGTTGAGTTGGTGATGTTTGAGTATGCAGTTGAGTTTGGTGATGTTTGAGTATGAAGTTGAGTGGTGATGTTTGAGCATGAAGTTGAGTTGGTGATGTTTGAGCATGAAGTTGAGTTGGCGATGTTTGAGTATGAAGTTGAGTTTGTGATGTTTGAGTATGAAGTTGAGTTGGTGATGTTTGAGTATGAAGTTGAGTTGGTGATGTTTGAGTATGAAATTGAGTTGGTGATGTTTGAGTATGAAGTTGAGTTGGTGATGTTTGAGTATGAAGTTGAGTTAGTGATGTTTGAGTATGAAGTTGAGTTGCTAATGGTTTATAATGTGGGCCACTTATACTACATTTACAGTTATACCAGCAACAAGAACTTTTTTTTTATTTTATTGCATACCCTAAAATCAATGTAAACATATTGGATAAATGAGCTATAATCCTTATAAAAGGAAAATAGATTATGTCAGTGGAGTATCATTTTAATCAGAACGCCTAGTGAATATTAATTTTAAAATAACGTATAGTGTTCTTTTTTTTTTTTAAACCAAATATTGTTATGACCTTTTTCTGACACATGTTGATGCAGTCTAATTTAATATGTCAAGTCATCACTTTGACAACACACACGCGCAAATATTATTTCAAAGTCGAAAGTGATTAGAATCTATTATTTAAAAAATTACAAGTGCTTTGTTGTTGTTTTTTTGAGTGTTTTTTTGTTTGTTTCACAAGCACAGGAAAAAATAATTGAAAATACGTTCGATGACGTTACTACTTCTAGTGGCTGCTGGATGCGACTCTCTTCCTTGCACTACTGTCAACGAAACATGTCTCTTCATGTTCAAAGAGGATACTGACATGGTGCCTGTGGGCTGCAAAGGGACTACAATGTGGACCACCGTTAGCAGGTCGAAACTCTCCTGCGCAACAGCCTGCGCTGCCAACGCCACCTGTGCAGTGTTCTTGTACTCCCAGGACTTCAAGACGTGTTCTATGTGTTGCGGTGACCAGATAGAAAATCTGACCTTCGTCTCCAACATGTCCTACTCCTGGTCCTATCAAAGTGTTGTCCAGAACTGGCCGTTCACGAACGTGGCCACAAAGTTCAGCAATCTTACAATGTTCATTCCGCATGTGCTTTTTGTTGGCAGTGTGGTAAGTGGTTCATTTTTGGGAGTGTGGTAAGTGGCTTGTTGTTGGGAGTGTGGTAAGTGGTTCATTGCTGGGAGTGTGGTGAGTGGCTCGTTTTTGGGAGTGTGATAAGTGGTTCATTGTTGGGATTGTGGTAAGTGGTTCATTTTTGATAGTGTGGTAAGTGGTTCATTGTTGGGATTGTGGTAAGTGGTTGGTTGTTGGGAGTATGGTAAGAGGTTCATTGTTTGGATTGTGGTAAGTGATTTGTTGTTGGGAGATTGGTAAGTGGTTGGTTGTTGGGAGTGTGGTAAGAGGTTCGTTGTTGGGAGTGTGGTAAGTGGTTAATTGTTGGTAGTATGATAAGTGGTTCTTTGCAGGAGTGTGATAAGTGGTTCATTGTTGGGAGTTTGGTAAGTGGTTGGTTTTTGGGAGTGTGGTAAGTGGTTCATTGTTGGTAGTATGGTAAGTGGTTCGTTGTTGGGAATGAGGTAAGTGGTTCGTTGTTGGGAGTGTGGTAAGTGGATCGTTGTGGGGAGTGGGGTAATATGTTCATTGTTTGAACCCTGAGCATTCAGGAAATGTGTATTGAGCTACTTACCACACTACCACATCTGTCAATCACGATTTCCTTCCCTTGTTCAAGATACCAAACAAAATAATTTATTACCAACAGTTAATTAACTAATTGGTTAATTTTTTAATGGATTCTTGTGTTGTCAGGTAAAAGAAATAATTGTGCAAAATTTATAACTTTTTGTGATTTCTTACTTACATCGACAACGATTAACATGTCTGACTATAAGATGAATCAAAATAATATATTAAATTGCCAGTCAGTTCTTTACCTTCATTTTTTTAATATATATTCTATGCTAAACTTCTTCTTGCCTCTGTTACACTCTAGGTTCTCAAACTTTGTTAGCTAAATATTTGAAATAGCTTCAAATATTCTACATGGTCAAATAATTATTTTTCGAGCGCTTTATGTCCATTATCTTTATCTTATAGATTACATACGTTACTATGAAATGCACAAAGCATTAAATAATTTTTAGTGCTTCCCAAACAGGAAAAGTCTCTTTTAGTTTTGTCTTGTCTGTATGTCCCGTATAGATCTCAAAAACTAAACATGTATTAAATTCAAATGGTATAAAATTTTGAAGCTTCCAAAGTTCAGGTCGACAGATACTAGTTTTCCGAGAGCGAGCCGTTTTTTTTTCATTAAAATAATAATAAACATTTTTAAACAATTAATGAAGTAATAACTAAATTTATAACTTTAGATGGAAATAATCATTTTGTAACATGAGAATTCATACACTTTAATCATATGTAAAAAAAAATACCTTAAAAATATATATAGCACAATCTTGGGTGTCTTAAGGTGACTAATATGTGACAAGATGTTCTAGATTCTTCTTCTTCATCTTCTAGCCAGCTTTATTGCTGCTTAGCTGTGAGCTCTTTTGCAGACTGTGCCTAGGAAAAAAAAGTGTTTGGTTCAGTTGTTCAGCACATATTCTAGATAATGTGTTAATGTCTCAAGATGTCCCAAAGGTGTGCCGGGGATTCTGTAGATATTTCTCTAGATCTAACTCTATCTTTAGAAAATTCAAATAACGAAGATCCTTTCAAAACTTTAATTGAATTACTAGGAATCACTTTAATGTACAGTATATACAAAAAAAAATTGTATCAAATATCTTCTTTCGAGCTCGATAACAGATAGATTCAGATGATTACTAATTTCACAACTAGCGACTAGCCTGTACAAGTTTCAATTCCACACTAATTCCCGCTCTTTCAAATCATTTTCTTAACTCCTCCCAAACGCTTCTTCTAACCAATCCAAGTCATTTCCGAGAGAAGGGACGCGTGTCAGATGACGCCTTGGGATTTTCCTTACTCCGGCGAGTGGGTTTTTCCTTTAGCTAGCGCGTGAATAAATTCCTAAGTTTATTTTACCCTAGAATAGGTTTATTTAAACTGACAAAGAAAACAGCCCAGCGTCTATTTTCCCTATACAAACTCAATAGTTTTAAACTTAATATGAAGATCCTAGATAATTTTTCCTGCCCGACAATGCAAAATCTGCTAACATACGGAATAACTTGTTGGCAAGGCAACGCTTCATCTAAACTGTTGCGCCGCTTAGACTAAATTATTAAAAGAAAGCATCAAAAATGACACGCACAACACTACCATATTGAAATGAACTTTTTGAACAACAATGTCTAAGAAAAATCTGAAAAGCCACCCGCTCGATCATAACTATGTCAAGTCGTCGCGAAGTGGGCGACTTTTGTCAATCAAGACGTGAACAGAGCGGTACAAAATCTCGTTCGTTCCTTACTCGGTCAGACTATATCAACGCCATTCGTTGATCAGGAAACATGAAAAGGACCAAGATGCCTGTGTGTAATCGCTGAATGAACTCTTTATGTTGTGTCTATTCTATTTATGTGCATGTTTCTGTTGTGTTGTCTTTATGTGAGAAAAGAGTCCTTGTAATCACAACAAATTTCGAATAAGGATCAATCAAGCAGTCTTAGCAGTGTTTCCATAGGAATGTTATTCCCATGGGGATCCAACGGAGAACGTCCAATGGGATGGGATATCACAGATTTGTACTTCCCATGGTAGTCAATGAAACTGAATTAAGTGTTAAAGTAAATAAAGTTTATACATTTTTGTCGTTTTTGCGTTTGATAAATATATAATATCAGGTGACCGAGCCTCGCTCGGATGAATAATTTGTTAAGGAAGGATGTATACCCGAAGTCATTTTGGGAATATTGTTGTAATTATGAAAATGAACGATCTGGTAAAGATAATCAATCCGAAGAGTTGCTTTTTCGTTTTGTCAGTTCTCAATGTAATACACATAAAAAAATAGCCCTGGGAGCGCAAGCTCACAATATGGCTTTAGTAAGAATCATCGGGATACACATTTGAGAACAAAAGAAAATCTGCTGCCGAGGACAAACGCAGACGGCGAAAAGAAAATCTAAATCGACCACCTGCGGACAATGGTTATGCTTGCCCTGGATGTGGCAAACTATGTAGGTCACAGCTGGGGCTGCGCATCCACGGGAAATACTGCATCCCTCACTAATCTTCGGACTCGAAGGCAAGCCTTATTATTATGGCTTTAGTAAGAATCATCAAGGGATGCAAAATCTCTACGTTATAGTGTAAAACGTGCACCTAGTAACAAAGTAAAATCGCGCATTTTTTCCTAAGAGACTTAAAAACATCGCGTTAGTATTCTAAAGAAGCGTCATTGTGAGACATCTCTGTTACTCCGACAACCTTTCAGCTTACTAAAAAAAAAATTGCCAAAAATATGTTCGTCTCCCATACGGAATAAGTGCCCTGCAAAGCGTGACTGTCGGATTATAAGAAGTTCATACCATTTTGCAAGAATATCACTGTTTGTGTTGCGGTCTTTGGTGAAGTCGTTCAAGAAGCCTTAGTTGCTTTCTATAAAGTACTCATGTCTCAGATCCACATAGAGGGGTTGGGAGAATCACTGGTTGACACTGATTTTGTAGACAGGCGGAGCGATTTATTTCGTCACACTCTCGCTTGGAGGCGTCCAAAAGCACGACTATCCCTGATTACATATCAACCTCTCTTTAAAGCAATGCGTCATTTGATACTATGCTTCCCAGATATGTGAAGTTATCTACCACTTTAAGGGAAGTCTATGCGCGGTGATCTTTAGGCTGAGTAGGTTTTATTGGGTGACTTCTGGAACATGACTTCTGTTTTACCGAGGTTTAGAGGTTAACCAAAAAAAGCAGCAGCGTGATGAAAATTCGTTGATTGCGAGCTGGATATTATCAGGGCAGCCTTAGGCCTATGCTGCCGCAGTGGACTGTCGCAGTTATATATGTAACTGTATAGTAGAATTATTTCTCTAATTGCTAGTGCGGCGTTGATCACTATATTGATGGCGTCATTACACTATTAATTTTTTACTTTGTAGACTAGGGGACTGAGCTTTTGTTGCTTGTCACAACTTTTAGTGACGTAAAGTTAGGTGTGTGTGGTTTGCCTCATTTATCGTCTAGTACAGTCTCTCCATTGTTTTGTACGTTGGTACAGATAGACGTGTCTTGAGAGCTCTTGAATTTCTCCTTGGTTATTGTTACTGGATAGCCTTAACATTTGCCTTGGACATTTTCTTGTTGGATTATCTTGACCCCTGTTTAGGGTGAGTTTTATTTTTCATTGTATAGTTTTTCTATTTGAATTCGTTTGTATTTGTAAGTCTATAATTAGACTAGATCTAGATGATTAGAAGAATCCTTTCTTTTATCTTCTATAGGGTTTTAGCGACAAGTCTAGGTTTTGGTCGTAGTCTCAGTTCAAGACTCTATTTCAAGTTTTAGCGTAAAGTCTAAGTAGTGATCTTAGCTTGGTGTCAAGTCTATGTGTTAAGACTCAGTGTAAAGTCTTGGTGTCAAGACTTGTTTATCCAGTCTCAATTTTCTATATTGAGAGTACAACTTTAGGTCTACAGTCTACAGGACTGAGGTCTTCATCTCACTAATCTCAGTTGATTTTCTGGTGTTCAAGTTGTTTTTTCATGAGTCTGAGGTTCAAGATTCCAGACTGCGGGTTGCCTTGGTCAGACCTGATGTTATAGTATGAACTATAAACTTTTAGAATTGTCGTCAGTGAACAGTATCGGATCTAGAAGCTAGATCTATGTGGATTACCAGTTGTTGTGTTGGAAGTCTATTTGAACAACTTGTAATAAATATATATTAAGGTAATGATATTGTTCAAATAATGATCATTTATATGTCGCAAAGAGAATAACTGGATCATTTTAGATTACATATTATTACACATATATCTATTGATATTGATACTATTATTATCATTCATCATACATCAGTTCATTTGTAAATATATCACTGGAATAAATTGTTATTGTTATTTATCATCATACACTTAGTTTATTAATTTAATATACAACTGTATGTGTATGGTGTGCTTGTCAGGCTGCACTTGGACCAAAATATTACAAGTTCAGAAAATAATAACAATAACACACATTGAAAAAAATATAAATTTTAAATAAATATTCACATTTGAAATATCTAATAATAGTTTGATAAGTACAATAAAATAAGAACCTGACATCGACCCGAAGGTTCAAAAGCCCCGCGCTGATTCTAGGTGTAAATTATTAAATTAAACCATTATATTATTAAATTAAACCATTATAATTTATAATAGGGTTCCCGTGGTCTCCTTGTTTTCAAGGAACTCCTGGAAATATCCTGAAACTCATAAAAATGTCCTTAAAAAGACAAAATTGTCATTTTGGGGTGTCAATCAATATGGTAAACGCCAGTCCTACGCGTGATATAAAAAACGGCATCGTCAGCTTTCATTTTATAAAAATGTAATGCAAATACGAATTTTTTTTCTAATACAAAATCTTTATTTTCACTTATTATCCTTATCCCTACCCTTACTGGTCCTCGCGCAATCCATTTCACATAGGGCCCCGCAAATGTTAGGGCCGGCCCTGGTTGTGCAAGTAAGGCATAGATAATAGGACAGTCAGTAGACTTCGAAGCTTAGACACATTGCAATTATTCACCAGCAAAATAATAACAAAGTAAAAGCTACCTACGGGTGTAAGCAATTAAAGTGTTAACAATTTATAAAGCCTTTAAAACACAATAACTAATCATACATAAGGATATTTAATTTTTCTTCCATAATTTCATAATGGATCAATGTACAATAAGATGGTGCGCAAATGTTTAATTATGCCAATGATTTATTAAAACTTGTTCATGTTTGCAAAGAAATGTCTTAGTGTACTGCTCTGAGCCTAGTGACGTAATTTTTTTCCCTTTGACGTCACATTGAAAATTTCATTCATAAAACATTCTAGCCAAAATTAATTTTTCGATAATGAGGCATTTTCAAACCCATATAACGGTCGACCTCGAGTTTTCCCGATGTGGCCAATGAGCTGAAATTTTTTTTCTCACTAATATGCACGTACCTTGCAATTTAAAAGAAAATCGTTAGAGCCGTTTTCGAAATAAAATTTATATATATATATATATAAATATATATACATACATACAAAATTGCTCGCTTAAGAGTATAGGATATACATACATACAGGAATTGCTCGCTTAAGAGTATAGGGTATCAAAGTTTAACAGACGTTTGAAAACTAAGTTTGTAGATCGTTATCAAGGCTCTCTGACGACCTTTTCCGTTTGCAAGTTCTCTGAATACGAAACAGATGTCGAGGGTTCTGCAATTTAGGAAAGCTTGAGAGAGACTTCTATTACTGATGGCAGTATAAAAAAAGGCTAATCTATCTAAAAGATAATTATTGAAAAGGTTCTATTAGAAGGGCACTATAACAATTTTTTAAATACTTTATTTCAGGTCCACCTGCTTGCTTTCTACCACACTGTTCAGGGGTTCCAAATCAACTTTCGACATTTCAACAACGCCGTAAACAACTCCATGCAGTTCACCTCAAGGGGCCCGCCAATTGTGCCCACACAACAAGTGGCCCTGAACTCTCGCCTCAACACGTTGTGGGCCCAGGAAAAGAGAATACCTTATGATCCATATCCCTTTGTGGTCAACACGACGACCTCCGTGGACATTCTTGTTACAGTTTCCGGTTTTGTGATTTTCATCGACCAATCGTTTTGTTGCTTCTTTGATCACGTGCTGCCCTACGAGAAGGTGAAATATTTGTTTGTGCCCGGATATATTAGAATAGAGGAGCTCAGGGTTTAATACTGGCGATTTTAGTTCTGACTCCCGACCATCTGCTGGTTGCAAGACCACGTTTTAAAATGATTCAGATCTAATTGATTTCTATGACAAAATTCAAAGAGGATAAACGTGGTCACTGCCATTTCCTTCACCTGACACATACACTTAAATTATTTTTTTCACAGCGGTAAGATCAAATTATTTTTAGGTAAAATCTCTAGCCATTACTCTAACCAAGCCTTATCTTTAGTGCCTGAGCTACCGCAAGCTACAGCTTAGAGCCACAAAGAAATATTAAGCACTAGCTTATTATATCTGGATTAATAAAAGGCTAAGAATGTCAATTAGCTTAGGGCCTTTTCAAGTCTACATACTCACGCTTATTTTATCTTTTCAAATACAGACGTTATCAGATGATAAATACGTCCACCAAGTTATGCCTTTAACTGACCTGTGCCCATTTTTTGGTCATTAAAACGATTTTAAATTCATTAACTTTTAGTAAAGAGAAGACCCGATAAGATTCTGAGCAAAGGAAAATGTAAGACAGTAGAATCAAACGAAATTGACACCGGTAGGAAGTCATATAGCATAATATTGATGCACCAGCAACACTCTCACACTGGTGTTGTGTGGCCATTACGTTGCAGTGATTCTAGATGTAGTTCTAATGGAACTAACAGCTCAGAGTAATGAGACTCACCTTGAACAGAATGAATTTGTAAAAAAAAATCCATTTTAGATATTAAATAATGTACAGCATAAGCTTGAATTGTAAAATAAATCGGCACAAAGGACGCTTCAGATATAATGACACAATATGAATTGACTGAATGAAACACAAATGTGCAACCGACTTTGACAATCTTTTACCTCCCTTTATATATAGTTTGATAGATTTTTCATTTTCTAGAAGAAAAAAAAACAAGAATTGAGTAAGTAAAGGGAAGTAACCAGATTAGTACCATGTGAGCTATTTTTTTTTTTAGCTTTCAGACAGAAATAGTGTCATAGCCCATTCGCTCGCCATATTAGCTTCAATAGCTTGCTAAATAGATCTAATACCTCAAAACAACTTTGGGTGTTATTTCAAAACAAGTGACGTTCTCGTTACGTGAATATACTTTTATTTTCATTGCAAGCCTCATCGTCTGTCCATCTCTTTCACTGCCTGTGTGTGTGTGCTTTTAATGTCACCATTTCATTGATTGTTTGTGTGTGTGTGCGCTTTTAATGTCACCATTTCATTGATTGTGACTTTGTTAAAATGTATAACTTTTGATTTAACGTTAAATGCTCTTACCAGGGGTGGGCAAATTACGGCCCGAAGTGTTTTATGCGGCCCGCCGACACCTATAGAAATCAGGTGTGCCCACAGTATATACATATAAAAATGCAAATATTAAAAATAATATCTGTATAAATTATTGAAATTGTCTCACTATAAAAAGTTTTAAGTAAACGAAGATTATGCTTATTGGCATCAATACACTCAATTCAACACACAATGTCTGAGTGTTGGGTAGGCTTGGAACAAGATGGCAAGTGTAACAACTGATGGAGCTCGATCTTTGACTGAGACAAATATTTTTAATAAAAAATATCCCAACCATAAAATCTAAACAGGAAAGTTTGCACAAAGCTGAATAAAATTTCTACTTAATATTGTTTCAATAGTCGTAGACATCAAACTTATAGGAGTGTATACCATGAGTAGTTCCGAATTATGAACAATGTCGCTAGCTTTGCTTGGGAAAGGCAAATGAGATATAAAATCTCAAGGAAGAAATTGTTATGTTGACTGTGACCTTGTTACCAATATTTCTAATGAAGAGTGGAAGACAGATTTCATGTTTTTTCTAATGAATGCTATCACAATAGGTTGCTTACATATGAAATACAAATGCATGTTAAATCTCTTCAAATAAGGCTTTCCCATTTCTACAGGCAAGCAAAAGAAAATAGTTTTTGTTATTTTCCTTTGCTGAAAGGGGAAACTATTTTTAGTGAAACGATTAAAAGTAAAACATTTATTTGATTCCTTAATTGTGCAATTTTAAATAGCAAATTTTAAGACGTCAAGAACCAGTTTTCAGTACCATCAGCTCACCATTTATGACAGAAGCTGATTCATCTCCAGAGGACATGCTGCTCCAAGCAAAGAGAAGCCCCAGTCAGTACTTCCACGGGAGTCTTATGGGTGACAGAAGCTGTGTGGCTACCTGGTCGTGCGGTTTGCGCGCTGAACTGTCGTTCGGATTTATCGACGGTCGAGGGTTCAAACCCTGCCCGCTCCCATCCCCCGTCATCCTGCGGGAGGTTTGGACTAGGAAGTAAACTATCTTCAACTCTGAAGGAACATCCGAAACATGTAAAACATTTAACAAAACATTTCAACACTTAAAAAAAACTGTGCTACTGTTCCCACTATTTGTGTTCACATACATCTGTTCTTCTTCTTCTTCGTTCTCATTTTACATGTTGGAGGGTTCAGATTAGTAATCCTTTCTATATCTGAGATGATCGGCGCAGTGGTTTCCAGATCAGGCATTTCTCCGAATAGTCTTTGGAGAGTTTTTCTCGGGTCACTTGATTTAGTATGCACCATTGAAGGACATGGTCAGCATTCTCTGGTGATGCTTCACAAAGGCAGGTTTCGCTCGTCCCGACATTTAACTTCCGGAACATATATAATTGTCTCATTCAGTGAGCAAACATTTTTTTTTGTGGAAACTAAACAAGTATAATCACTGGTCAATGTTGACTGACTGTAATTTGACAGCAGTCACAATCGTAACAACTAGTAAGATAGTTTCACAGTTCCGGAACATTATGCACGAGTGTAAAAAGTAAAATACTGGACATAAAGTACAACTGTATATTTGTGGGGTTATTGTGATATAAAAAAAAACAGCAGCAAATGTAAAAAATAGTACAATTGGTTTCCAAAATTTCTAACTCTTGTTGTAATTTTTCAACGCGGAGTGTTTCGGAAAAAAAAGAAAGAAACGTGAATAATAGTGTAAATATGAGTTGAAAGACATAGCTAGCGTATCTTTCTAAGATATATTACATATATGCGCCCGCCATTCCCAAACTTTTTTTAATGCGGCCCGCGATACAAAAAGGTTGCCCACCCCTGCTCTAAGCCAATACGATGCTGTGTATGTGCTGTTATTTGTGTTATTTGATTTGCACTACGCAAAACAGGTGGGTTTCTGTCCAGGGCTTTTGCAAAAGAGAATTTGAGCCTCTCAAGCCCTCACTCGAATGGAGTTTGATGATGATGATCATTGTCTTTGATTACAGAGTATTTTATGTTGATACACAGACCCAGCTATAACCTAAATAGTTTGTACAAGTGACACAAACAAAACCATTGTCTCGTTTAATTAAATAGTCACCAAAACAAGAATTCAATACCTTTGAAAATGAATGTAGTTTTCATTAGATAGTATGTTTAGTTTGATGTAGGCCTACATTGGCAATCGTGTTCAGCATATTGAATATAGAAATAGCATGCATACACTCATATTTATTGCATTCTTCATCGAGTTTGTTTTTATTATAAGTATATTCTATTGTCATCGAATGTGTGTTACGTTTAAGTTATTTCAGTGTAAACGTCTTCGTATTCTAAAACAGTTGAACTTTGAATAATAAAACACCTAATAAATCAAAGAGCATGAATTACGAATTCTAAAATTCATACATCCAACAAGAATAATCCCACTAGTTCACAATTCTAATATCATTACTAAATCACACAAAATATATTTGTTAATCCAAACTTGTAACATTTAATTAAAATTTCTCGTCTGCTAAATTGTTTAACTTGTATAGTAACTTCCGGTCTAGTTTTAGAAACCTTATCTCCACTTCCTCTGCCTGTATTATACAAATCGTGTGCATGTTATTTCTCTCACTTCTCATTCTTGGATCAAGTGGAACTTTACACTAATGTTCTTACTCTAAGACAATACACGAATTGCTTTTTTTTTATTAACAAATTAAGTAACTAATAAGTAGTTATTATTGATTTAGTTTTACTTATAAAAAGTGAGATAAACCTTGCAGTGGTGAGAGATGACATAGTTGGGCGCTCTTTCTTTTATATGAGCTCTTTAGCGGCTACATAAAGGGGAAAAGAAGCTATTAGTTTTGTGTGGTCTGTCTGACCGTCCCGTTTAGATCTCGTCAACTAGAAAAGATAGTGAAAATCCGACATCATAATATTTTAGACCATTTAAAGTTTTGATGCAAAGGCTACTTTTTCTTTTTGATAAGCGAAAAATCTTTTGAAATCATGCAAGCCGTTTTTTTTTTTCATAAAAATACGTTTTTACAACTATTCAATATAAACAGTAACAAAAACTGGAGTCTATTTAGTAAAAGAGATAGCTATTTACCATATTTTAAACACATTTATCCCAACAGTTTTAGATTTTTGTCATTTTTTTTTTTACAGTTGTATTGTTAAGTTAAGTAAGTTCTGTCGAACTAACTACTACATTTTTAAAAAAATGTAAGAAAAATAATCTATTTAGTATGCATATAAGTGGAACATGATTTAAAACAACAATTAATAAGTCGTTTTTCATATTATCACATGAACTGTAGAGGTATACCGCACGAGGAAACATTTAACTAAAGGAATTTTTTTTACCAAATTGTTTTTTTTATCTTGAGGCGTTGATTAGGATATTGATCCTTTACAAAACAATTAGATCAATTTACATTTAAAATTACCACCAGTGAGCTCAAGTATATATGGTCCAGAGATGAAACCAGTCATTGGCCCATATCCATTTGTGCCCCCAATACAACAACTACTGTGGACATTTTAGTAACAGGAGTTGGATATAAGGTGTTTATGGACAGGTCGTTCTGTTGCTTCTTTCAACACCAGTTGCCCTTTGAAAGCACCAATTATATTTATGTGTTTTTTTTTTCAAATTCGCCCTTTTCAAGTACTAATAGATTTAGCTTTAGTGTTAGTCCTGAGGCTATTTAATATCTGTATTGATTGACACACTGACACCTAAGACCAAACTGTTAACACAGAAGAATGGCAAGATGGTGGAATATTTATTGAAAGCAATTAGCAAATAGAGTTATAAAATATAACTCAGAAATACCTATCATTCTAATTTTAGTTTACTTTTGTTCTAAGCAGACAATACGTAAGTAGACAGTTAAGCCTTTTTGTGGGGGGGGGGGGGGGGGTCAAGGATTCTGAAGACTTTGCAATATCACTTCTGTTTGTGGGTTAGGTGGAGGATTTACTTGTAAAGAACTTCTCGTCTTAAAATGTATTCCAGTTTATAATTTAACACCGACACAATTCACATCTAATCAATTAGTAAACGTTATTTTGACTCGGATTTGTAAAGCATGCTATTTAGAAGCTGTGGCTTTCTTTTTCCTTTAAAATAAAGTAAGAAAATCTGTGTTCATTCATTCATCTATTCAAACGATCCATAATGTTGTATTTTATAATCACCTTGTTTTTGGTATCAACACTCTTTGCTAATATGCAATGCAACAATATTCTGATTATCAGTCAGTATAAGGACGTCAGTGCAATGGAGCCAGCAGGCTGCAACCAGAGCACAATGTGGACGCTGGTCAGCGAGTCCAAGCTTTCTTGTGCTATGACCTGTACTTCCAATGTGACATGCGCTGTTTTCTTGTACAGCTCCAGGGCGTTTAACTTGTGTCAAGGTAACCAGATAACCAAGGTGTCAAGGTAACCAGATAACCAAGGTGTCAAGGTAACCAGATAACCAAGGTGTCAAGGTAACCAGATAACCAAGGTGTCAAGGTAACCAGATAACCAAGGTGTCAAGGTAACCAGATAACCAATTTAGTTTTGAACTCCAGTAAGACGTACTCTTGGTCTTATCAAACCTATGAACAGAACTGGCCACTGAATGATGTAGTCAACAAATATACGCAGCGCTCATTGAATATCACCAAAAAGATAACACCTGGAACCGTGGTAGGTAGACATTTTTCCATTAGCATTAGCAATAACAATTAAATGTCAAATATACTGTATTATGTAAAAAATCTTTCGTCACTTCTGAATCAAATTCTGTTTATTTTCTTGTAGGTTCGCCTGTACGGACTTGTGCATAATCTCACTGGATTTTATATCAACTTTAAACAAGACATTCTCTCTACCAATGTCACATTCCTCTTCAGGGCTCGATACGCCCCTGGAACCTTGAATTCAATTATTGTATTAAACTACTGTGTCAACAATACCTATGGTCCAGAGATGAAACCAGTCATTGGCCCATATCCATTTGTGGCCAATACAACAACTACTGTGGACATTTTAGTAACAGGAGTTGGATATAAGGTGTTTATAGACAGGTCGTTCTGTTGCTTCTTTCAACACCAGTTGCCCTTTGAAAGCACCAATTATATTTATGTCAGTGGATACATTGAAGTATTTGAGTTTAGAATGTAGATGTTTCCTTTAGATCAGTGTTTCCCAAACTTTTTCATTAACGGAACACTTCGCACATTCTGAGTATTTAGGGTAACACTTTGCTACGTTTTTTTCAAAGATTAATTCACGTACTGACCTATTACAACTAGTTAATTATTCCAGTAGTTCGTGGAACACCTATTCAGGCCTGGGGGAACACTAGGGTTCCAGAACACAGTTTGAGAAACACTGCTTTATAATAATATTATTGATAATATAACGAAAACGAACAAAATATGAAAACCTTATAGCTTGGAGATTAAACGACTATACTATAAAGTAGAATGTAAGTATGTATGTACGTGCCGAATAGAAATCAAAACCGTTTGACCAATCTTGATAAAACTTGGCACAAATGTTCCTTGGGTACTAACTTGAACCGTAATGTATGTATTGTAGCCCTAAAACAAACTTAAGACCCTAAAAAAAAGTTGACCAACTATATGAAAGCATTATAACTTCATCGATCTAGGCTATGTTTACCATGTTTACATTAGAAAAGATCGAAAGGATCTAGACCCTAGAGCTAATTTTAAGAACTATACTTTGTGCAGATAGTTTTTTACTCTGACACATGAAAATACAAAATAAAGTCCATTTATTTCATTATTTAATAAAATTAAGCTTCAAATTTGTGTTTCAAAATCATTTTTTTTACATAAATTCATTCCTTATATCTGCAAATTTAGAATTCCTGGTGTAGCCTACATTCTTTCATTAGAAAATACCTTAATGTTACACATCTGTCTATTCCTAGGTTTAAAACTCTAATTCAACTCTTTAACACATGAACATACTAATTATAGTCCATTCATTTCATATTTTAATCAAATTAACAATCGAATTAGTTTTTCTAAAGCATTTTTCATACATTCGTTCGCTAAAGCTGCAAAGCCGTGTTGAGATATATTCATACATTAATCACGTACTCTGCATGCGCATAGCAAAGCCTTCATTCATAGCTCCATTCGCATTCACTTTACTTATAGCATTATTATTTCGTTTAATTGTTTACAAAACACTCTTAGTGACTATATCGACAGTAATACGCAACTTAAGACCCGCGGGCCGCGGGTAATATATGTCTAATAAAAGAAAAAAATAACAATATATCCTGTTGTTATATCAGCCAAAAAGATAGGGACAACTGACCTCCATATTCGAGGCCCTAAACATTCCTAAAAATGTCTCTCAGTTACCTGTCAGATGGCAGTATTGTTGCAGACATTACCAGAAGATTCCTTAGTGGACACTGTTAAGAAGACTACGGTAAATTTTATGTCCTTTTAACGAAGCTCATCCCTGGTAGTACCAGAGAGAATGTTAAATCAATTCATACAAATAATAATAATAACTGCATCTTACGTATAACACGCTATTAGAACGAAACATCAAACTGTCGTCTCGAATAAGGGTCTTGGTCAGCATGGGCGGCCGCAGGATTTTTTGCAGGTGGGTGCAGGTTGACACCTATGGCTCAAAGTCGTAGCTAGCTTCAACTTTTTTATTACAGAGAATAATAAAGAAAAGAACTGGTGCCCCCCCTCTCCCCCACCCCCATCAATACCTATGCGATATCAAGTTCACTGTAAGAACTTGTTATATGAAATAAAAAAAAAACTAACATGTGAACAAACTATTAACTGTACACGTTGGTAAGTTTATCTGTGCGGACCGTACATTCCAACGGTCGATCAAACAAAAAATGCAAACTCTGCCAAAACTGTCAATAACTGTACTACTGAATAGCTTCTCGTCGCGATGGAAAAGCCGGCGATGAACGCTTATCTGGTAGTTCTAATATTCTTACGTAAGTTGCAATTCTTGAATTGTTTTAGGATGTAAACAAAAACAGGTTGAACTGAGCATTAGTATTGCTTGAAACGAGAGACCTTAATGAAGAAACTAACGAATCAAGAGACGGGCTGTAAAGTCACGTGTTCTTTAATAATCCCAAAATACAAACATGTGGTTTTAGCTCGGTGTATCTGCCGACTGCAAATTCTCGGCAGCACCAACTCATTACCAAGTTTGTCTGCCAGCAGCGTCACCTTAGGATTACATTCCTGAAGTGTTCCTCAGCATGGTTAAGTTGTTTTTTTTATTAATGTCATTAATGTGACTGCTGATGTGCTGTTGAGCGGCCACTTATGCTAAGATGGACAGACTGCAACATCACCCAAACAGGTTCAAGAACAGATGAATAATTGACGACAAATCAGAAACACACGAGAAGCAGGCACTGATTACACATATGCAGATTGTCTGGTTTCACTTACAACCGTTATTTTAAAATACGCCGAACAGTCAAAGATCTTCTCAAAGTTGTGACTTAAAGCGCGAATGAATTCGTATTTCTCTGTCCATCGTGTCTCACACAAAAGAAGTAAATTTAGCACCGACGCTCTCGCTTGGGCCTGTTACGGAAGAAATAGTTTTAATCTTCTTGATGACACCGATAGCATTGCGTATATCTGAAATGTCATTCAGGCCAATGATAACAAGTTTAAGTCTAAGGAACGCGCAACGGACAAGGTCTGCTTTTGGATATTCTAGCCTTGGCTGAGTAGTTTGTCTATGTCTAGAATGTACATAATGTATTCGCTGACATGGACGTGAGTCACAGGCAGTGCGTCTCTCTCTGAACAACAGGGACAAAACCAATGAATTATTCTCGAATACAATCGCCATCAACAAATCCAACGCTCAAACACATCTATTCAGTGCCAGAGATATCTGCACTTTCATTACCAAAATACCAAGAAAATACAGTTCATGTTGTTGCCAGTACTCTGTTGATACAAATCAACGTTTTGACTCAGGTGGCTGAACTTTCTTATGTCTCTTCTATCGTAAACTGGTGGACGTGTTTCGGCTGTTCTTTTATTGAGTGCTAACAATCACGCAACTCCATCAGACGTAAATACATGTGCTAAACTAACTGCACTCCTCAATCTTATTCAAAGAAACTTTCACATCTATCAAATCGAAAGACAGCTGGCAAGGATTTGTACTCCAAGACAAACAAAAAAAAACATATATCATATTCTAGGCCTTAACTAAATATAATAAAAACTATAATTATGTGCAAATGAAAACAAATCGTCACGACTAACGCGCTATAGAATATTAAACTGCAAGCCTATAATAAAGCGCACATGGTCGGACATGAACTACAGATTAGCCTATTCTAGTTTATTACAATAATAGCTTATCCTTATTAACTTTATTTCAGTGGAAACACTACATCTTAAGTTGCTTCCTGGCAGAAGTTAATTGATTTGAAGGTGTAAAAAAAAAATGGCTAAAATTTTGGTTACTCAGAATTCAGAGGGGTGCACGTACATGGCCAGCCATCCTGATAAGCCTAGGCTAGTCTACTACAACTGTGCTTTAGTCACCATTGGAAGCAATTTTTTTTTGGTACTTTGGCTGTTCAGAATCCAGCGTGGGGGTGCAAATTGCTTCCCCCTGAAGGCGCCCATGTTGGGCATTCCTGGATGGGTTATGGCGTGGACATTATGAACACATGTGACCGTTTCAGCGTAAATTTTGTTGTAATAATTATTGATTTAATTTAGCTTTAGCTGAGTGCAAATCTTTTGGTCATTTTATTTTTTTAAATTTACATTATAAAAACTGAAAAGAATGTAGACTTCATACTAACAGGTAGTTTTTTTAGACAGTACATTTTTAATTAACTTTGTTTTTAATTTATGTTGTTTATTCCGTGCTACATATATATTATTTGTCATCTCCCTTTTATAGCACAAATTTAATCTCTAGTAAATGACATAGAAAGTAGCATATGGAACAAGAAATTTGAATTTATCTTTGCCTCAGAGTATTTTATTAGTTTGTGTGTGGTATGGTTCAGTGTTTTTTTCATTATTACATAAGGTGCGTTGGTCCGACCACATACCAGACACAGAAATCTTAAAGCTGTCCAACATGCACAGTATCAATGCGACAGTAAAAAGGTCCCAACTTCGATGGGCGGGACATGTAGTCCGCATGCCAGACAATCGCCTTCCCAAGCGACTTTTGTACGGGGAGTATATGCAGGAAAGCGCTCCCAAGGAGGCCAATACAAGCGCTACAAGAGCACCTTCAAGGAATGCGATATCGACATTCGCGGCTGGGAAACACTAGCTCTCGATCGCTCCTCATGGCGTGAAGCTGTGAGTCTCAGAGTCTCAAGATTTGAAGCTAGAAGAGTGGCCAGGGTGAAAGAGCACCGAACCAACAAAAAGCTGAGAGAAGAAGCAGGCCTATCTGCAACTGACTTAACCCACCCATGCCACATATGCGGCCGGCTTTTTAAAGCGACGATTGGAATTCACAGCCATCTTCGAGTCCATATGAAATGAGAAATGTGCTCATCTTCGACCACGAAGGATGAGCTATATATTATTACAAAGCTTCAATCAACTCACTCTATGTGTCTGTCTGTAGGGTAAAAAGTGTGTACACGTTATTTTTCCCACATCCAATTTAGTATCAAGCTGAAGTTTCGCACAATTATTTCTTTTACCTGACAACAAAAGAATCAATAACAAGAATTAACCAAGTAGTTAACTTTAACTATTGGTAATTAATAATTTGTTTGGTATCTTGAACAAATGAAGAAATCGTACTTGACAGATGTGGTGGTTTGCGTAGAATTAGTTCCATTGAGGAGCCCTGATAGAACATCTTTATGCAATGTTCTATGTTGCTGCACATAAAAATTATGTGAAACGCCACTGACTGGGATATTTAATTTTGAGATTTTAAGGACGTGCCTGTGTCCGCCCAGTTTTACATTTTGTAATTTCTTTGGTCAGTACGATCTGAAAACTGTTTCATCTAGGGCCTAGCTTCAAAAGAGTAACTGACCTCAGCTGTGGTAATTGAAGTAGATTGTGCTGCCCACACAACATCCTCGCGAACAGTTGGCTTGTTGACCTTGACATACTGAACAGAGGCGGCCTTAGTCCAAGGGGTGGCAAGTGAAGCAACCGCCCCAGATTCCACGCCTTAGTGGGGGGGGGGGGGATGGAAGGGCACGATAATGACAACCTTTTGTCACTGTCATGTCAGGGTCTTGCCTGTATTTAAATTACTGAAGTATTATTAAGTATTAATGCATGTAGGTATTAAAGTAATTTAAATAAATTATTATTACTTTTTGTCCCAAGTTTAGCCCGACAATCACACCATACACACCCAGTTGTGCATTAACCAATAAACGATGTGTATGATGATTTAAATAAAAATTATGAATTCAATCTAATGATATATTTACAATGAAAAATGATATATGTTCAACAATAATGATAAAGAATTATGGGTACATATAGCATGGGCGTAGCCAGGATTTTTTTTCGGGGGGGGGGTCCGCGGAAAAAATATTTGTATGTATGTGTGTGTGTGTACATAATCTTTATACATTCTGACCATTCATTCTTTCGGAACTCGTTTATTGTGCCCTAGAATAGGTTCTTCCTGTAGTTAGTGGGAAAATTGTTGACTCCCAGCCATTAGGCCTACTATCAAAGGGGTCTGGGGGAGCGCTAGGAGCTTCCCCTAGCGCGGGGCAGTGCCCCGCCGCTAAGAGCACTATTTTGCTATTGAATGCCAACAAAATGCATTTTCTGAGGTATCTACAATGCATTTTCCTGCTATTAAGAAGTCTTATTTCAAAAACCTAGTGTGCTATTCTTACTGCCTATGACCCTCCAGCGCCGTTCGGCGCATTTACCATCAAGCTGTTTCCACAAAAATCTGTCAGCGGTAATTTCTGAAGCCTCTTCTCACCTGCTCTGAGGACCTCCATAAATGTGCGGCGCCAAGTTGTACTAGGATATCATCCCATTTCTTATTATGCGTAATTCATTTTGTCGGAGAACATGTCCCGCAAACCTCATGCGACGCTCTGTCACAATCTTACTAAGGGGTCGACTTCCAGTTCGGCATAAAATTTCCTAGATTTAGACCCGATCTCTATAACTGACTCCTAAAATCTGTCTTAGCCATCTTTGTTGAGCCACATTTAGTGTTTTTCAATTTCGGCAGATGACTATTCACTGCACTTTATTAATGGAGCCCCGCCATTGGTAGAAATGTGTAACCTCTCTTGAATACACTCTTGGAATTAGGTGACTATACTTTGCTTTAGATTTTATATCGAAAAGGGAAGTTTTATCGTCAAAACCATCTGTTGGGGGGTTTTAAACTAAAAATTCTCAGGACTTAGTTAGGTTTTTTTAAAATTCAAAACCCCATTTAGCTACGATCATAGAATTTGGTAAATGTAGTTTGCTTTAGAATAATATTAAAGATAGAGGTTTTCCATCTCAAAACGCTCTATAGGGGGATTTTAAACTAAAAACCATCTGGAGGAGAGGAGTTTAAACTCAAAACCCCCAATTAGTTAGGCTACGCTCAAATAATTTTAGTGTGTAATTTGCTTTTTTTATATTGAAGAGGTATTTTTTAGCATCAAACCCTTCTGAAGGAAGGGGGTTTAAACTCAAAACCCCTTTTGGCAACGCTCATAGCATTTTGAGTGCGTAATTTGCTTTTTTTCTTACACTGAAGATGTATTTTTGTAGCTTCAAATCCCGCTGGCTGGGGGTTAAACTCAAAACCCCTTTTGGCTACGCTCATAGATTTTAGAGTGTAATTTGCTTTTTTTTTAAATTGAAGATGTATTTTTTAGCTTCAAACTCCACTGGAGGGGAGTTTAAACTTAAAAAGTGAGTCAAACCCATTTAGCTACGCTCATAACATTTTGAGTGCATAATTTACTTTTTTTTTTCATATTGAAGAGGGGGTTTAGCGTAAATTTTGGAGGGGGTTTTAAATCAAAATCTTCCTTAACTATGCTCTTGGAATTTGGGGATTGTCGTTTGCATTTTTTTGTTTTGTTTTATAGAAGAGACAGATTTTACTGCAAAAATCCCTGGTAGGGGGTTTTTAACTCAAAACCCCGTGGTAGGGGTTTTAAACTAAAAACCCCTTTGGATATGCTCATAACATTTTGAGTGCATAATTTGCTTTTTTTTTTCATATTGAAGAGAGGGGTTTAGCGTAAATTTTGGAGGGGTTTTAAAATCAAATTCCTTAACTGTGCTCTTGGAATTTGGGGATTGTCTTTTGCATTTTTTTTGGTGTTTTTAACTCAAAACCCCCTGTTATGGGGTTTTAAATTCATAACCCCCTGGTAGGGGTTTTAAAATCAAAACCCCCTTGGCTGTGCTGGGGCAAGTGATGGTTCAGTATTAAAATCTCACCTAAAATAAACAAAATCAAAGCAAAAAATCAGTCACTCAAGACCGTCTCCCACCCCAGGGGGGGATTTCATTTCGGGGGGGGGGGTTGAACCCCGAACACCCCCCCCCCCTGGCTACGCCCATGACATATAGTATGGTATGCAAAATCAATACTTATAGTAAGATTCTAGTAAATACTTAAGACTTTAAAAATAAACAAGAATAATTCACCTTAACTTATAAGGTTCAGTAATATTGTCCACACAGTGACAATCTTTCCAGACAACAACTGGAAATACAAGTAGATTTGGCTTCCAGCTAAAGATACTGTCATCGACGATCCCTAAGTAAAAGTTCATAGTAGCATCAATAACTCACAACTTCACAACGCACCACCAGGTATGGATATAACAATCCGCAATCTGGAATCTGGAACCTCAGTCTCGTAAATCAAACTTGAAACATCAGACAGAAAACTTGAGACGAACACCTCAGACGGAAAACTTGAGATCAAAACCTCAGTACTGTAACCTAAAACTGAGATCTCACTCCTGAAACCTGAGACTGAAACTTGACACCAAGTCTGAGACTGAGACCCTATAGAAAGATAAAGAACAGATTCTTCTAATCTTCTAATCTATATACAAAAAAATACGAATACAATCGAATCCAAATAAAAATTAACTATATAATATGAATAAAAACTTACCCTAAACATGGATCAAGATAATCCTTAAAGAATATCTACCAATGACAACGATAAGGCTATCCAATACCAGATCCAAGGAGAAATTCAAGAGCTGACCAAAATATAGCTCAACATGGCGTGAATGCACCAGACGAGCTACGACAAAATACGTCATAAAATATTATGACGAAGCAAATAACGCAAATTGAGTCATCAAGAGTTAATGAAAGCGGCGCCACTAAACGGTGAACATTCAAAATAAAATTAAGCAACCAATTCAATTGTTGCGACAGTCTGTCCATCGTACAAATAGTCGTGCTATGATCAGGGCCGGTCTTAGGCCACTGCAACCTATGCGGCCGTAGTGGGTCCCGCAATTTCATAGGCCCCGCGCGATGCGAATTCAAGTTGTAATTAGTTAAATTAAACCATTTTAACTTATTATTAAAGGGTTCATGGAATTCTTCTGAAATTATAAAATATAACAAAAAGTCAGGAAAATGTCTTGAGATTATTAAAAATCTTCTGAAAACTGATGCAAATCTTAAAACAGACAAAATTGTCATTTCGGGGTGTCATTCAATGTGGAAAACGCCAAACCTACTCGCGATTAAAAAAAAAAAGGCATTGTCAGCTTTCATGTAATAAAAATGTAATAATAAGCCTAATTTTAACCAAAACAAGAACTTCAAATACTTAATTTACTTCAATAGTCACTGGGATGCAAATATTGATCTAAATCTATCTCGACCTATTATATATACCTATATAAAAAAAATAATAAAAGCGATATTCTGCTAGTCGATAGTAAATCTAAAAGGCAGATCTGAATGTTTATCAGCTTTTTTTTGGAAAACTACTATCTAAGTTAGATGGCTCGTAAAGTTAATTTAACAGTGATTTTGTACTTAGTAAAGCATGAATAAAATGCAAAGACAAATTTATTTTCTTATACAAAATCTTAATTTTCACGTATTATCCTTATCACAACCCAAATTAGGCCCCGCGCAATCTGTTTCGCATAGGGCCCCGCAACCTGTAGAACCGGCCATGGCTATGACAGTAGCCCAGAATCCCACGCATTGCCAAGGCCGCCATTGGTGCTGAAGAGAAACGTAACTTCTTTATCTTCTCCTAATTCTTTGTTGTAATGTAGTTCACCTCTTAATGTGTAAGAGAATTAAGGGGAGGTAGCTTCTACTGTTTAAATAGGCTGTATAAGAATAAGTTGAATTACATCCCTTAGAATTTGAATTCCGAATGCTTGTTTACAAATCAGTATGTCTGGGAAAAGAATTACGAGTTACTTAGCCATAGTGGGAGAACTCTTGTTTGAACCTTATAATTTACTGAATTATTATCTTATAAAATTAGAATGTCGAGATGTGCTAAAACAAGCCAGGGCTGTATGTTTTTAAATCTATGATTATTAGTTATTTATTGCCTTACAAAAATTTGTCGGCTTATAAATAAGGAATCGTCTTTTTGTAAAAAAAAATAAAAAATTTAAATATATTTTAATGTTTCATTACATTTAAGTTTGCAAAATTACAAAAGCTCTTTATAAAATAATTCACTCAAAGATCTGAACGAACTAAATTACTTATCTTATCTTATCTTATATAATACAGACGTTACTTCAAAAAAGAAGATGATTACGTCCTACGCGTCATGCATTTAGTCATGCATATTAACCAATGACTTAAATTCTGCCAAGTCACTGGTTTTTCTGGCTAGCTCAGGCAACCCATTCCATGCTCTAATAGCACTAGGGAAGAAGGAGTATTTGTACAAATTTGTCCTAGCATATGGGACGAGGAATGTGCCTTTATTTTTGTGTCTTTCAGAGTATTTTATTAAATTTTGTTTTTGTATTTGAAGATTATGGTTCAGTGTTTTATGTATAATTGCTACTTTACTTTTGAGTCTTCTGTCCTGAAGGCTTTCTAAATTTAGTGATTTTACTAATGGTGTTACCCTAGTCAAATGTGAATATTCGTTTGTTATGAACCTCACTGCTCTATTTTGTGTTTGTTCCAGTTTCTTAATGTTTTCTTGAGTTGAGGGGTCCCACACGGTGGATGCATATTCTATTATTGGCCTAACCAAGGTTAAATAACATTTTAGTTTTATGTTCTTATTTGATTTATAGAAATTTCTTTTAATAAACCCTAATGCTTTGTTGGATTTTTTTATAGTTTCATCAATATGTGGATTCCATGACAGTTTTTCATTTATTATAACACCTAGGTATTTTGAGTTTTTAGTCTGTGTTACTGGTTTGCCATGAATAAGATAAGTGGAATTAATTTGTTTTAGTTTTTTTGTTACTCTTAACAACTGACATTTTTCTGGGTGGAAAGACATGCTCCAATTTGATTCCCATTTCTGTAATTCATCTAATTCTCTTAAATTGTTTACTGTTTTCTATATTTAAAAGTCTAGATTTGTGTAGGCCTATCATTATATACTTTGAGTGAGTTTATACCTTCATATAATTTTAACCATCATTGCTTTTTCGCGGAGAAGGGGAAATTTGGGCGGCAATAAAAAAGTTACATTTTTTAAAAAATCTATTATCATTACTCATTAGTTAATTAAAGAATGTAGTTCAGTTTCTTGGAGTGTTTCTAGGGTAAGTGATTTTACTAATGACTAAAGGAGTTACATTATTCAAACGTTAATATTTATTTGTCACAAACCTTTAAGTGCTTTTAGATCTTTTTTTTTGTGACTGATTTAGTTTCTTTTACTTTTGAAGTGTAGCCTAAATGGTATTTAATAACTTTTTTTCTAAAAAATTAAACAATAATCAGCCTAAAAATTTAAATAATGTACTTAGATATTGATCTGTATAATTATTAACAGCTTTTCAGAAATAATAATTTTAATATTAATACTAATAAAGCGAAATTGTTTACCAAAAATTTAAAATGATGACCTTTGACTTAAGCCAATCGTCTTGGCAATACAACATGAAAACCATAGACATAGTCTATGATGAAAACCAACAGTTAACAGTATTATTGAGTATAGATCTAGATAATTATTGATAATAAAAATAGATCTAGACCTAGGATATTATAATTATAGTAGAACTTGATAGATCTATATATTTTAGATTCAAATATCTTTTTAATAGATTCTATATCTAGACTAGATTGCTTTATCATATGATATCCCCTAGACTAGTATTTGTTCTACAGTAACAGAGACTGACAGAGTCTTATCTTATCTTATATAATACAGACGTTACTTCAAAAAAGAAGATGATTACGTCCTACGTACATCAGTTCAGTACATGTGAACTCTCAGTGACTCTCGTACTAGATCTTAGTACGTTACTCATACTGTCGCTACTACTTACTAATTACTAGATTCTATCTAGAATTTACGTACGCTTTGCCTTTCTCTTACTCTTAGACTTACTTAGTCCTAAGTGACACTAAGTCTTATATTGATTAATTGAATATTCATTTTTCGGTAATCATTCGATGGTTGGGTCCCTGCTGAACAGTTACAATGCTATGCAAGTCAGCCAAGTGGCACCTCCCAATGACATACTCACACTGCATACTCTAAGTCTAATTATGATATTAATTATTATTTATTGGAACTAGATCTAAAAATTCTAAATCTAAAATTAGATCTATGAATGATCAATGATTATTCAGTACAGCCGTAGTAGAGATCCAGAAAATTAAATTATGATTAGTTTATAATCTATTGCTTGGCTCTAGATCTTATAGTATTAGTATTAGATCTAGTACTCTATAGATCTACTGTCAACTAGATTTACTAATGATTTAATATGGTAAGAATATAAACTCCATGTAATGCTGTCATATAATATATAGACTAGTATAATTGACAATCACAATGCCTGAAGTTAAAGGATTTCACTTCTTTGAGTAAGTTTATTTTTTTTATATTCATATATCTAGAGATCTAGATCTTAATAATAAGATCTAGATCTATCATCTAGATCCACTGTTATAATTATTTACTTTTATCTAGATTTCTACATTTCTAATCTCTCTCTCTCTCTCTATATATATATATATATATATATATAATTATTATTATGTAATTATATATGTTTTAGTCTTAATACTTTAGATCAGTGATGGGCAAACTATGGCCCGTGAGCCAACACTGACTCCTGCAAAAGTTTAATTAGGCCCGCCACATGTTTTCAAAATAAAAATTTTAAAAGTACAAATTTCCTTCAAAATGTAAGAATTCAAGTTTTCTGTACCAGATGAACCATTGGAATAATATTGCAAATTTTTATTTCCATGATACACTCAAAGTTGTTGTCCCATTAGTACAGTTTCATAAATTGCCTAAACTAAATCCTTGAGTCCACTCACCCTTAAAGGGAACAGGTCTGACATTTGTAAAAAAGTAAAGGCAATTGGTCATTATGCTGGCCACGGAACATGACACTGGTCACAGAACCAGAGGACCTGTAGATTGCACAGTCTAAGATACTTCCTTTTTTTTTTTTTTTTTTTTTTTAAATTGTTTTCTTAAATATTTTGGCTATAAAAGATGGTTAAAAAAAAGGTAGAAATTATTCTAAATATGTTTTTCAAGAAGCACTTTTATTTTAAACTTAAAAACAAACCTCTGATGGAAGAATTGCTCAAGTTTACTTTTAATAATAAATATGTCTGAAGCTGATTCAAATAAGATGAACTATTATGGAGACACTCATAGCTTCATACAGCATTAGTTCTAGTAAAATTGTGATATCGTTCATTCTTATTTTAAATTTCTGTACTTTCTTAATAAAATATTTTTATAATAAAATAATTATGGCCAGCCAAAATTTTTCATTCATTTTTGGCCCGCTCTTCAAAACGTTTGCCCTTCTTTGTTTTAGATCATAAACCCAGACATCTAGCCTTTCAAGATCTTGATTTCTTGATCTATCTAGAATAGATCTATCTCTATCTTGTCACTTTTGTCCAAAAGAAAAAGTACCCCATTCAGAGCTTTCGATCTATTGAGATAATGTAATCAACTAATTTCAGAGTTGGGTGGAATAAGGGGGTCCGAAAAAATCCTGAAAGTCAAAACTTAAATTTTTACCCAGTTTCATACCCTCCCCCATTCAATTTTTTCTAATGTTCAGATTTCATTCATATATTGCAATAGAAAAATAAAATATCTGTAAGATGTTTTCAAATAACAATTTTTTGTCAGGTAACTTCTCACTGAGAGTTAGGAACATAAAAAAAAATAATTTTGGAGGAATGACAGTAATTAGCAAGCTTAATGTTAGTGATAAAACTATTCTTTCAATTTTTTCAAGAGGATGTTTTGTTTTAAGCTGCCTGTATCACGAATGCTGATGTTAAAAAGCAACAACAGTGTCTGTCCCAGTAAATGCATTTTTCTACATCTTGTGATGATTACAAATGCATTTATTTGTTTTATTAAATGCCTAATTATTTCCCCACAGTATGACATGACTGTAACATAATTTAATAGCCGAGTTGGGTTATCCGTCACCTGCATGCCAAAGGCAGATAAAGCCTTGCAAAAGCTTATAAAAGCTGCCTAGTCATGTGATATGTGCACTAGACAGACTTCAGTCTATCTGGGATTAAGCTGAAATTGTGCGCAATTATTTCTTTTACCTGACAACACAAGAATCAATAAAGAAAAATTAACCAATTAGTTAATAAACTATTGGTAATAAATTATTTTATTTAGTATCTTGAACAAAGGAAAGAAATTGTACTTGACAGATGTGAACTCTTGAGCCCTGAGTGAAAGGTTGATAGCCAGTTTTAGTTTTGTGTTGTCTGTCTGTCTGTCCATCCATCATGTTTATATCTCATAAACTAGAAAAGATAGTGAAAATCCCACATCATGATATTTTAGTGCTTTCAAAGTTCTAATGCAATGGCTACTTTTTTTCATTTCTGATTTTTTATTTTTAAAATCAACTATGCAAGCAGTGTTTCATAATAATACACCATTTTTACAACTATTTACTATTAATTGTAAGAAAACTCGGGAGACAATTTAGTAAGGAAGATACATATTTATCATATTTTTAACACATTTATGCCAACTGTTTTAGATTTTGTGTCCAAAAAATGTTTTTATTAATTGTATTGCTAAGTGAGTAAGTTCTGTCATACTAACTACTTCAATTTAAAAATAATGTTTCCTTTTTTTTAAAGAGAAAAAATCTATTTAGTATAAATATAAGTGGACTATAATTTAAAACAACAATACATTAAGTAACTACATTTATTACTCACGTGAACTGTGAACTGCTGCTCGGCTGCGCATGGGGGGCACCTAAATAAAGGGGAAACGTTTTTTTTTTTTAATAGGAAAACGTTTTATCTGTTGAGGCTTTAAATGTTAGATTGGCCCTTTACAAAACAATCAGATCAATAAGATAATCCTTCAATAACATCAGTTAGGCCAGGCTCCACCTTCGCCTATCAATTGGTCTGTTGGACCGTTGGTGCACCACACAAGATCTGTCAACCGTTTTTCTCATTTCCTCTCTATCCTTTGCCTTTGATAGAATTTCATTCACTGGCAGGGGCAGGCCTGTCCATTCTTTGATGTAGTCTTCCCATCGATTTCTATGTCTTCCTCTTCATCTTCTTCCTGGTACTGTTCCCTGAAGGAAAGTCTTTGCGAGTCCTGAGGATTTTGTGATGTGGCCATAGAATTTGAATTTACTTTTTTTGACAGTGGTTGGCAGGTCATCGTGGGGTCCAATGGCTGTATTAATCCTGTTTCTATTCTCTTCATTTGTGATGCGGTCTTTCTAAGTGACACCTAGGATTTAACTATATCTTCATAACCATCAGCTCATTGAATACACATGAATATTAACAATGTAATAATAATAGGCGTAATAATAATAAATCTCCGTATCCTGTGGCATAAGTATCAACAGTATCGGCAACACTTTCGACATGTACATGTCTCTTCTTTTTGTATTCATGAAGATAGGGTTGTAGTTGTTGATTGTTTGTAGTTCATAGTTTCTGATATTCTTTCTGAAAATATTGAAACCTGCCTTTCTACCTGTCTGAGCGGGCCTCTTCGGGGGCCGATTTTGAGTTTGTGTTTCCAAACAGTCTTTGTAACCTTGTTTCTTATGCATTAAAAAACGATCATGTAAACATTCACCAAGATACCCCCATCTTCCCTCCCCCTTTCACAAATGGTCGAGACAAGGGATAGAATCATAGTGCATCGAGAAAGCTAAAAGTTAAACAATTGGTAAAAATATTTCTAATCGCACAGATTTATTATGTCTAGGTGAATCATACATTTAATTACATGACTGATCCAAACTAATTGATACAATTACACTTCATATAAGCTTTTTTTTTTTTTTTTAAGTATTGTTTTTAAAAATGTTTTTCTTGTTTCTACATAAAGTGTCTACCGTTGCGAGAGAATAAAGAGTGAAATTTAATGTAACAATATCATTTTGTGCTAAGAAACAATTAAAATTTCGCCTTTTATTAAAACTTATTGGGAATAATAAAGTAAAAAAATTTCCATGTGGGAAAACTGACCGCTGGTTGTGTCGTTTGTAAAGATGAATGCTTGTAAAGCAATAACAGGCTCTGATTTGGATTTGTTTTTGGTCAACCCCAAGTGAGAGAATTAATGATTAATAAATGAGTTAGTAAGTTAGCGCATAGACTTTTATAGCTATCAACTCTCTAATAGTCTGGAAGCAAGCATCTAAATGTATTAATTTATGGATGAAATATGAAAACTAATCTTCATTTCATCCGCCTTTAGTTTACTTTGAACTGAAACCCTGGTTTCTCCTTTTCTTGTTAGTGTCATTCTTGCACCTGATTGTTCTCGCACATGTGAGATTGTTGTGGGAATGATATAGACTCCAGAGTTACGTGTCCATGTTTACATTTCTCTTGTCAGTGACGCTGGTGACCCCTAAGCTACTTGGTACCGCCATGATCGAAATGCAGATCAGAGTGTTTCTCAACTTATTCTGCCAAATACCCTTGGAGTAGTGTGCTTACAATTCGTCGTTGGGTTGTAGCTTCAGACAGCTAGTCAAACTTTAAAAAAAAAAAAAAAAACCTACAATAAACACACGTCGTTCTGCCAGGCGTCACCAACTTGAATTCTCGCTTTAGCTTGAAGGTTTCGTCAGAAATCCTCAGCCAATACAAACTCGCCTGCGATCGCGCGCGCGCACACACACACACACACCTCGTAACTAGTAGACTTTTTTTTTTTACTTCATAACATCTCCCCGCTTATTTTCCTGTCATACTATTTACATATACACAGACACAGAGATACTGTTCCTTCTTCATGAACAATTAAATCTACTGCCTGAAATGTCTGCCAAGAATCTCACAAAGGTATTTGGACTCCAGGTTGGGTGTCATTTGTAGGCGGAGATGTCTGTTTAACAGTCGTGTAAAAACAAATGGGACTTTGCGTTATAAATATTTTTAAAAAAATCTATCTGTCTGTCTGTCTATCTGTATCCATATCTGAATATATATATATATATATATATATATATATTTATTTATTTATTGATAGATGGATTGATAGATAGATAAATGGATATACATTAGTTATAGATACGTTTGTTATACAATATACATGCGTTTTTTTGTTAACCCATGCAATTCTTTAAGCGGCTATATGCTGTATGCTATAAACGGGCCGCAGATGTCTTGCAAAAGGGTGTTTGTGACACGATGATCTCATATATCGGGTTGGACGAATTGCTATTTTCTTGCTAAAACTACTATCATTATCATCATGATACTACTAGGTTCACTATTGCTTTATTTGTTTGTAACATCATAAAATTCTATGACTCTCTCCAAAAACCTGCCTACGTTGCATGGGTCCAACTCTTTCAACACAGCGACACGTCTTCCATGCTGGCACCTTTTTGTTTTCTACGTTGACAAGCCTTAATGGTGTAGATAGTGTGGCGGTTGTTGACCTGTGACCCTTATTGCACGCCTTCTTTCCAACACCGTGGCCAATCGGTGGTTTAAAACAATATGTGCCCTAGGGATTGTCTTGCATTTATTATGAAATACGCAAACAAATTATTATCACAGCAAGATGAAAGGGAGAAATCACTCTTATGCTTTTCATGTTTCAAGATTTTAGTTTTAGTTTAATTAACCGTCACATTGGTTTTCCCATCGGTACTGGTATATCTCTTCATACCAATATTTAGCTGTTTGTTTTAGAAAAGCACCGTGTTTGTTTTGGATTTATTTTTGTTACGCAAATTTTTTTTTCTATTGTGAAACTCCCTCCACACACACACACACACACACTTAACACGATAATTACATAAGACAACATTATAAACATATCAATTCAACAATATTATTTTGTTTCTAGCATTGTTTTGATATTTAGTCCACAAGAGAGGGGCCCCCAACAATAAAGATAAACAAAAATATCAGAATTTCCAACGAGTTAGTATTTTTGTGCCATTTTATTTTTAAACATTTTTTTTTTCCCCGCATTCTACCGAAAATATTCAATCTTACGGATGGAAACATTATTTTGCCCTCTTGTACCAGCTCTGATTTACGACAGATCGTCAACCCAGGGCCTTGCTCGCCACAAACTAAAAAAATATAGGTCTATATTTTGTACTAAAATATGCATTGCATATTAAATATTGTTTTAATGAAATAAATTAGCATGCTTTTAGATATTAGTATTATTTTTAATAAATGGATTTTTATTGAAGCTTTCGAATAAGTGTAGGTACTTTTACAAAAAAAATCTGCCCCTGGGCTTCCATATAATTAAATCCGGACTTGATTTATGACGAAAGCAGTAGTTTTGAAGTGAGTTGAAATATAGTTTTGAAATCGTTCAACATCTTGTTATTTGATTTGGATTCTCACATCTATCTACATTCAAATTGAAAGCTGCAAATATATGTGAAATAAATTCAGTTTATTTTGTTGTTGAATCTCAGCTTTGTTCATGACTTGTTTGATTATAAAGTTATACGTCTACTAGTTGTGTACTAGATGTCTGGGGCTCCAACCGAACGCATCAGACAAGGTTGTTAACGCCGGAAGTGGTAATGGTCTTAAGCCCATCATTACCTACAAAGTGCTTCCAATGGCATGCGTCTCAAATAGCCTCTGACAACCAGTCCAACTCCTGGCCTTTACGTGTGGCTCAGTTACTGAGCCTGGCGGAACCGTTACCACAGACAGGAGAAGGGGCAAAGGCAAGCAACTGGCGCCTAAACCAGTAAGCTTCGGGCAGAAGGGGCTCGTTAGCCTTGGTTGGCTACCCATCTAGGAGAAGGAAAACTCTGAATCCAAACCTCCGCTGCCCTGCGGCTATACCCAAACATGGGAAAGGCTTCGGGAGACAACCCTGAGGAAAAATCAGGAGCTGGTGACCCTTAGGCAGACTGTGGCACACCGTTCTACAGCCTGGCAGATCCTGCGGCGCTACTGATCCCAAACTGTACTGGATACTCCGTTCCTTTGGTCACATCAGCTGCGCGGAGAGGGGGGAACTGCTGTGTGGGCGACATCGTTCCGACCATAAACAATGCCCAGGCTTTCATCTCACTTATTCAAAGCCTTAACCCTAAAAAACTGGAGAGGACACTCCAGCTTCGCCTTAGGCGTCGGCCAAACACAGGAAGTGGCAGTCACCGGTTATAAGCTCAAATGCTCAATTGACGTAGAGCAGGGCGCCAGAGGCCACTTTCGTCGGTGGGAGGGATCCTAGGATTCCAATGGACAGCTACCGCCCGCCTCAAGCTGGGCAGCCCCCAGCCAATAAGGTGCTGTCCCGTCATGCCTGTCTTCCTCGTTTGGGTACACGAGGATAGGACAAAATCTGAAAAGCAGGCACAAAGCCAATGTACCAGTCGACATGAAGAAAAAAAAGAGGAGCTCCACTCTTAAACTGGGCACATGGAATGTGCGTACTCTACAAACTGGACTTAATGAAAACCTACCAGACATAGAAGATGTCAGAAAATCTGCAATAATAAACGATGAACTGTTCAGGCTCAAAGTAGACATTGCCGCCCTTCAGGAAACTCGCTTAGCTGACTCTGGATCAATCAAAGAAAAAGACTACTCCTTCTTCTGGCAAGGCAAAGCCGAAAGTGAAGTAAGGGAACATGGCGTTGGTTTTGCAGTTAAGAACACACTGCTGAACACAGTAGAGCTGAAGTGCAACGGTTCAGAAAGACTCCTATCACTACGCGTTAACACATTTATTGGACATGTGACTTTGATATGTGCCTACGCTCCTACTCTGAGTTCCACACCAGAGGCCAAAGATATGTTTTATGACAACCTTTCGTCTGCTCTTAGCGAGATCCCAACCACGGAACAGGTTATCATCCTCGGCGACCTCAATGCACGCGTTGGATCTGACAACTCTGCATGGGACAGTTGTATTGGGCGTTTTGGTGTCGGAAAAGTAAATGAAAACGGACAAAGGCTCCTCGAGGTTTGCTCACTACACTCCCTCTGCGTCACTAATACCTATTTCAAGACTAAACCGCAGCACAGAGTATCTTGGCGGCACCCTCGCTCCAAACACTGGCACCAACTAGACCTAATTATGGTAAGACAAAAGTGCTTAAAATTTGTCAAGCTTACCAGGTCCTACCACAGTGCAGACTGCGACACAGATCACTCCTTGGTATGTTGTAAGATCAATCTCCTCCCCAAAAACATCCACCATACCAAGCAGATTGGAAGACCCCAATCGGATGTAAGCAAGATGTGTCAACCTGATCTCCAGATACAGTTTGCGGAATCTTTTGAACGCGAGTATAAAAATATCTCTGAGAATACAGCAACTGAAAAATGGGAACACCTCAAGTCCACCATACAAAAGACTTCCCTGGAAATCTTTGGAAGAAAAATTTACAAAACAAAATGATTGGTTCGACTCTAAAGCAGTTATTTTAGCACCTGTCATCAGAGCAAAGAGAGATGCACTCGCTACTTACAAGGCAAAACCTACCCAACACAACCTGCTAAACCTGAAAGAAGCTAGAGCCAATGCACAGAGAACAGCAAGGATCTGTGCCAATGAATACTGGGTAGAGCTCAGTGAGAGTATCCAGCTCGCAGCCCAAGTGGGCAACATAAGAGGGATGTACGAAGGAATCAACAAGGCTCTCGGACCCTCCCAAAACAAGACAGCACCTCTGAAATCAACCACTGGGGAAATTATCACAGACAAGTGCCAACAAATGCACAGATGGGTGGAACATTACTCCGAGCTCTACGCCACAACAAGCTCAGTCTCTGACTCAGCCCTTAAAGCCATCATACAACTACCCACAATGAACGAGCTAGATGAAACACCCACCCTTTCAGAGCTCAACAAAGCCATAGACAACATTGCTGCCCGCAAAGCACCCGGATGCGATGGTATCCCCCCAGATCTTCTAAAACAATGCAAAACTACTCTAATCCAACCTCTACACGAACTGCTTTGTAAATGTTGGCAAGAAGGTGCTGTGCCACAAGACCTGCGGGATGCTAAAATCATTACACTGTATAAGAACAAAGGTGACAGAAGCAACTGCAACAATTACAGGGGAATCTCCCTCTTAAGTATTGTAGGCAAAGTCTTTGCTCGAGTGATACTTCCCAGGCTACAAAAACTCGCTGATCGGGTCTACCCAGAATCACAATGCGGCTTCCGCTCAGGGAGATCCACGATTGACATGATTTTCTCCATCCGCCAACTCCAGGAAAAGTGCAGAGAACAAAGGATGCCTTTATACATTGCGTTTATTGACCTGACAAAGGCCTTCGATCTAGTTAGCAGAGTTGGCCTCTTTAAAATTTTACAGGTAATAGGCTGCCCACCCAAGCTACTAAATGTAATCATATCCTTCCACCAAAATATGATGGGCACAGTGCAATTCAACGGTGCCAGCTCTGAAAGTTTCAGTATAAACAGCGGAGTTAAACAAGGATGTGTCCTGGCCCCAACCCTCTTTGGAATACTATTCTCACTGCTAATCCACAACGCGTTTGACAAATCCACTGAAGGCATCTATCTCCATTCCAGATTTGATGGCAAACTCCTAAATATTGCCAGACTGAGGGCCAAAAATAAAATCAGAGCCACCCTCGTAAGAGATATGCTATTCGCGGATGACGCAGCGGTAGTGGCACACACACAAGAGGAACTTCAGTCACTAATGTCCCGCTTCTCTCAGGCCTGTAAAGAATATGGCTTGACTATTAGCACGAAGAAAACAAATGTTATGGGACCACCTACTACAGCACCACCCTCCATCCTCATTGACGATAACAAGCTGGACGCCGTAAACGAATTCTGCTATCTGGGATCCACAATTACAGATGACCTGTCCCTAGAAGAGGAGATGAAAAAACGCATTGGGAAGGCTGCCTCGACATTCGCTAGACTCAGACTAAGAGTTTGGGAAAACCATAAGCTAACCACGGTGACCAAAATGGAAGTCTACAAGGCATGCGTTATGAGTACACTGCTATATGGCAGTGAATCATGGACCACCTACACAAAGCAAGAGAGAAAACTAAACTCATTCCATTTGAGATGTCTCCGTAGGATCTTGAACGTCACATGGAAAGAAAAAGTGTGCAATACTGAGATCCTTGCGCGATCAGGTATTCCCAGCATTTTTACAGCCCTCAGACAACGCCGTTTGCGCTAGCTTGGACATGTTCGCCGGATGGAGGACATGCGCATCCCGAAAGTCATCCTCTATGGTCAACTCGCGACTGGCACAAGAAAAACTGGTCGCCCCCATCTCCGTTACATAGATGTAATAAAACGCGACCTCAAATCAGTGAACATCAATACTGACAATTGGGAAGACATAGCTCTAGACCGCAACAGGTGGAGAGAGACAGTGACAAAGAAAGCTATGGACAGTGAAAGTACATGGGTCTCAGCCCAGGAAGAAAAACGCACAAACCGAAAAACGGCCAGCTCCTCTACCACCGAAGCAAAAGCCAAGGGGACCCTAACTTGCGCTATCTGTGGATGGGAGTGTCTCTCTAAAATAGGGCTCCACAGCCACATGAGGAAGTGTGCTCTGAGATGAACCATAGTCGTCCTACGACTGAAGGAGGCCAATGATGATGATGACGTCTACTAGTTGTGTACTAGATGTCTGGGGCTCCAACCGAACGCATCACTCCCCCCTGTGAGCAAGATGGAATCACGAATGATCATGTCGTGGCATGCAAAGAAAGGTGAAGGCTGCTTTTTGCATTTCTTTTACCTATTAATTTATCTCGCTATGGGAATCACCCATCTGAATTGTGTACTTGACATTGATTTCTAGGGCAAGTGATGTGGCGGTGAGTTGATTGTTTGACCATGGAAAACTTTTGCTTGCCTTTAGAGCCGGTGAACTCTAAATTTATCTGACCTCAGGTCACGACAGGGCGTCCCTCACTCACCCTCTCCCTGGTCCTCTAAGGGGAAAAAAACGAAAACTTTAAAAATAATCTGGTTTTTGGCTTGTCCATTTAAGTGGCCCCCGTGGTAAAAGCCACATTGTTTTACGTGCGTTCCGTCAGCCACGTTTAAATCTTTTGAAAATCCGATTTAACTCTCGCCAACACATTGCTCAAAATAGGCGGCTAGTTATTAGTCATCCGAAAAGGTAACCTTTCATTTCTAAAATAAAACTATACATCTATGTATCTCTATATATAATTCTCTTCTTCCTTCAACAGTTAAAACGAGAAGAAGTAAAGGAAAGATCACTCTCTTATTTCTGCAAGTCGGACGAACTAGAGTTACGCCACGGATGATAAGTGAAATTTAAGTTTGTATTAGAAAATAAATTCGTCTTTGCATTTTATTCATTCTTTACTACATACAGAACTACTTTACGAGCCTTGCGTGTAGCGAAGTCATACAGTATATCATAAAAATTCTATTTCCTATATATATCACGCTCAATAGCAAGAATTACCAAATGTTTCAATCTATCTACGAGAATTATTGAACTAAAGTAATTCTTCATTAGTTTGAGGAGCGAGAGGCTTCTTTAACCAGATTCCAAAATTACTGGATAATGCCGTTTTTTTTTAATCGCGCGTATGATTGGCATTTTCCATATTGAATGACACCCCAAATTGACAATTTTTGTGAATATATTTCAGGAGATTTGTATGAGTTTTCTAAAGATTTTAATAATTTCGGATATTTTCAGGACTTTTTCGTATATTTTGCAATTTCAGGAGATTTCCAGGAGCTCCTGGTAAATCGACAGGAGGCCGCAGGAAATCGGTTATAAGTTAAACAATGGTTAAATTTAATAATTTATACATTTAGTATTAGCGCGGGTCCTATGAAAGTGCGGGGCCCACTGCGGTCGCATAAGTGCGGAGCCCACTGGGTCACCTAAGGCCGGCCCTGCATGGTACGCCGCCGGTCGACTAGTTTACATATAAATGGAGACGTAAAGTAGAGAATAGATCAGAATGGAGAGATGTGCTAAACCAGGCCAGGGCTGGCCTGTGCTGTAGCGCCACTGGGATGAATGGATGCATATCAACCAATTTAAAAACAAGAAAAGGGCACTTATCGTGTTACGCACGGCCTCAGTTCTTACATTAAATAGCTGTTAGTTTTTTGGTGTATTCAGGTGTACGGAATTAAAGGTCGATTAATTTTGTATTTCTTTTTTAATTCTATGATAATTTTGTGGGAGGTGCTGTGGCTGAGTGGTAAAGCGCTTGGTTTCCTAACCAGAGGGTCTCGGAGCTTTCATCATCTACTCCCATGTCATTCCAGTATCCACAGCTTCGATGATGAGTGACCTCTTCCAGATTTGCTTGGGTCTGCCCACTTTTCTATTTCCTTGCGGATTCCAATGAAGTGCCTGCCTTGTAACATTCATAACTGGTTTTCGCTGAGTGTGTCCTATCCAGCTCCACTATCAGTTTTTTAAATCTTGGACTATGGGTATTTTCTCGATTCTCTCCCACAAGGTGACAGAAGTTATATTTCTCTGCTACCCAATTCCCAATATCCGGTGTAGGCATCTGTTGACATAGGTCTGAAGTTTTCCTATATTTGTTTTCTTGCTTTTGTGCGCTTTAGTCATATCTCTTTTGTGAGCCTGTGACATTAGGAGAATCTGGGAGATGTCTTTGCTGCATTCAGCCACCCAGGAAACACGCTGGTCATATCTGAGGCGCCACTTCTAGATAAGACTAGCGGTTCAGGCCACTCGCCTACAGCTTTTAGCTGCGAACTATCTTGAACTTGGATTTTCAATGTTTTTTTCTAGCTCCAAAGCTTATATCAATTCAATCTGTCTGCCTGTTTGTTTGTCTATCTATTTGTTTGTCTGGTAAAAAAGATTGTACTCTTTAATTCTCCCACACCCATTCTCGGATAAAGTTAAAACGTTGCACAATTTTAATTGGTATACTGAAGACATAACTCTAAAAGAAAAAGAAACAACAACAATTAACCAATTCGTAAATTAATAATATTTTGTTTGATACCAACAATGGAAATTAACCCTTCAGTATTCACAGATAAAGCTAAATATTTAGGGTTTCGTCCCCTTAGATAATTCAACACGTTATTTCTGTCGCTCACATTCTTGAATGAAGCTGAAAATGTACCTAGCAAAGCATGAATCGATTTTAAAATTAACCAATTAGTCAATTAATTATTGATAATTAATTATTGTTTATTGAATAAGGGAAACAACTTTTACATTTTTTAGAAATTTCGTTGTAAGTGAGGAATTCTTTTCCTTTGATAAGCTTTGTTTTCTTTTTAAAAGATTTTTTTTTATTATTTTGCTTTTTTTTTTTTATTTAGATCTATAAATGACCCACAGACGAATCTCACACAATAAATAGCGGCTTTTCTCTCCTCTTGGGGGCCGCTCTTGAAACATTTTCAACATATTTATTTTGTGTAAAGAGCACTGAAATAAATTATGGCTTTTTCAAGTTTTACCTCGTGTATTGGCTTTTAAAAATAAACCTTGGTTTCATTTGGTGTAGGAACTAGTGTGGATTTTCACGATAAACTAAACAATGTCAAGGACGCTAAACAAAAGTTTAATGCTGCCAACTAAACAACAAAGCTACAAACGGAAAAGCTTAGAAAATTTGATTCTGCGGTGCTAAAAAAGTGCACATAAATTATTATATTTCTTTTTTAAAAAGCCTAGCTCGTCAACACTTTATTCTTGACACCGGATGCACCAAAAAGCTGTCTGTTTATAACATTCCCGCCATATATTAAAATCTCTAATACAACGGACCTGCCATCAAAAGAAGTTCTATGTATGGCAAAAGACAGAGAGGAATGGAGAAAGACGGTTGACAAATCTTGTGTGGTGCCCCAACGGTCCAACAGACTAAGGGATAGGTGACAGTGAATACAATGGTGACACTAAAGCTGGTTGGGTCACTCATTAAATTAATTGATTGTTGCTGCTCAGTGTAAAAGAAATATCATTTTTAAACAAATGATAAAAATAAGAGCTACGGCGCCCAGCCTCTGGGCACTAGATGCCCTGGTCTTGGTCCATCCGAAATGCCTGGCCTCTCTTTTGTCTCTCGTCAACCTTGCCATGTAATCTAGAACCTACCTGCCAGACAAGTTACTTCACCATTAAGTTTAGCGAGTCCCCTCGTTCGCCTCAGAATAGAATAACGGGGCCGGCCTAGAATAACTCGACACGCGCCGTGGCCTCGTGCGTCTATATAAGGTGTTTGGCCTCGGGCGACAAGACATTCAATGTCCTTGTAATGTTGACCAGACTAAGTTCTGCAATACTTCTAACTAAGTAAGAAGCTGGATATACTTTCACTTACAATATTTGCTGCCATCGACAGTAAGTTATTCAAAATTAAATTAGCATTTGTTATTATTTATAAAGATATTTTCAATTATTTCTCTGATTATTATTATTATTTAATTAAAAAATCGGAACCACTTTAAAGAAATTTTTTTTTCAGTACTTCTATTTTTTTTTCAAATATTTACTTTCAAATTTTGAACCATTTATATATATATATATATATTTAAACTTGTTGATATCAATTTATCTATGTATATGTATGTATATATCGAAATTTCGCACCATATTTCGTAATTGCAAATTTTCAAAGCCTTGAAGATGTCTGGTCCCTAAGCACAACTTTTCGTGAGTTACAAAGATAGTGTCTAATGAAGTCTCATGACGTCAGTGATCATTTCTTTCACGTACAATTTAACCAGAGGCTAGCGATGTGTTTTTAGCAGGTGTGAGAATATAGAATATAGAAATATAGATATAGATATATAGATGTATATTACTAAATTATAATTCTTTTGAATAGGCTCCTTTTGAAATTTATGCCATTTTCAAACATCATGTATTGAAGTGGATATAATTGGATAAACAAAAAATCACTCTAGATCTATGTGTAGCAGGCCGTCATTAAAAGATCGTTTCATGATACACTTTGTGTCGCACTTCTTGCTGTAATATGTTAAGACCAGACTTTGTTCAAAATGTCTTATAGATCTTTGTTCAAACATTTTTGTATGATGTGGCCGCTAATGCTTTAAAAAGGAATACTGTGTGTTGTGATGATTGAGCAGAAGACTTCCCAAGTCAAAGGTCATATCCTAATGGTGATTGAACTTGTTAGTCCAGGTTAAAGAAGCAGGCGTCATAGTTCATCCAGATCTAATTGGTTCATGTAATGACTGCTTTTTTTTTTTTTTTAAACCTGGGTCACAGTATTCTCATCATCATATTATTCTTTCATCCCCACCCACCTCCCACACAACCAAAAAGACATCTATGTGTTAAAATTAACTATGTCTTGCTTCTATTTTTTATAGCGCATCTTTCATGCTCAATGGTCCAATCTATTTGCTGGACATGTGGAGGATGGACATGGTTCTGTGGGGGTGTGGCGGGAGGGGTTTGAATTTGAACTCGAGCCTCATTCATATGTAGCCAAGCGGTATGGTCACTCAGCCACACATCCCATAGTTCCGATTGTCCCTTATTTTTGCTTAATGTATTGTTCGCTCTTTTAAGCTACACATGATTCAAATGTTGATTTTAAGAATGAACATGTTGATTTAAATATGAAAGCAAGCAAAATATATAAAATTACTTTTAAAAAAGCTAGTACTGCACATTTAAAGTCATATACCTCAATACTGTAATATTTATTTCCCTTTTCAATTTCTTAGTAATAATTTAGTAATTACTATTAATGAATTAATTGTTATTTATATATTTATTTATTCATGTTTTGATACATGACAATGAATAATTGTGCAAAGTTTCAACTTGGTCCAAGAATGGCCAGTTGGGGAAATAACGTGTTCAGAATGTGTACCAGACAGACAGACGGACAGACAGAGTGAGCTAATTTAAGCATGACGCATTATCTGTTCACAACTTAAAACTCTTAACTAGTTCAGCTAGTTTAGATGTCAGAACTGCCATGGCATGTAGATCTTCACCAGAATTCGAACCCGGTCCAACTTGTCCAAACCCAACCACTTTACCGCCCCACGCGTTTGGGAGGTGGAGGGCGGGTAGGGAGCTATCTGGATCTAATGTCTTCTTGCTCACGTACTCTCCAAGAGAGATCACTCCCGTTCGTAAATTAATTTCGTGCATACTTTACTATCACACTTGTTGACCGTGCTCGACCTGGTTACATACACGTGATAGCCTTATCCTCCTACAATACTCTATTTATGGCCCCAATATAAATCATTTTGATAGCGGCTCTGTCCGAGGAAACCTATGCTTGTCTGAAGTGGTCGGTGTACACCCCCCCCCCTCCGACCTCCTTATTTTTTTTCTCTGTCAAACATAAACTTCCTTTCACCCCCTTCGGTTTCTATTTTTAAATACAAGACGCCTGTCTGTTCTCGTCTGGTCAAAACAAGTCGGAGGGACATCGCCTTTGATTCGCTGATCATGCGTGACTCATTTGGCGCTTGGTCATTCCAAACCCTAATCTTTATACGACATTTCGTGAGGTAGAGCTGATAAGATGGGGGGGAGGGGTCAAGCGGCCAGCTCACAGCTTTCTCCATCTGCTGGCGTCAGTGGAACATACGAGAGTGTACGTTTCATTCCAGGTCTTAAGTTCTGAGCGTTAGGGAATCTGTATGCAAATAAACTGAAACTAAGACTTATTTTAGACTGCCCAATGCTTATCCGTTTACGTATAAATATTTTCCCTTGTTTATAACTAGTAGTTATTTATTGAATAACAAAGCTTATATCAACTCTGTCATCTGTCTGGTACACATGTTGTACACGTTATGTCTCCCATTTCTCGCATCAAGTTAAAACTTTGCACAACTATTCATTGTACCCTAACAACACATGAATCAATTTAAAAAAATGACCATTTATTTTATCAATTAGTCGTAATTATTAATTATTTTTGCTTTATATTCAGTACTAAGCCTTATGTAGAGAATTAGGTCGTCGCCTAAAAATGTGAAACTAACAAAAGATAGCTCTAAAACCTATTTTCATAAGCACTTGTCTAGCTCAGTGGTTAGCGTGGCGGTCTTCCAAGCTTGAGCCCTAGAGTTCGAATTAAAGTCGAGCAACCTTTTTTAATGCTTTTCAAAAGCGATCACGTTAACACTCTCGGATACTCTCCCCCCCCCCCCCCAACTGGTCCATACAATTGATTGGACGATACCGCATTGAGCTTGCTAAACGTATGAAATTGCTCAAATCAAAAACAAGCGATACAAATATTTCCAATCGCACCAATGTATTATTGTTAAGTCTAGAATCTATTAGAAATTCATTGAATGAATGAGTCAACTAATTGATACAGTTACACTTAATATAAGCTTTTTTAAAAAAAGTATTTTTTTTCCTTATAAATATGTTTGCCTACTCATAATCGACACTTTATCGTATTCGCATTGATAACTTTAAATCTCCTTGGTAATATCTTTTCCCTGTGACCTAGAAATATCAGAGTTCATGCTTCAGAGAGTTTTTCTATTTCTTCTTCAAGCTTTATGCTTTTTGCCCAAAGTCTTTAAGGGGTAGATGGGGAGAGAGGAGAGGGGCTGTGTAAAATTATGGTGCTGATGACCTCGTGCACATATTTAAAATGGGGAGGAGGGCTTTTAAATGGAACTATTTTTAGTATGACAAGTTTTTTTTTAATTAAGGTTTTCAGTGCCTCTCAGTTGTCAACTTTAAATAATTTAGTTTATCATAATAGTAAAATGTGTATAAAGTTTTGAGTGACCACAAAAGTTCAGTTTCGTTTAGATCATGCTCTTTAGGACAAAGACCAAACTGTCGTGTGATACCATCACATTCTGACGATCCGTACAGATTAATTGATTATTCGTGTCTATTGTGACCCTGCAAAGGTCAACACTTCCGTGTTGTCAAATTGTCCCGTTTTGCTTATTTGTTCCATATTTATGAAATGTTGCTAGCTACTTTATTTTGTAAGACACATACATATTGCAGATATAAAGTTGGCATTGGGGACCAAATTTTGAGAGAAATGGTCAACTAAGTATAGCGAAATCATGGACAGTCCTGACTAGGACACGAAACATGGACCCTCTGGTTAAACAGCTTCGCCTAGCAGCAACATAATGACCAAACTATTCGAACATTCAGATACCCAAATTGTTTGCGTTTTCGTTATTGTGTAAGCCTTTTGTTTAAACAGAGATAATAATACAAACATTTGTATAAAAATTTAAAAAAAAGTAAATTTTCGTTTTAAGATACAGCATTGAAATTATTATATGCAATAATTTTTTTTAAAGAAAAAAGGGATTATTGTAAGAAATTTGGTGCTACTGTGACCCCAGGGCCCAAGCTGACGTCCAATTACAAGACGTATTTCATAAGAGCAGGAGAAGAATAGGAACGTCCTTCTAATGCGTGTGTTGTCAGATAAACAAACTCCAGTGGGGCCTAATGGGTTGGGAGATAATCACATGATGTCATGTACTTTGTAATTGTAGCTGTGAGGAAGGTACATCGTGGGAGGTAAAAAAAAAATGTTGTTTAACATGTTGCATTTTTTCCTTTAGCCCACCTTCCCCCCCCCCCCCCAAAACACTTTTTTCCAGATGGGACCACAGGCAGAGATGATAATCAGAATATCACAAAGCATCCAATCGCTGACTTACTTCCAGAAGCAGATCTTTGAATTCAAACTGTTCGGATATTGCCATTAGATATCACGTTAATTGTTAATTAGAAGCAAATTTTTCTTGATACTTGAATGCCTTTATTAATGTGTTCTTCTGAGGCTAGAAACTTAGATCTCAGTTTAAAAACAAACAAACAAACAAAAAAAAACAAGCAATTTGTTAGATTCAGTGGTCGTGACATCTAAATATTGTTTGATATCTAGTTATATTCTCATTTGTTATGGAGCATCATTTCAGATGTGTAGCCTGATAGTACAAAGTCACTATAGATGGGGGACTCTGATTGCCAGAAAGACGCTAAATCCTTAGCAAATATTTCCCAGAGAGTTATGTCAACTGAAGGTCATGGCTTTGAATTCCAGTCAAGAATTGTATTTTGAATTTTGGAATTTTTATTACGCCCATGAGTCTACCCAACTCTAATGGGTACCTGACACTAGTTGAGAAAAGTAAAGGCGGTTGGTCACTGTACTGGCCAAAGGACACCTTTGTTACCTAGGGGCCATGGAAAATGATGACCTTTATGTCGCCTGACCCTTAGATCGCAAGGTCTGAAAAGGGTACTACATTTATTTATTTAATACCGGTAATTGTTTTTTTAGGAAGGGAGAGTTTTCCCCTTCTTTCAACAGTGCTTTTAGGTGAAACGCCCAAACCACAGTCGTATTTCGAAAACGTATTGAAAGGAAATCAAATAAATCTCTAAATGTTGTTGGCAAACGAAACTCGACTAAAAGGTTTCAATGTTTTCTATGACCAGCTAACCTTTAAGGTGATGTCTATATTTGTATTGCATCTAAATTTAGTTACCTAATTTATTACTTTATTTTTAGAGAGAAACTTTAAATTTGTGGATAGATGTGTAGCCTGATAGTACAAAGTCACTATAGATGGGGGACTCTGATTGCCAGAAAGACGCTAAATCCCTAGCAAATATTTCCCAGAGAGTTATGTCACGTATGGTGATAGTCTGCTAATCAGTCAGATCTCCAGGCGTTGCCGAGGACTGGCACTGTATCAAGTTCACGCTCTGGTTGGCATGTCTTGCTCCGGGCGATGAACTCCTGGTTTGATTTTTTTTTTTTGCAAACTCTATGTACAAGGACAAACTAGACTTTGTGTGTGCTATATCGAATAGCTTAATGTGTTGCTATATCCTTTTCCGATTTACACAATGCTTGTTCTTATTGTTTTAAGGCTATTTTATTTTTGTTAGTATCGAAGGAATCTATCTCCTCGACTGAACAAAAAAAAAGACATAGTTTAAGAGACACTAAAGATAGACACTATTAATATATGTTGTGACATTTGAATCTGCTTAGATTGTGTGACTATTATGGTCTCCTGGTCTCGTAATGTAGTAACTGTGGCGTATCTGGGGATTCGGGGGCCTTGGCCTTTTTAGGGCCCCTGCATTTTGACAGTCGACATCATGACATGAGATAATGTATTTAATTAATAGGCTATGTCTAAATTCCATTTGGTACAATATATATGTAAAATTAACCAAAAAATAATCATTGAGACTCTTTTAATGAATATTACCGTTGTTTATTGGGGGATATAATGCACTAGTGACAAAACTCAATTCATATCGCCTCACGTCGTGCTTTCTGTGCAGCAAAGTCATCTATAACATCATCTAGATCAATGCTGTCTAGTATTTTGACTCTGTTTGAATAGCAATAATGCATGGCAGTGGCGTAATATTTAATATTAAATCTTTAAGAAAATTGGGGCATTCCTTTGTGGATCCCCCTCAAGTGGGGGCAGGTGGGGACTTTCGCATTGGACGCCCCCTTCCCGCACTCCAGCTACGCCACTGTGAAGTAAATCGTTATACTTTTATTTGTAAAACAAATTTCGTCACGGATAATAAAGATTATTATTATATTATTTTCCACATTTAGAAATCTTCTGCAGAGTGAAAGTCATTGTATCGGCGACAAGGCGGAATTTATTTTTTCATCACCACTTTAAAAAAAAAATCAAAATAGAACTGTTATCATCTTTTAGTGTTACAAGCTTTTCTGCTTTAGGCCATAGGGGCAGGCGTAATGGAGCAGACGAAGGTGATTAGGACTTGACCTTAATTTGTACATTTTGGTCAGCACATTCATGATGCATAAAGGTTCTTTTGTAAAGCAGCTAATATTTTTTGTTCAATGTTCTACGTGAAATTGAATTGCAGTTTTTTTTATTTTATTTGCTAAAACTCTCTTGATTGCCCATCAGAGTAGGCCTACATGGCGCCCCCCCCCCCATACAGAAAAGTGTTTTTCATTACCTTCAGACGACTTTGCCCCTTGACTTTTTTTTTAAAAAGTAATAATAAACGTTTAATTTTTTTTTTAAACGCGATCACAAAATAACCCGCCCGTCTGACTTTTTTTTTTTTTAAACATCTGATCTTGACAGGTCTGTGTAACCATGTCACTATATAATGTCGTCAGACATGTCAATTGGGTTCTGTAAGCGAATTAGTGGCTGTTAGAGAGGTAGCAATGTGCTCGAGACGGGGAGAGGGGGGCTAGAGGTGAGGAAATACATGTTATCTGCATTAACATAGATCTGCCGGCTTGTTGACTTTATTATTTATTTTATGATCATCTGGTTTTGTTTTTCTAGTCAAAGCACATTTGTGAAACGTGTATTTGTAATGTATCTATTTTGATTTCGTTCTGGTACGTAGATCCATGCTGTGAGTGGTATACGGTGGTACTGTCAACCTGCTACAATTCGGTCCACAATGCATATAGTGGAAACTTATTCAAGTCTGGCCTTCCCTTTTCAAAATCGTAGTCCCTGCCTAAATATACAAAGCCAAGCCCGCTTAGAAAGAATAACGAGATGGTTAGGCTATCGCAATATGACTGCAAAATTAAAGAAATAGATTTTAGCCTATTCTACATCAAACGTCGGATTACAGATGTCTAAAAAGACACATTAAAGTGCACATTAATAACAGCTAGTTTACACAGCACTGCACCTGCTACTTTAGATTGCTTCCCTCTATATGGTTGCCACTTAAAAATGTAATAAAGAAGAGTTACATCCCTTGAGTAAATGGTCTGCGAGTATAATGACATCTCCTCTCCTTAACATAGTCTACAAACACATGCACATTATACTCTTTTTCAGTATTCATAATAACCTCCATAAAGATTTGTAGATCTAGACCAGTTGAATGTGGGAAATAACTATTGAAGCCTGACCTTGGTCGCAGACGACAAAAGAAAGAGTGGGATCATGGGAACTGTTATAAGACTATTCAAATTTCCCAGTTTGAAACTCGTTTTCGGTATTAAAATAGTTCTTTTTATACGATTTGCTAGATCTATATATAGACTTGTTATACGTAATTGGCTGATTTACCATAGACAACAGTAATATTGGCAATCTCTTAATGTACATTCGTTAAAATGTGTAGATTTATTTTTAATACAAATGTATGAATGATTAAAGGTTAAATAGAAGCAAACTGTGTGGATTTCTTCCTGTGTAGATTTGATTGCACTCTTACGTATTGCAGAATGATTACAGCTGGATAACGAATTAAAATCTATAATGAAGACCTAGATTTAGATCTCAATCTGATATATAATATAGTTTTTATTTCAGGAAATAAAAGTAGAGTGCGCGTTTAGATTTGGATTCGGTTTGATTCACTAGAACTGAATGAAAGATTTAAAATATTTGAACGTGTCCCCTGTTTCAATAAACTTGACCAGTACGTCATATCTAAAATTAGATTTAAACCTGTCAAGTTTTTCCTTTAGCTCCCCTTTGGGTGGCTTTGTGCGGGAAAATCCCATTGACATTGTATCGGTGAGTCAGAGCTAGAGGGAGTTCCAATAACTGTGCTCCACATGAACTGTGTTGGCTGAGCACACCACTGAAGGGACATATCGCGACAGTGTTGACCTAGTTGGCGAGGCCAGACGAGATCTGTTTTGTCATCTTTTCTTGGATCTTTTCAACCTATTGTTGTGAACTTTCTCAGAGATTTTTTTAAGGATGAAGTCTCTAAATGGAAGGTAGATCTATTCTGCTTTTTTTTTCTAGATCAATATTAGATTTAAAATAAATTGCCTAGTAGACTCTAGATATAGATTTATATAGATCTAGATACACTTTATAATTTATATATAATCTAGATCTAGAGTCTTAAATCTATAAACGATATTACCTAATTAGCCTAATAGGCTAAATCTAGTCTATCTAGAATTCTAGATCTAGACATCTATATGTAGGACGTAATCATCTTCTTTTTTGAAGTAACGTCTGTATTATATAAGATAAGATCTATATCAATTCAAGTATATCTAGATATCGGTAATCCTGTATTAAATTGAATCATTGATTGATCTATTATCTATACGGCAATACATAGAGCTAGGATCATACACATTACATAGACCCGATACTAGACTGTCTATAATTCTATAGGGAGATGATTTTTATGTTCTATAATTTATTTTAGATAATACAATAATAGGCCTACTAGAGGGTCTAGGTTTTGCTCTATAGACTATAGGCCTACTATAAATACTATAGATCCATACTCTATATCAAGATATGAATCTGGTATCTATAGAATATAGACATTATAGACACTTATCTAAGACAGTAATTAGGTCTATACTTAATTATAGTATAGGCATACTTTATCTACAGATCTTGATACTTAAATAATATATATATATATATGATTATAAATAAAATGTGTTAAAGTTAACTTCCTTGGTGACTTGGTCATTCTAGATTCTACATATTTTCAAATTGAATGGAAATAGAAAGATCTAGACTAGGCTATAGATTATAGAATCTAGATCAGACTCTATCTAGATCTAGATATCTACAAATCTTTTCATCTAAGAGTTTATAATATCTCACTGAAACAAATAAATAAAATATGTTCATAATTAGATCTAGATCATTTTTTTATGAATTTAGATAATATTTGAACTGGTTTTGGAATATGTTTTGTTAGGGAAATCTTAGTTTCACTATCCATTGCAATGTTGATGTCTCCTTACATTTGTTAAACTACTAATGTATTGATTTAGTCTGCACGTTATTTCAAGGTTTCTAGCCTCAACTTTACATACTAGGTCTATTTCACCATAAAATCATAAGGGCCATGGTTGTGCTAGTGTGTACAATTCCTAGTCAAGGAGCTCCAAATGATAACTAAATACTATTTTATAATGACACTGATAAAGCTGTGGGGGCGACCTAAATAAAGACAGTTTTGACCCACTCAATGTAGGGCCTGTATCAGGGGAATGTTTGGTATGTGTATGTGGGAGTAGTATTTTTAGCTTGAGAAAATGGCATAGGTCATGATAGATGTTTTATACACTGTGTTACAGAGAACCACTCAACCATAAAGCTGTGTTAAGTCAAAGTGTGTTAGATCTGGTAATGGGGGAAGCTAATGTTTGAGCTTAGCATATATCTTTTTATACAATATACCAGTTAAGTCTGTAGCTTTAGTGTAGTTTAAAAAAAAATATGTATATTATATTGGTACACTAGTGTACACCTTTTTGTTAAATTGGTTTTAATCGACATAAAAAAACAAAAAAACTTTTCTTTCTTTCTACCGTAACACAATACTTTCAAACTCATATTTTTCAAATCTCCATATATTTTAGCAGTTACAATTATTATGATACAACAAAGTAGTAAACATATTTTGACACTATGTTTACTTCTAACGTCCAGGTTAAAATTGTATTTTGTATTTGTATTCAGATATTTTTTTTTTTAAGTAAGAGGGCAAGTAATTATGAAATTTGAACTATTAGTTTTTTTGTTGGTGAAATAAAAATATGACAGGCGCCTGTTTCAACTGTTTCAAATGAAAGTTTAATACCATGCAGATGGCCCAGTGTAAAAGGTCGTTAAAATAAAATGACTGTCATTGTGTGTTCTCCAAGAGTGGTTAGAACCAAACAGCTTAGAACAGTGATGCCCAACCTAATTCGACCAGCGGGCCGTTTTAATTTCCGACACTCGTCTCGCGGGCCACATGACCGAAAAGTTTCAAAAACGAAATGAAATTGTTCTGAAACTATTTTGGTAGTAATTGTCGATTTAATACTTAATTAATAGGCTATTTGACATTTTTTTTTACGCGTCAGAAAACAGTTTCATTTCTCTACTTAAAATGTGATAGTATAGATAGCTTTACAACCGACTCATTTTTTTGGTCTTGCTTTGGTCATATTCCCATGGATCCTCCAATCTCTACGCGTAGTTAACAATCTTTTATTTGCGACTCAAACCAAAAATGCAGCGATATTTATTTTAAAATGCCGTTTCTATGTTGTCGTTTTATTAAACAGCCCACACTTTCTTTATTTACTTCAAAAAAGGAGGTGATTTATTCAGTAAATATGTTGCGTTATTAACATATTCAACAAAGTAAAGATAGGTTCACTTTTCGTGGTAGATTCTACATTCCAATGCACACACCAATGTAAAAGGTCATGGTGACCAATCCATCAGAGAAAAAGTGAGGACCCAAACGTAGGTAAAGATACTTTTTTTCAACTTTTGTTTTGTTTGGAAGGGAGATTTCTACTTTTTGTGCCGACGTTACGGCGGGCCTGATGGAACCACGTCGATCTGGCCCGCGGGCCGTATTTTGGGCATCACTGGCTTAGAATATACTGTACAAAAACGTTACCTCTGACTTTTCGATTGGTCATTTTATGCTTCGGATCCCATTCAATTAGGATTAGTCGCTTCTACGCTGTGTCTTATGCAGATAAGTCAAACGGAGGTAATAACGAACTCCAATAAACCAGGCGAAAGGCCTACAGTGTAAGTTAGTCGACGCTGATGTCGAACAAGAAGTTTTGATGTAACGAAGGGGGGACCGTCGAATGTCGGCAGGCTGAATCTCTACGTCCATTAAAAATAAAATGAAGCCCTAGTCTTGTTTTTACGAGTCGCGTCATTGTCTCTAAGTCAAAACTTTCCCTTTCTATGAAACAAATAAGTACCGTAATTCCCAATCGTGCCGTCACCAAAGTGTTATAGTGCAGGTCAGAGGTCAAAGGTTTAGTGGCTTCTTCTTTTACCTCCCTTATATCTCACCCCTTTGCCATTTTGTAGTCGACATGTGCAGCTGATGAAGTCCTTAATCCATCAAGATTGTTTGCTTCTGAATGTAATCATTCAATGTCATACTTAACAAACAAACACGCAAACATATGCACTTGCCACGCTATAAGAGTCTGTCGTAGGTTTATATGCCCGAGTCAGCCTGGTCAAGAAGACCCTGAAAAGGATTATTTGATCAATGTTGGTAAAGGTGTGAGTACTGTGAATAAGTTGTAATTTAACTTCATGAGATTTTTATTGAAACTCCACCTACACTGATCTATATATTCTGTTGGGCTTTTGTGCTGGACAATTTTGCACAGGGCTTTTTTTTTTGTGACGGTACGCACAGGTACGGCGTACCGGGACCTTTTTGAAAAAATTATGACTTTTCTTGTATTTTGACATATGTTATTAATGTTTAACTATTTTAAAGTTAGGCAATCAACTACTGAGTACCGGTACCTTTTTTTTTTTTACAAAAAAAGCACTTTATATACATATTTATTTATTTATATAGTAACTTCCAAGGCCTTTGTCTTTTGTTTTTATAATACACGATTTTAACAATTTGTAATTAAAATTTTCCATAATCTGCCAACGCTCATTAAAATATGGTCTGTTTATAATAAATCTGTTTAAGTGGCTTTGGAAGAGTATTCAAAGGAAATGTGTGTTGGTTCAGTGTCTCATTACTCTGTGTTGACTTAATACACATCTAAGTGACCAATTTATCTAACACTGAGCATCAAAAGCATGACATGTTCCTTAAATGTTGTTTTTGATGTAGTTCTTTTGTGTGTGTGTGTGTGTATTCGTGGATAGTGTTGTGTTAACTCTAGTATCTAGTCTTGCCTTTGATAGTGAAGGATAGAAAGTCTTTGTTTTAAGCTGTTGACTTGTTTACACTTTCATCTTGAAATTCGTAAAGCTCATTTTTGTTGAAGTCAATTAATTAAATTAACAATTTGAATGGAAGCTATTATTAATGTCTCTGAAGGTGAGCCATAGCACCAATGCTTAAGCTAGTTGTAACTGGTCTTCAAAGTAAGATCTGACATCACCATAAAAACTTTATAAAACACTATGTTCCATTTTACATTAGTAAAGAAATATCATCACGTGACTTGAAAAAATATTTTCTTTCAACTGATGGCTAAGATAAACAAAAAAATTCATGAAAAAATAAAATATTTTGGGATTGGATTTCAATGATGCAGTTGAGGTTTTTCTCATTTTTCTTTATAATTCTGATGTGATTTTTAACATGCAATTGAAAACTTTAACATATGGTATAAAGTAAAATCTCAGAATCAGTGTTGGCATGCATCAGTGAGTTAAGACAACATCACATTGTGTTTCTGTCATACAACCAAGATCTGTGTTACTATCAGTATAGAGTTTAAAATTAAGATAACGTAGTTAATTTTTTAAAAATAAAACATTTGTATTTCAATGTCTTTTTTCTCTTCCCTTTTTCAGGCTGACCTTGGGTCAGTCACAGTTAGAAAATGACTTTAGAAAGGTCATTCTCGCAGACAACGTTCAACACAAATAATCAAATCACCACCACCATCTTAGCTGAGCGCCTCCACCGTACATCCTTCTGCTCTCCAACTGCTGCTTCACCCTACCATGCGCCGTTGAGGGTGAGCACACCTCGGGCGCACCCTCCCCTGAACAAAACAAACTCTGACCACGCTATACTAACACTCAAGTCCAACCTCGACTACGCAAAGCCTGGATGGTCCCCAACTGGTTCTGTTGATGATGTCCAACTGCGGAAGAAGGAACACAGAGCAGTTTCCAAGCCCCAGAATGCGAGGAGACAGCTAAGCCTCCAGGGCAGCAATTTATCTCCACAAGCTTACTTGCAGAAAATCCCCAGGCGTTCTTCTTTTCCTCATGTTTACAGGCAAGATAGCCGCAGAGTGAGCAATTCCTCCTCCTTCGTGGAATCTAACAGTCAGATCAAGGAAAATAATACACTCAACAGCTCTTCCAATACACAGTTCACGGAGAAATCATCACGTGCTTCTTTAGAGAAATCCAACTCTTCTCAAGAGAGCGCCAAAGGAGGTTCTAAAGAATTTTTACTGGAATTCCCACCAATGCCTAAGTCTGGAACTTCGCTACTATCTGCTGCCAAAAAATCAGAAAAGAGTAAGGAGAAGAAATGCAATCTGAAGCCAGCACAGTCCATGCCAGGCCTTGTCGAAGCTTCAAGTAAAGATTGCCGGGCGTATTCGGCTGATGCTCGCCCAAGGCAAAGCACCTCTTGTGCATTTTTCATGATTTTTAAACGCAAAAAGAGATCTAAAGAAGATAGATCTCCTTCCCCGGTGAGACGGTATTCATACAAAAGTTCCGAATCAGCTCCGAAATCCGAGCTCCACGCAACTACTTCTAATAAAGATAATAGCATCTTAGAATCTTCTGACCCAAAAGAGAGAAGAACCTCCCATTCTTCTAAAGAGCGTAGGATATCCCAGACATCTTCACACAAAGATAGACCCCCTTCTCAGGCGTCATCCTCTAGGTACCAACCAACGCCATCGTCATCTCTCTCCGTTTTATCCCCCAGCACCACAGACAGGACTCCGAAATTTGAAAGCCGATCTCGCTTGCGGCATAGAAAAGATAAAAACACTCACAGACATACGTCAGGGTCAAGGTCACAATCAGATTCACGAAAACATTTGAAGCATCATCATATCAGACACGAGGATCTGCCCCCGCATCCGTCAATCTTAAAACAATCCAAGGAATCAACAAACATAGTGACATCGCTTTGGTCCAAGAGCAAGTCCAAATCTGAGACCAAAAGTAGAGACCAATCCAAAGAAGTAGATAATAGGAAGCGAGTTCAAAACAATAATTCTTCCCACGGTGATACTACTTTACAAACGAAACAAAAATCACAAAGTGAACATAATTCAAAAAGTGAAAATAAGCGAGATAGTGAGGACAGGGACGCCAGGAGGGCACATTACAAAAAGGTCAAAGGTAAACAGGACAACAATAACAGGCCAGAAGACAATAAAGTTGTAGACATTGTCATTAAACCCAAGCCCTCCATCGCAGAGAATATTGACTCTACTTCACAAGATGACATCATCCTTGCTGGAAACCTGTCCCTGCCTTTAAATCATATCAACAAATCAAGGCACAGTTCGTGTGTTGACCAGCCCATTATTAAACCAGAGTCCGCCTCTGATTCAGACTGTGACCAGAAACATGGTGACGATCACTTTGAGGTGTTTGAGAAGACGAGTGCCAGCCAACCTTCATCTCATAAAAAGGTTCAGTCTCCCTCGTGCTCAAACACAAGCAGTTCCAACTCTGACTCGCCCAAAAAGACAGACAATCATCACTCGCAATCATCCCCCAAAAAGGCTAGCGTCTCCAGCTCAGAATCTAGTCCCATCGTGAAGAGCACAGAGTCGGCTTGTGGTTCTACGCCGAACCTTAGGGGCAAGTCTCTGATCAGCACCAGCAAGACCGAGCCCGCGGCCGAGTGCCACGAGCAACCTGCTTTTGATAGGCACCCTGTGAGGTCGAGGTCGCTGCCCAGGTTCGAACCTCACCTTCAGTTTGACGCGGACAATAAAGTGATATCGGACACGGAGGACTTTGAGTATCGGCCGACTGAAATGAAAGGACCTTTGCATCTCTCCTTCTGTGGCTGTGGCTTCCTGGGCATGTACCACCTGGGTGTGGTCACCTGTCTAGTCAATAGAGCACCAGCCTTTCTAGAGAAGATTGAGAAAGTGAGTGGTGCTTCTGCCGGCGCCCTGATGGCGGCTGTTTTGGTCACTGCCAGAGACAAAACTGAGGTAAGAACCGCATAATTAATATAACATCACGGGTTAACCTTATTTAGTCTACATTTCATTTTGTTTTTCACGCTATAGATTGTACAACAGTGACTAATCTTTAAATATATCGATACGAAAACTTAAAAAGAAAATACGTATCGATAACATTCAAACGTGTTAAAAATAACTTGCCCAACAGAAACATTAATTTTTTTACCTATCAGTGATCGATTCCCGGCAGTCGTTTTCATTATTTTGAATATTTTTTTTATTTATTCATTTCATTATAGTTAAGAAAGTTCCAATTAAAAAAACACAATCTCTCCACCTCCCCCAAACTTTTTCCCCAATAACTACTTCGAATACCTTTTTTTTAAAAAAATTAATCATTGTCAAGAAATATAGTATAGTCAAAGGCGGGGGTGGGTAGGGTGAAAATCTTTCTCATCTTCTTTGTCCGCAGCACTAGTACGGCGTTCTTTGATTGTTCAACCCTTTGGGTCACATTTTCCGAATTCTTCCAAAATACTTGGTGATTCATTTGCGCACCCCCCTCCTCCTCACGCCCGCATGTGCAATCTTTGTGTGGTTTTTAATTTTCTGACATTTTTAACCTATCCTTATTGCGCCAATTACTAATTTCATTTTGTTTTAATAACTTTTTATTTGTGTGGCTGATATACAAATAGTAATTTTAAAATTGCTTGGCGACATCAATCTCTTATTAAGACAACGTAGCTTTCAACCTATCTATAAGTTATAAGATATGTCTTCTCTTTGTTTTGTGGAATGGCTTATATACGAACCGACGATATAGCATTACTGTGTCAGGATTTATAGATAGATAGATAGATAGATAGATAGATACCCATATGTATATATAGATATATATATATATATAGATTTAGATATATATAGAGAGAGATATCACGGATAATAAAAAAAATCAATACAATACTTTGTATGAGTTGAACTACTAAACTCAGCTCTTTTTGTGGCGTGTTTTTTGCATTTTTTGTTTTGTTTTGCACGAATGTTAGCATTTCTTATGAGTAGGCCGTAGGAAGTGGAAATGGAAACAATAGCCCCCCCCCCCTTCTTTGTGTACAGGTAGAGATAGGCGGCGGGGAGCGTAGTTTGAATCATGAAGTGGTGTGTGTGTTCCCAGAGTAGGGAGGTAGACGAAGTCTGTTGGCAAAATCTCATCTGCCTTTTAGTTATTTGTTGTTGTTTGCTAGTACTTTAAATCTTCAGTGTTGTTGTTTTTTTTAGATGTTAATTTTATGCATTGTTATTGTCTGGAGTTGTGTTGGTCAGTTGTAGTTTGATATATAGATGTAGTTATGAATGTTTTGGTTTTGTGGGGTTGTTGTTTTTATTTCTATGACCTACATTTATGTATCACTTAATAGGAGTTTAGAATTCATTTGTACAAATACTCCTTCTTCCCTAGTGCTATTAGAGCATGAAAAGGTTGCCTGAATCTGCCAGGAAAACCAATGACTTGGCCGAGTTTAAGTAATTGATTAACATGCATGACTAGATTGACCTAGGGGCAGGGTTAGGACCTAGGATGTAATTATCTTCTGTATTTTATAAGATAGTGAGATAAGCACTTCCGGCTGGTACTGCATCGGGAGATAACCAAAGAAAATGTTACATAGTTTCTCGTTTGTTTAAATGGATTTGAAGCTGAAATTACTTCTTTCTTTTTTTCCCCAGAGTTTTACATGTTTTCTTTTGAAACTCATTTTTTAAACCGAGCTTCTATCAACTCACTCCGAGCTTCTATCAACTCACTCCGAGCTTCTATCAACTCACTCCGAGCTTCTATCAACTCACTCCGAGCTTCTATCAACTCACTCCGAGCTTCTGTCAACTCACTCCGAGCTTCTATCAACTCACTCCGAGCTTCTGTCAACTCACTCCGAGCTTATATCAACTCACTCCGAGCTTCTGTCAACTCACTCCGAGCTTCTGTCAACTCACTCCGAGCTTATATCAACTCACTCCGAGCTTCTGTCAACTCACTCCGAGCTTCTGTCAACTCACTCCGAGCTTATATCAACTCACTCCGAGCTTCTATCAACTCACTCCGAGCTTCTATCAACTCACTCCGAGCTTCTGTCAACTCACTCCGAGCTTCTATCAACTCACTCCGAGCTTCTGTCAACTCACTCCGAGCTTCTGTCAACTCACTCCGAGCTTCTATCAACTCACTCCGAGCTTCTGTCAACTCACTCCGAGCTTCTATCAACTCACTCCGAGCTTCTGTCAACTCACTCCGAGCTTCTGTCAACTCACTCCGAGCTTATATCAACTCACTCCGAGCTTCTGTCAACTCACTCCGAGCTTCTGTCAACTCACTCCGAGCTTATATCAACTCACTCCGAGCTTCTGTCAACTCACTCCGAGCTTCTGTCAACTCACTCCGAGCTTCTGTCAACTCACTCCGAGCTTCTGTCAACTCACTCCGAGCTTCTGTCAACTCACTCCGAGCTTCTGTCAACTCACTCCGAGCTTCTATCAACTCACTCCGAGCTTCTGTCAACTCACTCCGAGCTTCTATCAACTCACTCCGAGCTTCTGTCAACTCACTCCGAGCTTCTATCAACTCACTCCGAGCTTCTGTCAACTCACTCCGAGCTTCTGTCAACTCACTCCGAGCTTATATCAACTCACTCCGAGCTTCTGTCAACTCACTCCGAGCTTCTGTCAACTCACTCCGAGCTTATATCAACTCACTCCGAGCTTCTATCAACTCACTCCGAGCTTCTATCAACTCACTCCGAGCTTATATCAACTCACTCCGTCTGTTTGTCTGGTCCAAATCGTTTGCACGTTTTTTCTGCCACTTCCCATTCTCGGATCAAGTTGAAACTTTGCACAAATTATTCATTGTTCATGACAACGTATGGATCAGTCAGAAAATTAACACATTAGATGATCAATTAGTCTTAATAAATTAACTTTGTTTTACACCGTCAATGTTCTAAGCTAAGGGAGATAAGCACAAGCTCTGCAATAATGAGAGATAGGGGCAGCAGCAATAGGAGAGCAACGTACACCATTGCGTCCAGTTAGGATTTAATTCAGAATTGTTCATGTAAGTTTACTACATTGTTGTTTTTTATTTAAATAACTTTTATATTGAACTTGTTCACCTCAATTTGTTTCTAGTTTCTACTGAAGAACATTTCAATCAAATCTCACCGAAAGCTAGAAATGAGTCCCACCGTTATTCTCTCCCCTTTCCCCATAGTTATCCTTATCAATCCCCCCTCCCCTTCTGTCTTCTCCTTACACTGTCTATCACTACCGAGGTGTGCCTGATACGTTTCACTTGTGACTTGCAGGACTGGGCAATACAAAATGTGTCTTGACAGCAGCACGTTCTGCACGAATTTCATTTCTTATCTTGACCACACCCCCTCCCCCCCCCTTCCCCACATGACCAAGTGACGTCATTGGCAGGATCTGATTGTTCTAAAAAGCTAATTTTAAAGCGACACTTGGGCTGAAGGACGAAATTTGCGTAAATAAAACAAATCCCCCACCAAAGTTTGCAGGTCTTTCTGTAATCCCACAGCTGTCTACGGACGTTCTGTGAAGTTTGATAGGCAGTTTGTTAGCGAATGCCACACAATGTATGTCATAAGCATTTGCGTTCAGTGTTCTTTGGTTTTGTTTGATTAGATATCGTTGCGTAAATGTTTTTATTTGATTTCATATTCCATGACCTTCATCGTTGGTTGCGTGGCAACTATCTCCATTAGTAGGACTGTCTTTGTCATTGACTGTTGTGTTTACCTACATTTCTGGCTATACCGAAAGTACTTTGCAGTTTCCCTTAAAGTTACGTCATTACTTTATGGCCCTATTTTTTATAATTATATGCATGCACCTGAAGCATAACTAGGTTAAAATAGTATCTAATGTATAATAGATTCCAAATATTAGGGTCCGTGTAGCACATTAGTATGTACTCTCGGCTTTTTATTTTGTAACATTTACAATTTTACTGTTCAAAAGTAATGACAATAATAATGGCAATGTCTTCTATTCCGAACTGTAAGGATAAGTGCAGTGTTTCCCATGACTACACAAACCCAGTTGCGACCAGTATAAAAGGGTTCATAATTAGTCTATCGAAAAAAGTTTTTGCTGGCTGTTTTGTGGGGTTTTGTGTGTGTGTGTGTGTGGGGGGGGGGGGTCTGAGATGATTCTTTTCTCCATAAAATTATCAGATTTGATTACTCAATAAAGTTTGGATGGAAGAGCAGGCGTCCTAGAATCCCATCCCAGGACCAAGATTTGAACTAAGAACATTAGGCTCATTAGCCAGGTTCTTTACAACTTGGCCATCATGTCCCCACAGTTATTTTATCTCCCCGGTATGGCGTTAAGATTTGGAGCCAACACATTGTACAGTGATTTTTAATGCTGTTGTATTTTGTTAAGAGGTTCTGTTTAGATATAGTGGTTATGTAATATTACTTATTAGACAAATGTGGTGGCTCCGTGAGGGCTGTTACGGTGCATGGGCTCCACGGGCAACTAAATGGCGAGAATATCGGTTCGTTGTTAAAATCATCCTCTTTGTTTTATTGTCATGTTAGTCGAGCTTTAAACAATTCTATAGCATCGGCTTTTTTTGTTTTCAAGTAATTTCCTGTCTTCTGCTGAATAACTTTGAGGAGCTATGAGCATTTATAAAAGAGGCGTCATATATTGGAACACCATAAGCTCAGCGTATCTCAGCGTATACCAATGTTAAGGGTTTGAGAAACACTACCCTAGCTGTCGTTTGTTTTGTAACATTCGCGCATTTTCCATTTTGTTATTGCAGCTCCTGTTCCCTAACGTTGCGGACACACACATCGCCCTGCGAATAAGACATTGACATTGTATTTTTCTGTATGTTTACATTTATTATATCGAACAGAGTTGTTGTTTAGCTTGTAGACATTTTGAATACATTCTAACATCGTGACATTTGGTAATCAGCTGTTTTATTTTAAATTTTGGGAGGAGGTGGGTTATTCAATCATTAATATGCATACATGTTTTACTGCATAATGGATGACGCATGTCTGACAGCGTGGCATGTCACATTTCCCAGTAACACCTAAAAGTCAACCTCATGTTAATAGTCAACTGTTGCCGAACTTAGCTTGAAACACCGGGCACGTCCCAGAGACTGTTGATACTGTATCACTATAGAGCCCAGGTTTTTAAAAACAACTTCTTTTTTGTTTGGTTAGTGTTTTGACATTCCTAGGGTTCTTTTTTTTTTTAAATAATTTTATTTTCTATGTATTAAAAAACACAACAGTTCACCGAAAGACACAAGTTTTAATTTAAAACACAACTTTTTATGGGATTTAGTTTGATGACAGTTTTATCTTGAAACCTGTCACTAGTACAGATCACCAGAGAGCTCATCTCTTCAAACTAATGCCCACTAAACTAGAATCTAACTTTACCTATACCAAGTCACTTGTGGCGCCGAGAGAAACAATCGTAACTCGAATCACCTCGCATTGTGAGCCAAAGTTTTTGCCGCTCCGGATGCGAATATTAAATACTGGGTTGCGAATATTAAATACTGGGTTGTTTTCATTCGGTGATTTTCTTTAAAATGAGCTCCAGATCGAATGGGCAACAAAAAACAACTCTTTTGTTAAAACTATGTTGTAGTTGAAGGTCAGGATGAGTTCGACTTGGTGGCTCAATTTCGAATTGATTTTTTTCTTAAATATATGTTCAGTTCAAATAAAAAAGATTTGACTTCGAATCCAAATAACAAAAAAAGAGGGGTGCTTCATTTTATGTGGGTAAGCAGACCTAGTTGTGACCTACATAATATCAGGCATATAAAGCAGACCGTACTGTTGTTTGCCTGTGGCCGACTTAAGTTTTCTTTTCAACGGCTACTCTTATCTTTGGCTTTCCGTTGGTTCTCAGATGTGTATCCACCGCCTTAGTTTCGGAAGCCATTTGCTGGCCCTCCTCTATGCCAGGCACAATCTAACTATGTTTTAGTTGTCCTTTCTGTATAGTATTGCATTATAGGTTGAATGTTTGCTATCACAGCCCGACAGTCCAGTAAAAAAAAAAAAGCAACACTATAAATCAATTACATATTTGAAATGGACACCTATAGATCTACACCGTCCAGTATATAATTAAAAAAAAAAAACTAGATCTACCACTTCTCTAAATTTTGACAGAAATTGTTCTCATGGTGTTTATGAAGTATGGCGTGCCGGAGTTACAAGTACACCGAGGGTGTGAAAACGCGGGACAAGGGTTGTGATTTGATGATTTGTCAAGTTTGATAAAACTTTGTCCTTTGATTACAATAAGAAATAGGATTTAGATAATCTACGCGCATTCCAATTATATCCCTTCATTGGGAGTTCAACACTTATGCACTACCTTGTCTGCTTTTATCCAGGCTCATTTCTTTGTGTTCTCTTATGAGCAAGAATTATGGCATTAGTCTCTGTTGTTTACATAAGCAAAACAAAATTCATTTTCATATAAAATATTTAGGAGTTAGCTCGAGTCGATAGTTATACTATCTTTTAGACTGCGGGAACAACAATCACTTTCATCTATTTCTCTTTATTTCACCACTTTTTGTTAACATACCATATCATTGCATTCAAAGTCAACTCTGCCTTTTTTTTTGGTTCAAATCTTGGTGATCTTTAATGTTCTGAACTCAATTCAATGCTTGTCAACATTCAAGACGAATGTAACATTGAAAAAAACAAAACAACCAGCATATATACCCATTTTAGCTGTGGTCCATTTCTCCTGTTTCTTTTAAAATTGCATATTGGACTCTGTGTATCCACGTTCTATCCGACTTCTCCTTAGTTTGGACTCGGGAACAAATGTAATGGATGTGGCTCTGTTCCTACACTATTTGTTTGTTTTTCTTATGTCTTTGGATTAGCGATATCCGCGAGTGTAACAAAGATTTGGTGTATGCGTTACGTCTTCAAGTCGAGTAACTTATTGAAGAGCAGACGTGGCTCCATTAGTCATAGCCTCCATGTTGGTTTCTCCTCTTTGTGTTGAACTATTAGGGGTCATCACCTTTTCTGCCCGCGCGGGCGTGGGTCAGCAGGTCTTCTGAAAACAAACCAAAAAAAAAAAAACTCGCGTCATCCGAAATTGTCCTTAAAGTTCTTGATATGTTAAAAAGAACATTGCATAGAGTTTACTTGAAATCCTGAAGTTTTCCACTTGTCCTTGGCCAGCTTCTCCTAAAATAGTTTCATTAGTCATGACAGGACACTGTGTTGGGCCACTAGTGATAGGTAGCAGACGAGTTGAGTGGAAATGGATGTCATCAATCAACCGCCATGTTACGCAAGTGGTGACGCAATGCCCTTGCTTCAATGGCGTCACTCAATACTTAGAATGAGCTGTTTGGTGGACCAAAATAAATGGTAATAGACAGATTGGTGGAGTGTAAGGAGACAGGTCATTAGATAGATGCATGAACTCACAGTCATAGGCAGGCCAGTACTAAACAGATAAATATAAATTTAAAAAATATAGAAAATAAGAGCTATCAGAAAATGGTTTAGCTAAAGATTATTTTTTTTAATTCAAATTTTAAAATCTGTTTCATGCATCAATAAAACAAAATCTAGACATTTACTTAAAAAAAATGATTGTGATATGACTGTTGAAACTTTCTAAACATAAAATAACGTATTTAGTTTCTAACTAGACCTCTTGTACACACATATCACCTATCTATTTAATCATTATCTATATCTCTTGTACACACATATCATCTTTCTATTGAATGACTATTTATATATCTCGTACACACATATCGCCTATCTATTTAATGACTATCTAGACCTCTACCATAGTATGAAAGCGATGCTACTTTCATCTATTACAAAGAAAGTGACAATTCTGACTTCACCATTCTAGTCTATGTTCACAAAATGAAATTTATTAATTTAAAATGATGTGTCTTTTATTATAACGTTGTCTCGGTTGGCCGGGCTGGTTATAAAAGCGGAAAAGAAAAGTGGTTCTTCTTGATAATACATTCCTTAGGACACTGGAGAATCATCACTTTGACCATCATAGAAAAGAAAAACAAAACCTATTTCTCTCTAGTATTCTACCTAGAAAAATCTAGTCGATTTTTAAGATAGTACCCTATAGAGAGGGAGAGAGAGAGAGAGGAAAGGGCCTTGGGGGGGGGGGGATGAAGCACCCATTGACAGTTGGGTAGAACTAATTGTTCTATTATAGCGACAATGCGAATCATGCAGATGAATATGAATGGCCGACCTTCAAGAATGACATGCAATATACATGTGTGATAGGAGTGCATAGTCTCATATAGTCATATAGATCTAGGCGTTCGTTAATGTTCCTTCTTAATCTAGTCCGCCCATTCAATGCTCGAACCAAGTGTCAGTGAACTTTTGTTAGGATTAATTAAACAAACACTTCCACATCGTCACATTGCTTGGGTTTTAATTGTCTTCATTGTAATGACCTGTAGGAAATGTGGAGAATGACATTGGGTTCATTGGTCCAGTTAATTTAGTTACAGCTTTGGTCCTCCAGTGTCTCATTAGATTGACCCCCCCCCCTTAACCTCTTCCTGTGTCTCTGTTTGTCCACTTCAGCAAACATGGCTGTAACAGAAAGGAAATCTGCACAAGTTTGTTTTTAATCTGCCGAACTCCTTGTCGCCTGTCAGCCACCGAGAGCATACAAAAAAAAAAGGGGGGGGGGGAAGGATAGATTCGATAGTCTGCATATAACTCAAGTCTAACTAATCTGTTGATCAGACAACGTGTATTTGGCTTACTACAACTAGAAATTGATTAGTTAGTGTTGTCACTGTACGCCGCCGTTTTGAGATTAATGCGAACTCCAGTAAATCACAGTTATCTGCTCTTTATGACTAGATCATGTTGTGATTTGATTTTGTAAACAAAAGATGCAGGAAGAAAGAAAGCAATTGGTAATCTACGGACTAATGTAAGGACGATATGGGAACCAAGAGGAAGTCCTAACAGTATAGAGCAAAGGAAGAGATGTCATGATATAGAACACAGACACAATTGGTAATCTACGGACTAATGTAAGGACGATATGGGAACCAAGAGGAAGTCCTAACAGTATAGAGCAAAGGAAGAGATGTCATGATATAGAACACAGACACAATTGGTAATCTACGGACTAATGTAAGGACGATATGGGAACCAAGAGGAAGTCCTAACAGTATAGAGCAAAGGAAGAGATGTCATGATATAGAACACAGACACAATTGGTAATCTACGGACTAATGTAAGGACGATATGGGAACCAAGAGGAAGTCCTAACAGTATAGAGCAAAGGAAGAGATGTCATGATATAGAACACAGACACAATTGGTAATCTACGGACTAATGTAAGGACGATATGGGAACCAAGAGGAAGTCCTAACAGTATAGAGCAAAGGAAGAGATGTCATGATATAGAACACAGACACAATTGGTAATCTACGGACTAATGTAAGGACGATATGGGAACCAAGAGGAAGTCCTAACAGTATAGAGCAAAGGAAGAGATGTCATGATATAGAACACAGACACAATTGGTAATCTACGGACTAATGTAAGGACGATATGGGAACCAAGAGGAAGTCCTAACAGTATAGAGCAAAGGAAGAGATGTCATGATATAGAACACAGACACAATTGGTAATCTACGGACTAATGTAAGGACGATATGGGAACCAAGAGGAAGTCCTAACAGTATAGAGCAAAGGAAGAGATGTCATGATATAGAACACAGACACAATTGGTAATCTACGGACTAATGTAAGGACGATATGGGAACCAAGAGGAAGTCCTAACAGTATAGAGCAAAGGAAGAGATGTCATGATATAGAACACAGACACAATTGGTAATCTACGGACTAATGTAAGGACGATATGGGAACCAAGAGGAAGTCCTAACAGTATAGAGCAAAGGAAGAGATGTCATGATATAGAACACAGACACAATTGGTAATCTACGGACTAATGTAAGGACGATATGGGAACCAAGAGGAAGTCCTAACAGTATAGAGCAAAGGAAGAGATGTCATGATATAGAACACAGACACAGTCTCCATGGTACAGACACAGTCTCCGTAATTGATTTTGTCACTGAGAGTTACCTGTTACTGACTAGAAAATCAAAAGTCGAAACTAATCGATGGTTGATGACGGCCGTTGACTTTTGGGACCAGATAGTAAACAACTAAACGATGTAGGCGTACACTTTTTAAATAATAGAACTTGAAGTAACTTGAATAAACTTCTTTTGTGAACAAACCTATATATATATATATTACACTATAGACAAATTAAAATTGAACTGAAATGCACCCTGGTGTTTCCACAAATCTAACACCAAAAACACGTCCTTACACTCCTCACTTCTTTGGGTAGTCTTCCGTTTATCTTGCATCATTCTACAATAATCTACAATGAATGCTCCCTTTCTTCATCATCACTTTGGAAACAACTCTCACACACTCCATAACATCCATAATATAGCCTACACATAATGTGATTGAAATTATTGTGTGATTATTTATTTAGGCTCTCTTAGAGCAAAAGTTTACTTTATGCATGATCTATCAATTTAAAAAAATAATAATTCAGCATCAATTTTGAATGCGGGTTTCAAGTAACCTGAGGGATTGCCCTTGCGTAAGTTTTGACTTCACATTTTTTTTGGTCTGCATATCCAATGAGATCACGCTGGCTAAATCTGGAATGGCCCCCGTCACGTGAAGAGGATTATTTCGACGGTACAATCTAGTCTTGTGGGTAACTACTATGACATAAACATTCAGAAAGTTTAAAAACAATTTCTGTGAATAAATCGGGTAATCATGTGAGGGAACTCGTTTAAAGACGGTTATGGATAAAGTACTACTTGACATATTTTTTGTAAGACCTAAGTTCATTGTTTACCTATGTCATAGAAAGTCTGGCACAGAGTGACACTACCGGGTCTGGTGGCCTAGAATTTACGGCACTGTCGACTGCCCGTGGCTGGTGTTAGCCAGTTCATATCGACTAGCACCGCATGTGCCAAGGGCCAATAAATAACGGTTCTGTTGTTTGATCTGTTTGATCTGCCTTAGTGGGCCCCCTCGGTGCTTGGCCCTTCTTTCCATGTTATCTTTGAGTCTACATCTCCCACTGGAAGAGATGGCACCGTAATGTTCATTGACGTAAAGAACTTGTTACGAAATAGAAGTAGGCTTTGGTATTCAGGGCGTGTTATCGGGTGTGGGTTTACATCACCTTGACGTTAAAAAATGGCACCAAATAGGAGTCTACAACTCCCCCCCTGGAAGAGATGGCACCGTAATGTTCATTGAAGAACTTGTTACGGAATAGTAGAACTAGGCTTCGGTATTTAAAGCGTGTTATCGGGTGGTAGGCTGTGGGTTTACGACATCGCCCTATCGTTAGAAACGGCACCAAACTCTTGTCGGGTAGCTCATTATTGAGCCATTAGTAAAAAATAGTCTTTGGTTTAGGGCATGTTAATTTCACTTTCATATGGGGGGGGAGGACCACACCAATCTCAAAGATGGTCACTTACTAGTCAGTTAATGTATGATTCTCCAAAGGTACTAGCCAGCCGCGTTAAGTAGCTGCAGACAATGCTTTACAATTTAACCCTAACCAACATGTTGTCCTACGTAACACGCCTGATCTTGAAGCTTAAAGATTGAACTTAGTCTCATATAGTTTATAAACTCAAAGAGAAAAAGAACTCTTTTGTTGGTTGGATTTCTCGAGACGATGTTTAGTGCCCTTGAGAATAGGTTAACATTATGGAGCCTTTTCATCCGCTCTATTAGGCAGTCGCTATTAGCAGTGTTCCGCTCCGATGCTAGACCTGGTCCTAAACTCCGTGACTTTCTGATCAACTAAATAAAGGTGTGAGGAATGGATACATATTTGGGGGCTTCTGAAAACTTGAGGCAAGGTGACCGAATGTTACAGCCTTTGACTGATTAACTGTGAGTCTCACTCTTTATTCTAGAAATCGGTGAATTTTTCAGAACCTCTTTAGCACCTTCGATTTCTTAGGGTTGTGTTCTCCTAATTAAATTACGCTTGCTCGGTTGACCATTGAATGAAGTTGAATAGACAAATTTGGAAAGAAATATCCTTGGTCAAAGTTGAAGTAAGGGTTGGGTAATTAAAAACCAAAGCCATTAAATGTATTCCAACTAACCCATAATGGTATGCCTACATAAATATGCCAGTTTGGCAATCAAAACCACACTGAAGTTCATTGTAAAATGTAAATGCATATTATTTTTCCCTCGAAACAAGTATGCCAGGTAATACAGGTAAATCAGTTCAAGATTTACTGCTATAAAATATTCTATATGCCATCACATGTCATAATCAAATCACTGGAGGAATTCTTTGTTCAAGTGTATTTAATGTACAGCTCAGAGATTCTAGGATTGACTGTGCACAACTTTCATTTCATGCATGACCTAATATTGTGTGACCTTCTCGTTTTAGGCTTTGAATTGGAAATGGTTGAAGTGAACGCGCGGGATATGTTTTTTTTGGTTTTGTTTTGCGCATTGTCTGCAATGCGAGTTACACTTTGTTAATTTATTTTAAGCATGCCTTTAAAAGAAAAATAGTCGTAACCTGGCATTTATTCATGTGTAAAAAACAAAAAACAAAAAAAACATGGGTCATAGTGAATTAAAAGAAAAAAAAAAAAAGTTTCTTCTTGTCACTTTTGTTCAAGGCTTTAATTACTTTGTTTCGTATCTAACCACATGTACGTGTGTGTGCGTGCACTTTTTGTATTTCTCAACCTCTTCTTTTTTTCTAGGTCGGCTGCTAATTCATGTTTCCGGGCAGTCAAAATTAATGTCCCTTGTTTTAGAGAAATGAGGAAAATAAAAACCATTTCCTGTACATTGCTAAAATTCTTTTTGTGGCAACCAAACAAAATTTACTTGGTTTTTCCTTTCCGCTTATTTTATAGTCAACTTTTTTAAATGCAGAGCATTACAAATTATTTAAAAACAACAACTGGTACGAACATTACTTTTGTCTATGAGCACATTCGATGTTCTCTCTGGTTTTTAATGGTCATCTCACATATGCACAGTGTAATGTAATCCTCACATGGTCAGCAATCACGCCGAGACCAATCGTCGCAGAATGCCTGAACACTGAGCTGCAACCTAACAACCTGTGGGCAGTAGAGACCAATAGCTCGTTGCCACGTCACGCACATACAAGATAATAAAGACTCATAGACACAATTATGTCTCTTGTCCAAGACTGGTCTAGCTTGTTTGTTGTTTTGGATTCTGGTTGTTGAATGTTGTATTTTTTCCTTTAGGTCAGTGTTTGCGCTGCTTACATTTGAATGTTTTCTTCATTAGGTCAGTGTTTTGCGCTGCTTACATTTGAATGTTTTCTTCATTAGGTCAGTGTTTGCGCTCCTTACATTTGAATGTTTTCTTCATTAGGTCAGTGTTTGCGCTCCTTACATTTGAATGTTTTCTTCATTATGTCAGTGTTTGCGCTCCTTACATTTGAATGTTTTCTTCATTAGGTCAGTGTTTGCGCTCCTTACATTTGAATGTTTTCTTCATTAGGTCAGTGTTTGCGCTCCTTACATTTGAATGTTTTCTTCTTTATGTCAGTGTTTGCGCTCCTTACATTTGAATGTTTTCTTCATTAGGTCAGTGTTTGCGCTCCTTACATTTGAATGTTTTCTTCATTATGTCAGTGTTTGTACATTTGAATGTGTACGTCTCTCAGCATTTTTAACTTTCACTGTTTCATTTTTATTTTTTTTTGGTGGACTGTGGCCGGCATGGTCAGTCTGAAACAAAAGGTTTTTCATTTGCGAAGTGCATAAGACTCTAAGTGCTTGATTCAACGTCCAAGTCATCACACACACACACACACACACACACTTGTTGAGATCTTTGATCACGTCTTGTTTTGTTTTTGTAGCGACTGCGCTCACGTCTGTCAGCTAGTCACACGTTGTTGTTGCTCACTTTCCTAAAGGGTTGTTCACACGCCTAAAGGGTTGTTCACACGCCTAAAGTGGTTGCTCTAAGTGTTAGTTCTCCTGCCCTATCTAAGCGGGTTGTTCATGTGTCTAAGGGGTTCATCTCTCTAGTAAGTGTGTTGGTGGAGGGGAATATATACATTCTATATACATGCTCATTGTTTTACTTCTTTGGCTCACCTGGAAGAATGGTATAAGAGGACAAGGACAGAATCTGATGACTACTTGTGTAGACCTGTACCGTTCTATACGACCCTTTTTTTTTTTTTTTTTTTCTAGTTGTTTTATTATTAGTGTCACTAATTTACTTATTTTACATAACAATGATTTCAAGGGTCACATCGCGCGTAGACGTCAACACTTTGTGACAACTTTGTGTACATTGCAGGTAGATCTAGAACAGGTTCTGTAGTTTATTGCAATGCCTGAATTATTTGGGGATTTCTTATTTAATGAGGCATAAACTCTAGCTGTTCTCGATTACTTCTTACTGCAGGGCCGCCAAAGTCAGTTAATAACAAAACTCTTGACGTGAAGATGTTTTAGCTGCCAACTTTTATTACAGCGTTATGCAAATATACATTGCCATAACTTGTTTAATAGTTACACGCAGTGACCTTGAGTTTATTGGCATGATATGAAGATTTATATTATTTTTTTTTTAATGTTTTAACCTTTTGGTCGACGCCATTTAAAACCTAGAAATCAGCAATAAATTAACCTAGCTTGTGTTCAGTCAATACAGACGTATTTATCACTGCAGTCAGTTAATATGTTTAGTGCTTAGTGTTAAGTTATTTTTATAGCTCATACAAAATATGAAATATCTTTTTACTAGCCTCTTAACGTCTGTTTATGTTTTATAAGAAAAATAAGGCAGTTCTGGTTCGAACTAGACACCTAAAGTAGACCAGGAGCGGGTAGGGGGAGGCCTTAGGATAGAACTAGATGATGAAGGACATAGATTTATAATCTAGATCAAGGCTTAGCAGCAGTTTAATGAACAACTTGGAACACATTGGAACATTGTTTTCATTCTGATGTGTTCATACAGTTGCAATACACTTACTTGCACATAACTTCTTTCCCCCCCTTACGAGTTATCGGTTATTCGTGGCGACGAGCTATTGGTCTCCACTGCCCACGGGTTGCGACGTCGCAGGTCAGTGTTGAGGCCTACTTTAACGATTGGTCTCGGTTGAACGCGACTTAAACCAAACAGGATAAACATTGCCGTGATTGTAATTATGAAGAGAGAAAGAATTGGATTATGCTTTGAGCTCTTGAAAATCATAACGTCTATTAAACATTCAAAATGCTCAAACAGGATAAATGCTTAGTAACGAAATACACTTGTAACCAAACACTTGTAGCGTTGGCTTTTTATGCTTCAGATATTTTAATGCTTTGATTTCTGGGCCTTAACTCCAGTGTAAAAAAAAACAAAACAAGAAAAAAAAATCTGGGGGAAGGTGGGGAGAAATTGGCCATATATATAGCAAGTAAAGCGACCTCATAAAATCGCAAGGCCTCCATTGGTGTATTGTCTCTACGTTTCTTTGATACGACGTTTTCAAGTCAAAAATATTTTTTTCACATGAAAATGATAGACATAGTTCATCTTTTATGTCTATAAATTTAAAAAAAGTGGCGGGGGGGGGGGTAGTGGATCCTTTTAAAAAAAAATAATTTTTTAATCTTATTAAATATATTTCCTTAATTAATCAATTTTTTGTTCCGGACATGTCATTAGTGACAAGAATTAATTGTAGCAAGCTTCTAAATAGCTGCGGCCTAGTTGTCGTCTGCATCACCGCCATAGTGTCACGTGACTCATTTTTATGTTAACATTGGATTCTGAATTACAATCTACATTTAATTATCATGTAATTTGGATCATTGATCTATTAAGTAAGATTTAGGCTTCAGTTACTTTAGTAAAAAAAAAAAAAAAAAAAAGAAGAGTTTTTTAATAGCCAACATTTTTTATTTCAAATAAATATGTTCAATAATCCTTTATTATAGGGTCGCGGATCCGTTCACACGTTGTTCATGTGTGTCCTGTAATTGAGATAGAAACGGAATACCACTTCATGAGGAAAAATAAAGTGTACATAATTATCGCCCCTTCTTGACTTGGCCATTGTGAACGAGACAAAATTTGCATTAAGAAAACAATGACCAAGTAGAAGATACATTTACATTTAATTCTATCGGGACAATGTTTGAGTGTTATTGAAATACACATGTGTAGTTCTGTGTGCAAGTAATAATAATAATATTTCATTACTATTTTATTTATAGTATTATCTTGGTTTATTCTTTATCTACACAAAATACACACAAGGAGTGGAGCAGGCTTTAAACAGACTTGGGGGAAGCATTTGCACGTGGTGGTACCATGTGACATTGTATACAATTGTAAATGAAGGTCAAATGTTTTTATGGACATGTGATGTCAAGTTTACGTCTATCTTGTGACAGCATAATGACCAACCACAACAAGGTCATGTACCACTCCCCACCCACCCCCCCTCGCTCTTGAATTGAACTTGATTTAAATCTGTGAGTATTCTAGAGGTTTGTGTAAAAATACCTCTTTTCACTCTGGCAATATAAAGTCTACACAAGACAGCTGATGACAATGCCCCTTATCTTGCATCATTCACACTGCAAAGCCACCAACCAATTGCCAACTTCTTATCACCATAGAAGCACACACACACACACTCTATTTGTCAATACAAGCTTCTAGTTTATGTGGAGTTAAAAGAATTGTTCAAGTTTTATTCAAGAGTTTTTTTTTTATCAAGCTAGTTATATGCCTACAAAGGTTAGTTGGACTAGCTGTCTGGAGATACAGCACAATGAGCACACCCTTGAGCAATATTCAAATTTCAAACACCACTAAAATTTCATTAACATGAATGAAGCATAGTGCATGATTTGTCTAAATGCATTATATCTATAGCTGAAGTGGCAGTACTGTTTGTGACAGTCTCTATATTAAGTGAATACCTTTATCAAACAAAAATGTTTTTGATTTTAAATACTTAACCCTTAAAATGGGTTGGGTAGTTTAGCCTGTAGACATCAGTTAAAATGCGTTGGGTAGTTTAGCCTGTAGACATCAGAATTGTAATTCCATTTTGTATGCACTCATTGTAAAACTGCTCAGCACTTTAAGGGTTAAGTAACTCACTTTTAATCCTTACATTGTTTCTTTATGTAAACAAAAAAAATATACCTTTATATACATATAATTCTTGCATAACTTAAAAGGGAATTTTTTAGAATGTATCACTAGGAATCCAATTAAGCAATGAGCTAACCAAAAAAAGAAAAAAAAACAACTCCACCAGTGAGGAGTCAAAATTGGGTGAGAGGTAATAGATGTCTGAACCTAAATAGAAACGTAATGAATGTGCTTCCTCAAATCTGTCAGAAACAACATCCTTTGGGGCCTTGGTTTGAAGTAGTACTGTCAGCCTAAAATAACCAGGTGATGCATGAATCATCCCACTACATTTTTGTTGTGTATATCTTGGCTGTGGAGGAGGTTGTAAAACAGAATCTAGAACTTCTTTACAAGAATTAAAATGTGTGATGGTGGAAGGGGGCACTGAGTTTAAACCAAGGAAACAATTGTATGCTTTTGTTACAGTTTTAGAAAGTTTATTAGCATAATGGCAACACTTTTCAAATGAGTAATTTCTTGAAGGGAATTAATTATTCATGTTTTGTACACAATCCGATAACGTTATAAATAATTCTCTTTTATATTTATTTAGATCTGTTGATTTTGAATGTGAAGAAGAGATTAGAAAAGAATGCTGTCATGAACATTAATCCAAAACAATTTTCTTATCATTCTTTTAGCAGCCAATTATAAACCTGCTACCTCCAAAGTAAAGTTTTTTTCCTCTGGTTTCTTTTTTTCATATTAAGTAGTGTTAATATATTCCCTTTTTGTTACCTTAATAAGCATGGGGTTTTTTTTGGGAGGGGGGCTGGGAAAGGGATGTATTCTACTTTTTTATATATATAAAAATTTACTACTGCAAGGGTAAATGACTGTATAGAAAATACAAAAACATGCATGTATTGTAACCCTGCCTTGGTCAGGCAGGGTTACAAATATGCATGTTTTTCGTAGAATATAATATGATCATTTGACCTGATATATACATCTTGAAGAATGTAATATTTTAAAATAAAATAAATCCAGTAGAATGCAACCCAACACAGAAATGGTATTCCTTGGTAGATACTTTAACAAGAACAATGCTGAAAGTTAGCAAATGGCAGAAATACCACTTATCATGAAAACCCAATCAAGATACTAGTTTTATAGTCATAAAAATTGTCATCATTCACAAATGAGACATACTATAAGCAATCAAAGAATGTACCGGGTATATGTTATGCACAGTATCAATTACGGTATCAATACAGCAGCATATCTTAATTTAATTTTTTTTTTTCAGAAAATAATGAATATAAATTTGTTTCATCTTTTACAGGAAGCATCTAATCATGTTCAGAACTTGGCTAAAGAGATACGCAAAAAAACGCTAGGCGCACTCACACCTGGCTACAGTTTTACCAGGAGTCTACGTTATATGCTAGATGACCTACTTCCAGAAAATGCCCATGTGATAGCCCAGGGCAAGCTGTACATCTCTCTGACCAATGCCCAGACAAAGAAAAATGAGCTGATATCTGACTACAAGTCTAGGGATGAATTAATTGAAGTAAGTTTTTTATTTGTTGGTTACTATGAAACTGGTGGTTTTATTTTCTATTTCTTAACAACAAAGATAAAGTCTAGTAATGCAAATGCCCTCCTTTAATGTTAGCAAAAAGCTTTGTCAGTGCCATGCTCACATTTGTTTTTACCATTAAAAAAAAAAAAAAAACACCCTTGCCACGATCTTAACATTTTACCATCACAGAGAAGATCCAAAATACCAATCTCATAAACAGACACAAGAACTCTTTTGTCCAGTCTCTTGATATAAATTTCACATGTAATATTTAAGTGAACCTGTGAGATGGACTGTGAGATTTAGTGTGATATTTGCTTTGTAATGCAAACTTGTAAGATAAATTTCCTCTTGGATAATAAAGATTATTACTGTTAAATGTCATCTATTAAATTCTGTATAAATTACTTAATTCAATTTTTCTGTTTGTAGGCGCTAATTGCCAGTTGTTATATTCCTGTGTATGCTGGGATGAAGGCACCAACCATTGGCGGCAAGGTAAGTTACTGAAAAAGTATGTTTTACAAATGATTTTCCAGTTAAATATTTTGTTTTATTGAAATTTATAGGTCTACAAGTTTTTTGCTAAAAATTAACACGTAGATTAGTGTAATGAAAAAAAAGTCCCTAATAGTATCCTTAACTTTTAAAGGAGAATAAAAAAATTTTTGGTTATTATACTGGCATTATTACACTCTTGTTAATACCCAAAGAGCAAAATATTCAACCCAGTAGCTTTTCATACAACCTGCTCCATGGTTTGAACATGCAGCTGATGAAACTCTGTCTAACTAAGTCTAACTTACTTACTTAGACTTAGGTCCTCCAGTACTATTAGGTACATAGAATGGCAAGCTCCTCTGACAGAGATAGGTCATATATGACTTCCACAGATAGTACCCATGGTTACCCCCTTCCCCCCCCCCTTTTTTTTTTTTACAAAGAAAAAAAAAATTCACAAGTTTGTTATCCTTAATGAAATTATATTATTTTATTGCATGCTTCAGAAGGATTTTAAAGCATAAACATAAAATAAAATGAACAGCTATAATAAATGTTTACTTCTGATGGACAATCACTTTTAAGAAAATCTTATTTGATTAGAAGTATTTTTCTGAATAGATATTGAATGTTTATTTCTTTTGTGTTGTTTCCAGAAATATATAGATGGTGGTTTGACAGACAATATGCCTAGATTTGAAAGTGGAAGAACCATTACTGTTTCTCCCTTCGATGGCAAGTCAGATATTGGCCCTAAAACAGGTCAAGAGCTAGAGAAAAAAGCCCATTTTATAAATTTCCAAAATCAGGACTATCAGGTAGAGGTTAGACTATTTTTTTTTTCTCATTTAACATAGCTGCTATATTCTTATTTGAGAACACTTCCTATAAACTAGAATGGTTATAGCTTTCTTGGTTTATTTAGTGTTCAAGTTAAATTATATGTGAAAAATGTTTTAGTAAAGTTAAGCTTGCTTTCCTTACTTAAAATTGATATGGTCACATTCCATAACTGAAAACGTTGCTAAAAGTCATGAAATAAAAGTTTTGCTTACAAAATAAACTGTCGTTATCCCCTTCAATCAGAGAAAAAGACTTAAATTTAAAACAAAATGTGTACATATGTGCTTCAATCCATTCTTTAATATAATGTTTTTTTCTGTCACAGGTCAATATGAACAATTTTAAGAAAGGCAAAGATGCTTTCTTCCCTCCAAAATCTCATATTCTTCAAGAATACTTCGAGAAAGGCAGATTTGATGCTAGCAGGTTTCTAATTAGAGAAGGTCTTTATCAGATCAACACTCAACAGCAACAAGAACGAGTACTTTATGAATCTTCTGTTTGATAAAGGCTTTAGGATTTATTTCTATCTGATACTACTTTGTAAATCATGTACATGATCATTCTTTAACTAAGATATTTTCCTAGTTCTCAAGATTTAGCAAAAGGAAAAAGTATTTTTTTCTCTATACCATAAAAACAATGTCAATCAATGATCTTTTCCTCACTGCTTACAGGGACATTTTCATTCATTCTCATCTACTCATTCAAAGAATTGTGAAGTGTTTGAAATCAAATTATTTGACAATGCATCACATCTCATTATACCAAGTGTTTGAAGTGCAATATCAAATTTTGCATTACAATCTTTTTTGTCAAGTGATTCAATCACCCTAACAAAAAAAAAATTGTTATTTGAAATAACTCAAGATCTTGAGAAAAAAAATACCCGGTGCCTGTGGCTGAGAAACCTTTTAAACTTGTCTATTGAAGAATCAAAAATCCATTCTGATTTTGCTTGTTTTTTTTTTTATTTTATGTTATTTTTGTGTTTTAATACATGTATCTATAAAGATGAACCTCAAAACACATCATCCTTAGATGAGTGTCTTTCTAATGGATTTTTGCCATGGCATATAATAAAAGAAATTAAATAAATAATTTTTAGGACGTTAAGATACAACTAGGAACATATTAAGGTCCCATTGATGAATGAGGACATTTTGTTATGTATAGCTGTAGTGCTAGTCTATGGAATGGTTTTGCCAACTGAAAAATAGAGTAAAATGTATCATATCAAGCACATTACTTTGTTGACTTGAGTACAATTGTAAATATACTTCATACACATTTATCATTTATTTGATTGCTTATGAGTTATGGGAGAAGCTGTTCAAGAATAAAGAGATTTATACTTTATCATTTCTAAAACTTATCTAAAGTGAGGGGAAGTGTAAGTAAGATTGCTGGATTACGTATGCAAAATGTTTTATGAGTTAGACAATTTAGTTCCCACATAGATCTCTCTCTTAACCTCCCTCTTTTTTCGTCGTCTAGGAGGTAAAGTGAGGGACATCAATTTATTTGTGGGATTTTTTATTTTTTTTGGGTACTTTATCTGTAATTAAGTGTTAATATCTTTTTGTTAACAGCCACAATGCATCAGATCTTCAACAGACTAAGATCTTGCCTAATGTACTACACATTTTAGTAGCGCTTTCCCCATCTAGATTGGTTGGCTTGGTATTTCAACAGTGTCAGTTTTTCCTTCTGTTGGCGTGTCAACTTTTTATTTTCTGTTGGACACATTCTTAGCATGGAGCTGAGATATATAGGGAAATGTCTTACTTTAGACTATGTTTTCATTTTCTCAAAATGTTTAGTCCTGTCGTTTTGAAAAAAATAAAATCCTGTCAACTAACTTTAGCTATTGTGTGAAATACCTGTACCGTAATATTTGTTTTTTGTTTCAAAAATGTTTTGTTTCCTTACATTTCAAGTGACCTTGATGTTTATATTATATGTATATATTTATGTATTATACTAAATAATATATTTTTTATATATAAAGTAAGCTTTTGTAGGCATTATATACAAATGCAGAGCTTAAAGGTTTTGACAGCTGGAGGCAGAAATTTCATCATGTCAAAAATTCAAAATCATACTCTGTAGCCATTCAATTGTATCCAGTCCAGTGATAAATTGGAAACCAGAGGAACCACTGCACCCAAAGCTCAATAGAATGTGAATGTGACCATTAAGAATAACAATAATCTTACAGTTAACTTGTTTTTCTTGCAATGGCTGATTTCAGTAGACTTTAGCACTAGAAATACTTTTTAGATTTTAATTTTTTATATTGGGGAAGGGAGCTAACTTTGGATGGGGTTGAAAAGTTGAAGTGAGTATGTAGAGAACTGGTACATATCCTAAAATAAGGTCACCAGTTTATTCCTTTAGCCTTGTTTGGGAGAGATTGGAGGCACCATTTTGCATAGCTAAAAAAAAAGAAGAAATTGATGAGGTGAAATGACTCTATATCAAAAGGATGCGCTGCAGATTGACCATTGAATTCCTGTTAGTATTAAAGCTCAGTGACTACTACATTCTGTTGTTGTGATGTTAAGAAACATTCCAAATGTTAATGTGCCTTGGTTTTCTTGTGCTTGTGTTTTGTGACATGGCAGACAGTGTTGCTCTACTTCCCAGAATTGTTGAGTGCCCTCTGATGTCCATCCTTTCAAAATGAATGTACAACTAGAGCATAGAATACATTTAGTACTTTGCAAAGTCTGTACAGGCAAAGTATTTTTTTTTAGAGTTTTAGCTAATTAACAGTGTTGTATTAGCTATCACATGCAAAATAAGTTTTAAGTCATTTATAGTTATGATGACTAATCTTAAGAATAACAAAACTAGGACTGTATTCATGAATTCCTCAGAAATATGTTGTAAAAAATGGATGTAAATTAGATATCTTGTTACATTAGCTAATAACTGTTTACTTCAATATTGCAAGCAAAACTATCAACCAATACATGTACATTTCTAATTAATATTATAATACATGAAAATTTTAAATCGTATAACTTTCAACTTTTTTTTATAGAAAAAACAACAAATTCTGTTTAGTTGTATACTTTTATTACCATCTTTCAATTAAATTGTACTGGTAACACATGTCTTCTTGTGGACCAGGTTTGAGTCACTTGTCCACAAAATGTAAAAATTGTCTGTCTGCTCAAGATGCCCCTTACCTGTATATGCTATTTTTTCTACAGGGTGTACAGTTTGTAAAAAAATTAATAATGAAAGAGTGGCTTCCCTTGCCACAAAGTTATTAACTTATTCAATTATTTTTTTTTTTTTTTTTTTTTTTTGCATGTTTATAAAATAAATTAAAGCTTAATCATCAAACAAATGTTCTGAGAGTCTGTATTTTAGTTTCAAAATGTATAATTATGAGTGGTGAGCTTTACCAATCATCTCAAATGGACTTTAAGAAAGATCCTACTAAAAGGATTACTATATATATATAATATACTATAATGAACTGCACAATATAAGCTAAACATAACAGACAACAAAATTTAAAAAAATAAATTTAAAATAAATGTATAATACACCCTAAATGTACAGTCTGCAGGGTGGACCCATGAACAGTTGAATTAAGCTGCAGGTTAAATTAATATTTAAAACTTTTCTGTATAATAGATAAACATGACGACGACCCTATTTTAATATTGAAATCCTAACACACACCGTTGTTGGACACCCTCCATCTTTGAAATAAAAAATAAGCCGTGTGTGCCTTTTTTGTATTAAGTTTAAACGAAGGCACTGATAGTATTTCAACTAACTATGATGAAGTCCGCGCTGTAAACACCAGTAGCTACTTGATTTAATCCTGTATTGACTGCCAGTGGAGCATACAGCCACAACAGTATCTCGCCATCGGACTCTATTCTGTTCCCCCCCCCCCGTCAGTTAAGTCCATGCCGTGTCCATCCTGCCATCTTAGCTTTTTGGTCTATCAATCGATCGGTAGACCACTAAAATGCAAGGAATCCTATACAATGTATAACCTGCAGCATAGCCGTAAGGACGGCGCAAATACATTTCTCTACACGTCGATAGAAGAGCTCTGAGCACCTTCCCTCCCTCTGGGTTTCCGTCTTCCGTAGGCCTGTGTAGGTAGCCAACGTTTATATAGACTCAAGAGAGGAACACCGATACAGATTGTCTGATAATTTATAAAGAACACTGCCAGAGCGTAGCGCCAGCTACATTAGATGTTTAAACAGTCATTCACATAGTCAGCGGCCTTTCACCCTTTAAGAATTGCTTCTACTGTATATATGGTGCTAGTGCAGGCCTAATGAAAAGATCTAGTTATAACGCACAGTGACACATAGATCTTTGCCGGTCTGTGTCTGCATTATGGTTGAAGGTGTAGCATTACCTGTTCTTATAGTCGGCCAGTTTATACTATTTGTGCCACGCCCTTTTCGGGGCGGGGGGCAGTCAGTGATTAAAACAACAGTGCATTAAGGTTGTAGACTAGAAAATCAAAAAGATGTTTTTGTTCATTTTGTCCAGGAAACTTCAAAGCAAACAAGATTTAGATAAAGAGACAAAAAAGGACAGACTTTGAGAGCTAGAGGTGTTGGGGACGCGGGAGCGTTGTGATGAGGGCCGTTTTACTAAGGGGTTTAAGAGTGTTCCGGGCTAAACAAACATAGGCCTATACCAACTCTGAAAACCGAAGCGTAGAACTGGTAGGGTATCAGCTAGTAGAATTATATAAAGATTACTAGTAGACTAGTAGTAATAGGTCTTTTGAGAGAAGTGAATGACATGTCTATTTTTTTTTTATAATTCAGGTGACATAGGTCTACTGATCTTTCGGCCCTCAATCTTTGGATAAAGAAAATGACGCCCCATCCATTTTCTCTCTCTCTCTCTCTTTCTATGTCTAATATTTAGGAGAGGGGCCGGTGCTAAATGGGCCGGTAGGGCTGCCGAAAGAGCCACATTAAATTTCAATAAGTCCCATAAACGTGATTGCCCTCGACTTACCTTTTATAAAAGATCTTTACTAACTTTACTGTGTACTACTAGCTACATATTCCAAAATAATGGATTCGCATATCCTTTATTAGCGCTAAGAGGTTAAGAAACAGAATAAGGCCTATATTTTTTCTATTTCCTACAGCAGTCGAACTAGTGTAAGCATACTCGTGTGAATCTAAAATGGAACCCTAAACGTAAACATTATGAAGTTATGATGTAGTTATGCCTACCGCAGTCTGTAGATCCACTGTTATCAAAATTGACTCATAGATGAATTGTCTCTCTAATGTGCATTATATGATTGGGTTGATCGGTGCGTCGCAAGATCCCAGGATTTCACAGCTACGAAAATATGAATCGAAATGAAAAGGTAAAGAAAAAGAAGAGAGATGAAAAACAAAAATTGCTGACATCCTCTGCGAAAAGATGCAGTCAAATTACTGATTTTCTCGCCAGTTTGGCACAAACAATTCAGGAACGTTGCTGAATCTCGAGATAACTTTCACGAAGGACATTTTACAACTCCATTTTCTCTTGGAGATCATGCCACGTTAGACGACGTAGAAACACATTCCTGTCCGAGAAGATGCTAGACTTAAACGCTTTAATTCCTGGATATACATGTGCACCTTCAACTTCGAATGTCTTTGAATAATTGAATGTCTTTAAATGCGATCACGAGACAGTACAGTAGGCTATAAGTGTCTTGAAACACTAAAATGTGATTTAAACTTGACTTACCCGATTGAGTATATGTACTTGAGGTAACGAATTCATGAACAGAAATAGGAAACGTGGAATTTAAAGACGATGGCTAATGTAAAGATGATAGCAAAGAGTGCATTCTGGTAATAACTGACCCAATGGGTATTAGTGGGGTCATAGGCGTAGCCAGGGGGGGGGTTGGGGCTCAAACCCTCCACCCCCCCGAAATGAAATCCCCCCCCCCCTCTAAGGGGGATCGGAATTTACTGACTGATGTTTTGCTTTGATTTTGTTTATTTTAGGTGAGATGTTAATACTAAACCATCACTTGTGCCAGCACAACCAAGGCGGTTTTGAGTTTAAAACCCCCTACCGGGGGTTTTGAGTTTAAAACCCTCTAACAGGGGGGGTCGATTTAAAAACCCTCTACCAGGGGGGAGGGTTCGAGTTTAAAACCCCCTACAAGGGGGGTTTGAGTTTAAAACCCCCACAAGGGGTTTTTACAGTTAAATCCCCCTCTTCTATAAAACAAAACCAAAAAAAATGCAAACGACAATCCCAAAATTCCAAGAGCACAGTTAAGGAAGATTTTGATTTAAAACCCCTTCCAAAATTTACGATAAACCCCCTCTTCAATATCAAAAGGAGCAAATTATACACTAAAAATTCTATGAGCGTAGCCAAAGGGGTTTTTAGTTTCCCCCCCCCCCAACCCCCTCTCTCTTCAGTAGGGTTTGAAGCTAAAAAATACCTCTTCAATATAAAAAAAAGCTAATTACGCACTCAAAATGTTATGAGCGTAGCTAAATGAGTTTTGACTCAGTTTTGAGTTTAAGTTTAAACCCCCCTTCAGCGGGGATTGAAGGGGAAAAATACCTCTTTTATAATAAAAACAAAGCAAATTATACACTAAAAATGCTATGAGCGTTGCTAAAAGGGGTTTTCAGTTTAAACCCCCTCCAGCGGGGTTTAAAGCTAAAAAATACATATTCAATGTAAGAAAAAAAAGCAAATTACGCACTCAAAAATGCTATGAGCGTTGCTAAAAAGGGTTTTGAGTTTAAACCCTCCTTCAGAGAGGTTTGATGCTAAAAAATACCTCTTCAATATAAAATAAGCAAAGTACACACCAAAATTATTTGGGCGTAGCCAATCCTATTTGGGGTTTTTGAGTTTAAACCCCTCTTATACAGATGGCTTTTTTAAAACTTTAAAACCCCTCCAGATGGTTTTGAGTTTAAAATTCCCCTACAGAGTGTTTAGAGGTGGAAAACCTCTATCTTCAATATTATTCTAAAGCAAACTACAGTTATTAAGTTCTATTACCGTAGCTAAATGGGGTTTTGAATTTAAAAAAAAACAGCTCCAGAGATTTTTTAGTTTAAAACCCCCAACAGATGATTTTGACGATAAACATTCCCTTTTCGATGTAAAATCTAAAGCAAACTACAGTCACTTAATTCCAAGAGCGTTTTCAAGATAGGTTAAACATTTCTACCAGTGGCGGGGCTCCATAAATAAAGTGAAGTGAATAGTCATCTGCCGAAATTGAAAAACACTAAATGTGTCTCAACAAACATGGCTAAGACAGATTTTAGGAGTCAGTAATAGAGATCGGGTCTAAATCAAGGAAATCCTATGCCGGATTGGGAGTCGACCCCTTAGTAAGATTGTGACAGAGCGTCGCATGAGGTTTGCGGGGCATGTTCTCCGTTAAAATGAATCATACGCATAAGAAAAGCTTGCCAGCAAATACGCTAAGTCAGTAAGAATAGCACATTAGGTTTTTGAAAATAAACTTGTTAATAGCAGGAAAATGCACTGTAGATACCTCAGAATATGCATTTTGTTGGCTTTCAGTACCAGAAATAGTGCTTGGCGGCGGGGCTCCAAGCGCTCCCCCAGACCCCCTTGCTAACAATGGCAGGGAATCTACAATTTTTCCACTAGCTCAAGGAAGAACCTATTTTAGGTTTTAGGGCACAATAAATGTCTTACGAAAGAATGAAGGGTCAGAATGTAATAAAGATTATACACACACACACACATAAATACATATAATTTTTTTCGCCGGCGGGGGGGGAATTCCCCCCCCCTCCCCAAAACCCCTCTCGAAAAAAATCCTGGTTTTTGGTTGATGAGGGACTTTTTTTTTATTCCTTGAATGTGGAGACATTTATCTGTTGCAAGAACGTTTCAAGTTAGAGACAGTGTGGTCAGTGCTACTGGGTGGTTGGTGTGCTGGCAGTAATCTTAACAGATTATCATTATACCATGAGATTGTGATGACCAGATTCTCTGCCACTTTTGGTTTCTCAGGAATCGTCATAAAGTAGCTTGGTTCTTACCTGACCGAACGCACTCAAAATGTCGTGGTTTACAGGACAATCTTACCAAGTGTAATATTATTTTTAGCTAAATTGCATTTTCTTTTCATTTCATGCCACCGAAGATCATTTGGGTGGCAGCTGGCCTTTGGGCATTTACCAGAATGCCCATATCATGGGCTATTTCCAGTCCGCTAATGAATTCAGTGGTGTTGTACAGCTATATGATTTTTCAGTTCCCTCTCGCCTGTTTTTTCCACTAGGTCTTATTCAATAAACGAAATTGCCAAACTAGTGAATCGTAAATTCGCACACACACACACACAAACATATAATTGATATATTTTTGCTTGGGGGGGGGGGAGGGGCGAAGAAAGAACCCCCCCCCCCCCAAAAAAAAAAACCTGACTACGCCTATGTGTTGCCCCACCTGTTCTATCTTAATTATGGCCCTGTAGCATTAATACTCTCCCGACTTGACTGGCTTTGACAAGTGATGTGCTGGTGGGTACAGATCTAAAGATCTACATGTGTCCTGACGACAATTTTGATTATATTTATAGCACCTATAATTCCTATATGGATCTAGAATTAAAATTACTATATCACAGACCTGCATATCTAGATTTATGACCATAGACTCAACATGTCTTTTTTACTCTCCCCACTCAAAAGAGGTTATTTCTAGAGCTAGTCTATATTTATTTAGAGAGATCTATATTATATTATGTCTAGATCTAGTAGTAAGTAGTAGAGTAGAATCATAGACTATACTTAGTCTTAGACCACTTATACTTAGTCTTAGTCTTATCATTTTATGAGTTTGAGTTATTATTTTAATTATTTATCATAATAATGATAATTCAAATGATTATGACTCCAACTCCAGAGTACCAGAGGCAGAGTGTCCAGAGACTAGAAGTCTAGATAATATAGAAAATAAAATATCTACTACTACTAGTAACTAGTACTAGATTCTAGTAGTACTATCTAAATCTAATCAATCTAAATTAATCTAATTCTAGTGTTAGTGTTAGATCTACTAGTAGATGATCTAGACAATCTAGTGAGGAATCTAGTCACTGTTAGTAGTGTTAGTTAGTACTTTTACTTTAGTCTTAGTGTTGTGTGTTCCCTACTTGACAAGTCACAAGGGTATTCTAATACTATATAGTAATACTCTAACAATCAAAGCTGAAATTACCTTTAACTTTATCTAGACTACTGTACTGTTAGTATTATCTGTATGTATTTACTATTGTCACTATACTATTATATAAATAATATTATTAGTATTTTATATTAAATTATATTTAATTTTTTTTATTAGACTCTAGATTAGTCTAGATCTACTAACTACTAGTGAGTGCAAACATCTTAAAATATATTGTAATTGAATCTTTTCCAGGCCTGATGTCCACATGATCATGGATGTCTAATCTACTAATTAAATCTAGATATAATTAGACATTAGATCAAGAGTCTCACCAGTGACCAGTACATAGATTTAATAGATCTAGATCTTTATATATATTTTGTACACCATGGAATCCTCGGTAAGTAACTAGATCTACTTTAGATTTTAATTTATATTCAAAGTCTATGTATATAATATAATATGTAAAGATTAATAATACATTGCAAACTGAGCCCATGCGTGGTTACATGTAATTTATTTTAGTTTTCCATGTTTTGGGTTACCAGATATCTGGCAAGTGGAAGACTTGTGGAACTCCCTTTTAAGGTCACATCCTTCGTAATGCATTGTCATTGACCTAAAATGTGAAGATATAAACATTTACAACTTTCACATGTTTCCATCAGTTGAATTCAAGACTTCATTCCTTTACAAAAGTGCTAAAAACACAGAAACACTCATAAATGGATTATTTCATGCATACAGTGCCTAATGAAATGTGGTATTGACTTGAATGATTTTCATTTGTTTGACCAGTACTGCAACATAAAGTCATTTGCAGGACACAAAAATCAGCATAGTGACTAGATCTAGAGATATAGATTGAAATTAATTAATAGAACACACATTTCATAACCACTTGACTCAAACAAATAGATAACAAACAGATACTATATATGTATTTAAATTTTATAAGAATGATTTTTAAAGAAAAAGCGTTTAGAAAAAAGCATGCTGCCAAAAAGTTTAAATTGTGTTGTCATTGGCTTTGGTAGACTGGGAATAATTAAAAAAGATTAAGAAGAAGAAAGTATTAGGATCACATTTCTCAGATGTACACATTGAATATAACAATTTAAATTACTTCCATTTTCTGTTTTAGATTTCACAGCATGAAGCTCTTGTCAAAAAGAAGCTTCAGAGATTTCTATGGGAACTAGCTAATTTTGGTTCAGTCTGTGGCTTCAAACATTTCTCTTGCTATTTGAGAGGAAAGGAGGAGTTACTTGTCAGTGTCAAGAATAAAGTTCAGGTATGCATTTATAAGTCTTTGAATATAGTTATTAGTTATCTGCAGTAAGTGAATATAGTTATTATTTATCTGCTGTGATAAGTATATATTGTTTCGTATTTCTGAATCTTCTGGCTAAATGTATTAGTAGGCACACAAATAAAAACACTGCAAAGAACTTGACGACTCAACTTTTTAGTTTCATATAACTTTAATGACTATTGACTCGTCACTTCGTCACTGTAACATGTAGCATAGAAGACTGTACAATATCTGTCAGTTTACAGTTAGCTATACTCCAGGTCTCCCAAAGCTGAACCAAGTCGTACTCAAGTCTTCCGAATCAGAGCCGTACACGTCTTACATCAACTGTATCGACTGTAACGGCTCAAGTCCACTGTAGTTCGCTGTATAGACTTTAATGACAGTAGTCCACTCCAGTTAACTCTACCCTAGTTAACTTGCATCGAGTCGTACACATTTCTCTTCCACTGTCTTGCATAAAATGACAACAGTAACGAAGACTGTACCGACGATTCTACCTACGACTCCACTCAACTGACTCCACTCACAACTGACTTTCCCATTAACTCTCTGGCTTATATAGAGTCCCTAATCGCTCCTCCAAAGTTGCACAAACACTGCTAGTATCTTCTGGAACAACACGTGAGGACACGTCACATCCTGTCTTTATTTATGCATGTAGATTCTAGAGAACACCCACTGCAGTGTCATCAAGCCGAGATCACACGTAGTGACCTCTATCTGTCACTGTTCATTAGTAACTGCCCCCTTCTTAGATCTGTTTGTCCCCTGGAACAACACGTGAGGACATGTCACATCCTGTCTTTGCTTATACATGTAGATTCCAGAGAACACTTGCTGCTGTGTCATCATCCTTTCATACGTTGACCTCTACCTATCACTGTTCATTTGTAACAATATAAATTGTGTGTCCTTTGCTAATCAGTTCTACTACAACACTTTGCAAGATAGATATGTTAATTTACTTACAATGCATCGAGTTACTGCTTGTCCCCAGTCTAATTTTGGTCAACATGAACATGTAGACAAAGAGATAGACTAACTGATGGCAATATTAGTACATGAGGATATGATATGCTTGATTTGTGAAGGAACTTCAGAAACCTACAGCCTACACTCTACGCTATCTTCTTTGTGGTTTATACTCAACTAAATATTTATTTTAAAAAATGACCTGAAATTATTTTTTTTATTTCTCCTGGGAAAATCCTAAAAAGGAATTCAACTTTGATGCATGACCTCTTAATTCAGGCTGTCATATATATATATTATTGTCTATAAAGGTAATTTATTCCTGACCAAATTGATATCTCTGCTATTTGTTATTCAAGAGATGTGGAAGCTGAGTGGTAAAGCACTTAACTTCCAAACCAAAGGATTCCGGATTTAAATTCTGTTGAAAACTGGTAATTTAATTTTGGGATCTTTAGGGCATGAGTTCACCCAGCTCTAATGGGTACCTGATGGGGAAAAGTTAAGTCAGTCATTGGGCTGGCCTCTTTAACCATGGGCCACAGAAACAGATGACCTTTACATCATCTGCCCATAGATTGCAAGGTCTGAAAGGTGAACTTTTCTTGTACTTGACTTATGAGCTATTTAGTTGTAAAGATGGCCTCTAGTTTAAATCTACAATGAGAATTCACTCAAGTTAAATTAGTATCTATCAATGTTTGTTTTTTGTCACTGTTAAGTTTTGTCAGTGATGTTTTATATCAAATTCATCTGATTTATTATTTTGTTTTGTTTTTGTTTTCCTCCAGGGAAGTACAACTTCAATAATTAACACCACTTTGCCACTACCTCCAGCTAAAAAACCTTTGTGTGCTACAGATAGTTTTAATTCATACAACTTACCTTATGATAAGTAGGTCACAACCTTAACTCATACATCTTACCTTGTGATAAGTATGTCACAATATTAAAACATACATCTTACCTTGTGATAAGTATGTCACAACCTTAACTCATACATCTTACCTTATGATAAGTGATTTTGTGATTTATATGCATTTTACCTTTTGAACTACTAAAAAAAATAGTAATATAAAAAAAAAATTCATGATTGACTTTTTTAAAATCCATTTTTCAGGAGTTCTATAGTTTTCTCCCTCCAAACTCAGACACAACTTAGAGGTAGACAAGACAGAGAGGCAGATCTTTTGCCAGCATCACCATCAGAGGAGGAATCCCAACCAGTAAGTTGTTTGTTGACCAGCATGTATTTTATTTAATAACAGTCATCATTGTTATACAAAAATATCTGCTTTGTTCTAAGAAGAGACTAGCCTACATCTGGTTTACAGCAGTCTGTAATCTTGTAAGTTTACTGAGGTTTGGGGTGTGCATGCTGTCCATTCTGTTCTTGGATGTTTTATGTTTTGAAAAAAAGGTTGTTGTTTTTTTGGAAGTTTTTTTTTTTTAATTGTAGAGGAATTATATCACCACTATAAAGCTTAAATAAAGCACACTACGTTTTACACACACACAAAAAATAGTAATATAAAAAAAAATTCATTATTAAAATTGAACTTTCTAAAAAGTCTAATAATTAAATGTAATCCTGTGTACTAATAACAATGAGTGTACCTAACTAAAGGAGCTCATTCAAACTGTGTGATAGAAACTGTTTCTGTTTTTTGTTTCAAAGAGCTCAAAAAGTTGTGCAAAGTTATCACCAAGTTTATGTAATGATAGGAATCAAGAACAATAATATGAATGTTTAATTGTAAGAATTTTTTTTCAATAAAATGTGTTTGTTCAAAAGTGTATTATAAAATAGAAATATGAGATAGTAAATATATGAGAAAGTAAATATCTGAAAAAGTTAACAAGAGGTTGAAAAAAGGATTATAAAGATAAGTGACAGATTAAGTTTCAATTATTAACTAATATTTACAAATGTGTAATTTTCAAGCTTAGAGAGTGGGACCTGGGGCTATCCCATCTTTTGCCACTCCCAAACATCCATTCTGACAAGCCTAAATAAATATGTTATGAAATGAAGAAGGATGTCCACTGATACTTAGTAAAAGACACTAGGCTCAAAGGGTTAGGATTGCCTTCAATTTTATTATTTGTACAAAGTTATTCTCTTTTTCAAATCATAGTTTAAATACATAGTTGTTTGTTTGTTTTTAATCTCAAGGGGACATGTTTTTCAGAATTTTATTTGATTAACAATAGGAATTGTGGCAATCGGAAAAACTCTGATCAGATTTGAAAAAAAAAAGTTTTGGTCCAAACCGAGACATCTTTGATGATCACTTCCTGATCCATGATTCTTGCTGCCAACTAGAAAATGTAACTATTTTTCTCAACAGAAAGATGATGTCACATTATTCCTTATAGCTGGCTATGCTCGTTACTCTTGTCCCTATGTTTGGGTCAGGTCAAACCATCGTCGGCTGTTTACACTCTCTGGAGACAAGGATGCAGACAAGGACAGCCCACTCAAGTTAAAATCTACATCTAAATGGAAGGATGAAGGTATTATAACAAAGCTTATATCAATTTACCGTGTGCCTGTCTGGGTTTGAATTTCTCCCATTTCCCATCCTTGGATCAAGTTGAAATTTTGCACAATTATTCATTGTCAATGACAACATATGAATCAATAAAAAAAATTTTTTTTAAATTAGTCAATCAATCAATTAGTTGTAATTAATTAATTTTGTTTACATAGAGACAGTAAGGTCTACTTACCTAAGGTCGTTTGCTATAAGTTTTAACTAACCTTCTAGTTTTATAAATACTTGGCCAGCTCATTGGCTAACAAAAAGGCCCTTCCATCGTTTGTGGAGTTTGAATTCAGGCATAAGCAACTATTTTTTTGTTTAATTGTTTTTGAAAAGCAACAGATAACTCCACACACACACACACAAGTCCACAAAGGTGACCATGGTGCACTGAGCATGAAAGTTGCTCTAAGCAAAAACAAAAAAATATATATATTATTGTAAGTCTACATTTATTAAAAATTAATAACAAGATTGATTCAAAAATATTTGATGCAATTTCACTCAACATAAGCTTTGTTTGTTTTTTTTTAAAGTATTTTTATATTGTACTTGCTTACTAGTCTACTCAGTGAGATACACTTTCTTGATTTGTTGAGAGAGAAGAAATAAAGGCCTAAATAAAAACTATTTTTCTTGTTTATTAATTTTAGCTGTGCCATATAAAGAATGATGAAATGCCAAATTTTTCACTTCATATGGCAGTATACATTTGATTTCAAAAAGTTGTCAGCTTTTTAACTTGTATGTAGATTAAAATAGTAACAGGTTGAATATAAATTATCTTTAAAAATAAGAGAACATTACTTTACATTTGAATTAAAAAGTCTAATAGGTGTAAATGTGTAAAGTTTAAAGATAAGCTAACTAGTTGTACCCCTTCTTAGGCTTGAGTGTCATCTTTTGTGTGGTGTTATTTCTTGAGAGTAGAAGTATTTGTATGATTATTATATCTCAGGACAGCAGCACTCTTGTTCAACTGTCTAACACTAATCTGAAACGACACAATGTCAATGATCAGCTGATTCAAGTTTTATCCTTTCAAACAATTCACAGAAGAAAGAAACATAAACCGTTAAAAGAAATTTGAAATTACAGTGATAACTACTATGTAAAGTGTATTAGCATAAGTACATTAAGCTGATAATAAGGTTGCTCAACTGCTTGTATGACTTGATCCAAAACAACCCCAACATCTGTTAGTATTTTGTACAATTTCTCCTCTCAAAAGACCTTTCCAGAAAAGAAAAACAATAATTGTTGAAGATTTTCATTAATAATCATTTGACTATTCTTTCCTGCTGGCAAGTCTATGAAGCTTGGCTGGATATATAGAACATACTGTTACGTATCTAGGCATTGTTTTTTTTTTCTTTGACCTGTTGCGGTCGAGAGACGGGGAGGTTGTCTGCCCCTTGTGTAATAAGTTTTTTTTTTATTCGTCAAGCCACACAGACAGTGTGACCGGTCCTTGACCTATGTGTGTACCTCTGGTTGAAAGGAGGGTGTTTTTTTTTTTTTCTTTTTTCTTCTGTCTCTTTGAAGAGCGTTCTAGATCTGGGAAATTGATGACTTATTTGGTTCTAGAAACTACTAGATTTGTCTTGATATCGACGCGCGGTAGACTATAAAAAGACCGCCCGTGTAACGTTGACAGACAGACATACGGAGACAGCCGTGAGACAGAATAGCGGAGACATTGCGTGACCCGTGCGTGGTATACCATTTATCGTGTAAGTTAAGATTTTTCTTTTTCAAGGCCTTGCTTGTATTTGTAATTATATTTTCAAACTCTTGTATTGTAATATTTTTACATGCCATTTTTGTAAAAGGGTTTTGGTCAACCCTTCCAATTTGTATTGAGTAAATGTTTTTTTTTTTTTTTTTGCTTTATGTGATACAGTTAAAAGTACTATTCGAGTTATCTTTTATTAAACATTAAGTTGATATTTTACCTTCCGATTTCTTGTGTCATTTTTTTTTGTTATTCATTGTAAGTCTTTGATTAAATTCAGACTTAAGATAAGTGACACAACTGCTTTTCTATTGTCACGTTCCCCTAGGCAAGCCATTTAAAAGTAGAATTCAATTCGTAATACGTGACAAAAGAAGTTTGGGGGCTCGTCCGGGATATTTTTCTGAACCTATTTTCGTCTTACTTGAGTAATTTTGTAAAGGCGAAGTTGACTTTAACAAAAATTTTTTTGTGTCAAAGAGTCGGAAGTAAAGTATCAATAGTATTGACCAAACTCTCTTAAGGTTTTTTGTTGTACTGATTTTGTACTGTATATTTACATTGTATACATATTTTTGCTTGTAATAGTTGCTAGTTAGTCATGGATATTCAGGTTTTTCTTGCAAATCCCTCTGTGGAAGAGCTTGATGCTTTTACTAGGAAGGAACTGGTCCTTATTTCTAAACATTTAGGGTTAAAAATAAAATCAAATGCCCTTAAACAAGAAATCAGAGATAACATTGTAATCCATTATGTAGACGAGGAAGTGTTTTCTGAAGACCTTTTAGAAACCCTTAGACCCGATGAGGGTAAATCAGATGTAGAACTTCAGATAAAATTAAAACAAATGGAAATAGAAGCCCAGTTAGCTTTAAAAGAGAAGGAAATTATCTTGGGGAAACAAAAAGAATTAGAGCTTGCAGCGGCTAGAGAGCAGAGAGAAATTAAACAAAAAGAATTAGAGCTTGCAGCGGCTAGAGAGCAGAAAGAAATGGAAATGAAATTACAAATAGAGTTAAAAAAATTAGAGTTAGCTGCTAATGTAAGACCAGATTCTTCCCCTGCCAGTCATACTGCTGAAGCAACAAAATTTTTGAAAATAATTCCACGCTTTAATGAAGCCACAATTGACAATTATTTTCCACAATTTGAACTTGCTGTGAAAAATTTTAATGTACCTGAAACTTTGTGGCCCACTTTGCTGCAAACAGTTTTGACTGGTAGAGCTGCAGAGGTATTTTGTTCTTTGACCATTGAACAACAAAAAGATTATAATGTTGTTAAGGCCTTAATTCTTAAGGCATATGAACTTGTTCCAGAAGCTTACCGAAAGCAGTTCAGGGATTGTCGCAAATCGGATGGCCAAACCCATGTAGAATTCCTGCGGGAAAAGGAGCGACGCTTTGAGAAATGGCTCACTTCCAAGGAAATCGGCACCGACTTTGCCAAATTCAAGAACCTAATGCTGATGGAAGAGTTCAAGAGTTGTGTGCGGCTGGACGTCCGTACGCATATAGCTGATCGTGGCGAGGAAGATGTGCACAAGGCTGCAGTGTTGGCAGACGATTATATAATATCACATCTATTTGCCAAGTATACGACGGATGTCAAGCCAAAACAAGTCAACCAGCCTGAGTCCACTGCTAGCAACTCCATCAAGAACAAATGTATTGACTGTACAAGACTCTCTGAAAATGTCTCCACGATGTTCAAATGACTCAACAGTGAGTTCTTCAAATTCATCTTTACGATGTTCCAATGACTCAAACAAGAGTTTTTCAAATACATCAAGCCGATGTTCCAATGACTCAAACAAGAGTTTTTCAAATACATCAAGCCGATGTTCCAATGACTCAAACAAGAGTTTTTCAAATACATCAAGCCGATGTTCCAATGACTCAAACAAGAGTTCCCATAATACATCACCCCGATGTTCCCATGACTCCATCAAGAGTTCCCATAAGACATCACCCCGATGTTCCCATGACTCTATCCAGAGTTCCCATAAGACATCACCCCGATGTTCCAAGAGTTCTCCAAATACATCCACAAGATGTTCTACTGACTCAAGAAAGAGTTTCTCCACTGCGTCTCCTAGAGATGTCAATGACTCCAGCGAGAGTTCGACCCAAGTCCAGTCTGCATCAACCAAAATTGATGTTTTATTAGAGGATTTTAAGCCTTTCATTTCGGAAGGATTCGTATCACTACCCGGTGATTCAACAAGTCTACGACCTATCACCATTTTGAGAGACACAGGTGCCTCACAATCGTTACTTTTAGAGGGTATCTTGCCCTTGTCTAAATCATCATCGACTGGGAAGAGCATCCTGTTACGAGGCGTAGAGCTTGGATGTATAGATGTGCCTCTACATCTAATCGACATAAAGTCAAATCTCATTACTGGACCGGTTGTTGTAGGTGTCCGACCAACATTACCATTGGAAGGCATCTCGTTGCTGTTAGGCAATGACTTAGCAGGTGGAAAGGTGATAGCCGAACCCATCGTCACTCAAACACCCGACTTATCTGCCACACCCGAGGAAGACCTAGAGTTATATCCAGCGTGTGCAGTAACAAGGGCAATGAGGTTGAAAGCATCTCAAGAAGAGAACGTCATCAAAGCCAACAGTAACCACGATGATGTGGACTTGAGCACCACATTCTTTGCTTCTCTTGAAGAGGAACCAACGCCAAATTCTGAAAAGCCGGCATCAACTCGAAAACAGTTGATTGAGGACCAAAAGAAGGATCCAGAGCTCGCCAAACTCCGAGAAACCGCAATGACATCACAAGAGGCAGAGCTAGCATCAACGTGCTACTACATCCAAGATGATATGCTCTTCAGGAAATGGAAACCTCCAGACGCATCCAACGAAGAAGAATGGAGAATATGCCATCAAATAGTGTTACCAGAAAGATACCGAGCGTACATCATGAATCTGGCTCATGACACACCAATGTCAGGTCATCTCGGCATCCACAAGACATACCACAAGATTATGTCACACTTCTTCTGGCCACGTTTGAAGAAAGATGTCATCCAGTACTGCCGATCCTGTCATGCCTGTCAGATGGTTGGCAAGCCAAATCAAAAGATCCCTGTTGCTCCTCTGAAGCCGATTCCAGCCTTTGAAGAACCTTTCAGCAGAGTACTTATTGACTGTGTTGGTCCTCTCTCAAGGACAAAAGCTGGCAACCAATACCTGTTGACCATTATGTGTGCTTCAACTCGTTTTCCTGAGGCTATTCCTCTAAGGAACATAAAAGCATCAAACATTGTGAAGGCCTTAATCAAGTTCTTTACTCTATTTGGTCTACCAAAGTCCATCCAATCGGACCAAGGAACGAATTTCACGGCCAATCTTTTCAAGCAAGTCATGACTCAGTTGGGCATCAAACACTGCATGTCGAGTGCGTATCATGCCGAGTCGCAAGGCGCTCTTGAACGATTCCATCAGACTCTCAAGAACATGATCCGAACCTATTGCTTTGAGCACGAAAAAGACTTGGACGAAGGAATCCACATGCTGCTGTTTGCAACCCGTGAATCCGTCCAGGAATCGTTGGGATTCAGCCCTTTTGACTTAGTCTTTGGCCATTCGGTGCGCGGTCCCTTAAAATGTATAAAAGAGACTTTGTTGTCACCAACAGCCACTGAAGGACTTTTAGACTATGTAAGTAAGTTTAAAACTAGACTTTATGATGCTTGTGTTCTGGCCAAAAATAACTTACAAAACACCCAATCCAGCATGAAACGCTGGTATGATAGAAAGGCCCGTGTTAGAGAATTTTCTCCCGGGGATAAGGTGCTTGTATTTTTGCCCATACCAGGTCAACCCTTGCAAGCCAGATATTTTGGTCCCTATGAAATTGAGACCAAAATTAGTGACCTCAATTACACAATCAAAACTCCTGACCGTAGGAAAAAGACTCAGCTATGTCATATAAACATGCTGAAGCCTTATGTATCTCGGCCAGATCACTCAGATAAGAGTAATTGTGTTGTAAATACAGTCAAAAGTTGTTCAAATAGCCATGTTTCTCCTATTGATGATGATATTGTAAAGGAGAAATTTGGACAATACAAAATACCTAATTCTTTTGTATTACAAAATTTGGATGTAAAACTGTCTCATCTGTCTTCGACAGAAAGGCCAGTTATCATGAAACTCATTAATGAATTTAATGACATTTTTTCTGATGTACCAAAACAGACTAATGTTATAATGCATGATGTAGATGTTGGCGAGGCTACTCCAGTCAAGCAGCATCCTTACAGGGTCAACCCTGAAAAACTTGCCATACTTAGGTCAGAAATCAAGTATATGCTTGAAAATGACCTCATTGAACCAAGTTCCAGTAGCTGGAGCTCCCCATGTGTCTTGATACCTAAACAGGACAAGACTTATCGTTTTTGTACAGACTACCGTAAGGTAAATGCTGTAACAAAGACCGATTCGTTTCCTATCCCTAGGATAGACGATCTCATAGATCGTATTGGTGACGCTAAGTACATCACCAAAATAGACCTACTTTCAGGTTATTGGCAGGTTCCCCTGACTGATAGGGCAAAGGAAATCTCCGCCTTTGTCACCCCTGATGGTCTGTACCAATACAAAGTGATGCCATTTGGCATGAAGAATGCTCCTGCCACTTCCCAGAGAATGATAAATGCCCTGCTTGCTGACATGGAGAATTGCCACGCATACATAGACGATGTAGTAATTTTTAGCCAAGATTTTTCTAGCCATTGTAAACAACTGCATTGTCTTTTTACTAAACTTTTACATGCAAAAATTACTGTAAACCTGAGTAAGAGTGATTTTTGCCAGGCTTCAATCCAATACTTAGGCCATATTGTAGGACAAGGCCAGGTGAAACCTGTAATGGCCAAAGTAGAAGCTATCCAAGCTTTCCCTATTCCTGCTGATCGGAAACAACTCCGAAGATTTTTGGGAATGTCTGGATATTATAGAAAATTTTGCGAAAATTTTTCTGTCATTGCCAGTCCTTTAACAAACCTCCTGAGAAAGAACGTCCGATTTACTTGGACGGATGAATGTCAGAAAGCCTTTAACCAGATCAAGCAGATATTATCTAGCTCCCCCATTTTGATGGCTCCTGACTTCGGAAAACCTTTTAGGTTAGCTATTGACGCCAGTGACACAGGTGTTGGGTCAGTCCTTTACCAAGAAGATAATTTCCAAGTAGAGCACCCTATTTGTTTCTTTTCCAAGAAATTTAATAGACATCAAAGAAATTATTCTACTGTGGAAAAAGAATGTCTTGGGTTGATTCTTTCTATACAACACTTTGATTTTTATATCAGTGGGTCCAGATGGCCACTGGTTGTATTTACCGACCACAATCCCCTTACATTTATCCACAAAATGTCTGGCAAGAACCAACGACTTCTCAGGTGGAGTTTATTTTTACAAGAGTACAACCTAGATCTTAAACACATAAAAGGCAGCGAAAATGTTATCGCCGATGCCTTATCTAGATTGTAAAAAGTATTTTTTTTTTTTTTTTTTTTATATATATCATGATAAATACATTCTGTAATGTAAATATTTTTTGTAATTCTAAAAAGATTTCCATTTCGTGGAAATGTAAACTTTTTATTTTTAGGAGGGAGGTGTTACATATCTAGGCATTGTTTTTTTTTTCTTTGACCTGTTGCGGTCGAGAGACGGGGAGGTTGTCTGCCCCTTGTGTAATAAGTTTTTTTTTATTCGTCAAGCCACACAGACAGTGTGACCGGTCCTTGACCTATGTGTGTACCTCTGGTTGAAAGGAGGGTGGTTTTTTTTTTTCTTTTTTCTTCTGTCTCTTTGAAGAGCGTTCTAGATCTGGGAAATTGATGACTTATTTGGTTCTAGAAACTACTAGATTTGTCTTGATATCGACGCGCGGTAGACTATAAAAAGACCGCCCGTGTAACGTTGACAGACAGACATACGGAGACAGCCGTGAGACAGAATAGCGGAGACATTGCGTGACCCGTGCGTGGTATACCATTTATCGTGTAAGTTAAGATTTTTCTTTTTCAAGGCCTTGCTTGTATTTGTAATTATATTTTCAAACTCTTGTATTGTAATATTTTTACATGCCATTTTTGTAAAAGGGTTTTGGTCAACCCTTCCAATTTGTATTGAGTAAATGTTTTTTGTTTTTTTTTTTGCTTTATGTGATACAGTTAAAAGTACTATTCGAGTTATCTTTTATTAAACATTAAGTTGATATTTTACCTTCCGATTTCTTGTGTCATTTTTTTTTGTTATTCATTGTAAGTCTTTGATTAAATTCAGACTTAAGATAAGTGACACAACTGCTTTTCTATTGTCACGTTCCCCTAGGCAAGCCATTTAAAAGTAGAATTCAATTCGTAATACGTGACAATACATTTTGTTTCATTTCTCCCTTACTTTTGTGAACCTGTTGTAGCAATAAACTATAGTTTAAAAGAAGTGTAATATGTATCTGCAATTAGTAACTTAAAGGCCTATAAACATCCCACTACTCCTCAACAAAACTGAAAATCTGCCAAATTATATTCTTTTGTTATTTTTTATTTAATATAGTTTATTGTTATCTCCGTTACTATTGATGTAGCTCTTTACTTTTGGAATCTGTGAGGGTCATTGCATCTGTGTGATACACTTTTTCTTACTGATTGCAGATGTGAAAATATTTGACATTGTGGCAGAGATTGTCAAGCTGTGCACTTACCCTGCTCCCAGAAACCCCTTTGAAGTAGATTTGGACTACTTCAATTTCCTGAAACTACCTGATCAACTGCTAGCTTCAGCAGCCATGACTTTCTTGCTACAGAAGATCGTCATACAATCCTCAGAAAACAAAGTTTACATTGCTAAGGGTAAGCTTTTTTCACTTAGGATTTTAACAACGTGTATGTTAAGGAAAAAAAACTCTTTGAGACTAAATTTAGGAAGCCTTCAGGACAGAAGACTCAAAAGTAAAGTAGCAATTATACATAAAACACTGAACCATAATCTTCAAATACAAAAACAAAATCTAATAAAATACTCTGAAAGACACAAAAATAAAGGCACATTCCTCGTCCCATATGCTAGGACAAATTTGTACAAATACTCCTTCTTCCCTAGTGCTATTAGAGCATGGAATGGGTCGCCTGAGCTAGCCAGAAAAACCAGTGACTTGGCAGAATTTAAGTCATTGGTTAATATGCATGACGCGTAGGACGTAATCATCTTCTTTTTTGAAGTAACGTCTGTATTATATAAGATAGTCACTCTGAGAATAGTCTAAAACTCTAATCAATGGGTAAAAAATCAATTTAATTTGTGGGTTTTTAATTACATCCTAGCCCAATCCTCCCGCAGGATAACTGGGGAGGGTAGCAGGCAGGGTTCAAACCCAGGCCTTCGTGACCACTAAATGTCAGTCCAGAGTGCATACCACACCACCAGGCAGCTTCTTAGATAACAAACTCTACCAACTTACTATATAAAATAAAAAGTTTCTGCCTGGGATAAAATTTTCTTATGTAGGCAAAACTTAGGCACAAGTCACAGATACAGATTTACTAGAAAAGACAAGCTTTCATCCGAATCACAAGAAAGATGATGCCTTTTATAAGCTATCCCCACAAGATCGACGTCTAATCTTTCAACTCAGAACCAGACACAACAGAATGAGACAACATATGTACCAAAAGCTCAAAATTGAAACCAGTGAAATTTGCCCATATGGAGTGTCATCAGAGAATGCTGACCATGTCTATCAAAACTGTTCTCTTTACCATGAGGCCCGTACAACACTGGCCCCAAAACACCCCAATAGAAAAAAAACTATATGGAGAGCTCCCTGATTTGGAAACCACTGCTCAGTTCATCTCATGTATTGGTCTACTCATCTGAATGCTCCAACATACAAATGAGAACGAGGAAGAAGAAGATTAGAAAAGTCAATGGCTAATTTTAAAATATTACAGGAAAAACAACAAATATTTGTTTATACTTTATCTCATGTTTAATTTTCCTGAAGCACAAGTAGGATAAAAAGAAAGCTAATTGAAAACTTTTGGCTAGAGAGACACAAGATATTTAAGCAGTAAAATTTGCTAGTCCTAAAACACTATATGGCTTCTCTGCACTACTACAGTGGACACTGTTCTTGGGTGCAGCAAAATAACTGTCTTGCTAGATTTATGGATATCTAAACTCCCTACATCTGATTTAACACTTGTAAAAAAGAAATTTGTTAATTCATTTTTTGTTGTCTTTATAATTAAGATAGCCAGTATGAAACTACAAGTATGAAAATAGTTAACCCTAATCTAAATTATTTTAGGGTCATACTCCTTGCAAATTTTTATTACTCTATTTTATATTTTAAAATGAACTTGAAAATATTAATAATTAATTTAGGATCTGATTCTAAACAAATACTATCTCAACAGTGTTTGAAGAGCTTCAGCTGCTGGCAAGAATTCATTTTAAAAGTCTCAGAGAATTAACTCAAGAAGGGAAGCTGGCAGTCTTGCTTCAACATAAGAAAGGAGAACAAAAGAAAAAGTCTGCTGCTCTTTTCCAAGTCTCATCAACAATGGATAACCGTAACATTGAGAAATCTAGAGACTCAGTGACTTCATCTGGCCATCAAACGTCATGGTCCACGAATCCTGCTGTTATTATTACACGACCTGGAAGTGAAATTCCTAAGAAAGTTCAAGAAACATCATCGTTTGTTCATAATAATGTGGTGAATAGCTCACCTCAACCTGGCTCTATGAGGCCTCAGTCTTACTTTAATGTGGTACATGCCCAGCTCCCAGGTCCAATGCTGATGCCAGCTGCGCAGGCATTCCCACCCCCAGCTTCCTCTCAACCTCAGTTGTCCTATATACCATCATCTGCTCAATCTGTCAAGGCACCAACAGCACAGTACCAACCTAGTTGGTCACTGATGACCCCTTCGCCAGTGTCTGTTTCTCAGTCAATGTATAACTCCTCAGTGGCTGCACAACCTTATCAAGACCCATTTAAGGTCTACAACTCCACACCAGTAAATGCTTCTGGTAATACCTATGGTAAAGGACCTAGAGGAGCTTTTCCTGGTGGCTATGACAGGATGCCTGCACCAAGTATGCTTTGATAATATTTCAGTGATAACATTTTGTTAGTAAATAATTAAACGAACTATCTTGTTGATACTTGGCTAATATATATATATATATTAAGAGAAAAAGGAAAAAGTTTCTTTAGAGTACATTCCTAGGCCTCAAAATAAAGCAATCATGCGATGCCCATGCTTAATACATCTTGGTCCCTCTCCGACCTTGTCTGTGTGATTTAAAGAATGCTCTGCCATACATTGGGCAGTAACTCAGTTGCAGATAGTAATACTTACTATTAGATAATCCCCAGAAGGCAATGAAAGTTTGAAATCAGAGTACACCTCTCCTTACTAGGCTGATTAGCTGCTACATCTGCCTTAAGCTCCTAGTTTTTAGAAGTGCCTGTCATTTGCTTATATCTGTGGGTGGAAGAAGTTTTGCCAAGCTTAATATCTAGGCCACATGAGTAGGCCAGCTGCTGGACTTATTTGAGACTGTTAGAGAGACATACCATGAAAGCTTATAACATTTTGGAAGGATAGTTAAAATTTAATTCATTTATTTGCTCATTAAGAGCAAGTTACCAGCGTTTAATGATGATCCACTTTTTAGTTGTGAAATGCTGACTTTTTAGTTCAAGTTTTCTTTTGCAGCTAGCTGATATACCCTGCTTGCAAAGTGTATCCTGCATTCAAGAACTAGCCTCAATGCAATACTATTATACATTTATCAATCCAGCAATTTTTTTATTTTTTTTTGTGTCTGGATTATTTATACAAAATAATTCATTGAAAAATCTGACTGAAATATTTTTTGCTTTCTTAGACTTATAAATTAGTTATGCATCATGCTTTTTTGTTGTATTTTTCTTTTTTCATAAATGTATTCATTTTTTACTTATACTAGATGCTAAGCAGTTAGTGTGCGTGGACACATTTGTTAAAATCATCGATTAAGAACATTTATAAAACTGGTATTATTTGTTTGCACAACTCATGAACTGTTGATCTTGAAGCATGTGATACTACTGTTAATTGCAGCAATATGTTTAAGAAATATAATTTTTATCTTCATTTACAAAAATAATGATATTTTGTTATATAATTTCTTGTCATTTTTGTATCACTATATTGTTTATAATTTTTTATATTCATTCTGTATTTTACTGATTGTATAGTGCACATGTAGCTACATTTGCTTGTTACAATACCTCTATTCAAGTCACTCCTTCATGGAACCTGGGGTGGTAGGCACACAGCTGATCTAAAGATTTTCCTAGAGATTTAACAGTTGTTGTTTCCTAGAGATTTAACAGTTGATGTGTATTGAAAGAATAACTAGCTCATTGGCCTTTCTGGAAAAACTCTAGTTTGACCTTTATAATGTTTCAAAGTAAAAAAATAAATAAATGTAAATTTGGCTTGAGATTATGTTTAGGTCTAGAGCCAACGTGGCGTAGTCAGCTGTTTCAAAGAAATTATGCGATAACAGTTATTTAAAGCTGCTTCAATGAGTTCTAAATCAGAACTTTAGTTCCATTTAATGAATATAGCAATAAATAATTGCACAAATATGCCTCACTGGCTGAATCAGAATATGTGTATTTTGTAGCAGCTGACGGTGTTACAGGTTTGATACCCGAATTGAACCAAGAATTTAAAAATATATTTTAAAAAATAATTTCATTATATTTGAAGGTTAATAATGGAGGTATTGTCTTTTTAAAAAGTATATTTTTAAAATGTTTTTGTTTTTAATTTTTGTGCTTCTTTACTGAATAGCTTCACTGTTGCCTTTAAATATTTTTTTCTTGACACATATCTCACGCAAGCTGCTACTCAATCAAACAATTTTATTTGTTCGATGTGAATTTTTACCTAGACCAAGAATAATGCTTTTATATATCTCTTACAATTTAATAAAACAAAAAAAAATGTGAAACTTTGTTTAATATGATATTTTAAAAAAGAATATTAGATTTTTTATAATTTTGTTGAATCTAGTTGATAATGACTTCTAATGGCATAACTCTTTAGTGAGAAGACAGATGAAAATATATTGATATTATATGAAATATGTCATTCAACAAATATATGCCAGAAATCAGTTTCCTATCAGCCGTTTTATCCAGATTACTGATTGTTCCCCTGCACTAAGATTAATATCAAGAGATCCTATGACATTATTTGTAAAAAAAGAAGGTTAAGATGAATGAACACATTTCACTGAACCTGAACATATATATATTATAATTATTATATTATATATCTTATTCACTAATTAACTCTGCACTTCTTCAAAGCAAGCACTAGTACACTGGTTTGTGTGTAAATTAAACTACGATTGATTTCATTATGAAATGTATGACATCTCTTTGGATTCAAATGTGATTTTTGTAGAAACGTTCAAGTATTAAATATAATATACCTGTACATAGAATATTGTTCTGTTTTTTCCTCTTGCCTCTAACATATTGGCCAGATTTCTTACTAGTTCTTCATATAGCAGACTTAAAAAACAATAAGACCTTATTAATAATTGAAAAAATTAAGATGACATCCAAGCAAACTCACCTCACTACAATGAAATAGAGATTCAGTAAGCTAGAAATACATTAATATTTCAGTCTCCTGAGGTATCTGGCCTCATATTTTGTAATTTTAAGTGAAAAATATGAGAGGCATTTTGGTCAGATTTTTTTTGTTAATTTGAGATTCACATTCACAGAGTAAAGTCAGTCCTGAATACATTTTAAAAATCTTTTTTTTTTTTTTATCTCTGCATGCAGTTGTTGATACAGCAACAACCATCAAACAGTAAATGACTTTATTGGTAGGTAGTATTAATGAATAGCTTGAACCATGGCCTCTACAGAGCTCAATTATTGTTGTTGTATAGCAATGCTCAGTGCACTTTGGTCCAATTGTTTTTGTGGATGGCAAGGTGCTCAGCAATCAGCACTCATCTTGAATCAAATAAAAAATCTACATCAGGATTTCAACACACCAAGCTAAAGTGGTCACATACCATAACTGTAAGATACACATTGAGTTTAGGATTTAGTGAAGCTTGGGTGGGGATATATTTTGTGAATCTGATTTAAAAACTTAATAAAACAAAAAATAATTGCAATAAGGATATGGATTGCTGTTTGGTTTTATATTGAAGTGGGTGGAGTAACTTTAAGGTGTAACATCTTTGAAATAGTTGAAACTGTACAAGTTGTAAGAATTCTGTCATACGCAGCTACTTTTCTTAATAGTTTCTCTAAAACAAAACCTAATGTTGGCTGACTTTTCACCTAGTTACTAGATTTGTCTACAGTTTGTCAAATTGTAGTGTTCCATTCTAGACACCATAATCACTACAAATGTATTTTTTGGTTCCATCATGTGACTTAAGAGAGACACAACAGAGTTGGTTTTTATTAAATTCAAATACTTATAGGCAGAGTATGAATGGGCAACCTTTTCCTAACGAGGACCGCATAAAAAAATATGGGGGCCCGCACATATACATATGTATATATATGTACTTACAACTTAGAAAAAAAGTAACTAACTATACATTCACATTTTTACTGTAAATGTAATATATTTCCTTTAATTTTTTTTACAATCCCTGAATAAATACAGCAAGAGTTAGCCATTTCTTAAATAATTTTACTAATAACCTCTTCATAGTGACCTCTAACATCACTATTATTACCACGTTTTTTTCTGTCAAAATGCTGGAAAATATGCAGATCGCAACTGGGTTTGTGTAGTCATGTGAAACACTGCACTCATCCTTAATCTTCAGAATTGAAGACATTGCCATCATAGTTGCTCTCAATATTTCACTGTTTACACTCATGCATAATGTTCCTGAACTGTGGAACTAACTTACTAGTTGTTATTCTCTCGACTCCTTTCAAATTACAGTAATTGTGCATCGACCTATTCTTACATTTGTTTACTTTCAATCAAAACAATGCTTGTTAACAGATGTATGTGGACCAAAATAATGTGAAATTTTAGCAACAATGTTTTTTTAACTGTGGAAATGCAGTTTCTAGTAAAGACCCATAAAGCTACTGTAGAAGAACTAACTTAAACTTCTCTTTCAGGTCATAATTTGCGAGGAGGTGTGTCCCCTGGAGTTGAATCAGCTTCTGTACTAAATGGAGAATGAATGATATTGAAAACTGGCTCTAAGTTCTTGACCTCTTAAAATTTGCTTTCCAAATTCCACAATCAAGTAATGAGTCTTGTACTTCTCAACCACTTTACTAGAAATTGTTTCACCTTTCAGCCAATGACAAAACCTGTCTTTATTTGCTTGCCTGGAGAAATGGGATGACTTTGAAAATATTTAACAGCAACTAATTGTAGTACTTTCAATGAAAAACATGAAGTCTGTGTTCCACTCTTCATTAGAAATATTAGCCACAAAGTCACAGGAACAAAACAATGCCTTCCTTGAATTCTCAAGTTTTTCACATTACCTTGAATATGCTAAGCTAGCCGATAATGTAGTACCGAAAATGGGAATGATATGTTTCCAAATATTCAAGTAGTTCTCTAAACTGCCTGTGGTTAAGACCCCTAGCTCTGATAAGTTTGAGCTCTGAGATAATTCGGTCATGTCTAATATTCAATGCAGCTTTTCACAAACTTTCCAGTGTAGAGATAAGAGTTTATGGTTGAGTTATCGTTAGTTATTTATTTTAAAAAGCTATGTTTTTCTCTAGCAAAGCAAGGGCACCATCAGTTGTTATACCTGTTATCTTGTTCCAAGCCAACACTTTCAACACAGTACTTCATAGCATTGAATAAATACTGGCCTGAGTTTGTATCTTTGACTAAATGTTTCGACATATTGCTTGCTAATTACAAAAATTCTTGTTTACTTTAAACTTTTTAGAATGACATGTGAAGTCAATGTTTCTTTGGCCTCTTCGTCATAAAAAGCTTAAGTTTCAATAATTTAAATAGATATTTAAAATCATTTATTTTTAATATACATGCATTATATATTTATATAATATGTGGGCATTTATAATTTTTGTGTGGACACATGCGGCTTGCTGGCATAATTTGCCCACCCCTGGGCTATACAATTTTCTGCTACAAATTATGCCTCCAACTCAACAAAAACAAATTTCGCTTTTAACAAGAAAAGATTTATTTTACAAAAAAAATAAAATAATAATTACAAAATTAAGTTTCAGTTGACATCATAGCTTGCATGTATAGAATTGAAAAGAAATAATCATTCACACAGAATCTTTGATTCATTGACAACAAGCTGCTTTCTTCTACATAAAATGTGCTCATACAGCCTTCCATGTTCAAATGTATACAATGATATACAACATGCTGGCTAATAAGAGTTTGGTACCATACATTCAATTGACCTTAGTAACACATCTCAATGTATAAAGATCTTAATAGCTCTGGAAAGATGTCAATTTTCGAGTCTTGTACAGTAACATTCAAGTTCTGCCATGCCTCAGTCACACATTTTCTCAACATATACATATATTTCTCAAAAGAAAGTCACTATACACCAAGACCAAATATTAGAAAACATTCTCTACAAGATGAAGTTCTAAACAGAGCTATAACTACTACAAACAAACATTCCAACAGGTGGGTAAGCACTACAAACACAAACATTCCAACTGGTGGGCATACATTCACTGCCCTATGGGCTCACATGAACACCAAGTGAATATTTACACCAGACATTTCTTTTTTGTTTCATAAAAATTTCAAATTAAAAAAAGATAGACTTTTAGACAATTTAACAAAACCTAATGTTGAATTAATTGTAAATAGTTCATAAAGAAATATATAGAATTACTAATTCGAAGACGCACAATATATAGGAGATAAAGACTTGAGTTCTCAAAACTTTGTAGGGTAGTTTAACTTAATAGATTTTGTAATGGTAATATTCTACATAACTTTTGTTGGACTTGTATACACACTTACAGTAATGAAAAAAAACAAAACTTTTTTTCATTCAGATGGTTTGTAAAAACATAGTTTTCTAAACTCAGTTGACATGAGAAAAAAAATGAATGAACAACCCTTACCCAGCTCATCAGTTCAATGCACAGTTGGACACAGCTCCTTGCAGGTCTTTACTTAAAATACACAGCTGAAATAAACATGCATCCAAGGGATATCCAACAACAAACATCACCACAGCTACTAAATAACAGGTATGTCATAACTTGGCAAGTGAGGTTAAAGTTCATCGGTTAAATAGTATACAATATACATCAGTGCATAGAACCGCTATGATACATTATTTTATAGTACATTATCAGGAACATTGTTAACAGAGATAAAAAGGTGGGTTGAACACAGTCTCATATTGAAGTGAAGCCACAGCAAGGGCAATCAAAGGGAAACAATTGGGGATAGAACTAACAAGAAACGAGCAAGATTCTAACACAGCAATATTTTAAATTATTTCCTCAGAATACCCCTACACAGTACACTGGCTTTTACTGCCGGTAGTTGGTCATTTTAATTGAATTAGAAAAAAAAAATACTTCAAATAACTAAATGTGACATAAGATCCTTGGAAAGTGAACAATGAGAAAAACATGACTTATCTGGCAGATTGAAACACAATATCCAGAGGTAGAAATCTGTATTTGGTACATGAGAGCTAGTTTGCCATGTTAGAAGATGTGTTAAGATGTTTATTGACACTATTAGGTGCATATTGTCTACTTTAATCACTTTTCAGTGAATACCTTGAACAGAAACTATCAATTTATGAGAGAATAAATAAAGGGTTCGACCCACTTAAACCTTCCACGTCAGATGCCAAGAGAGGTACCAATTTCTTATTTAAAATATATGGTTTATTGACATAGTTTGAAATAAAATACTACAAAAAACTGTTTAAAAACACTTTCTTGATTTTGTTTTTGTCTTTCTATTTAATGACAAGAAAAATAAATGCAAAAAGAAACAGCTTGACAAGAAGAGGGAGACTGAACAAATGAATGAACACCTAGGATTCCATTCAACCTGTTTTCAAATCTGAATTGATCAGATTCTAAGGGGGATACTGTTGAATTACAGGAACTGAAATAGTATAATCAGCTTAAAACTCTTCTGACACCACTGATCATTGTAAAAATTTAAAACATAATTATGTGAACAAAAGCAGCGAGGCTTTAGCTGAGATAACATAATAAGTAATATGGATAAAACCTTGTTCATTCTACATAACCCAGTACATGTAATACATAGATATATCATGTCAATAAAAAAAAACATAGCTCATAGATGTACAGGTTTTAAGTAGGTCACAGACGGTACATACAATTCAAAACCGTAGAAAAGAAAGCAGTGAAGAAATACAAATCAACAAAAGGCACACAGTGAACAAAAAGTAGAACCTCCCTCCCTCTTCAAACCATTGCCTTCAACAACAACAAAAATAATACAATTAAGAACAAAGCCAGGACCCTGTCAAATAAATAGAACAGCTAGAGGAGAACAGTTGATGAGATGGCATTTGAAGTAGTCTGTTCCTCAAACCACTCAGTTTGTTTTCTTGGCATTTCATGGGTTCAAAAAGGAAGCGATGGTTGTAATTGATTTGCAAAAACTTGATGTTATTTTTGAAGTCAATCAAAGGGCAGGATGAACACAGGACATGAAAACATAATTCTGACACTAACATAAAGCAATCCTTTTCATTTCACATGGCAATGAAATATTACAACCAAAAAGAACACAAAATCTGTTCAAGCTATAAAACATCCTCCTTTCCTACACAGCAGACTAACACTTTGAGTTGATGAGTTCAACATTTATACAGTACATTGATCAACAGGTTTAAAGGGAGAGAAAACATCAATAGGACTGGATTAGAAATTTGGTCGTTGAAACAAAATGTTAATTTCTGAAGGAAAAAAAAAAAACAACAACTGCTGCAGACTATGAAAATGGATTTATGGAGTAGGCCCTGCAAACCAAGATGAACAATTAGTTTGCTTTTAAGAGACACAGCTCTCATAACTTAATGATATTCCAAAAAGCTCCAGAAACAACAGTAGACAAAGTACACTCACACCCTAAAGATGTATCACTATAATATGATTGATGCAATAACATTCAAAGAAAATAACAATTGAAGAATGATAATGAAATTGCTATGTTTTTTTTTTAATTCAAGGCTATTTTGTTCTAAAATTAAAATGTTTCATGGTTTGGAGAGTTCTTTCTCTGACATCACTGAACAAAAGGTTTGGAGAGTTCTTTCTCTGACATCACTGAACAAAAGGTTTGGAGAGTTCTTTCTCTGACATCACTGAACAAAAAGGTTGGGAAGCTAGTTTTGAAACTGTCCCCACCTAAGAAGGATGAAAAGGAACAATTGAACATTTCAGATCTAAACATACACATCATACCTTCAGCTAACCAAGATACATTGGTTTGATTGACTATTAATTACTCTACATTGGGATGGGCATCATGGAGGTCTAGAGCTAGACCTGTCACTATAAAATTATTTTTTTTCTAAAGAGATTTGTTCGAAATTTTAAAGTGAGATTTCTATTTTTTAAAGGCTGTGTGTTCATGATTTTGGCTTTAGAACTGAACATTCCAGATTTAATTATTTTGTTTCTATACCAAAATATATTTCTAATTCATCAATTAGTGGATGCTTGAGTCTGTGCAGGCCTAGTCAGTACCAGACAATAGTGAACTGTTGGTTTAAGACAGCTAGTTAAAAAGTTGAGCTTATAACTTTCCATTAAAGTTAAGTATAGCAATCCAGAGCTTGAAAAAGGAATGAGTTAGTTGACCTACAAATACATACACTGATAATAAACCCTGTCTGCTGAGACTAGACATTTATAATTTGTCAACAAAGTTCATCTAACATGTTTCTATTGTACAGTTCAATAAATTACAATTCCACTGTGCAGCTAGTGCTCTTTTAAACACAAGTTCTAATACAGACATGACTTTTTAGAGGCTTTTTCCTTAGTGACTAATTATCTTGCGAAGACGGGCAGATAAATGGTTTGACAAGATACAATTTTTCTGCCTCCTGCTTGAAGATTGGATGTTTTTTGTAGTGCTCTATAAGGTCATCCAAGTTTGTAAACCTCTGTTGACCTATTTCCAAAACACCAGATGTATTTTTGACACGAAAATGTTTATTTCTTCCAGGAGCTTTAAGAGATACTGTGAAATGTCCTGCCTGAAACATAAAATGGATTTAATTAGTAATGCAACTAACAAACAAATATTTCATAATATAAAATGAGATTTAGCTTTCTAATAAATTTATAGACATAGTTTTATGAAAAGAAAGAAATATATATAAAATGTATGCGTTCAACACTTTTGACTCTTAAAAGTTCTATATTCTCTAAATACACATACTAGTGTCAAACAAATATAGGGACCTGGTACAGGAGATTAAATCAAAACACATTTAATATCATTTAGCCTTTCAAGTTCATGCAAAAAGCTAATAAAAACAAGTCCAACAAGTAAGCGCTACACTATCAAACATAATCATAAATCTCATGACATCAGTGACCTTGTATTTACCAAGAGGACACCATTATTATTAACAGACCTAAAGAAAATGAGAATCTTTGTCAACTTATTTTGTAATCTTGTTGGAGTTATGGATAACATCTCTACACACTGATTTTGAATCACATTAACTGCCTTTTTCATCTTGTATTTAAAAATCGTAGTCATGTATAAGTACCGGTACATTTTATATGAATATACTTTGTAAAAAAAAAAAAGGATATCTATAGATATATTTTAAGAAGCTTAAAAGTATCAGTTGCACCCATTTCAAGATTGATAATGAGGATGGTTAAAAAAAAAAGTATTTTTAGATCTAAACTCTCAATAAGAATGTACACAAAAAAAAATGGCCAATTTTTCCCCATTTCTTCTGAACTCTCAATAAGACTGTACAAAACAATGACAAATTTTCCCCATTTCTTCTGAACTCTCAATAAGACTGTACAAAACAATGACAAATTTTCCCCATTTCTAAAAAGATTGTTAACTTCAAATGGTGATCACTGTAACTGAAAAAAAAAAAGTAATTGACTCTAGAGTGTTGTTTTTTTTTATTACTTATTAATCTTTCTTTGCAGTTTCAATTGAAACCAAAAAAATTTTTAGATTTTAAAAAGTTGAATTATTTTAAAACACAATGTAAGTCAGATAAATTCTGTGAGCTAAAACCCAACATGATGCTTCAATAGCAGACTTTACTTCATCATGATAAGCATTGTGTCCTGTGACATTATTTATTTAGCTCAGTGATTGGCAAACTTTTTCAGGAGTAGGCACTAATATTTGAAGAAAAAATTAGCATCAATTTTTAAATTATGAAAAGAGAAATTTAGGATCAGATTTAATTAAATCAAATGTAACTGGAGCGATGTTACAAATGTAGTTGCAGGTTGGATTTAACCTTTTCTGGGCTGGACTTGGTCCGCAGTTTGCCCATCACTGGTCCAACCTATAAGTCCAGTGCTATTTTAGAAATGTGATAAGTCATGCAAGTACTAGTATAATTGTGTTTGGATAAGAATTCTTTATAACAGGAAATTAGAACACACAAAATTTGAAGGGCCTGAAAAAATAAAAAGGAGAATGTATGATAATATAGGATATGTGTAAATGATAGTGTAGATAGATGTCATGTTCATGTTGCAGACTTTGTGAGCAATCCTACAATATTGTTATTGTAAATATTCAAATAGACATAAGCAGTAGTGTTCGTAATATTTGTCGTAACTTTTATTCCTATTATTATTTCTAATTTTTTTTTTATTAAATTCATTCAAGTGAAGTTATCTTTCTTTATAGCTTAACAACTATTTGTTTTAGTTCGAAACTTTATTTACAAGATTTATAATGTACTAAAGCACTTACTGTTGATTCACTGTCTCGAATGAGAAAGTCGCCATCCACAGCAAACTTTGTTAAAATATCCTCACATTGGTTACGTGAAATCTTACCATAGTACCACTCTTTGTCTGCAAGTGGACCTGACACCTGAAACTGTTTACGCCCAGCCAGAGCAAGAGCAGCAATAGAGGTGTTCGAGATGGAAGAAATGGACTGAGACTGAGACTGGGGGTTTGATGAGGACGTTGACGTGCCCCGATCACTTCCCTCTTCCCCAGAGCTGGGAGCTGGAGTGACATAATTAGCCGGCACCACCCCTGTCTCACCTCTTGAGTTCCGCACTGACAACCAGTCTGAATCAGGCTCTGCCACCACCACTTCAAGTCTCTCTCCTTTCTCAAAGCTCAACTCCCCAGAATTTTTGCCTGTGAATGAGTACAACGCAAGAACAATGTCTGTAGAACTGTGGGAAGGGGAGGAGTGAGATCTGGCTTCGGCCGCTGTGAAATATAGAGCATTGCTGTCTGAGGCATTGCCTCCCCCAGAACTGACTTCTTCAACATAATTGGACGGAAACCAGCCGACACTTCCATCATCTTTCCTGCCCCTCCACCAGCCATCACTTGACTTCTCTATGACCATGATTCTCTCTCCTTTGGATAGAGATATTTCATCAGCTCTCTGGGCAGTGTAGAAGTATTTGGCACAGGCTGGCACACACTGACCTAGCTGATAAGTCTCAGTTGTGATGTTAGAGTTATTGGCATTAGGCCTGGCTCTAATGCTATCACCATTGTTCAACACAGGACTTGAGTGTGAAGGTAAAGGTTTGTTTGTGTCGGATTTCTTTTTTGGTACATGCTTTTTTAGAATAGTTGAGAAAAGAGATGTTTTTGGCTTGACTATCTTCACGAAATTGGAAGGCACAAACCCTTCTTTCCCTGTCTCAGGCGACCTAACTTTCCACCAATCTTTGGTATCATCAACAAGCAATAGTCGATCTCCTTTGCGCATACTCAATTCTTGAGTATTTTCTGCCTTGTAGTCATATTTAGCAATTAACTGCGTCTCTTGCTGACCCTCTGCCATATTCAACAATGGGCTGCAAAAATAATAATTATAAATAAATATTAAAATAAAAATAAAAATAAAAACTATTATTATGCTTCATATAGAAATTTAGTTTTGGTCACTTCATAGTTAAATGTCACAAGGCCATACAAAAAAATGTCACTAGACAATACAGGCTATTAATAAGTGTATATAATGACAAAAACATAAAGCAAATATTATCACAAAGAAAATAAATAAAAAACTTAGTAAATGGACCACAATGGGAGACAATCTCTTTGGTCTCAATAACCAGCTGGTCAAATAAAATAAAATAGTCTTGTGTTAGAAGATGGTACTTTAGGATTCTGTCTGAATATTTAAATGTTTTGTTTATTTGTAAAATGTTTTATATAAATATGTTTCGGATGTTAATTCAAAGTTTAAGATAATCTACTTAGTGCAAACCTCCAGCAGGAGGATGGTAGCAGGTAGGGTATGAACCCCGGACCATCAAGACAACAGTCCAGTGCGCTACTGTACGGCTAGGAAGCTGGACTGATTAACCAGAATTCAACTGTATTCTATGGATGTTGAAAATAAGTGTTTAACATACTCAATCATGCTTAAAACTAATGTTATGGATATGTCTCCCCATCTAAAAACAGATGCCTTCTGTGAATTCCATTATTGTTATTTAAAGTTTAATAAGTAAACAAAATCATTTATCCAGACATTTTTTTTTTTTCACAGTATGATATTTAAGTGCTTTTGCTGATGTGTGACTTTGCTTCCTGATCTCAACAATGAGAAGAAGTGTTGGGTGGCAGTGTAGTAACTAGTTGTGCGAGGTGGGAATCATGGCTCTAGACACGTTGAAAAGAAAATGTAACATGCTGACAATGGAATCGAAGTTGGAAATCTTAAATCACCTTGATACAGGAGAAAATAAAAGAGCTTCTGCTGTTGTGAAATTTGTATCAAAACTTGGCTCTAATGAAGGAAGACAATGAGAGAAACTAATGACACCACTCTTGATGCTTTGCTTTACCTGTGGTTTATGCAATGGAGGAGCAAAAATAATCCGACATTGGAACCTTTGTGTGAAAAGGCACTGTGTTTACATACAGCCTAATACCACATAAATATTCTTTACATTGTTAGTGAAATGGACTGTTTATAATACAGTAAATATATTCCGCATTCAGTTATCTGAACGATCGAGTATCTGGACAGACCCTATTCTTAAATTAATCAATGTTTTACTATAAATAGAAAAATAAAATGGGCATCTTAAAATAAAATCTATATTTATAAAGTATTTTTAACTCTTTTAAAAGTCAAGAATCTAAATGAAAATGTTTCTCCAATAGAAGGAAAACTAGATCTAGTAGTGTCAAAAATATTATTTGAAGTCAAATAACAAATATATACTATGTGATACACATACTTTAATAATACAAAGAAGTTCCCAGAAAGATTTTGTTTCTAGAAAGATGAAAAAAAAAAGTTTTTGACTGATGAACTTGTTCATTAAAATTACAAACAGAAGTTATGCAGCAGTTATGTGTACTTCTATACTCCATTACCTTCAATTTGGTTATCTAATGTGATCTAGGTAGTTATTCATAGACTTCAGGTTGCCTGCTCAGGCCACTGCTCATGGTATTTGAGAAGAATATTATTGACACATTGTGCTCACATTGCAAACAAAATACCTGAAAAAGAATTAAGGCGAAACCATGTTACAAGCTTATTACTGCTAATCATAGAAATTCAGAGCTTCAGATCTATATCCATAGTATATATATGATGAAACTTTATCATTTTCTAAAGCTGATGAATTAAATGAGTGTGTAGGTTCATAGAACAGTGATTGGCGTTATTCTTTGTAGTTACATTAGTATCACCAGGTTATTAGAATCATAGAAATCAGATTCTCTTAAGTAAAGATGTCTGTCTGGAAAAAAGTGTGTGTACATGTTATTTCTTCCACACCAAATCTCGGATCAAGATGAAATTTCGCACTACAATTATTTCTTTTACCTGAATCAATAAAGAAATTTAAACATCTAGTTAATTATTGGTAATTAATTTTTGTTTGGTATCTCGAACAAGGGAAAGACGTTATGCTTGACTGAAGTGGTGATATAAGTTAAATTAGTCCCCTTAATAAGGTCGCCGTCTGAGGCTTAGTGAACACAAACATGAAATAGAAACAACAGATAATTATACAATCTTCCATGTTCAGAGCAGTTACCATTTTGGCTTGAGAAGCCTGAGAAGGCTTTAGTCCCACAAGTTCAAATTCAGGTTGTTCACTTTAAAAAAAAAATACATTTAAAAAACAATCACCCAGATATCCCGTTCTTTCTTCACCACCCCTTTCCAACTGGTTCAGACTTGTAAGTGATAGAATCATAGCATATTGAGAAAGCTAAAAGCATGAAATTGCAATAAAAAACAATTGGTAAAAATATTTCAAAGTGCACAGATTTATTATTGTTAGTCTAGTCTAGATCTATTACAAATTTAATTACAATAACTGATCCAAAGTAATTGATACACTTAATGTAACCTTTAAGTTGTTTTTTTTTAAAAAGTATTTTTTTTTATTTTGCTTGTTTATAGTTATAACTTTAGAAAGTTTCAATTTGTTACTCACCTTTAGATCATGTTTCAGGACTAGAAAGTAGATATTTCAACAGTTTTATCTAAATTCAGGTGATGTACTTTAAAAAAAAAAAGACTAAAGGACCTGCTTTATGCAGGACATTATCTCTGCATTTCTTCAGGGATAGAAGACACTCACTGAAAAATTCTATTTCATTCTTTAAAAAAAAATTATATAATCCAAACCTGAAAACAAGAAAAAAAAATCATTAAATCCTGAAAATAAAAAATGAAATGACAATTTAGTCCAACATGAGAGAACTGTGGACATGGGAGAGGCTGTGTAATGCTGTACAATGTGGCTTGTGAGTCCTTTCCATCCAATATATTGAATGAAACACACTCGAGGCATGAGATATTGGCTCTAAAGTGGAACAGTTAATATTATTCTTAGTACAAGACTATTAGACAGAGACTTAGACTGGAAAAAAAAAGCTGTATATAAAAAATTTAGTCTCAGAATAAGATCTAGTCTAGTCTAAAATTAGTTTTATTAATCTAAAGTCTAAAAAAGTTAAAGAATTAAAAGATCTTTGTATCACGATCTAGTGACTAGTGACCCTAGTCACTAGTGTAGTACTAGATCTAGTTAAATCTAGTAGTAGTACTAGTAAGTCTAGATATCTATATTGACTATATCTTAAGTCTTATGTAATATAATCTATATAGATACTTAATACTAGATCTATAAGTCAGTAAGTACTAAGTACTATTATAAGGGCTAAGGCCTAGTGTACAGAGTAACACAGACTATTTCTTAAAGTATTGTATGCAAAATTCATAGTTCTTATTCAAAGTAGTTATTGCCTACAAATCTCAGTTATTATCAGTATCAGTATTTCACTCAATCAAGTTATAGATCTAACTGATCTGAGACAGAGTCTAAGACCATCTGAGAGTGAGTGAGTCAACCAAGTCCAAGAGAATTTAATATTATTTATTACACAATAATTTTACTTTCAACTTTGTTACTTCAATACACTGACTGAATAACAGTGAATACACTGTTATACAGTCAGTTGAGTCAGTACAGTACTTGTATTAAGATTAAAATGATTCAGTTGCAGCTAGATCTATCATTCTAAGAATTCTATTATGTATCAAATGTATGTATCAGTATCATGATGATGATCATTGAAATTCATTTTCATTTAGAATCTACTATCTAGAAAATTCTAGATCTAGATGAATGTATTGTAAAAAAAATAATTATAATTCATTATGTCACATTGTGACAATAACAAAGTTTTTCGTCAATATACAATGACATATAGATCTATCATTGGTAGATTTAATTTTTTTAATTTGAACTTCGTTATTAGTTTAAAATAGGTCTCACTAACTTATGACACTTCGAATTAAACACATTTCAATGGAAAATTGATTATTTTCTTACATGTACAATCAATACTAACAATACGCCATCTTGGGGTGGGTAAAGAGTTCAATGCCTGTTTATTCTTACGCCAAAGTAAAATTATAATGTAATTCTTGCATCAAATTAGAATCTACCTACCATTATATCTATGTCTACAGACTTAAAATATTTATCAATAAAGTTTTCTTTTGATTTGCATGTGCTAGATTTAGGAAAATTATCATTTCATTTTAAAGAGATCTATATTTTTGGTGAATGTTCTTTTGATAAACCATTACTCAGTGGCAGGGGAAACTACTACAAAAACTATTTGCAAAATGTCAACTGATAAAGAAATTAAGAGTTGTGTCAAATGGTATTTTTACTGTGAGTTCCACACTAATGATTTTTAAACTTTGCCCCTTTGCATTATGAATAGTTAAAGTATAATAAACAGGAAATCGCAGACGTTTGAAATGGAATTGGTTGTCTGTTGGGACCAAAGAATCTGCTGTAATAATAAAGTTTTAAAATAATGGCTTCGAGATTTAAGGTTTCTCAGGACACAAGGCTTTAACCCTAATGGAAAAAATATAATAAAAATAATCCATTCCACAGGATTACATATAGCATGCGCCATTTCATATATCGAAACCACGGACACATAGTCCTAAACTTAGTAGATTTTTTCTCCTCCCCCCCGGCGAAATTTTTTTTTATATGTATTTATGTGTGTGTGTGTACATAATCTTAATTCATTCTGACTATTCATTCTTTCGGAAGATGTTTATTGTGCACTAGAATAAGTTCTTCCTGGAGTTAGTTAGAAAATTGTAGATTCCCCGCCATTACTAGCAAGGGGGTCTGGGGGAGCGCTAGTAGCTCCCCCAGCGCGGGGCGAAGCCCGCCGCCAAACACTATTTCTGGTATTGAAAGCCAACAAAATGTATATTCTGAGGTATCTACAGTGCATTTTCTTGCTATTAAAAAGTTTTATTTCAAAAACCTAATGTGCTATTCTTACTGACTTAGACCCTCCCGCGCCGTTCGGAGCATTTGACGTCAAGCTGTTTCCATAAAAATCTGTCCCTGGTAATGTCTGAAGCCTCTTCCCACCTGCGGACCTCCATGAATGTGTGGCGTCAAGTTGTACTAGGATGTCATCTCAACTCTTATGCGTAATTCATTTAGTCGGAGAACATGTCCCGCAAACCTCATGCGACGCTCTCACAATCTTACTAAGGGGTCGACTCCCAGTTTGGCATAGGATTTCCTTGATTTAGACCCGATCTCTATAACTGACTCCTAAAATCTGTCTTAGCCATCTTTGTTGAGCCACATTTAGTGTTTTTCAATTTCGGCAGATAACTACTCACTGCACTTTATTAATGGAGCCCGGCCACTGGTAAAAATGTGTAACCTCTCTTGAATACGCTCCTGGAATTAAGTGACTTTAGTTTGCTTCAGATTTTATATCGAAAAGAGAAGTTTTATCGTCAAAATCATCTGTTGGGGGTTTTCCACCTCAAAATGCTGTGTAGGGGGATCTTAAACTCAAAACCATCTGGAGGGGTTTTAAACTTTAAAAAAAAGCCATGTGTAGGAGAGGGGTTTAAACTCAAAACTCTAAATGGATTGGCAACGCTCAAAACATTTTGAGTGCGTAATTTGCTTTTTGTATGTATTTTTTAGCTTCAAAAACTCAAAACCCCTTTGGCTACGCTCATAGGTATTAGAGTGAGTAATTTGCTTATATTTATATTGAAGAGGTACTTTTTAGCTTCAAACTCCACCTGAGGGGATTTAAACTCTAAACCCCTTTGACTACACTCATAACATTTTGAGTGTATAATTTGCTTTGTTTTTATTATTAAAGAGGTATTTTTTACCTTCAAACCCCGCTGAAGTGGGGTTTAAACTCAAATCTAAGCCAAAACCCATTTAGCTATGCTCATAACATTTTAAGTGTGTAATTTGCTATTTTTATATTGAAGAGGGGGTTTATCGTATATTTTGGAGGGGGTTTAAAATCAAAATCTTCCTTAACTGTACTCTTGAATTTGGGAATTTTCGTTTGCATTTTTTTTTTGTTTTGTTTTATAGAAGAGGGGAATTTAACTGTAAAAACCCCAGGTAGGGGGTTTTAAACTCAAACTACCCTGGTAGGGGGTTTTAAACTCAAAACCTTCTTGGTTGTGCTGGGGCAAGTGATGGTTTAGTATTAAAATCTCACGTAAAATAAACAAAATCAAAGCAAAAAATCAGTCACTAAATTCCGACTCCCCCTGCGGGGGGGGGGGGATTTCATTTCGGGGGGGGGGTTTGAACCCCAACTCCCCCCCTGTACGCCCATGATATATATATATATATATATATATATATATATGTGAGAATTTTAAAAAAGCAGTGTTTCTCAACCTTTGGGGAAAAAAAGTCATGTTCAGGCCTTTTCTCTTGCAAACATGGGGCTCTAGGGGAGAGCGCTGTGAGCTTCCCCAGTGGAGTTCGGGGCGAAGCCCCGACGCCAAAAGCGTTTTCTTGCATTTTTAACTGCAGAAACTCATTTTTCTCATAATTCCAGGTTTCCAGGTACCTGGAAATCTCCTCACATCTCAAACAAGCCTAAACTAAGAATCTCTAACTCTAATGTCAAGGCTGTCCTACTGTATGGTTCTGAAACATGGAGAACAACTGAAGCCACAACAAAAAAAAAATACAGACCTTCATCAACAGATGCCTGAGCTTTTTTTTAAATTTTGTAATTTCTTAACTATAATGTAAAAAGAAAAAGTATTGGTTTGTTCGATGGGCGGAGGGCGATCGCATGTATCGCCTCGCCCACCTGGACAACCCTTTTTCATTTTATATTTACTAAACATAAAATGAGATCAGAGTGTGGTGTGACATAACATACTAATGGGTAGGTCGGAAGGGCAGTAGAGGTATTCGCCCCCCCCCCCGCACCCAATCGGCCAACAAGGGAACGACATAATATAAAGATTGGTAAAAATATCAATAACAAGTTTTAATCATATAGATATTTAATTGATTCTGTTAGCAAGCTCTGATTTCTACGAGTAAATTGGACCGCCCCCCCCCCACTCAAAAGTTTGTTTTTTTTTGTGGGGGGGGGGGGAGAGATTGATGCCATTGCCCCCTCCCGACCCCACCAAATCGGCCAACATACTAGAGGCTGGGGTGAAATAATCTAAAAATAGGTTGAAAAAAATAATTAGTATATATTATTAACATAAGTAATAAATTCGTATACAAATTGTGTAAGTTCTATACTAAAATTCGTCTCCCCCCCTTTTTGGGGGGGGGTCTGCCGCCCTTACCACCCCCCCCTGGATCCGGCAGTGCTTACAGAGTAATTCCCAAAACGTCAAAACCACTTTTGTGTCTCATAGGGCATTCATTCAATACTGGTCATTTCCCTACTTGCTTCAAGTAGTTTGAATCAGTCATGTAATTAAATTTGTAATATATTTTTAATAGATCTAGACTAACAATAAAAAATATTTAAATATTTAGTAAATACCAAAAGGGGAAATGACCTGAATTCGAACTCAAGCTTCTCAAGCCAACACGGTAACCACTCTGCTAGTGGAGTGCTTATGAATATGGAAGGTTGTATAGTTATCTATTGTCTGGTCCTATTTTTCAGGTTTATGTTCACTATGACTCAGACGACGACCTATAAATGGGACTAATTCAGCTAAACAATGATAGCCTTGTAGAATCCACAGGCCATAAGGTCTTTGCCTAAACTGAACGGTATTTGAAACGAAAAATGTCATGTAAAGAGCTTGCAGGGTAATTGGTATATTTCATATAGATGCCGGGAAGGCTTCCAAAATATTGAGTAACAAGTCCAAGTTCTGAATAGCGAAGCTGAAGGTGGCAATAAGATCTACGATCGCGAGGCCCCCTCTCAGGAGCGGGACCTGAGTTTGTTGCCCAACTTGCCACCCCCTTGGGCCGCTACTACTGGTTAATGTTGTACTAGATCTAGTTCTGAACAAACTTAGCTCTTTTATTATGCATACTTCTATTTAATTATAGAATGTTATAGATGAACTCCAATCAGACATACATTATTCATGGTTGCAGCATTTTAGCGCAATCACTCCTGAAGAATTGTCTGAATAGATTTTTTTATTTTTTTTAAAGCAATTTTGTTCTCAAACTTAGTCTGATCGAATTTGAACTTCCTGCATAGCCGTAAGATCAATGGTAGATCGATGATTGGGGCCTACGGCTGAAACGATCAACGATTACAATTAAGGGTTTTATAATTATGACTTGTCACATAACAATGTTTTGCCCTAGGAATCATAAAATGAACATCTAATTTAGGTTGTCTGGTGTGCAACCAAGTGGCAGAGCCCTGGGCTACTGAGTGGAAGTTCCTGGATTCGTTTATTTAATCATCTAAAGAGAAGATAATTACGTCCCAGAAGGATCCATGTATTAATCTAGTCTTGCATGTTAATTAGAGATTTTAAGTTTCCCAAGTCATTGGTTATCTAGGCAAGCCGTTCCACGCTGTAATGGCACTAGAGAAGACGCACTTGTACGAATTTGCCCTTGCATATGGAATAAGAAATGTGACTCAATCTTTATGTCTTTCTGACAATTGTTTAGATTGTTTTTGTATTTGTAAATTATGGTTCAGTGTTTTATGCATTATTGCTACTTTACTTTTTATTGATCTGTCTTAAAGTGTCTTTAAAATTTAATGTTACTGATGGTGTTATTCTAATCAAATATTTTATTAGTTATAAATCTCTCAGCGCCATTTTGCGTCTGTTCTAGTTTCTTTATTATTTCCTGAGTTTCCAAAAAATAATGTTAGTCTAATCAAGTTTTAATTACAGGTTCTTGTTTGATTAGTGTAATAGTGTGTTTGTGTGTGTGTGTGTGTGATTGTGTATCCAAGATGATAAGAACGAAAGGGAGCATCAATTCTCGGTTAGTTACTCTGTTAGAATGATGCAATATAAGCGGCAAGAATCAATAAAAGAAATAACCAATTAGCTCATTAACTATTGGTAATTAATTCTTTTGTTTGGTATCGAACAAGGAAAAGAAATCGTACTTGACAATTGTGGTGGTATAAGTTGAATCAGTCCCTTTGAGTTAGGGGTGCACCGGATAGTCCCTCCGGCTCCGGCTTCTGGCGAATATCCGGCATTTTTTACTATCCGGTGCTATCCGGCTCCGGTCGGATATCACTACCGGATAGTAAACCGGATAGTAAAAAATACACCTATTTAATATGCATAAAGTGGACCTTTTTCCATTACTGTCTGTTATAGAATGTATTAATGTTTATATGAAAACAAAATAATGTGCTAAAAAATAGAGCCATTATAAATATGCACCAAACATCGTTTATTATAAAGACAAGGCATGTTAATAACTTAATATAAATAGAGATGAAACTTTACATCATAAATGCGCTTTACATACAGAGATGCAATGGCTGGCACTTTTTTCAATTTGTCTTGACCTTTGAGTAAGTTAGTTAACATGTTAAAATGTTACATTCCTTGACTACGTCATGCTGACCAGACGTCTGTCTAGCTGTGCGGGTATATCTCCAGAGGTAGAGATGAACAACTCCCACCCCCTTTTATTTGTTTAGTCCATCACATTGAGTTTTTTATAGGCAGGTAACCACAAGTTAAATACGATGGACGTAGGTTTAATGTCAGCGTATAGACACTCTCTAGTGGTCACACCTTTCGAGTGAACTTTTTTTAATGCATTAAAAAGCGATCACAGTGACATTCACCCAAATACCTCCTTCTTCCTCCCCCTTTCTCCTTTCCCAAATGGGTCCAGAAAGTGATAGGATCATAGCGTATTGAGAGAGCTAAAAGTATGACATTGCGCTAAACAAAAACAGTTGGCAAAAATATTTATAATCGCACAAATTTATGATTATTGTTGGTCCATATCTATTACAAATTTAATCACACGATTGATCCAAACTAATGGATACAATTACACCTAATATATACTTTGCTTTTTTTAAAGTATTTTTTCTTGTTTTCTTGTTTCATCTCAAGTTGCATTTGTCTATATTTTTATACAGGTTTAAATTTAGTTTTGTTTTAGAAGAGAAGTTTCAAGATCTACATTAAGAAAAGTTTACGCCCGTATCGGTTTAGCTGTTTGCTAGCCATCTTGTGCTACAATTCAACGACCGTCAACACCAATTAGTATTTTGTTTTCAGTAAACACTAATGCTTTGTTTGGTTCTGATTGAGGTCAGCATCTCTTCAGATCTGATGGTATCAAGGTTTGAATGTTGTAAAGGCGTTGGTCATTGTACTGACAACACAACACACTCTTAATCTCCCACGAAACGTATAATCTACATCTAAAACTCTTTTTAAAAATGTATGTTAACTAATTTTATGTAAAGAACACCACCACTCTCTATTTCCAAACAGCCGAAAATGTTTTAAAATTTTAAATGCAATAGATTTTTGTATTAGTGCATTCAAATAAATATATATATAAATGAACAGGTAGGCGGGATTTAGAAAGACTTAGTGGTTTTTAGAAAATATAAAAATAAATTCTTCTTCTTCTTTCTAATTGTCCTAAGAGTTGAGTCCATGACTCTTGGAACCACTGGCGGATCCAGGGGGGGCGGTAGGGGCGACCCCCCCCCACTCGGCCGACACCCACCCTAAAAAGGGGTGGACGAATTTTAGTATAGAATTCACACAATTTTTATACGAATTTATTACTTATGTTAATAATATATACTAATTATTTATATTTTAAACATATTTTTAGATTATTTCGCCCTTCCCTCTAGTATGTTGGCCGATTTGTTGGGGTCGGGAAGGGGCGATGAAATCAATCCGGCCCCCCCAATAAACTTTTAAGTGGGGGAGGCGGTCCAATTTATTGTAGAAATCACAGCTTGCTAACAAAATCAATTAAATAGCTATATGATTAAAACTTTTTATTGATATTTTAACCGATCTTTCTATTATGTCGTTCCCCTGTTAACCGATTGGGGGGGGGGGCGAATACCTCTACTGCCCTTCCCACCTAAACCCTTTGAGTTTATCGAATATTTTTTTCTTCGGCGGCGATCCTGAAAGCTTAAATCTAAATATGTGGGGTATCTTATCTTTTCAAGGAACAAATCGGTTTTATTTGCAATGTATTAAGGGCCTATAAATTCATATTAGAATAGTTTACAACACTATTCAAAAGGTCCTTTTTTAATAGGGAGCTTTAGGTCAGGAGAATGCGTTTCTTCAGTGAAGAATGCAAGAAAACACTTATGTCGTCGGGGCTTCGCCCCGAACTCCACTGATGAGTAATGAGCTGTAGATGTCAGGAGAATGCGTTTCTGCAATGAAGAATGCAAGAAAACGCTTAAAGGCGTCGGGGCTTCGCCCCGAACTCCATTGATCGATAATGAACTGTAGATGTCAGGAGAATACTTTTCTTCAGTGAAGAATGCAAGAAACACTTTTGGCGTCGGGGCTTCGCCTCGAACTCCGCTGATGAATAATGAGCTGTAGATGTTAGAAGAATACTTTTCTTCAGTGAAGAATGCAAGAAACACATTTGGCATCGGGGCTTCGCCTCGAACTCCGCTGATGAATAATGAGCTGTAGATGTCAGGAGAATGGGTTTCTGCAGTGAAGATTGCAAGAAAACGCTTTTGGAGTCGGGGCTTCGCCCCGAACCTCACTGGAGAAGCATACAGCGTTCCCCCAGACCCCAAGCTTGCAAGAGAAAGGCTTCAACATGACTTTTTTTTTTCGCCGAAGGTTGAGAAACACTGCTTTTTAAAAAAAAAATCTTATATATATATATATATGCTGTACGCACGTTTATGCATAGAGTTAGGGTTTACTGGGCGCTAGGGTTAGGGTTTAAAAAAAAAATTGCCCCCCCACTCCAAAGTTCTGGATCCGCTAGTGCTTGTAACTCTAGACCCATGAAAGCTTGTCTCTATGAGTTGAGTCCATGACTCTTGGAACTCTAGACCCATGAAAGCTTGTCTCTATGAGTTGAGTCCATGACTCTTGGAACTCTAGACCCATGAAAGCTTGTGTCTATGAAAGCATGTCCGAACAAACTACTGTCTGGGAAAGATCCAAGATGTAAATTATTACATCACTTTCAGAGGCGTAGTGACCATAACGTGCGCCCGGGGCAAGTAATTCATTGGCGCCCACCCCCATTTTTCATGAACACCACATAGATATATAGGCTTATAAATAAAAAGTATTTAATAATAATACAATACAAATCCCCTGACAAAAATATATACAATAAGTTTTATTTTCTTGGCACTTCTTCATGGGTCCCCCCCCTCCCCCAAGTGTGGCGCCCATGGCATCGTGCCCTTCTTGTCCTCAACCACTACGCCTCTGATCCCTATTACCGATGGGTCATATCCCAAGTAGCTCGGAAGAGAAGCTAGGTCAACGGCTGAGCACATCAGGGAAACTCTCCCATATTCCTTCTGTGTACCACATCTGCCGTGAAGGTTTCCGCCATAAAAACAGTCCTTTGTGGAAAGGTGTGTGGATAGTGACATATTTGTTGGGGCTTTCTTCCATCCCCGCCAGTGCAATGGACCCTGTCCTTAGGCGCCGCAACGGGGTTGAAGAAAAGTCCATCTAGGAGATTCTAAAAGGTATTCAGCCATTAGCCTTTGATCGTGAGAATTGTATTCACAGTGCTGTACTTAACAATATGATTTTTAAGTCCAGTAACCTCGCTATTCATATAATTTGTTTAAGTAATTTCTGTTTTATGTGGATTTGCACAATTTATTGTTTTACTAAATTGAGTTGGAAGATATTTAAATCAAGAAACATATATTTTAACTCTCTCCAGTGTGTCTATATAGAGGCACCTCCAAACCTGCGGATGTTATGTTAGTTTGAAAGGCAAAAAGTATAATTGATAGTGTGGACAATACAACTCTTAGAACAAAGTTGTGACAAGTTCGTTGTGTTGGCCAGAGGAAACCCTCGTTAACCGTTGGCCTTAGAAACAGATGGGCCGCAAGATCAAAAAGATAACTGTATTTACTACATGGAAATAGGAATGTGTGAATTCATTTGTTTTTCCAAATTTTTATGGCCATGGCTTTAAAATAGAGCATTGAAAATATTATCTGTTTGAAGCCCCACGAAGATAATAGATATCCAGGTGGTCTTTGAACACGATCAATAGCCGATAGTGACACTGACGAATCAATAACTAAACGCTGCAAAATAAATCGTTAAAAAAAAGCTTTATTCTTATTATGTTCAATCAAGTCGATCAATTCGGTTTCTTCATTGCTGTCTCTCTAAAACAAACTGAAGTTAGTGAGAAAATAAAATTACGAGGATAACGTTTAGCCAGTGAGATGTGCATATATAGATCTACGTTCAGCCAGTGAGATGTGCATATATAGATCTACGTTCAGCCAGTGAGATGTGCATCTATAGATCTACGTTCAGCTAATGAAATGTGCATATATAGATCTACCTTCAGCCAGTGAGATGTGCATATATATATCTACGTTTAGCCAGTGAGATGTGCATATATAGATCTACGTTCAGCCAGTGAGATGTGCATATATAGATCTACGTTCAGCCAGTGAAATGTGCATATATAGATCTACCTTCAGCCAGTGAGATGTGCATATATATATCTACGTTTAGCCAGTGAGATGTGCATATATAGATCTACCTTCAGCCAGTGAGATGTGCATATATAGATCTACGTTCAGCCAGTGAAATGTGCATATATAGATCTACCTTCAGCCAGTGAGATGTGCATATATATATCTACGTTTAGCCAGTGAGATGTGCATATATAGATCTACCTTCAGCCAGTGAGATGTGTATATATAGATCTACGTTCAGCCAGTGAAATGTGCATATGTAGATCTACGTTCAGCCAGTGAGATGTGCATCTATAGATCTACGTTCAGCCAATGAAATGTGCATATATAGATCTACCTTCAGTCAGTGACATGTGCATATATATATCTACGTTTAGCCAGTGAGATGTGCATATATAGATCTACCTTCAGCCAGTGAGATGTGCATATATAGATCTACGTTCAGCCAGTGAGATGTGTATATATAGATCTACGTTCAGCCAGTGAGATGTGCATATATAGATCTACGTTCAGCCTGTGAGATGTACATATATAGATCTATAGGTGAACAAAAAGCTTTTGACATTCCCGGACTTAAAATTTTTGGGGCTATGACATTATAACGAATTACGAATTTGGAAGGATCAAATAGGGTTCTACCCTTGCAGATTGAGAATCTGGTGGAGTGCTGTGAGCCGTAGAATAAACAATACCCTGCACTTTGAGCAGAACTGCACTATTCGGCAGGATAATTTGGTTGCCCCTTAAAAAGCCATCGCTGAAAACAGTCCTGATATTAACTATGGATTTAAAAAAACGTTTCATTGACCTGCCAATTCTGCCACGCACTCGCACAGGCAGCAGTTTATCCTCGAAGTGGAGCAGGGCTGAAGTCCGTCTCGAAGGTCTGGAAAGCCACGTGCTCTTGACCGGTACGGTTACATATGTGCACAACGAACAGCAGCTGGGTTTCTATCCAGGGCTTTTGAAGGAGAGGATGTGAGCCTCTTAAGTCTTCACTCAGAGTTTGATGATGATGATGATGGCGATGATGATAATTTAAGCAGAAAAAAACAACTAATAATAATAAATAAGAATAAAATGAGAATAAAAGATTCATACTCGAGTGGTGAGAGGCGAGTACAGCCAGTGACTGCAGTTTGATTTATATCAGCTTTGTGGTCATGGCACAGTTAAGCCAGTGACTGCAGTTTGATTTATATCAGCTTTGTGGTCATGGCACAGTTAAGCCAGTGACTGCAGTCTGATTTATATCAGCTTTGTGGTCATGGCACAGTTAAGCCAGTGACTGCAGTTTGATTTATATCAGCTTTGTGGTCATGGCACAGTTAAGCCAGTGACTGCAGTTTGATTTATATCAGCTTTGTGGTCATGGCACAGTTAAGCCAGTGACTGCAGTTTGATTTATATAAGCTTTGTGGTCATGGCACAGTTAAGCCAGTGACTGCAAATTGATTTATATCAGCTTTGTGGCCATGGCACAGTTAAGCCAGTGACTGCAGTTTGATTTATATCAGCTTTGTGGTCATGGCACAGTTAAGCATGTGACTGCAGTTTGATTTATATCAGCTTTGTGGTCATGGCACAGTTAAGCCAGTGACTGCAGTTAGATTTATATCAGCTTTGTGGTCATGGCACAGTTAAGCCAGTGACTGCAGTTTGATTTATATCAGCTTTGTGGTCATGGCACAGTTAAGCCAGTGACTGCAGTTTGATTTATATCAGCTTTGTGGTCATGGCACAGTTAAGCCAGTGACTGCAGTTTGATTTATATCAGCTTTGTGGTCATGGCACAGTTAAGCCAGTGACTGCAGTTTGATTTATATCAGCTTTGTGGTCATGGCACAGTTAAGCCAGTGACTGCAGTTTGATTTATATCAGCTTTGTGGTCATGGCACAGTTAAGCCAGTGACTGCAGTTTGATTTATATCAGCTTTGTGGTCATGGCACAGTTAAGCCAGTGACTGCAGTTTGATTTATATCAGCTTTGTGGTCATGGCACAGTTAAGTCAGTGACTGCAGTTTGATTTATATCAGCTTTGTGGTCATGGCACAGTTAAGCCAGTGACTGCAGTTTGATTTATATCAGCTTTGTGGTCATGGCACAGTTAAGTCACGTGACTCAACCTCTTTTGTCTTTATCGTTAAATGAGATTAGGCGATGACGTCAGCACACCAAGAGCAAAGCTTTTAAGGACACTTGCTTTTTATAGCGTTTCCCGGTTGAAAAAACAAATGCGAGGCTCCTTCAGTCCAGAGGCAGTTTTCGGTCGCTCACTTTGCACTTCCTTAATCACAGACTTCTGCCATTGGCTGATTCATCGCTACCTAGATATGATATCGTTGTCTGAAATAACAAGACTCACGTTTGCCAAGTCTGACGTGTGTGTTCTATTCTGATAGTAGGCAGCATTGCAACGTTTTTTTCTTTTACTTAATGGATGCGCTCGGAAATATAAAAGAGGGTGGCTGAGTGGTACAGTGCTTGGCTTCCGAACTAAGGTCTCGAGTTAGAATCCCGGTGAAGTCTATGATTTTAAGGACGTCCCTGGGTCCAACCAAACTTTAGTTGGTAAAATACTTATCCGTTGGGGGAGGGGCTATCCCTAACGTACGTCAGGTACCCATTAGAGTTGGATGAACTCAGAGGCGTCCTAAAAAATCCCGAAGTTTGATACACAGTCTTCACCAAGGTTCAAACTTCAGATCTTTTAACTCGGAAGCTCGGCGCTTTAGTTCTCGGCCTCCCCAGAGCTATGCGCACCGAGAGTTAACGGAAGAAAAAAAAATGAAAGTGCACTTCTCTCCCTTTCCACGGTCCAGATAATTGTTTTAAAAAGTATTTTTTAAAAACAAAGTCTACAGAGGATGATTAACAATCAATAGGCCCACATAGACACCCACCCTTTATCCCCTTGTAAGTGGTAACAAGAATAATAGTATGACAGAACTTATATAACTTTAAAAAATCCTAAATCGATTTATATTCATCGCATCCGATCGAAGAAAATATCTATGATACACATATGCCGCAGATAAAGTATGCTGCTACTTAATGGGCCGACCTTTGATAATTGGAGGCGCTAGGCGAAGTGAATTTGGTAGTCCCAGATGGAATAAAAGAAAAGGAACAGAGAAAAAATTACAAAATTAATTAGAAACCTGTCCGTCTAGATCTACATCTAAGTCGACAAACAGCTAAAAAAATATAGAACGATTTCCATACTAAAGACAGTGTTTGTACTAGTAAATATAGAGTCATGGAGCTGTACCACGTTTGAGATATAATCAATGTTTCGCTTTTTTTTTCTCTATTTTTTTTAGTCCTATAGATGAACCATTGTACAGGATGACCAAGATAAAGGAGTATTGGAGTACAAATACTTAAAGAAAAGTAAAGTATAATGTGTTCTAATTTTTATTTGAAAATAGTAAAAACAAAAATATTGTTAATAACAGCATACTATATATATAGTTCGTCCATCGTGGTTCGATAATTATCACTTTGTCATCCAGGGGGCTGAGGGCTTTGCACTGGGGTTTTATGCCTCCTCATGTGGCTGGTGAGACCCACGTGAGCCCGGAATATTCGGCTGCACACTGGGCAGGTTATTCCAGCTGGAGCATACTAAGCATTTCTCATATAGCAAGTGCTATCTGTAATCATACCAGGACTCTGTTCTAGGCCATCCTGTATATAAATACAAAGATTAACGCCTTAAGGATTTTTCTTTTTTGACTGATATTGTCGCTACGTACGATGGCTGCATGGTCGTGTGGTATGCGCCCTGAACTGTCCTCTCGATGGCCTTTTTTTCGAACCCTGCCCACGCGAACCCCCCCCCCCTCTTCCAGCGTCCAGCAGGAGGCTCAAGCTAGAATGTAATAATCTTCAGATCTGAAGGAACATTCCAAGCATGTACAAGAAGACCAACAAAAACATCCAAGACAGCGCGAGATGTTATCATTTTAACTCAAGGTCCTAGCAGAAGAGAGCACACGTCAGGGGGGCTTAACTACTCCAGCTCCTCCCAGCCTCCCTCTCAACCCTCTCGTGACGTCAGCATATCACGTTTTGTATTGCGTGCCATCAGCAGCATCGTTCAACATTGCATGTTACATTTCATCCAACGCTGAGAGACAAGTTTCAAAGATAGAAAAAAAAACACGAAACAATGTACAAACTTTTGTTCAATTGTATCGATTTTTAGAAATCGAACAATAGCTATGAATCGATTAAGCAGTCAACCAGTTCATTACGATGATGCTGAAGTTAATATTTTAAGAAAATAGTTTTATGAAAGACAATAATAGATTTTAGAGTCTAAAAATCAATGAAAATTAGTTGCACTTTCTAATATTGTAGTTTGTAATGTATAAGATCTCTAATTACTGGAAATGTTCATACATGGAAGCTAATCCATATTTAGCAAACTTTTTGGTGTAACCGGTGTACAGAATAAAGTGATGATAATTGTTTGCACTATTTTTTTGGGACTGCAGTATCAAATTTTGTAAGCCTTTCGTTTTGTAGCGTAACGAGGGTGTCATGTGGCCAAGCACAACGATCAACCGCCTTTACTTTTCCCCAACTAATGTCAGGTCCTAATTAGAGCTGGGTGGACTCAGAGGCGCCCGAAGATTCAGAAATTAAAAATCCCAGTCTTCTCCAGGATTCGAACCCCGGACCCCGGTTCGGAAGTCAAGCGCTTTACCGCTCAGCCACCGCGCCTCCAGTCTAGCATGTTGGTAAAGTACATTAGAATGCGTGCCAGAGGCCCAAGCTTCTGTATGATGAGATGAGAAGGTGCCAAAAGACAAAATCATACCGCAAAAAGCTCCCTCAGGCACGGGGCCTTGGGTGGTCGCCCTTGTTCGCCCATCTTAAAGAATATTTATGTTTAATGAATTTTCACAAAAGCCATGAACTCTTACAGACATATTTTGGAATCATAGCCTTTTTGAAATAGCTGACTGTCCAAATATTAATAGGGTGTGTGGCCTGTTATAGTGCTGGACTATTAAACAGAAAGTCTTTGCTTTGAATCTTGAAGGAATCTAGCATCAGGATTTAAGTAACTTACCACTAAAGTACTTCAATTTTAAATGGATTGGGCGAACTAGATATTTGTTTTGGTCACATGACATCCCCAAAATTCGTAAATGGACCTCATTCACTAATCGTAAACAAACAACATTTAGTCACGTGATCTTATTGATAAAACAATGGAAAAAAACCTGTCACGTGACAACCATCATGAATTAAACATGAGATCGTAAATTATATAGAAGAGATAAAGCACCACGTGGCTAAATGTTGTTTGTTTACGATTGGTGAATGAGGTCCATTGACTATCCCTGCAGACATGCTGATACATGACATGAACACCTACAGGGACGTCCTTTTTAAGTTACATCTGTTACACTTGTATCTTGACTATTGTTTTGACCATGTCACGTCTATGTTTAATAAATTGAGATAGCAACCTTAAGCATTGAGATAGCAACATCTACCATGGAGATAGCAACCTTAAGCATTGAGATAGCAACATCTACCATGGAGATAGCAACCTTAAGCATTGAGATAGCAACATCTACCATGGAGATAGCAACCTTAAGCATTGAGATAGCAACATCTACCATGGAGATAGCAACCTTAAGCATTGAGATAGCAACATCTACCATGGAGATAGCAACCTTAAGCATTGAGATAGCAACATCTACCATGGAGATAGCAACCTTAAGCATTGAGATAGCAACATCTACCATGGAGATAGCAACCTTAAGCATTGAGATAGCAACATCTACCATGGAGATAGCAACCTTAAGCATTGAGATAGCAACATCTACCATGGAGATAGCAACCTTAAGCATTGAGATAGCAACATCTACCATGGAGATAGCAACCTTAAGCATTGAGATAGCAACATCTACCATGGAGATAGCAACCTTAAGCATTGAGATAGCAACATCTACCATGGAGATAGCAACCTTAAGCATTGAGATAGCAACATCTACCATGGAGATAGCAACCTTAAGCATTGAGATAGCAACATCTACCATGGAGATAGCAACCTTAAGCATTGAGATAGCAACATCTACCATGGAGATAGCAACCTTAAGCATTGAGATAGCAACATCTACCATGGAGATAGCAACCTTAAGCATTGAGATAGCAACATCTACCATGGAGATAGCAACCTTAAGCATTGAGATAGCAACATCTACCATGGAGATAGCAACCTTAAGCATTGAGATAGCAACATCTACCATGGAGATAGCAACCTTAAGCATTGAGATAGCAACATCTACCATGGAGATAGCAACCTTAAGCATTGAGATAGCAACATCTACCATGGAGATAGCAACCTTAAGCATTGAGATAGCAACATCTACCATGGAGATAGCAACCTTAAGCATTGAGATAGCAACATCTACCATGGAGATAGCAACCTTAAGCATTGAGATAGCAACATCTACCATGGAGATAGCAACCTTAAGCATTGAGATAGCAACATCTACCATGGAGATAGCAACCTTAAGCATTGAGATAGCAACATCTACCATGGAGATAGCAACCTTAAGCATTGAGATAGCAACATCTACCATGGAGATAGCAACCTTAAGCATTGAGATAGCAAAATCTACCATGGAGATAGCAACCTTAAGCATTGAGATAGCAACATCTACCATGGAGATAGCAACCTTAAGCATTGAGATAGCAAAATCTACCATGGAGATAGCAATATTTAGCATGAAAACATTTACTATAGAGTAGGGCTTACGTGTTTCAATTCAATTCTGGCTTCAATGTTTTTAAAAGTTAGTCGAAAGTCTAGGACAAGACTTCTGAATCGCATCCTACTTATGCTTCTTAGATAAGCATGAAAGTAGCGCTATAGAAAAGCTATAATTATAATTATTATGTTCTTTTTTATTTCACTTGAAATATGACTTTTGAGCGAAATTTTAATGTATGCACTGTCAGTGAATTACAACTATAAAAATTTAAATCATTAATTAATTTTAATTAAAAAAATAATTCCCAGATTTTGTTTTCATTAAAATTGTTGTATCTACTACACCAGTGGGTCTCAAATTTTGGAACTCAAAGAAAACCGTATACAATGGGCACTAGAAAAGTATTAGCCAATGTTACAATTTAAAATACGCTAGTGTTAGGGACAGCTAAGAATCAGGGCTTTCTGACATTTTCGCAAGCTAAAGGTCAAGTCAGTGCTGTAATTACACAGCAGGAAGGGCACGCCTTATTCACCAGGTCAACAGTTTTCTTGTGCTTTACTCATCAAACTTCTGTTAATCTCATGAAGGTTTCTAAAATTTTTAGATACCAGACCCGCAAGCGACACGTAGGTTATAATTAACTTAAATGTCAAACACTTGGGTAAAAGGTAAAAAGGTAACCACCTTTCAGACCTTGCAATCTACAGTGCAGATGATGCATATTTCATGTTTCCATAACCGAGGTTAACGATGGTGTCATCAGGCCTACAACCGCCATTACTTTCCCCAACTAATGTGAGGTACCTACAACCGCCATTACTTTCCCCAACTAATGTCAGGTACCTACAACCGCCATTACTTTCCCCAACTAATGTGAGGTACCTTCAACCGCCATTACTTTCCCCAACTAATGTCAGGTACCTACAACCGCCATTACTTTCCCCAACTAATGTCAGGTACCTACAACCGCCATTACTTTCCCCAACTAATGTCAGGTACCTGCAACCGCCATTACTTCCTCCAACTAATGTCAGGTACCTACAACCGCCATTACTTTCCCCAACTAATGTCAGGTACCTACAACCGCCATTACTTTCCCCAACTAATGTCAGGTACCTGCAACCGCCATTACTTTCTCCAACTAATGTCAGGTACCTACAACCGCCATTACTTTCTCCAACTAATGTCAGGTACCTTCAACCGCCATTACTTTCTCCAACTAATGTCAGGTACCTACAACCGCCATTACTTTCCCCAACTAATGTCAGGTACCTACAACCGCCATTACTTTCCCCAACTAATGTGAGGTACCTTCAACCGCCATTACTTTCCCCAACTAATGTCAGGTACCTACAACCGCCATTACTTTCCCCAACTAATGTCAGGTACCTACAACCGCCATTACTTTCCCCAACAAATGTCAGGTACCTGCAACCGCCATTACTTTCTCCAACTAATGTCAGGTACCTACAACCGCCATTACTTTCTCCAACTAATGTCAGGTACCTACAACCGCCATTAATTTCCCCAACTAATGTCAGGTACCTGCAACCGCCATTACTTTCTCAAACTAATGTCAGGTACCTACAACCGCCATTACTTTCTCCAACTAAAGTCAGGTACCTTCAACCGTCATTACTTTCCCCAACTAAGGTGAGGTACCTTCAACCGCCATTACTTTCTCCAACTAATGTCAGGTACCTTCAACCGCCATTACTTTCTCCAACTAATGTCAGGTACCTACAACCGCCATTACTTTCCCCAACTAATGTCAGGTACCTACAACCGCCATTACTTTCCCCAACTAATGTGAGGTACCTTCAACCGCCATTACTTTCCCCAACTAATGTCAGGTACCTACAACCGACATTACTTTCTAAAACTAATGTCAGGTACCTTCAACCGCCATTACTTTCTCCAACTAATGTCAGGTACCTTCAACCGCCATTACTTTCTCCAACTAATGTCAGGTACCTACAACCGCCATTACTTTCCCCAACTAATGTCAGGTACCTACAACCGCCATTACTTTCCCCAACTAATGTGAGGTACCTACAACCGCCATTACTTTCCCCAACTAATGTGAGGTACCTACAACCGCCATTACTTTCCCCAACTAATGTCAGGTACCTACAACCGCCATTACTTTCCCCAACTAATGTCAGGTACCTACAACCGCCATTACTTTCCCCAACTAATGTGAGGTACCTTCAACCGCCATTACTTTCCCCAACTAATGTCAGGTACCTACAACCGCCATTACTTTCTCCAACTAATGTCAGGTACCTACAACCGCCATTACTTTCTCCAACTAATGTCAGGTACCTACAACCGCCATTACTTTCCCCAACTAATGTCAGGTACCTGCAACCGCCATTACTTTCTCAAACTAATGTCAGGTACCTACAACCGCAATTACTTTCTCCAACTAATGTCAGGTACCTTCAACCGCCATTACTTTCCCCAACTAATGTCAGGTACCCACAACCGCCATTACTTTCCCCAACTAATGTGAGGTACCTACAACCGCCATTACTTTCCCCAACTAATGTCAGGTACCTACAACCGCCATTACTTTCCCCAACTAATGTGAGGTACCTACAACCGCCATTACTTTCCCCAACTAATGTCAGGTACATGCAACCGCCATTACTTTCTCCAACTAATGTCAGGTACCTTCAACCGCCATTAGTTTCTCCAACTAATGTCAGGTACCTACAACCGCCATTACTTTCCCCAACTAATGTCAGGTACCTACAACCGCCATTACTTTCCCCAACTAATGTGAGGTACCTTCAACCGCCATTACTTTCCCCAACTAATGTCAGGTACCTACAACTGCCATTACTTTCTCCAACTAATGTCAGGTACCTACAACCGCCATTACTTTCCCCAACTAATGTCAGGTACCTACAACCGCCATTACTTTCTCCAACTAATGTCAGGTACCTACAACCGCCATTACTTTCTCCAACTAATGTCAGGTACCTACAACCGCCATTACTTTCTCCAACTAATGTCAGGTACCTACAACCGCCATTACTTTCCCCAACTAATGTCAGGTACCTGCAACCGCCATTACTTTCTCAAACTAATGTCAGGTACATACAACCGCAATTACTTTCTCCAACTAATGTCAGGTACCCACAACCGCCATTACTTTCCCCAACTAATGTCAGGTACCTACAACCGCCATTACTGTCGAGACTGACCATGTCCAAAACAAATAAAAAAATGGTTGCATGTTAATCAAGGAGTATTAAGTGGCTCTGAAGGCCTGGTTGTTATCTGATCAATGCATTGGTTATTTTGTAACAGCTCTTATTTTAACTCACCTCGTCTGTCTGTTTGTCTGTCTGAGTGGATTCTTTTACATTTTTGTTCTATTCTATACACATGTTGAAATTGTGCACAATTCTTCATTTAAAATTCATACTTTCATTTCTACAAGATAAGTAATTTGTACAAAGTCGACCTTAGTGTTGGAGAACAGAGGTACCGCCCAAGACTCTTATCCTAAGGAGGCATCGCGATATGAAGATTCTTTTGTCAATAGCAAGCCCATCAAAATAATATGCGGGAACCTCTGGCACACATTCTAACGTACCGTACCAATACGCTTTGAACTAAAAACAGTTCTCCTAACCAAGGTCTGGTTGTTCAATATTCTTGAAGTCTGTCCGGCATCTATACCAATAACCATGAATGCACTTAGTAAGACGTGTTGGGTTAGATTTAGGTCTAAGGGTAATGTCCCGCATATAAAACTCAAGAACCGCCAAGATCGCCACTGGTTTGCCAGTCAGATAATTGAAAATTAAAACCAAAAATAAAACTTCAATGTATCCAGCTTCTAAAAAAGATTAAATTTACTAAGTTCACAAAACAAAAAGGACAAGTCAGTTGTATGAATCTAACCAGTAAATATATTTTGTCTTTTAGTAAGAGCAAGATAATTATTGCTTTGTTGTCAACAATCGGTTTCCCAAGTTTCCCAATGTATTTGATCATGTTCTCTCTTATTACAAACCCAAACATTCCTGGCTGTGATATCAAGTATTTACTGAAGTATGGTAGGGACCTTTCAAGTCCAGCACTATTTAGTGGTGTCTAGAAGCACTACACTGAGAAACAAGGACAGAGAAAGAGCACAATAGTTTAACGATTCTTCTTACAGTTATTTCCTTCCAATCAGATCAATGATCCGAAAGATCGCAGAAATCGATGACGTTACAAACGTTTCCCAGGATACACCTCGCCGCTTGCTGCTTGATTGATTCCACGATGTAGCTTGGCAGTTGTTTTTTTTCATTTTTATTCTTTCCGAAAAAAAAATTGTTTGGGTCGCACAATACCATTTATGCCTGAGTATGTCGTATGTGTTAATGTGATATCTGATATCATGGAACTAGAGTTAAGGTAAGGGTAAAACATACCTACCTAACTACTTGGACAAATGTAGTAGTGAAATTTATATATATTTATTTAGGTATATATAATTTAGAAACATTAAAGTCAGTATATGCGTTAGTGTTAATGTACATATTTATTGAATACATAGGGCCAACAAATATATATATACATATACAAAGAGAGAGAAAGAAAGAGAGAGAAAGACAGATAGATAGATAGATTGATATATAGATACAGACAGACAGACAGATTGATAGATAGATACATAGATAGATACATAAAGTTAGATAAAAAGATAGATTGATTGCTAGAAAGATAGATAGATACAGACACATAGATACATAGGTAAAGGTAGATAAAAATATAGATTGATTAATAGATAAAAAGATAGATAGATAGATTTATATTTGTCAATCCATAGATTCAAGTTTCATCGTTGTGTTTCTTAATAAAACCATATAAAAGTCTGTTGTAGTTATTTGTCTATATTTTTAATAGTTTTGAACCCTCTGTTTACCACTCTTCGTCCCACATCTCAATATGAAGTCAATAAACATTTGAAAAGATTTGTAATGCCATTATTAATTTGATAGATTTTGTACTAAAATTTGGTACGAGAAACATGAAGCCATTAAAATATAAAGTATAGAAAAACAAAAGAAGTTAACTCAGCCCAACAGTGGTAGACATACACAACAATAGAAAGATTGGAAGTTATGATACTTTCAAACTCTATCATTTATTAATAGGGACATTTGAAATTAACCAATCGATAAAAACATACTCTAGGCTATATATACAAGCCAAAATTTAATTAATTTTTTTCTAAGAAAACCAACTTATGTTCATTTAAATCTATATCAATGGTACACGTTTTTGGAAGCTTTTAATGTTCAAAATTATATTAATATTCTCTCTCCTCTAATTCTATACCTATGTATCAGCCTCATGTTTACTTGTTTAAATTATCTTGTTTTAAATCTTTACAATAAGCTTACACAATCTTCATGGGGGATTCATGGATGGAAGGGAAAAGTTGGTCGAAAATTCGAAATCTGGAAATTCCCAAATCTGGTTGCGAATTTAATAGATTGTCGCGCTAATAATGCGAATGTCGTGAGTTCGATTTTTTACATTGACGATCCAATCTGGTTCGATTTGATTTGAACATAAAGTAGGAATTGGTTGTTTTAAAATTAAATTATAACTTGTTCTATATTGAAATCGACAATGACCCCGTTATTTTAGTAGAAAATGATTTGATGTCAATAAATGTGAATATTTTCTTGTGTTTAGTGGGAGGTATTGAGATGTTTTCGTTTAGAATTATTTACAGAGATGTGCAAACATAATAGGATTGAAAACTCCGCCCACCATATGACACACAATCACACAATCCTTTTACAATATTTAAAAAAATTACGTTTTTTGCGCAAAATGAGTAAAGCATGTTTCATCTGTGTTATGCTTACTGTCACGAGTCGAGTCTGTGACCTATTTCGACCAGTTTCTAGAAGCTCGAGTTCAAACCAGTGCAAGTGTCCAGCGTAAACAAGTTAATTTTAGGTATCCAATCAAAGAAAGGGGTTAAGGAAAAAAATTGCACACGTCAGCTTCTAGAAGGTCAAAGTTACTAAAATAATTATCTGAGAAGTTTCCATGATTCTGGAATGTACGATTAAGAAAAGTATAAATTAAGGGAAAATCAGTTAGACGGGGTGCTCGCATAGTAGTAGTTCTTGTAGAGCAATGGTCCTCGCTCAGTCCTCGATTAGTAATACGTTTTGTGATATTAGCGGGTCCATTAGTAATAGTTTTATTAGTTGAAGTTGAAGTTATACTAAGTGAAGTTTCATGTATCATTTAAATTTTATTTATGAAGTATCAAGTCAAGTTGTTATTGAATTGAGAAGTCATTTTATGTGAAAGTTGAAGAAGTATTATTAAAGAAGTTTAAAGAAAATACAGAGATATGTTTCTTTCTTCATTTCATTGAGTTGTCAAGTTTGATAATATAATCCCCTGCAAGTGTGATCGTCACACTTACCCTTGATGTGGCAAAAATATGTAGGTCACAGCTGGGGCTGCGCAGCCACGGAAAATACTGCATTTTTCATTAATCTTCGGACTCGAAGACAAACCTTATGTTTAAATATTAAAACAAGAAAAATATAAACATAAAAAACATTTGAATGTGCATTTTTTAAAAAATTAAATAATTATTTTATACATCTTATAGGGCAATTTATTTTTGCTCTTAATAACTAATGAATGTTAGATTTTAAAAAAAGGAATATTTTTGTTTACCCTTCCCTTTCGTTAGAAAAAAATCCTGGTTTATCGAATTATAATTTAATATATTCTAATGATAGGCCTTGACAAAATTTAGATTCAGACTTAGAAGCAAAATGTCCCCCAACATTAATGTATGACAATCTTGAATGAATAGGACCTACGGAGACGTATAGTCTGTCTAAGATCAAGATTGTCTAGTCTTCTTTCTAAATGTACATTTTTGACTTTTTATGCTTTCCAAGTGTGGCTAACGAGTTAGTTATGCTTTGACCCGCGATATACACCAACTGTCAAATATCTAAGAAATTCGTTAGTGTCGTTTTCGATGAAAGTTTCTGCCCACCCAGGTTTAGCCCACCCAGAAGGTTTTACTCAATTTTTACTCTACTCACTTTGAAAGTGTGGCTTGAATAGAGGTATGAAAAAAAAAAAGAAAAAATAATCTTATAGGAAGTGAAGTCTCTTAGAATTACCACTGAACACAATAACGTAAAGGAAATAAAATAGTGGGTTGTGAGAAATTCATTGGTTGTGAGGCATTCATTGGTTGTGAGGCATTCATTGGTTGTGAGGCATTTATTGGTTGTGAGGCATTCTTTGGTTGTGAGGCATTCATTGGTTGTGAGGCATTTATTATTGTGAGGCATTCTTTGGTTGTGAGGCATTCATTGGTTGTGAGGCATTTATTGGTTGTGAGGCATTCTTTGGTTGTGAGGCATTCATTGGTTGTGACGCATTTATTATTGTGAGGCATTCTTTGGTTGTGAGGCATTCATTGGTTGTGAGGCATTTATTGGTTGTGAGGCATTCATTGGTTGTGAGACATTCATTGGTTGTGAGGCACTCATTGGTTGTGAGGCATTTATTGGTTGTGAGGCATTCATTGGTTGTGAGGCATTTATTGGTTGTGAGGCATTCATTGGTTGTGAGGCATTCATTGGTTGTGAGGCATTCATTGGTTGTGAGGCATTTATTGGTTGAGAGGCATTTATTGGTTGTGAGGCATTCATTGGTTGTGAGGCATTTATTGGTTGTGAGGCATTCATTGGTTCTGAGGCATTCATTGGTTGTACAGAATCAAACATTTGAACAGATGGAAATAGAAGTAGGCCTAGCCCCCAATTGTTCAGTGAATCGCGTGCCACTTGTGAGTCGTTCTGAAATGCTAAATTCCAAATTATTTTTTAAATGAACTCTTATTTATTTATTCTGCCATCTTGAAATGTAAAGACCGTCAAAGCTGAGATTTAAACAAGTTTTGGTTTATTTTGTACAAAATCCACTTTGAAAACTTCCTTAGACCTGCCCCCCCCCCCAGCTGTGCATTTTACTTACGGTAACCCTCCACTAAAGTAAAACATAGAAGAACTAAAAAAAAATTGAGTTTTGTAACAGGTGAATGTTCACATTTGACTTACGGTAACCCTCAACTAAAGTAAAACATACAAGAACTAAAACAAAATTGAGTTTTGTAACAGGTGAATGTTCACATTTGACTCAAGTAAAATCTCTAAACTAAGAGACAACAGGGGGAAAAAGACTAAAAAGTAAAGTAGCAAAAATACATAATACACTGAACCATAAGTTACAACTAGTAAAACAGAACCTAATAAAATACTCGGAAAGAAACAAAGATAAAGGCACATTTCTAATTGTATTTGCTAGTACGATATACAAGTGCTCCTTCATTTCTAGATCATGGAACAGGTTGTCTGAATCAGCTGAGTTTAAGTCTCTAGTTAACATGCAAGAGTAGATTAACACAAGGATACGCGTAGGATGTAATTATCTTCTTCTTTTGAAGGAACATCTTTAATTTATAAGATAAGATAGTTATATTCAGACCATCACATCCTATTCAGACCATGACATCCCATAGAAAATGTTTCTAGTCACCCTTCTTCATCCCATGCCATCTCTTCTCTCCTTTTCTTTGTGTATTGATCACGTGGTGCAACTGTATCATTATAGATCACCGATCTATATAGAATTTTGTTCCCAAAGAACTTTGTTCTGGATGTTTTACATTTCAATATTGATTTTTTATTTACCCAAAAGACGATATCACAATTTTTTTCTCTCTCTTACTCAAACTTTTTTTTCCTCCCAGACAACCATTCAAGCCAATAATCCAAGCATCTAGGTCAACAGCGGGACCGTTAACTCAATGGATAGCAACAAGTCTAGTTCTATTGTATGTAGTGATGACAGAATCAGGTAATGATATTACTGCAATGCCTGACTTTCGTCTTTAAAGTATTAATAATGAGTATAATATTGACAAATAGTGATAACGACCGATGCCGGAATTGCGGATACGTTGGTCAGTCGCCACAGGAGATTATCGAATCAACCCACTACTTGCTTGACTGGGATAGACCTATTTCGACTAACAAATTTTAATCGACCAGATCTAGTCCATATTCACAAAAAAAAAAAGAAAAATCTGCAATGATGGTCATCAAAATCCCAATACCACTATCTCATTAGATAAGACAAACTGGTGAAAATATGAAGACTAGGAAAGCAGCCTAACATAACAAAATACTCTGTTGTTATATCAAAGGAGGGGATAGTGACAATTGTTCTACTCAGATCCGTTATCCGTCAGTGGGTTGCTGCAGACCAGCCACATCATCAGGACATTTCTCTATGGACACTGTTGAGAGGACTAAAGTGAATTTTTTTTTCTTTAATGTAGCTCGACCCATGCATTGCCTAAGAATGAAAATTAATTAAATTTATAATAACAGTAATAATAATAATAATAATAATATTAAATCACGAAACTTTATGCTGCTTTCATTTTCTTTCCCTGGATGAATGATACCATTAAAAAATTCATAAACTTATAAACCAAATATATAAATTAAAAAGGATATTTACAAACTGTAAATACATATTAATAACAATATACACATATACCTATTATCGAAAAATTAAGATTTTGTTTATGTGGACTAGGTTCCAGAGAATAAGCAAATTGTTTTTTTTTGGGTTTTTTTTGGCATGCAATTTTTAAAAGAATTACTAAATAGAGATTTATCTTTAAAAATTGATTGTTGCTTTTGGGTTAAATCGGAGAATTGATAGTATCGCCCAAACATAAAATTAATAACACTGTCACAAAATAAAAAAGTTGAGGGCACTATTTAGCCTTTCTGATATCTATATATATAGATTTAAAGTCGGTAGCCTTAAAAAACTTTTTTTAGTAGGGTTGGGGGGGGGCGATTAAATTCTTGCTCGAAACATGGGGATTTATTCGCAGCTTTGAATTATGTAACGTAATTTGATTATATTTAAGAATATAACAGTAAACTGATTTAATAGTGTAAAACTAGGAATTTATAGAATAGTTACCAAAGGAAGATTAATTAGGAGAGACCTTGAAATAAACTTTTAAGTGTCTAACTCGGATAAACAATGGCTTTTACAATGACTTTGACTTGGGCTTTCACAATGAATTTACAATGTCTTTAAAAAAATCGTTTTAAAACTTTTTTTGAACGTAAAAATTAAATCTTGCGATTTCTTCTCGGAATGCATGTAACGTCACAGGTGAGCGTTCAATAGGGCCAACATCGATACAGTTTGAGTCACAGGGTGATTTATCTGTTGATAGAGTCTTGCTTTGATAATCTCAACTCTGCTTCCCGCTGCGTGTGTTGTTTGCCATCGATAAAGTCGCAGTTATTCGCATAAATCTTGTTTAATTAAAAACATCACTCTATCAGCTGGGAATAGCCTACAGGTATAGAAGTCTGTTTGGAGATGATTTAGGGCCAGTAATAGGAGCGAGCAGCAGACAGAGAGAGAGAGGGGTAGAGATAAAAGAGGGAAAGAGGGGGAGAGAGAGAGGGAGAGAGAGAGAGGTAGAGATAAAAGAGGGAAAGAGGGGGAGAGAAAGAGGGAGAGAAAGACCGAAAGAGAGGGAGGGAGAAAGATTTTGATGACATATTGCTCTACAGCAGCACTTGTTTGTTCTTTCATTTACAGTGTTAATATTTAGGTGTATTAGTATTATCATTGACTGATGTGATGTTGTTGTTTGTTCTTTCATTTACAGTGTTAGTATTAGCTGTATTAGTATTATCATTGACTGATGTGATGTTTTTTTTTTTTTGTCTACTATACGACACTATACGAACGCACCATACAGTACTTAGGTTCTTGTAGTCAGGGGCGGACTGGCTATATGGGCTTTCGGGCACCCCGGTGAGCCGCTACCCAAAATGGGCTGGTAAGGCCACCTAAATGGCTCGTGAATGCCACTATGGCACGTACTAAATTATTAAAGGTTTTATACTATTCTATTATAAAAGTGACCATCTGAGCCTCGTGTAAAAAACAACAACAACAACAACAAACCTCATACAGACTCTATATAGTAGGTCCTAATACTAATTTACTTTAACACCTTTTCCAAACTAATGTAATAGCCTACATCCGTAGACCGTGCTACTAGTTGGATTCATCCTTTTTGGGTCTAGACACTCAGCGATGAAAAGGAAACATTAGTTCTATATTTCTTATAAAGATATAGCGCAATGTCTACAGTTATCGATACATTATCAAACTTAACATTTGAGGCCCATTGTATGATATAACCCACAATTTATGGGCCGGTGTGTATAGAAATGCCTGGGCCGATTTTGACACACAACATGTAGCATAAAAGCAGAGGGACGGTTATTAAACCCTTTATATAGTGCAGACACACTTAAATAAATATATCGTTTCCATTTTGTTAACTGTTTGTTATGTCGCGTGTTTCTGGAGCGAATATCTCGCGATAAACAAGGGACATCACTGTATACCTCTTTTAAGACCTATACCAGAAGTTCAACAAGGTCAGACACAATGTTGTGCTGGCCACATGATGCAAACTCTAACCGTGAGCCACTGAAACGTCTAAAACAGATTGCATTTACATCCCCTGTCCTTAGAGATCGCAAGGACTGAAAAGCGAACTTTTTATTCTGCAGTCGACACACTGACCAATGGCCTAGATGTTATAAACACATCAGACGTTAGCCATTAGATGTTGAGGCACATTACTGTTGAGACACATTACTGTTGAGACACACACACATTACTGTTGAAACACATTACTGTTGAGACACATTACTGTTGAGGCACATTACTGTTGAGGCACATTACTGTTGAGGCACATTACTGTTGAGGCACATTACTGTTGAGGCACATTACTGTTGAGGCACATTACTGTTAAGGCACATTACTGTTGAGGCACATTACTGTTAAGGCACACTACTGTTGAGGCACATTACTGTTGAGGCACACTACTGTTGAGGCACACTACTGTTGAGGCACATTACTGTTGAGGCACATTACTGTTGAGGTACACTACTGTTGAGGAACATTACTGTTGAGGCACATTACTGTTGAGGCACATTACTGTTGAGGAAAATTACTGTTGATGCATATTACTGTTGAGGCACATTACTGTTGAGGCACACTACTGTTGAGGCACACTACTGTTGAGGCACATTACTGTTGAGGCACATTACTGTTGAGGTACACTACTGTTGAGGAACATTACTGTTGAGGCACATTACTGTTGAGTGTGTTGAGGCACATTACTGTTGAGGAAAATTACTGTTGATGCATATTACTGTTGAGGCACATTACTTATGTATGTCGATAAAGTTACATTGACGGGAACTATGTGTGTGATCGATCGATTTAAATAAGAAGAATTGTGTTTTTCTGTTTTTCTTAAAATGTAATTGAATTTAAGAGTTTTTTGTTTGTTTGAAAGAACTGAGTAATGCAATTCATTTAAGATAAAAACATATGTTCGAACTGTTGAACTACTCCCACACCTTAGATCTAGACTCTAGTGGATATTTTTTTTATAATGGAGGCTAATCCATAAATATCAAGATTTTTTTTTCTTTTAAAGACAATACCATCTTTCTGCAACTTATTGTTTTACATTGTCATCATTTTGTGATGCACTAAAACTCGTGTTTCATGTTTCTGCCAGTATCAGCTTTCTCTCTGGGCACGTTAGATACTCAGGAGAAGATAGAGAACTTAGATCTGCTATCAGAGGACATTGCGTATTGGTTAGAGCCGGACGACCATTTCATCCAACCAGGGAACATCTTGTTGTCACGTGCTCGGCGAGACGCTTCGAATACCACAGGTGACCTGAGCATTTGGGAGAAGATCGAGGTAAGATTTGAGGGCGTTTGAGATAGGTGCAAGTACAAAGCTATTCAATTGAAAGTTTCCCTTTAGACAATGCGGTCTTTAAGGTAGATGATGTAAAGGTCATCTGTTCATGTGCCCCACGGTTAACGAGGGTGTCATGTGGCCAGCATAACCATTAATGTCAGATACTCATAAGAGCTGGCGCCCTAAAAGACCCCGAAATTGAAAATCCCAATCTTCATCAGGATTTGAACCCGGGACCCTCTGGTTCGGAAACCAAGTGCTTCACCACTCAGCCACCCCACCTCATATTCAATGTAGACCCTTAGTAATTATTTTAAAACATGGACACATTCTATCTATCTATCTATCTATCTATCTATCTATCTATCTATCTATCTATCTATCTATCTATCTATCTATCTATCTATCTATCATTCGAAAATACAATTATCCTTCACTTATAATTACATTTCCAATGAAAACAGTAGTTGTTTTTAATACTAAGCAATGTATTATGCATAATAACATATTGGCCTGAATGGTTTAGTTACTCGCACAGAAAGTAAACACTCTACACATAAATTTGTATTATGTTACCTGTATACACTTTTGGATACATACCATAAAAAATTGGTATTGTGTTACATGTATAAACCTTTGAATACCTAACAAATAGATTAGTAATTCATTAACGGTATAAACCTTTGAATACCTAACACATAGATTGGTATTGTGTTACCGGTATAAACCTTTGATAACCCAACACATAGATTGGTACCGTGTTACCCGTATAAACCTCTGAAAACCTAACAGATAGATTGGTATTGTGTTACCAGTATAAACCTTTGAATACCTAACAAATGATTATTTCCATTCGCTTGCTGTGATGGTTGTTATGACCTGGTCAGATTTTCTGCTCTTCGTCGTAATGACATGTGACTTCCAAACAAGTCACGTGACCTTGCAGACGTGAACATACAGCTGACAGGGAACTGATATCTTATTACCATCCTTAAATTGTTATTTAAATTGTGTAGACATTTTGTTGGTTTGAGACTGTGTTATTAAAGTGTCGTGATGTTTCTGTGCCAAGCGACATTTCAGTTATACATGTTTTAAACAAGCCACACATTAGCATTTTTTGTTACAATTGTATTGCTAAGTTTGTCAAGTTTTGTCATAATAACTATACATTTACACAAAAAAAAGTTTATTTTTTTTTAAAAAGAGAAAAATTCTATTTAGTATGCATATAAGTGGAATATAATTTAAAACAACAATTAATAAGTAGTTTTTCATATTATCACGTGAACTGCGGCATGCCACTGTTAACATAGAACACTTAACTAAAGGAATTTTTTTCCTTGAGGCTTTGAATAACAGATTGACACTTTACAAAACAATTAGATAATCATTATTTAACATCAGTTAATCCAGGTTCACATCTAACTTCATATTCACTTTCAGCTATCCCTTGGTCTGCTGGACTGCTGGGGCACCACACAAGATCTGGCAACATTCTTTCTCCATTCTTCTCTGTCATTTGCCTTTGATAGAAATTTTATCTGATATTCTTTCTGAAAATATTGAAACCTGCCTTTTTACCTGCCTGGGTGGACCACTTCAGGGGCCGATTTTGAGTTTGTATTTCCACACAAATTGTCTTTGTTACCTTGTTTATTTGATGTATTGCGACAGTAAAGATGTGTTCATTTTTATATTGCTAATTATTCCTTAACAGATAAACCAAAAAGTAGTGCTCACCAAACACAACTCAGCTCATAAAACACAACTCAGCTCATAAAACATAATTCAGCTCATAAAACATAATTCAGCTCAGCTGGGATTCGGAATTGTGATCCGTTGTTAAGAAGTGAAGTTTTTACCACTCAGTTACACACTGTCTATTCAAAGTTTTTTAAGTAACTACAAAGAAAATCGTTTAGATGCATTTTTTTTTACATTGGAAAATGAATGAGATGGCTTTGTATTGGAGAATTCCGTCTATGACGGATAGCATTGAAATAGACATCCTTTAAGTGTACAGAATATAGGAAGTAATGCTATGCATTTTAAAAGGTATAGGATAAGTTTTGTGTCTACTTTTCGTAAAAATGTAATTTTACTCGACATCATCCGCCCTATAGATCGCAAAGGTCTGCATGGGGAACTTTACTTTGTACTTTGACAGCACGAAGTAATTTGTAGTATTTAGTTGACAACTCTGATAGGGGAACTTTACTTATTACTTTGACAGCACGAAGTAATTTGTAGTATTTAGTTGACAACTCTGATAGGGGAACTTTACTTCTTACTTTGACAGCACGAAGTAATTTGTAGTATTTAGTTGACAACTCTGATAGGGGAACTTTACTTCTTACTTTGACAGCACGAAGTAATTTGTAGTATTTAGTTGTTAACTCTGATAAGGGAACTTTACTTCTTACTTTGACAGATCGAAGTAATTTGTAGTATTTAGTTGTTAACTCTGATAGGGGAACTTTACTTCTTACTTTGACAGCACGAAGTAATTTGTAGTATTTAGTTGTTAACTCTGATAGGGGAACTTTACTTCTTACTTTGACAGCACGAAGTAATTTGTAGTATTTAGTTGACAACTCTGATAGGGGAACTTTACTTCTTACTTTGACAGCACGAAGTAATTTGTAGTATTTAGTTTACAACTCTGATAGGGGAACTTTACTTCTTACTTTGACAGCACGAAGTAATTTGTAGTATTTAGTTGTTAACTCTGATAGGGGAACTTTACTTCTTACTTTGACAGCACGAAGTAATTTGTAGTATTTAGTTATTAACTCTGATAGGGGAACTTTACTTTGTACTCTGACAGCACGAAGTAATTTGTAGTATTTAGTTGACAACTCTGAGCTCTCTGGCCTCAGTTTCATCGTTCTGTTTATTTAGTTCAAAATCTTGCCACTATTCCCTAGTTTTTCTTTCTCTCTCATTATAATCATCTGTTCATTGACTTTAGGGGTGCTGTGAAAGTTCGTAAGGGTGCTGTGACCTTTCGTAGGGGGTGCTGTTACAGTTCGTATTGGGGCTGTGACAGTTCGTAAAGAGTGCGGTGATGGTTCGCGTAACCAAATCCTTGCATTTTCCACGGTCAATTTTTCTTTAGGTTACCTTATCTCGCTCCCACATTTCTCATTATCACTTTCTCTTCTTTTACTATGTCACTGTATTTTATTTCTAAAACAAGCAAAATACAAAGAAATATTTTTTAAAAAAAGCAAAGTTCATATTAAGTGTATCAATTAGTTTGGATCAGTCATGTAATTAAATTTGTAATAAGCCTCAGCGACAATCTTATATAGGGGACTAATTCAGCAGTTCAGTTAAGTACTATTTCTTTCCCTTTGAAAGGGGACTAATTCAAATTATACCACTACTTCAGTCAAGTATTATTTATTTCCCTAGTTTGAGATATCAAACAAAATAATTTATTTCCAATAGCCAATTAACTGATTGGTTAATTTTTTAAATTGATTCTTGTGTTCTCAGCTAAAAGAAATAATTGTGCAAAATTTCAGCTTGGTTGTGGGAGAAATAACTTGTACAAACTTTTGGCCAGACAGACAGACAGAGTTGATATAAAATTTGTAAAAATAAAAATAAAATTAAACAAAGTGGAGATAATTGTGTTTAAAATTGATCGTTCGAATCAGCAATGGAACTGAGGACTTAAAAAACTAACGACAGACATATATTTTGTTTATGTATAAATTTATTGCTAGTTTTCTCTTAAAGCGTCTAATGCATACATTAAGGTCTTATAACATTTGAAAATAGATGTTCAGCTGGTTAGGTTTGAATCGCCGTTCAAGTGTGGCGAAAGTATAAATCAATAATCGCAAACAGTAAACATATACATCTATAATTTCACATTACATTGTAGTCATTATTTATAATAGATTAATATCAGATGTACAAACGAAATCAAAATATAAAATGGTTCATTGTTGTTTACTTCCATTTACATGACCTGACACATTTATATGCAAAAATACAAGATAAAAAAAAACCTAGAATAAACGAGCAGTACGGAAGATGTTATATTGGAGTTGGCATCACTGGTTGTAATTCTGTTGAGGTGTAATAACAGTCTGATCAGTTCATAAAACACATGTGGTAATTGAGGGCAAGTCTTGAAGTGCATAAAACAAAGTTGACTAGAGAACAGACTTAATAGTAGCCGTAGCCTCCGTATAGTCCACCGCCGTAGCCTCCAAGACCGAGTCCTCCGTAGCCGCCGAGACCTCCGTAGCCGCCATAGAGTCCGCCAAGGCCTCCGCCAAGGCCTCCGCCAAGGCCTCCGTACAAGCCTCCGTAGCCACCACCAAGGCCTCCGTACAAGCCTCCACCGTATAATCCTCCTAGACCTCCTCCATAGAGACCGCCAGCGCCGTATCCAAGGCCGCCCCACAAGGGTAAGACTCCTCCACACATGGCGCCAGCAACAAGACAGGCAAGAAGAACAAGACTAGCAACTTTGACCATGATGACTTGGTTGTCTGAGGAAACACGTGACACATTGGGTAGATATAAGTGTTTGGTTAGAAAAAATAATTTACCACACACTAAAAGCTGTAATGACTCAACAATTGTTTTATCTGTATCTATCTCCATTAGTTATGACTGTTAGAGACTATTTGAGAAAATACAAATAACACTTAGCTACGCCACGGACGTTGGAACCACAGACCTAAAAATACTATCTCTAGGACTGATCATGGAGATCTTTTAACACTACAAAAAATGTCGTGAAAAAAAAATTCTAAAAAGCTAAAACAAGGCGTTGTTATGTACAATAATTGTAAGAACTATTTTGTTTTCAACCCTAACCTATATAACATAATTTACTGTTTAGATCTAGTAGTCCGAATAATTAAACATACAAAATAAGTGCACTCTCGTCTCAGAATTATTATTTTGCTTTTTTTAGATACATAATCTAGGAAGATCTGGGTAATCAATCTATTTAAATGTACAAAAGATGATTAAAATCGACAGACGCGAATTCTTTCGATCTAGGATTTTCGAAACATTATCTCAAATCTAACAGGAAATGGCTTTATTTCATATGTTTGCATGAATATATAGTTATGGGATTAATAGCCCATTCTATTAAAAATCCGAAAATGGTACAACATAGTTTCTAAACTTTGGAAACTAAAGATCATTACTTTTCTAAGACAGAAAAGATCAATTTTCCCAGATTCGAGGTGACTTGCCTTACAGCTTGAAAAAGAGTTACGTACACAACATAACAATCTATATAGATCTATATATAAGTCTGTGATCTGATCATTATCGGATAAGAATTTATTTCTATTTTCAAATCTAGGTATAATATATTTATACTGGTCTAAGGCAGGGGCGGACTGGCTATATGTGCAAACGGGCAAATGCCCGGTGGGCCGGTACCAAATGGGCCGGTCTGGTCGCGACCAAAGAAAAAAAAAGTTTCAATGCAGACAACTTTAAAAAAGAAGTGACAGCAGCAAGACACAAGGGCCCGAACACGTTTTCTTGTTGTTTCTGTAAATTCTTATTACAATTAATTTTGTTTGAAATTCAACAAGAATAAAAAAAAAATACACAATACACTGTACGTATTATTTGCAAAACGTTAGACCGTACTTTCTGCTATACACGAGCGGCATGGACTGCTTTGATGTCTTCGAGGTTGTGTTTGGCCTAATCAATTTGCTGGTCGGCATGGGCCTTTGATGGCACTCCCATATATATATGTAAATTGCGGAGTGGGGTAAAAATCCACCCCCCACCGAAAATATAGGACATGGCATTTGTGGGACGGTTTATATGGTAATGCCCGGGCCGATTTTGATACCCAGTCCGCCCCTGGTCTACGGGTGGAACATTTTGGCTGTCAATGAGTCTAGAGAGTCTTCTTCATTAACATGAGGTATATATCACGAATTTACGATGCCCTCTTTATACTAGCTTTCATAACAAGACTATATTTTAAATGATACATATAAATAATACTAAAATAATATAAATTAAGTCACCAAATGGTAACAAAAAATAAAATTACATTGAAAGCTACGGCAATAACTTTTAATGTATATACAATTTGACATTCTGTTTTAATGTGTCTGTCCCCTTAGCTCCATTCCTTTAATGATTTCTGCACAGCAACAACCGTTCACTATTACACTGTCCTAGGTGTTTGCATTAAAACTTTTCACAACCTGCTATAGATAAGTAAAGTTTCTCTTGTTTTCAGACCATGCAGATGATGTTAAAGCCATCTGTTTCTATGGCAGGATGTCATGTGGCCAGCACAACGACAAACCGCCTTTACTTTATTAGAGCTGATTGGACTTGGGTGGGCTCCCAAAACAGTCCCAAAATTCAAAATCGCAGTCTTCACCGAGATTCGAACCCAGGACCCCCGGTTCGGAAGCCAAGTGCTTAACTGCTCAGCCACCGCGCCAGGTTCGAAAGTCGACCTCTTAACCACTCAGCCACCCGCTTTGGGTAACAATAAAACTAAAAGACCTGTAGAAATCAGACAAGGGGGATTAGGAGACAACTTAATTTATACATTTATAAAAAAAAATAAAGTGTATACACAGCGGGGAAATGCCAGTAAAAATCGGTACACCATGCTTAAAGAAAAACTGTATAAGTATTTTAAACTCTGATTTGCATATAAAGAGTAGCAGTTCTACTTAGAGACTTAGTTTTCTTCATTTTGATTTTTTTTTCTTCCCTATACATAGAATGTAACAAAAAAAAAAAAGTAAAGTTACCCTTTCAGACCTTTTAGTCGATAGTCAACTACCAATCACCTTTACTTTTCCTTAACTAATGCCAAGCACCCAAAGATCTCGAAACTGAAAATCCCAGTCTTCACCAAGATTCGAACCCGGGACCCCCGGTTCGGAAGCCAAGTGCTTAACTGCTCAGCCACTGCGCCTCTATAGAATGTAATGTCATTATAAAAAATATATTTTTCTCATTTATAAAACGCAGTGCACTTTTTCAGATTTAGAAAAAAAAGGACTAACAAATAATAGAAGTATATGTAGCATATGTTTGAATATGTAAGAAAAATTATAAATAAATATATATCAACTAGCTTAGAAAAAATGTAGTATCCTCTTATCATTCTTTAATTAAATGCAATGACGTGATACTACTCTACTCAATCTATATGTGTACACATTCAATACTCAGGCTAATGATGTTGGGAAGTTATTTCCTTTCATTTTTTAAAACTTATTGAGTGATGAGCATGTCTATATAACATTACGCAGCTATGTAAAAAAAAATCACTTATTAACAATTTCTACATTAGATTTCCTAGCTGGGCCTAGTGCAAGTAAGTTGACACTTGACTCTAACCGAGAAATAATGTGTCGTAAGTGAACATCGTTGAGTTGAAGTCTACATAGTCGCGGGGTTTTACTCATTATTTAAAGTTTCTATACTTTTCTGACTCTTTAATTATAGATCTGTTTTGTGTGACCTTGCTTTAAGAATTAGATGCACGCTCTATAAGTCAAAACCTTGATTCACTGAAAGTGTTTTTGAAGCTATTGATCACCGCGTCACCTAGCGAATATTAAATTATAGCTCACTTAACTAGCTACTTAATCACTTTGATAGATGTCTAACCAAAGTGGAAACTCAGCCGTGAACTAACTTTTTAATGAGACTTAATTTATTGTTGACGGTCTGTCAATGCATTAAAGTTCCTGCTCAATTTTCCTAAGTATTATTCAATCTTAACACTCACTGTTATTTGATGGCGAGAATAATTTGTTTATAAAAAACCTTTTTAAAAACGTACATTGTAAAATTGTTTAAACAAAAAAATGTTTGTGAAGAATCGCTGTATGTGTTGTGTGTTTGTGTGTGTAAGCAACGCAAAGAAAAAGTAAGGCACCCCTTGCGATCTATTGACGTAAAGGTCTTCGATGGCCGACTTTTAACCAGATGTCAGGTAGCCAGCACAGTGACCAACTGCTTTTACTTCCCCAACTAATTAGACTAAGGGCCGTAATCCCGAAATTCAAAATTCTAGTCTTCACTAAGATTCGAGCCCGAGACGCCTAGGTTCGGAAGCAAATGCTTTTATCACTGGGCCACCAAGCCATCTCCCTTTGCTACGTAGCAACGACCAAGCATCCAAAAGTTAGGCTAACATAAATATGGTGGTAGCTATTAATTAAGTTTGTATTCTGTACATTTAAGTTGAACATGTGATTCAAAATTCATAGTTTTGACCAAAACTAAGTTTTCTTTTTGAGGGTCTGAAAAGTCAATATTTTTTGCTCTAAGCACTATTTAATCAGAAGCTATTTGTCTATGCAGAGGTAATTTAGAAAAGCTAAAGCCAACATAGTATCTTACCTTTAATGATTGCCGAAAAGTAATTGGGTTAGTATCTCTTGGGAGCGCTTGAATGTGGAAGCGACTTCTGCTAACAGGACAGCAGTTTCACGCAGGTATTTATACCTAGTCCTCACTGGACAACTGCAGTTTAGACCGGAAATAAACTTACCTCTAATGTCTTTTGCCGGAGGCGGAGACATAAATCATCCCTAATCTTCTGGATTGGTCGAACTCATGTTTGCATGTTTCATTTCTTCTTTGACCACATCGACTTCACGCCACAATGTTTAGGACTTGTCAATACATTGAAATAGTCGATCTTGTCAGGTCAATTCGTTAGTTACATTGTTCAAGGTTTTAACAAATGAAATCATTTTCAAATCAATTGATATGTATGATATCTTCAATGTGAAAATAATTTAAACTTTCCTTAGTAATTTAATCAATTCAATAGCTTAACGAGGTTCTGAGAAAAAGCTTTTCAGAAATATTTTAAATTTATATATTTATTATTGATATAATACTTAAAGATAATTAGAAAGATTAATATAATTATATATTCATAGGAGTTCACCATAACCTCATTTTTAAAAATATAAACAAGGTTACAAAGACAGTTTTTGTGGAAACACAAACTGAAAATCGGCCCCCGAAGTGGTCCGCCCAGGCAGGTAAAAAGGCAGGTTTCAATATTATCAGAATGAAATTCTATCAAAGACAAATGACAGAAAATAATAGAGAAAAAAAGGTTCACAGATCTCGTGTGGTGCCCCAGCGGTCCAGCAGACAAAAGGATAGGTGAAAGTGAAGTTAGATGTAAACCTGGCCTAACTGATGTGTTTTAATGAATATCTAATTGATCTAATTGTTTTGTAAAGGGCCAATCTCTTATCCCTAAAATAAAACACTTCCGTAAAATTTTTTTTTTTTTTTGTGTGTGTAATATTGAGTGCTCTATGGTTCACTCGATAATATGAAAAACTACTTATTAATTGTTGTTTTAAATTATGTCTGACTTATATGCGTACTAAATAGATTTTTTCTCTTTAAAAAAAATAATAAACATTTTTTGTGTGTAAATATAGCACTTTGTAGAACAGAGTTGACAAAAGTTAACAATACAAATATAAACAAAAAAATTGACCAAAAAAAATCTACAACCGTTTGCATAAATGTGTTATTAATGACGATTGCTCCTAATGTAGCGCCCCAAGTGTTTGTTACTATTAATAGTGAATAGTTGTAAAAGTGGTGTCTGATGTTACAGAACGCTGCCAAATACCTGGATTAATCTCAGCACAGAACCTTAGTGTATGGAGGCTTACAAGTGGTGTTATTGTTACCAAATTCACAGCTTTACATTCTGTCAGGACTCTGTTGTGCTTACTGATGGATAGACCCATCTTTTACGTTTACTTGAGACTTTCCGTGCAATTTGTTACTTTCAAGTATGATTTGTTATTTACTTATTACAGTAGTCAAAACTAGTGTTCATATTTCTAAACACAAAGTTCATCGATGTTTCAAAAGTTTTGGAACTTTTGACATGGCAGTTGGCAATGACTGGCACATGTTACTTAGTTGTCCTTTTCTGACGGACATTGTCACAAATATTGGGCATGTTCGCTAGACTGTGGAGTCTGCTAGGTGCCAGTAGAGTCAGCTAGGTGCCAGTAGAGTCTGCTAGGTGCCAGTAGAGTCTGCTAGGTGCCAGTAGAGTCTGCTAGGTGCCTGTCTGCTAGCCAATTACTGCTAATGCATAATGCCGTTTTTATTTTTTGCGTCTCGGTGGTCCCGGGTTCGAACTTTACCCGCTGACATCTCCCCCCCCCCCTTCGTTCTGCGTGATGTTCGGGCTAGGATGTACTAAACTTCTACTCTGAAGGAACATCCGAAACAAACAAACAAACAATCTGCTGATATTTTAATGAGTTTTTCTCGTGATACGAATATGTGCCCCTAAATGTTGAAATACACTTAAAAGTGAACCACCCAATGGAGATAAATTACGGATTAAAACTAAAGCCAAGAAGCGTGGCTAATTAAAACGATTGATTAAGGTCAAGAAAGCAGCAACACTCGTGTTTAATCAACTTTACGTGACAACCAGTGACTTTGTCCTGAGCTACAAAGTTTAGCCTGGGGACTTCACACACGCGGAATAGGAAGTACACATTTGGTTTAGTAGTTGGACAAATGTGAAACGTAAATAGCTGTTAACAAGTAAACAAATTATAGTCCTGACGGATACGTGGAAGTCTTACGATGATTTGGAATTATGAAACACTTAAAAAAAAGCATTCCATTGTACTGATTTGAAATCAATGATCTTAAGTCTTTGTCTCATGAATTTAATGAAGCGGTTAGGGTGGGGATAGAGCATAGAGCATAGATGTACTTACTTAAAAGTGTTGTAATATAGCATTGAACTTACTAGTCCCAACTTTCCACCCCCCCCCCACTCTCTAAATTGAAACGCAATGCGTTCTTTTGAAACCTGACAGATGACAAGACAAATGATAAGACGACGAGAAAAATGACGAGACAGATGATGAGACAGATGACGAGACAAATGATAAGACGACGAGAAAATGATAACCAGATGATGAAACAGATGACGAGACAAATGATTAAATAGATGACGAGACAGATGATGTTAAGTTCAAGTGACTCTTTAAACTACTGTGGATGAGGGTGTTTAGCGCCCAGACAATGACCGTCCTCCATTTTTGCCTTAACAAATAACATTAAAAACACATTATCTCAGTAAGTTGATTTGATGATAGTTCGATCACATACCACTATCGGTTACAGTGAACAGTTTACTTCCAATACATGTATACAGGGCGGACTGGCTATATGGGCAAACGGGCAAATGCCCGGTGGGCCGGCACCAAATGGGCCGGTCTGGTCGCGACCAAAGAAAAAAAAATTCAATGCGGATCAGCACACTTTTATTAAAAAAATATAAGTGACAGCAGCAAGGCACAGATGTCCGAACACGTTTTCTTGTTGTTTTTTATTATTATTAGCTATTTTTTACTATAAATTTTGTTTGAAATTCAACAAGAATATCAAAACCTTTACACTATACAAACTGTACTTATTATCATTTGCTAAACGTTAGATCGTACTTTTCGAGATGCACGAGCGGCATTGACTTCAAGACTGCTTTGATGTCTTCGAGGTTTTCTTTGGCCTAATCATTTTGCTGGTCGGCATGTACGTTTGATGGCACTCCCATTTGTTTTTGCTCCTTCCCTCTTCCGTCTTTTGATTGTTCCATTGGCAATGTTACAGAAAGAGAGGCAAGGGAGAGGTTAAGTTAGAAAACATTGATGTAAACGCAGCAAAAAATAGGGGTGACAATTAGCTCTTTAACAATACTTTGTAGAAATTAACTTATACACACAGCCGCGAAATAGCAAACCACTCAATTTATTCACAGCTCAATATGGGTATAAGAGCTCTACTTTGTGCGATTTGCAAACGAAAAAAAGCTCTTTTTTGTTTATTTTTAATAACATTATAGAATTAAAAATACTACACGTAAGGCTTACAACAACACAAATAAATTTACTGTATGTTTTTAAGAAAAAACATCCAGATCAAAATCAAATTTTTATTCGCTAGTATTATTAATGGCAAACTTATGCTTAGTATAAAGCTTTTAATTATGGAAATTCTTATAATAATGATCTGGTTTTATACATCAGATATTTAATGGAAAGGAGATTTATATTTATATTTGAAATAATGGGTCATGGTATATTCGTTTTTTGAGAATGTACTAGGATGAATCAAGAGCTGTTCCCATTAAGTGAGTGCCTCTCTAACCCTTCTGAATTCTCTAATGTTTTATTGGAATGGGTTGCCTCAGTCAGACAAATTTGTACAAATACTCCTTCTACCCTAGTGCTATTAGAGCATGGAATGGGTTGCCTGAGCTAGCCAGAAAACCAGTGACTTGGCAGAATTTAAGTCATTGGTTAATATGCATGACGCGTAGGACGTAATCATCTTCTTTTTTGAAGTAACGTCTGTATTATATAAGATAAGATAAGATAAGACTGGAAAACCAACAACTTAGCAGAATTTAAGTCACAGATCAACATACATGGCTAGATTGACACATGAAATACATGGGAGGTAATTATCTTATTTTTGAAGTGTCTGTAATCATTAAGTAATACCAAAAAGTTTCCAAAACATTAAATAATTTATTAATTTAAAACTCATTACTGCTGCTTATGCACCGCTTTTTTTAGTGTTCAGACCACATACATGTACAAATAAAATACATTACATAAACCTACGCAAGCATTAGTGGGCTGCTGTATATGATAATGCACGGGCCGATTTTGATACCCAGTCCGCCCCTGCATGTATACCATCTTAAACTTGCTATCACCGTCATGAGAGACAATAGATGCATCGTTAGTCTAATAAAGAATTATCTATCCAAGCCACGCACAGTCTGGGCGTTGATAAAAGGATCATGGGGTAGTCTTTGCATCTCAACCCCTCTCACTACTTTAGTAGATGTGATGTGAACCATTCATTTTGCACCGACTCAGTTGAGATATTTCACATCACATTAACTCTTTGTATCAGAATGAAACTTTGAGTCAGCCCAACTATTCATCCGACAGAGCTTCAAGATAAAATCCCTCTATCAGCCATTGTTCATTTTAACCTTTTTTACAATACCTCTATTCAACTCGTATCTTCGTGGAATCTGGAACCTGACTGAAAACGGATATCGAAAATGGCTCTAACGATTTTCCATAGAAATGTAACAGTTGATGTATATCGCTGATAAAAGAATTACGAGTTCTCACTGGGAAAACTAGTTTGACCGTTATAATGAATAAATATATAATAAATGTTTTGTTTTGGTCAAAGTAACAAACTATTTGACTAGAGCACAAGAAAATATTTCTCTGGAACGCACAATACGTCTTCGGGTGTTTCCGCATTCATTGCAGAGTTTCATTAGGCCGGTATTCCGTTTTTTTTTATAAAACCAAACATTCATTAGTTATTGAGAAAACACATTTGGCTTTAAAAGTTGTGTTTTTAGTTTTTGTCTTTTTAAAAAGTATTTTAAATGTTTTGTCTTTTTTGTTTTTCGAAACGTTTATAATATCTATGTCATTCGATGGCAATTAATGACTAGATCTAGATCTTTAGCGACCCCAGCAGCAAAGAAAAAGTTATATGTGTAAGTGTTTCTGTGTGTGTGTGTGTATGTACAGTGTAAAGTGTGAGTACGACTGTACAACAGAATCCTCCATTTATTAACTTGATGTTTGTGTACGTATACAGGAGTTCTATTCAGACAAAAACAACATGGCCATGTACTGCGTCCTTCCCATCCTGGTCTTCGTCTACGGAGGCTGCAGCGCCATCTACTGTATCCACAAGTGCAGACTATATATGCGCAGAAGAAAACACAAAAGACTCAAGGAGGAGGATTGCGACTCGCTGACCTCAGACAAAAATGACCTCAACGATGATTCTAAAAGTAAGTTTGGAAATAGCTTTTTTCTCTTTTTACAAAGCTTATATCAACTCACTCTGTCTGTCTGTCTGTCTAATAAAATGTTTTTACACGTTATTTCTCCCAATCTTGGATCGGGCTGAAATTTTGCAAAATTATTTCATTTACCTGAAAAAATAAAAAACAATAAAAAAAATGCTACCAATCAGCTATTAGTAATTAATAATTTTGTTTAGTGTCAAAGAAGGAAAAGAATTAGTACTTGACTAACTTGTTGTTATACGTTGGATTAGTCCCATTTATACTTTGTAGAGAGAAATAGGTCGCCTCTTTAAAGTTTAAAACTAACAAATGATATCTATAAAGCCTACTATTTTGATAAGCACTTCGCTGGCACATTGGTTAGTGTGTTTGCATGAGAAGGCTTAAGGAGGCTCGAGCCCTCGAGTTCGAATTCAGGTCGTTCAACTTTTTTTTTTTTTGAATAAATGTATTTAGAGAGCAATCAGGATGAGATTTACAAGGATAACCCTCCCCCCCCCTTTTTTTTTCCTAACGTGTCCAGACAAATGATAGAATTCTTTAAAGTATTATATGTATATATATTTTGTTCGATCTTCCAATAAAGTGGCTCGTATTTTATCTTTTCCCTCTAACAGAAATTTTAGCGCTTGAATTCTATTGTCTGTTACGTCAAATTTGAAATACACAGGTTATAGATGGACCAGATTTTTAGCTAATTCCCACGTTCCCTTTAGAATGCGAGCACCCAAACGGTAAAAGGAACCTGTGTACACAATGTTAAGTGAATCCGTTCGGCGGCTCAGTGGTATTTCGTGATTTTCAAAAATCACATTTATAGGAATCATACATACATACATATATTCATATATATATATATATATATATGACCCTCATCTTGCATGTCATATGAAATGTGCAGATTTGCGTAGTTTTGCGTATCATAATTTTACTGATTAGTATTCAATAGCAACTTTACTTCTTACCAGTTGTGGGCGCAGCAGAGCGAGACAGACCAATCAGTCAAATTAGTCAAGCTTGGGTGGATATGAATATGGACCCTAAGGGCAAGTGGTCAGGTCAGGCCCCTGTACAGCCCGACAGCGGCCAGTCTCCATTGCCGTGGCAGATCCCGGACAAAATGGAGACCTCGTATGAGCAGGTTTGTAAATACATTGCCAACTGCGAGTGTGGGACTTGTCTGGTACTCCAGTTTAAAAGACATTTAAAACAAAACAGTTTGCGCATGTTGTGTGTGTGGGTTAACATGCAGGTCATGAGCAAGTAAAGATTTTTTAACATGTCGACAAGGAGGAATGAAGCAAGAGCTGAGGACATGTACACAAGAGACGTTATCTATTGTTAGAAGCCTCCGCGTTATGTCTTGTGTGGATAAGTCCATGCGGAGGTAACACTTAAGTAAGTAATTAACACAGACGACAGGACACTAATATGAAGGTACTGGGCGATGAAGAATGGTGTCAACTAACAGGTTTAATATATAACGAAGGGAACAGTCGTATGTCGCTAAATCTCTACGTCCATGAAAAACCTGACCTCCCTTGATAGGTAAAAGTATTCTGTGTTTACTTTCTTTACACCTCATTTCCTAGACTTGTTTTTAATCGTCAGGCCATTGCCGTTGAGGCAAAGCTTTAACCCTCTTGTGCCCAGTTCCTAATCGTGTCCTAGCAATATTCAGCGGAAACATTAACTTCAAGAAACAGAGATTGAGAGATGAGGAAGAGAGAGAAAGTAAAAAAAAGAGAGACAACTGAGAAAGAGACAGAAAGAGACAGAGAGAGCGAGAGAGAGAGAGATAGATAGATAGAGAGAGAGGGGGAGAGAGAGAGAGAGAAAAGATACAGAGATAGTGAAAGAAACAGACAGAACAGAAGGAAAGAATTTACAAAATAAGAAGAGATAAAGATAGAAAGGTGAAATGAGATAGAGAGACACTTAGCGAGAGATAAATCGATCATAAAGAGGGAAAGTAAGATACAATGTTAAATTATATCAAAACAAACGATTGACATGGAAATTATATCTATGAAGAAAGATAGACATATGAATGTATACACACACACACACACACACACACACACACACACACACACACACACACACACACACACACACAAAAAAAAAGAGAAAATATAGGTCAGTGGGAAGAAATATTCTTTCACTACATTCACTACATTCACTGCTCATGTCTTCCTCTAGATGTAGTTCTCCTATCTCCGGCTCGAACACATCGTACATTTGACTTCTATAAATTCTTTCTTTCTCTCTCGCTCTCTCTCTACTCTTTTCTTTATGTCTTCTCTTTCTCTTCTCCCCTTTCCCTCACCTCTTTCTTTCTTTCTCTCTTTCCCTACTTTTCCATATTTCCCCCCGCCTGCTCTTGTCGCGTCACATTTTTTTAGAATCTTTTTCACCACTCCTGGCTCTTCATTTCTTTTAATTTATCTGTATACCTTGTTGCACTATATTCAGTGGTTACACTAATCAATACCTTTTGGAGTGGGACCTAAACACACTAACATTAACACGCATACAAAACACGCCATCAACGTCAAGCATTCATGTCAGTGACATGAACATAGACTTCCGTCATGCGCAGTTCTTTCGACCTTATCGTCTTGATCATTCTAGTTAATCACACGTGACTATCGTGAAATCAAATGAGCTGCATTGAGACTTTTGACTTAATAGCACTTGAAAGTTACAACCCCATTAATGTCAAGGAATCGCTGGTATTTTATGATTTCAAGATGACTATTCGCCTTCTTTTCAGGAGGACAAATTGCTGATTTTTAAGAGGTTAATTTGTTTGCTTTCGAATATGTCGATTCACTGCATTTTTTTAAAATGACAATGTGTTGCTTTATCGAAGACTATTTGTGTCTTCTTCAAGATGACAATTAGCTGCTTTTGAAAGGTCGTTATTGATGAATCTATTTAAAGGACAATTCAGTGATTGCCCAATACATTTTGTTTTTGTCTTTTAAAATACAGTTTGTTGCTATTTCCTTTCAAGCCCTATTAAAGGGCAGTTTTGTACCCAAACAGAGTGTTTTCTTGTTTGAGATCCACTGTCAACATCTTTAGCTCTTCAGAACGGAGATAGGAAAGTGAAAAGATTATCAAGGTCAAGGTTATCGATGAAATTCATTTTCATTTTGTTCACATTTTTAATCAACTGGCAAACTTCCTGCTGTAAGGAAACACAATGTGTCAGCGTGGTCGGACTGTCCACGCTTCGGACGGTCGTAACGATTGTCCGGAGTTCGAACCATGTCCGCTACCATCCCCTGCCCCATCCCCTGCCGTTCTGTAAAAGGTTTGGGCTGAGAGAAAACAGCAAACTACAAAATAATCTTATAAAAAGTTTATCAGTGAATGAATACTAGTGACGCTTGAATCTCTAGACCTACTACACAAGTCAGTTTGTATTGAGAGAGAAAGAGACAAAGAGAAAGAGAAATGATCACAAAATCCTGACCCAAGGGGTGATTTTTTTTTCTACAATCTTTTTAGCGTTTTTTTTTAAACAGATGCCCAAATGGGATTTGCTTTGTGCCAATGACTTAACCTGCAGCATTTAGGATTCTATGAAGTCTATTTTTACTTTTAGTGTTCAGATTGCCCAACCAGGCAGTGATATTAAAACGTAAAATACTGCAGCCAAGGTTTTTTTCTCTAACATTTAATGGGGAAATGTTTCTAAGTAATCGTAATCTTTGCTGCCCCTTTTTTTTGCTTATATAATCAGTATTTGCAGTAATTATGGACGACTTCTAAACAGATAGTATCTCGTGGTTGAGTAATGAAGTGGAAAAGGGAGCAAAACCCTGTAATTTTCAAATAAATGGCAATAATTAGCAGTTCTTTCCCTTAGATAAGCTTTGTTTAAAAAAAAATGTTTTTTCAAATTGCTTGTTCTCTTAACTTTTTATTCTTTTTAAATAAAAACACAACAAGGAGAAAAGGTTCAGTTCTGGGTATCTGGGTTTCTGCAAGTTTCTCATATCTGGGTTTCTATCTATTAGTTTCCTGCCTAGCGACATACACTTCGGACGAGTAAGTAACTCGTGGTGTGTGTTTGAAGTTTTTTATGTTTTACTTTCCCAGAAGAGTTCTTCTCGAGGTGCAGCTGCAGCCGGTCTGGACGATGCTCTTAAAGAAGAAGACATACTCGTAGAGAGTGGAAGGAGAAGCCAAACAAATTTCTCCCGGCGTGGTGCTAATGACGCCCTGGAGGACACATTAGCTCGTAAATTTTTTTGTTTAGTTGTAGCGATGTTTTGATCAACACTGGCCATGTAGGATGGCAAAACAGTTGGGGTTTGTGTGGGACTGAGGCAGGCCGGGACTTGGAAATGTTAAGCCCCGATACAATAAACAGTAGAAGCATCATTATGACTCAGAAAGTGCCTCGCTAGGGAAGCCAAGCGATGTCCTGAGACAAAATGTAAAGCTATCGCCGAAGACTGGCGTAAGCGACGGAACTATAACTTAAATGGACCACCGGCCGACAACCGTTCTGTCTGATTTGAATATATTTATACCAACTATTTCAACCGTAGCTTAGCTTCACTTTTAAGAGAAGTTAATAACTGTTTTTCTAAATGCAATTAGATAACCGAAACTGGCCACCGGCAGACATCGGTTATGCCTTTGCTGGATGTGGTAAAGTATGTAGGTCACATAGTAGGTCACATCTAAGACTGCAATATTTGTCGGGTTCTCTTTATATTTTTCCCCCCTGTGCTCTGGTCCCATTACTTTGTGAGTGTACTTCAGCTCCACTTTAATCCCGATGCTAAATTCCTTGTCTACAACGGGATTTGAACCGGAACTGGAGCCTCCTTGTTAGGTAGTCAAAGACAACTCTGCTGCATCGTTTTAGTAAGCATTTCATTTTGGTTCAAGGTCAGGTAAATTATATTATAGGTAAATGGAATCAAATGAATCATTTGACATTAGTTGGGGGTAAGTAAAGGGGACTAGTCATTGTGTTGGTCACATTACTCCCTCGTTCACAGTCGGCCATAGAAACAGGAGTCGTCTGCCTCTTCAATTGTACGGTCAGAACTTACATTACATAATTCGTGAAAGTGAAAAAGTTACATGTCAAAGAAATATAAACGAAACTATTTCGGATTTGGTTTCATTTTTAACTCTTCTTATTGACTCACACGTTCGTCATAGTCAAAAAAGAAAAAAAAAAGAAACTTGAATCGTTTAGTTTGCCAACTTTTTCTTATCCCATCGAGCTGACACCTATGTTGCTTGGCAACACATTTTATTAGAATGTCAGAGAGAAATGAATTAATTATTTTATTTACGTGATGTGGTTAGTGAGATCTTTGATTTTTGTTTTTGTTTGTGACCATTTTTTTTTCTTTTAATTTAGATTTTATTTACGGATTCTCTGGAATTTCAAGTAGGAATTAATTTTTTTTAAAGTATGACTAGTTTTTAAATAATTTAAAACAAATTGTAAACTCACTACAATTTTGTTTGTTTCATGTTCAGTTCGCGACCAAAGTAAAACCATGCTGATGACGTCCACTATCAATGAAAATAAAAAATATGCAGAGGGGCAGGAAATGAAACAATTCGGTGCAATTAAAGAGCAAAAAACTCGTCCACCGGTCATCAGAGCCGCCGAAGCAAAATCTTTTGAAGACTCAAGAGTGCATGCCAACCTGGAAGACTACTCCAGCAATAAGTAGGTCACATTCTCAACCCTCTCCCTACTCCTTGAAACAAATTCTAGATCTCGATTAACTATAGACTAGTCATAAATCATAGTATTATAGTTCATTTTTGAAACCTAAAACATAACAAGGTTACAAAGACAGTTAGTGTGGAAACACAAACTCAAAATTAACACCCGAAGTGGTCCACCCATGCAGGTAAAAATGCAGGTTTCAATATCTACAGAAAGAATTTTAGAATGAAATTCTATCAAAGGCAAATGGGAGAGAAGAATGAAGAAAGAAGGTAGACAGATCCTGTGTGGTGCCCCAACGGTCCAGCAGACACGGAATAAGTGAAAGTGAAAAAGTTTCTAACCTAACCCTAACCCTAACCCTAACTAATGTCATTGAATGATTATCTAATTGATCTAATTGATCTGTAAAGGATCAATCTCTTATTCAAAGCGCCTGGGAAAAAAATGAATGAAAAAAAAAATCTCCTCTTTGTTTTTTGTTTTTAAATGTTTCATAATTGTATTGCTCGAGATGGACATTTGTTTTTGTTTTTACATCGGTCAGTGCTAAGGACGTACTAGGCACATTTTGTGAACATTTCTAATCATGTCATTTAGTGAAATAGAAAAACCACTTGGATTGCCTCTTCTTCCCCCATCTCTTCACTAATGGAGGTGAGGAACGAGCCACCAACTTCTTTTAGTTAGGTGTATAACCGATAGTACTAGGATAGGTTTTTGTGTCATTGACAACTGAAACCAAATCCCTTGAACTTTTCTGTTCTATTGGAGACTTTCAAGTGCAACTAACCAATGTCAAGGACGCCAAATTGAACGTCACTGTTGTCAGCAACAAAACAAAAAAAAAAGAATGTCACAACATCTGAATGTGTGCAAGTTGATCTTCGTATCAATTCTTTTGTTCTCATCGCTAGTGAGTTGTCTAATTGTTTTAAAATGCGATGTCGGTCACAGAGTCAACGTTTCAAGATTCCTGTAGATTAAAAATCTTTTATGTAAAAACAGAAAAGTTTTGAAATTTTTAATTCTGGATGATAATAAAGTGTACAAATACTTTCCTGTAAATTGAAAATAAAGTGTACAAATACTTTCCTGTACATTGAAAATAAAGTGTAAAAATACTTTCCCGTACATTGAAAATAAAGTGTAAAAATACTTTCCCGTACATTGAAAATAAAGTGTACAAATACTTTCCTGTACATTAAAAATAAAGTGTATAAATACTTTCCCGTACATTGAAAATAAAGTGTATAAATACTTTCCTGTACATTAAAAATAAAGTGTACAATTACTTTCCTGTACATATAAAATAATAAAGTGTACAAATACTTTCCTGTACATTGAAAACAAAGTGTACAAATACTTTCCTGTACATTAAAAATAAAGTGTATAAATACTTTCCTGTACATTGAAAATAAAGTGTACAAATACTTTCCTGTACATTGAAAATAAAGTGTACAAATACTTTCCCGTACTTTGAAAATAAAGTGTACAAATACTTTCCTGTACATTAAAAATAAAGTGTATAAATACTTTCCTGTACATTGAAAATAAAGTGTACAAATACTTTCCCGTACATTAAAAATAAAGTGTACAAATACTTTCCTGTACATTGAAAATAAAGTGTAAAAATACTTTCCTGTACATTGAAAATAAAGTGTATAAATACTTTCCTGTACATTGAAAATAAAGTGTATAAATACTTTCCTGTACATTGAAAATAAAGTGTATAAATACTTTCCTGTACATTGAAAATAAAGTGTACAAATACTTTCCTGTACATTTAAAATAATAAAGTTTACAAATACTTTCCTGTACATTTAAAATAAAGTGTACAAATACTTTCCTGTACATTGAAAATAAAGTGTACAAATACTTTCCTGTACATTGAAAATAAAGTGTACAAATACTTTCCTGTACATTGAAAATAAAGTGTATAAATACTTTCCTGTACATTTAAAATAATAAAGTGTACAAATACTTTCCCGTACATTGAAAATAAAGTGTAAAAATACTTTACCGTACATTGAAAATAAAGTGTACAATTACTTTCCTGTACATTTAAAATAATAAAATGTACAAATACTTTCCTGTACATTGAAAATAAAGTGTACAAATACTTTCCTGTACATTTAAAATAAAGTGTATAAATACTTTCCTGTACATTGAAAATAAAGTGTACAAATACTTTCCTGTACATTTAAAATAAAGTGTACAAATACTTTCCTGTACATTTAAAATAAAGTGTATAAATACTTTCCCGTACATTGAAAATAAAGTGTAAAAATACTTTACCGTACATTGAAAATAAAGTGTACAATTACTTTCCTGTACATTTAAAATAATAAAATGTACAAATACTTTCCTGTACATTGAAAATAAAGTGTACAAATACTTTCCTGTACATTTAAAATAAAGTGTATAAATACTTTTCTGTACATTGAAAATAAAGTGTATAAATACTTTCCTGTACATTGAAAATAAAGTGTATAAATACTTTCCTGTACATTGAAAATAAAGTGTATAAATACTTTCCTGTACATTGAAAATAAAGTGTATAAATACTTTCCTGTACATTGAAAATAAAGTGTACAAATACTTTCCTGTACATTTAAAATAATAAAGTGTACAAATACTTTCCTGTACATTTAAAATAAAGTGTACAAATACGTTCCTGTACATTGAAAATAAAGTGTACAAATACTTTCCTGTACATTGAAAAAAAAGTGTACAAATACTTTCCTGTACATTGAAAATAAAGTGTATAAATACTTTCCTGTACATTTAAAATAATAAAGTGTAAAAATACTTTCCTGTACATTGAAAATAAAGTGTACAAATACTTTCCTGTACATTAAAAATAAAGTGTATAAATACTTTCCTGTACATTGAAAATAAAGTGTAAAAATACTTTCCCTTACATTAAAAATAAAGTGTACAATTACTTTCCTGTACATATAAAATAATAAAGTGTACAAATACTTTCCTGTACATTGAAAATAAAGTGTACAAATACTTTCCTGTACATTAAAAATAAAGTGTATAAATACTTTCCTGTACATTGAAAATAAAGTGTATAAATACTTTCCTGTACATTGAAAATAAAGTGTAAAAATACTTTCCTGTACATTTAAAATAATAAAGTGTACAAATACTTTCCTGTACATTTCAAATAAAGTGTACAAATACTTTCCTGTACATTGAAAATAAAGTGTACAAATACTTTCCTGTACATTGAAAATAAAGTGTACAAATACTTTCCTGTACATTGAAAATAAAGTGTATAAATACTTTCCTGTACATTTAAAATAATAAAGTGTACAAATACTTTCCTGTACATTGAAATCAAAGTGTACAAATACTTTCCTGTACATTGAAAATAAAGTGTAAAAATACTTTCCCGTACATTGAAAATAAAGTGTAAAAATACTTTACCGTACATTGAAAATAAAGTGTACAATTACTTTCCTGTACATTTAAAATAATAAAATGTACAAATACTTTCCTGTACATTGAAAATAAAGTGTACAAATACTTTCCTGTACATTGAAAATAAAGTGTATAAATACTTTCCTGTACATTGAAAATAAAGTGTATAAATACTTTCCTGTACATTGAAAATAAAGTGTACAAATACTTTCCTGTAAATTAAAAATAATAAAGTGTACAAATACTTTCCTGTACATTGAAAATAAAGTGTACAAATACTTTCCTGTACATTGAAAATAAAGTGTAAAAATACTTTCCCGTACATTGAAAATAAAGTGTAAAAATACTTTCCCGTACTTTGAAAATAAAGTGTACAATTACTTTCCTGTACATTAAAAATAATAAAGTGTACAAATACTTTCCTGTACATTTAAAATAAAGTGTACAAATACTTTCCTGTACATTGAAAATAAAGTGTACAAATACTTTCCTGTACATTGAAAATAAAGTGTATAAATACTTTCCTGTACATTTAAAATAATAAAGTGTACAAATACTTTCCTGTACATTGAAATCAAAGTGTACAAATACTTTCCTGTACATTGAAAATAAAGTGTAAAAATACTTTCCCGTACATTGAAAATAAAGTGTATAAATACTTTCCTGTACATTGACAATAAAGTGTACAAATACTTTCATGTACATTGAAAATAAAGTGTATAAATACTTTCCTGTACATTGAAAATAAAGTGTATAAATACTTTCATGTACATTGAAAAAAAGTGTACAAATACTTTCATGTACATTTAAGTAAAAACAACTAGCTTATCAACCCTCCCTTTACTTTATACATCGGATACACCAGAAAGCGAGTTTTTCTGTTATGTATGAAAGTCTCCAATAAACGCATTTCGTGTACACATTTCTAATGGATTTTTTCCCCCAAGTACATGATGTGTACACCTACTTAAAAGGTAACAAAATCTTTTACCTGACTAATCTTCCATTGCTCTTTTTTTAAAAACTTTTTTGTTTCTGAAATCTTCCGTTTTGTAAAGTCTTTCTAAGTGTAATAATTCCCCCTTCATCAAATCTTTATATTTTAAATTTGATTGTTTTAATTAAATGTCTTTTTGTAATTTCATAATAATTGGCCCCTGTTTATAATTGTTTTACACTTTGATTATATCTCCACAGATCCACGGCGATCAAAGCTACGGACTTTTCTAGGTTCTCTGACGCCAGGCCAATAGAGATTGTACCATTAAGCGCTGACCCACATCTCAGGTTTGTCATCTTAAAGTGTCTGCTCAGATATTCTTCGCTTAATGGTCGAAGAATGAAAACTCACAGCTAGTTCAGTCTAACATAATTGTTTTAACCAAAATGTATGGCCATGTTAGTCTCATTGCACTATTCTCTATCAACTCGGACCTTCTGATTAAAGGTCCACCTACTGAACATACAGAGTTATTTTGAGATCGGTCAATTATTAAATAATATGCTGGAAAGATTTTAGGTTGAGTGCAATGGGCTCTTGAAATGTACATCCTACTTAAACAACTCTATGAATTGATAAATAACAAGGTAACAAAGACAGTTTGTGTGGAAACTCAAACCCAAAATCGTCCCCGAAGTGGTCCACCCAGGCAGGTAAAAAGGCAGGTTTCAATATTTTCAGAAATAATATCAGAATAAAATTCTATCAAAGGCAAATGACAGAGAACAATGGAGAAAAAAAGTTGACAGAATCATGTGTGGTGCCCCGACTATCCAGCAGACCAAGAGATAGGTGAAAGTGAATATGAATTTGGATGTGAACCTGGCCTAACTTATGTGTTATAATGATTATCTAATTGATCTAATTGTTTTGTAAAGGTTCAATCTCTTATTCAAAGCCTCAAGAAAAAATGAACATTTCTGTAAAAAAAAAATATTAAAAAATCCTTTAGTTAAGTGTTCTGTGTTAGCAAGGCAGTGTTGCCGTTCACATGATAATATGAAAAACTACTTATTAATTGTTGTTTTAAATTATGTTCCACTTGTATGCATACTAAATAGATTTTTTCTCTTTAAAAAAAAGTAAACATTTTTTTTTGTAAATGTAGTAGTTAGTATGTCAGAACTTACTCAACTTTGCAATACAATAATTAAAAAAATGTAAAACTGTTTGCATAAATGTGTGTCAAACTTGGTAAACAGTCATTTCCCTTATCTAGTAGACTCCTGTGGATAGGGAATAGTTGTAAAAAAATGGTGTATTTTTATGAAAAAAACTGCTTGGTAGTTGATTTTAAAAATTAGTTTTTTAACTTTCAGAAAAGAAAAAAAGTAGCACCGGAACTTGGAATGATCTAAAATATCATGATGTCGGATTTTTATTTTCTCTTTTAGTTTCTGAGGGACGGTCGGACTGACGGAGTGACGGTCAGGCAGACCACACAAAACTTCTAGCATCTTTTCCCCTTTCGGGGGTTGCTAATAAACATTGAGGTTTTGTTTTAGACCACAATGTCCCTCCTCCCCCCCCCCATTTCAACTGGAGAGTATGCTATTGACGATTTCCTATTTGACCATTACAAGTCAGACGATTCTGCTAGCAACGGTTTGACCAAAGTCTACATCTATTCGTATTTGTTGTCTTGTTGTTTTGCTACTCTTCAAGTCTTCGAATCTCAATGAACAAAATACTTGCAATTTGCAAATCTCGTGGACTTTTACAGAGCTTGAAGACTCGCCAAAGCAAATTTAGCATTACTAGTATCTTCCTGTATCTTTACACTCCAAGTATATTTTCATCACCCAAATATACCCACAACTTGCATATGTTCATAAGGTTCTAGCGGTCTGTGTCAATAAAAGTTTCTTCCCGTATCTTGATCCTTCCAAGACCTCAACATTTCTCTATTCATCTCTACTTACACACTCCTATTGATTCGTATCTTTCAAATTTGTACATAAAAAAATACTATTATTAGTCTCTGTTCCTATCATTGACGGACAAGGATCACATCTTTCTGACCCTATTTTTTGTCTTCTTTTAGAGGCTCGTGTTACTTGGAGAGATGCTCTGCTAAATCTTTGGTTGCCTGGTTTATTCAAGCAAAGTTTTTATGTCTGCAATGATCTTTTCGTGTGTTCATATTGTTCTGTTCTGAATTAGTCCAGCCATATGGACCAGCTGTTTCTGTAACCAACAAAAGGTTAGATCTGTAAAAAGAATATATCTTATGACTTGTCCACATTCTTTAAACGAAGATATTCTAACGAAGAGGTGTGGTAAAAAATACATTTCTATTGCAATAACCACTTGAGTTCCTAATCTATAAATACAGTATTTCAATCTCAGTGACACTAATGCTGTACCATGAATACCAATGAGTTCCAAGCGCTGTTAGTTTTTTGTACCATGCTTGAACAGTTCGAAGACACAGAAACTATTAAATATCTTATTGAATGTTACTTTTGTGATCGACTCACTGTGTGGATATTTTGTTTCTGTTTTTGACAGGGGATGGGACCCACTACACAACCGACCTTACACAGACCAAGGTTTAAAATACTCACCACTGGGAGCAGAAGGCGGCACTCACGAAACTCGCAGCGCATCTCAGAATATTAAAGAAGAAATGTTAGCCAGGTCTGAACAAAATACTTTGCCTTTATGAGTCATTACATGTAGTTTGTAGAAATAGTGATTGGAAATAGTGATTGGAAAAAGTGATTGGAAATAGTGACTGGAAATAGTGATTGGAAATAGTGATTGGAAATAGTGATTGGAAATAGTGATTGGAAATAGTGATTGGAAATAATGATTGGAAAAAATGTTTGGAAATAGTGATTGAAAATAGTGATTGAAAACAGTGATTGGAAATAGTAATTGGAAATAGTGATTTCAAATAGTGATTTCAAATAGTGATTGAAAATAGTGATTGAAAATAGTGATTGAAAATAGTGATTGAAAATAGTGATAGGGAAATAGTGGTAGGGAAATAGTGATTGGAAATAGTAATTGGAAATAGTGATTAGAAATAGTGATTGGAAATAGTGATTGGAAATAGTGATTGAAATAGTGATTGAAAATAGTGTTTGGAAATATTGATTGGAAATAGTGATTGAAATAGTGATTGAAAATAGTGTTTGGAAATAGTGATTTCAAATAGTGATTGAAAATAGTAATTGGAAATAGTGTTTGAAAATAGTGTTTGGAAAAAATGATTAAAAATAGCGATTGAAAACAGTAATTGAAAATATGATTGGAAATAGAGATTGTGTATCTTGGAGCAAGATGATTGCTAGGTCTAGTTTGTCCAATATCTGCGCTGTATTCTTTATTTCAAAGCCATCTCTTTCATAGTTTCTCATTCTGACCAGTTTTCTGGATCATGCCTCTGTTTATAACTGATATAACATAAAGTTTTATCATTTCATTACATCATTACAATATGCAAGACTAATTATGTTAGCTAATTAGAAAATGGTAATCATTCATTGTTAAATTATTATCGGTTCATGTTAAAACAATAAGAACCTCCCTTATAAGTTATACACATATACAAACACACACTCTCTCTCACACACACAAAGTAACACAAACACAAACAGAGGCACTGTTAGGGATGATTACTAGAAGGTATGGGCATGTTATATAATCTGGTTTAAAAAAAGGAAAAAGCAATCTAGCACTGAGGCACCACGCCACCTGTTATAATCTAGAACCAAAAAGTGTTTATGTTAAGACAGGAAATGACGTCAGTTTTATAAGATTTGTTAACATAGAAACTAGATAGAAGAGATAAAAGAACAACGACTTCCTGCCTGGTCGTGTGGTATGCGCACTAGACTGTCATCTCGATGGTCTCGTGTTCGGAGCCTGCCCACGTCGTTTGGGCTAGTACGTAATAATCTTCAATTCTATAGGAATCAATCAATCACACGGCCTTTTTCTCTTCAGAGAATAGACAGTATTATTATTATTTTTTTAGAAGAGAGTTTTGTGAACTCTCCAATATCGGTGATCCAGTAGTTCGGCTAGAATGGTGGGCTGATTGGATGTCTTCTCTACACGAAGACACACACACACACACATCACACTTCATCACAGATACTAACGCTCACACTTAATGTGTGTATTTGTTGAATCAGCGCTGCAACTTGATCATGTGACGGGTCAGCGTGACACGGAAACATCAATTCAGTGTTGTTATCGATCTGTTCCATATTTCAGGTATGATGCCTTGTCAGCGTTCCAGATGGCCAAGAAAGCAGCGGAAATACTCAAAGTGAACGCTGTGGAGAAAACACCTTACGAACGAAAACCCACTAAAAAGAAACACATCTTCATTGCAGAGTAATCCACCCTTGAATGGAAACGCCATTCATAGCTTACTTTGTATAGAAAAACCACAGAGTTGAAACAAAGAGATAAAAACACACACACAAACAATATGTATACTCCCACACTGACGAGTTATTCATCATTCCCAACACCAATGGAAATCAGCCAAAATTGATGTTTTCTTTTTAAGCTTCATTAATTAATTGCAAGATAGATTATGTTGTATTGTGATTTCACCTTTGTTCACGTTTACCGCTATGAACGACCCGGTTATAAACTGTATTTTGATCCTGATTCATAATTAGTTCTAATAAATTTACATTTTTTCAAAGAAAAAATAACAACTTTATATTTACTGAAACAAATAAACAACGAATTCAATCAATATCATTTCACTGAAAACTACACCAGGGGGAGGCATCGAGTTAAATAAATGTTCAATAATAGGCCCAAAAACTATAAATAACCCAACAAAGTTAAAATAAAACAAAAAATTTTCGAGCTATGGGTTATGAATTGAAAAACTACATATAAGTTACATAATTGTATAAGTAAATGCTTGAGATTTGGTAGGATGAAGGTGGTGGATACATTCCATCCTTTGTATAACGTAATTATTATAAGACAGTGTTTCCCAAACTGTGTTTCGCGGAACCATAATGTTCCGCGTGGCCTGATTAGGTGTTTACTAACTACTGGAATGAAAAGTGTTCCGCTAAATACTTAGAATGTACGAAGTGTTCCGATCAGGGACAAGCTTGGAATAACCTGATTTAAGTTATGTTGGGGAAATGCATTATTTATAATCTACTCAAAGCTCTACACCGCTGTTAGTTTTACCCAGCGAAATATTAGGTAACTTCGTGGAACCTGGACACATCTCGAAAACGGCTCTAACCATTTTCCTAGAAATTGGATAGTTTTGTATATTGTTGGGAAAAGAATTACGAGCTCGTTGCCCACACTGAGAAAACTCCAGCTTAATGGTTATAATTTGTCGAAATATTAAAATAAATAGATTTAAATTTGGCTTGAGAACTAGGAATTATTTATCTTGAACAGACTTTACGACTTCTGATATTTCCATATGTAGGCATTAATCGCTCAAGTTATTCATAAATTAATGTTTAGAAACATTTTGCGCATTGTCTTGTCAGTGTAGAACCTGACCTAATGTCTTATAATGTCTTATAATGTCTTATAATGTCTTATAATGAATATCTAATTGATCTAATTGTTTTGTAAAGGGTCAATCTCTTATTTAAATCCTCAAGAAAAAAAAAACATTCCGTAAAAAAAAATTAAAAAAATTTCCTTTAGTTAAGTTTCTTGTGATTATGACAATGTTATGCAGTTCACGCGATGATATGAAAAACTACTTATTATCTGTTGTTTTAAATTATGTCCAACTTATATGTATACTAAATAGACTTTTTCTCTTTAAAAAAAAAAAGTAAACATTTTTTGTGTAAATGTATTGTTTGTACGACAGAAATTATATTATTTAACAATATATTTATTTAAAAAAAAAATTGTTAAACAAAAAATCTAAAACTATTTGCATAAATGTGTTATAAATATGGTAGATATTATCTTTCCCTAATATAAGCCTCTAGTGTTTATTTGCCGTTGCATCAGAACTTTGAATGGACTAAAATATTATGAAGTCGGATTTTCACTATCTTTTCTAGTTGACGAGATCTAAACGGGACGGACGGACACCCAAAACTAATAGCGTCTTTTCTCCTTTCGGGGGCCGCTAAAAAACGTAGATAATAAATGCATAAAGGTAATGTAATAGAGCATCTGTACTAACCCATTAAATCCTCTGACTTTAAATTCGTAAGATTTTTATTTTAAAATTTCAAACAATGTCCAGTTAAATCATTTACTTTGCTTGTTTGCGTGAAATTGATATGATTTATCATTGATGCTACTGTAAAAACTAAATACGTGTATTTTAAAAATATGTTAAGGAAAAAAAAACACAAGTAGGCTTTAGAAACCTCTTCTCTGTATTCTGAAGACAAATGACGAATTGTGTACTCATTTTCCAGGCAAAAAGTCATCGGTCAATCTCAGCAAGACTTAGACTAAAAGACGCAAATTAAATAAATAAATATATAAACAATAAGAGGATTTGAGATTTAGAATTTAGAAAGAAAAAATATTTTTTACTTGTTGATTTTGGTCTGTGATATGTATTTTAAATATTTAAAAAAAATGTTTCAATGAAAATGTATATATTTATCTTTTAAATAATTGTTTCTACTTTGCAAATAAGGCTTTAAGAAAAGAGATATATGTAATATCACAAGCAATTTTCTTTTCCAAAAAAAGAAATAAAATTACTTTGGGAATATTTCTTTGTTTAATTAAGAGAATCTTAGCAGAACGAAAAATATTTAGATAAGAAGAAATGCACTATATCTATCAAGAAATAACTTTGTTTGTTAAACCTAAATACTTTCTGAGTGTAACAAGTTATAAATAGTGCATGTTGGGTATGTACACAAAATATTAATTCTGTACAAAGTGGAGGAGATTTAAACATTAACCACACCATTCTCTCCACACAGACTTTGTGGGGGAAACAAATGACCACACCATTCTCTCCACACAGACTGTGGGGAAAACAAATTTAAAATGTGTACGTAACTAAATTAAACTGTTTAAAAAATGTGTACACATTATTTGCAATATGATCGACCCGGCTGTGTACATAGCTGTGTACAGTGATGTTTAAAGGCTAACTCTCCTATTTAAAGTGTAACTAGTTTCACACTGTGTTAGACCACGCAAGATCTTTTGACCGTCTTGCTCCATTCCTCTCTATCTTTTGCCTTGGATAGAATCTATTTCAACGACAGCTCCGTTCATACTTTTTATGTTATCTTTTTTGTTTCTCTGTCAGCCTAGTCTTCATTGAACTTGTACCGCAGAAACATGTCTACATTAGCACTTGCTGCCACTACATATCTACATTAGCACTTGCTGCCACTACATATCTACATTAGCACTTTCTGCCACTACATGTCTACATTAGCACTTTCTGCCACTACATGTCTACATTAGCACTTTCTGCCACTACATATTTACATCAGCACTTTCTGCCACTACATGTCTACATAAGCACTTGCTGCCACTACATGTCTACATTAGAACTTTCTGCCACTACATGTCTACATTAGCCCTTTCTGCCACTACATATCTACATTAGCACCTTCTGCCACTACATGTCTACATTAGCACTTTCTGCCACTACATATCTACATTAGCACTTTCTGCCACTACATGTCTACATTAGCCCTTTCTGCCACTACATATCTACATTAGCACTTTCTGCCACTACATGTCTACATTAGCACTTTCTGCCACTACATGTCTACATTAGCACTTTCTGCCACTACATATCTACATTAGCACTTTCTGCCACTACATGTCTACATTAGCACTTTCTACCACTACATGTCTACATTAGCACTTTCTGCTACTGCATATCTACATTAGCACTTTCTGCCACTACATATCTACATCAGCACTTTCTGCCACTCATTCATTCATTGGCATCCTTCAGTCGTAGGACGACTATGGTTCATCTCAGAGCACACTTCCTCATGTGGCTGTGAAGCCCTATTTTGGAGAGACACTCTCGTCCACAGATAGCGCAGGTTATGGTCCCCTTGGCTTTTGCTTCGGTGGTAGAGGAGCTGGCCGTTTTTCGGTTTGTGCGTTTTTCTTCCTGGGCTGAGACCCATGTACTTTCACTGTCCATAGCTTTCTTTGTCACTGTCTCTCTCCACCTGTTGCGGTCTAGAGCTATGTCTTCCCAATTTCTGCCACTACATATCTACATTAGCACTTTCTGCCACTATTATCTACATTAGCAATTTCTGCCACTACATATCTACATCAGCACTTTCTGCCACTACATATCTACATCAGCACTTTCTGCCACTACATATCTACATTAGCACTTTTTGCCACTACATATCTACATAAGCACTTGCTGCCACTACATATCTACATAAGCACTTGCTGCCACTACATATCTACATAAGCACTTTCTGCCACTACATATCTACATTTGCACTTTCTGCCACTACATACCTACATTAGCACTTTCTGCCACTACATATCTACATTAGCACTTTCTGCCACTACATACCTACATTATCACTTTCTGCCACTACATATCTACATAAGCAATTGCTGCCTTTACATATGCACTTGCTTCCACAGCGTATCCACATTAGCACTTGCAGCCATTACATATCTACATTAGTACTTTCGTCCACAACGAATGTACATTAGCACTTTCTGCCACTATATGTACATTAGCACTTGCTGTCCGTACATATGTACATAAGTAATTACATTTCGCTTGTAGTGCAGAAGTAGCTAATCACGATTCATGGCCAAGCAAACAGTAACTTTACCTCTTGGCCAAAGTGTCACATACTGAAGACAAATGTTATTCAAACGATTCAAGTCATAGATTACAGAAATAAAATAAATAGACAATTGTAACTCATTTCATTTTGTTTTCTAATTAATTATGTTGCATACAATGTAAATAGATGACAAGATTTGATTTAAAATTGAGTGCAAACAATTTTTAAGAAATATTCGTTTTTCAATTAATTATCTTTTTATCTTCTCTATATGTGTTTCAATTATTAAGTGCTTTAATATATATTATTTTCATTCTTTCATCTAATTGAAGTATGATTCTTCGCGCAGTTTCTGTTCTGTAAGAATGTGTATACATTCTTTTTGACATCTACTAATTGGGGCTTTTTGTTTTACTTGTCGGTCTAGCCATTGTTTATCTGGTTATATGGAGAAAAAAAAGGAGAAATTAATATTTAAAAATATATTTTCTTATTATTTTGTGTTTTTATTTTTATTTTTTGATAACAGTTATATTTGAACATAGATAATATGTGACCTATTTATATGTTTTCTCGTGTGATCGACACTATTGGTTTAAAGGATAGCTTTTTTTTTTGTGTTTGAAAATACTCGAAATGAAAAGTCACATTTTATGCACACGTTTGTGCTTGACTGATTGTGGCGATATAAGTTGAATTACACTCCTTTATACTTTTACAAAAGATAGCTAAGAATTCTTTTTTTCACAAGCACTTCAATGGCTCAGTGGTTAGTGTATTAGATTGTGTCCTAGATTTCGAATCAAAGTCGTACAACAATTTATATATGATACACTTAAATCTTTACCACGGTAACTTTCACTCAGAAATACCCTCAAACTAATTTATACAATTACACTTAATATAAGCTTTGTTTTAAAATTATTTTTTAAAAATATTTTTAGTATTATATTTGTGTTGTTGATATTTGACTTTGTTTTCACTGAAGTTGTTTATTTGTTGACATTATTGCTGTAGTTGATGACGATATATTTTTAAAACGATGTTTATATTTTTGATTTAAGTTTAATTTTTTTTTTGTACACACAAAGGCCAGCAATAAATAACTTTTGCGTGTGTGTGTGTGTGTGCAGAAGTATAGTCTTTGATGTAAAACATTAGTTAGGAGTAAATTTAAAACAATAAATATTGTTATAAAAAACTATTTTAGCAAGTTCACAGCGGTTAGATGGAACCAATTTTTTTTTAGACATTTGTGGGTTTTTTTTATGGGGGGAGGGGGATGGGAGTAGATTTCTGTGCGGCCTTTTGGGTGTCGAGCGGCAAACGCAAGTCAATATAAAAATCCCTGTCTACGTTGGAGTTCGAACTGAAGCCCTCTTGTAAGGTTGCCCAGCGGTTGATGCCACATCTAACAATTTCAACGTCGCAGACTTAGAAGCCCCTAGAAACTGACACAGCTATAATTCACATAACCAATTTAATGTGACACAGACATGAGACTGTCATTGAAGTGCGACGCACACATCTATCATCAGACTTTAATCAAAATCATTTCTATGAAAACCTTTTACTATACATTTAAATGGATTGGGAGACAGAAAGTTAGAATTTTGAGACAAACAGTAACATACTTCACGAGCCCTATGAGGTACCGGACTTTATTGGAGAAAGTAAAGCTGGTTGGTCGTTGTGCTGGCAACGTGACACCCTGCTCATTAACCGTTGACAAAAGAAACAGATGAGCTTAATATATAGATCGCAAGGTCTCAAATGGGAACTTTACTATTATGTTCGATGTATTGCTAAAAATTGTACACATTTTCTATTTGTTTTATAAATCTAGTCAGAAAATTCCCGAATGCAAAATTGCTGTATTTTTTTCTTCTGGTCAAAAATAAAAAAAATTATAAGAATAGATCTAAATATTTTTTTTTATAAAACATTTTTTTTGTCGAATGCAGTTTGAATGGACTCAATAAAAGATATGCTAAAAATACATATTTCAAATCATCTATGATCTTAACTACTAACTACTATCATTTTTTTAATACATCATCTATTTTTGAGATTTTCTAAGCCATTGCCGTTAAGCCACATTTCTCTCTTTTCAACCTTTATGGGTGACTTCCAAGTCTCGCAATCGTTGGTGGCCGTTGGGACGAAGATTTTATTGAAGAGTCGAATCTTGTTCTCTCGGCGGATTGATTTGTTTTCCCAGATCTGATGTAGTTTTTGGAAGACGGCTCCTGCTTCCTCTATCCGACATGCAACATAACGTAATATGCGCACCTCCATCGCTTGTAGTAACGCTGCCTAAATATGTGAACTGTTAAATCTGTTCAAGGTCTGTATGTCTAAGTTACTAGTTGACATGTAGGCAACACCCAAAACTTAAGTTTTATCAACATCTACCCGGAGGCTTATTTTGAGTGCGACTCTATCTAGGCTCTTTGCCGTCTCTTGTATACATTTGATTGTATTCTCAAGTAATTTAATATCGTCTGCTCTGTGAAGTTCCGTCAGTCGGTTTGTTTCATGGCATGAGAATACTGTTTGATTTATATTTGGTTTTTATGACATGACTAGCAATGTCTCAATGTTGAAGAATTCTTTTATTCCATCGACTGTTCTAACACAACATCTTATTTTTGCTTTAGAGATTAAGCAGAATTAGGACAAATTGTTGCAGAACTTCTTGCTATTTTTCCAAAAGTAATTCGCTAATGACGCTATCGAAGCTTTTTTTTTTTTAAATCTACAAAACTTATCATCAGCCTTTGATGGTATTCCATTCTTTGATGACGGTTCGCAGGATGGAGATCTGTACAATGCATGATCTGCCTTGGAAGTCTGCCTGCTCTTCTTTGAGCCTTTTGTCTCCGGCCTGAAGTCGACGTAGCTGAATCTCGCGGAGATTAAATTTGTTACCTCTCCTTTGGTGTTTATAGTCAATAGTTAAAAGGTGATTGTAAATCTGTAAAAACAACAGTATCTAAGATGCCTGTAGTTCCTCATCTATCTTTTTTTCAACTTTTTATAATGCTATAGCCTGGAAGTTTGAGCAGTAGTCGCAACAATGTGCACTTATCTCAAAAAGCTTTTTTCGGTAAAATCCAGGAGGACTCCTAAATCAGCATTTATGGTGTCTTTAAAGGCTGATGATCCGCTGATCCATCGGTGTATATATGGATAGATTCTTTTAAATAACTTAACTAGTTTGACTAAAGAGTCTACTCGTGTGAAATAATATGACACTTGTGATCGGGGCCGGATTTTAGTATGAGACCATAAATAGAAGCACTGTCGTAAATCCGGAGCTGTATTTACTTATTCTGAGCATGCTACAATATTGCTACAAGCTTACACTTCTCTTAATCACGACAATTGTGCCAGCCGAACAAACGCGAAAAAAGAAATGAGAAATACGTTTCTGACCCGTCGCTATTCAGATATATTTTATCTCTTCTGTGCAGCCCCCTTGTGAATTTCCGAGTCTGTAACCCCGCCTGCCCTTCCTTAAATCCGGCCCGTTGTGTGATTAATAAGCCTACACGGGTTAATGATAATCCTACACGTGTGATTAATAAGCCTACACGTCTGACCCATTATAGTTTTTAACAGCTAGATCACAATAGTACAATCATTTTTGTTTTTCTTGAATGATAAATGTCTTGGGTCTTTGTAATTTTCAAGTTGACAGGCACTAGATATTTACAATTGAAGACGACAAATGATCTTTTTTTTTCATACATTAATTGGAATACGCTGATATATTATCACATTTTTTGGGCTATTTCTATACACACATGTCATAGCACAAATAACAAGTGAGACTACTCTGTGGCTAAAACAAATAGAGATGATAAAAGTACACACAAAAAAAAACAAGTTGATGCAACGAATTATCTTCCCTTTTGAAGTAACGTCTGTAATATATACGAATTAGAATGGAATTAGGTGATCTCCTTATATCACGTAGAAACTATTCGAGAGACATGAACAAAACCTAACGGACTTACGCGCGCGCGCGCGCGCATACACACACTTCTCATTTATTTGGTGTGACGTCTGTTGAATGAAACACAAAAACATGCACACACAAAAAAGAGGCTAATTACTGTGGATATCGATTGAGTGCAGAACGGATTAAAGCCAGCTTATTCAATATAGAAAGCTACAGATTTACGCGGCTGTCTGGTCCCGGGTTCAAATCCTGCCAACCACCCCCACGCCCAAACCGTTTGAGCTAGAATGTTGTACTCTAAAGGTACATCCTAAAGCAACAAACATTGTAGGCATCAGAGTTGTATTGTAAAAGATAAGGCGCATTTTATTCTGTATTTTGTAGCTTTCTTTATAATAATGCAGTGGCGTAGCTAGGGTGGAGGAGGGAAGGTCCAATTTTGAATACACCCCCAGGTTCCCCTTTGAGGGGGACCCCCAAATGAGTGGAGAAAATTTGTTTTTACAATAAATATTACTCCATTATCTCGTGTCATGATGTCCAATGTCAAAAGGCAAGGCCCATAAATAGGTCAGGCCCTCAAATCCTAGCTGCGCCACTGTAATAATGCTATTTGATTATAAACAAATATTAAGCTAGAATCCCTAAAGACCATTTAATCTACAAGCTAACAGGTTGGAAAATGTTTTCTCCGCATTCACAAAAAGATAACAATGTAAGATCTGTTAAGTTTCCACCGAGCCTGTTCTAAATAGACTACTTCTTGAGCGAAATAATTTTTTACAACAAATTTAATATTCATGATGTTCTTCACTAAATAAATGTCATTATGTCAATCAGAGCATTCATTTTTCTTGAAATGGTTAGTTAACGCACTAATGAAGAAGGTAAGATTTGACCTATAGTAGAGTATTATTTTGTTGAAAAAATGGTAGGGTAGATAGCCCATTTGATAGCAACATAAGAGTTACATTTGCTAAGCTACTTCCCTTGACTATAGATTCTCGATTTTTTAATTACTCTTTTTAAAATGACATTAAAAAAGACTATATCTAAGTAAACTAAATTATAACAACTTAAAATAAAATCTGATTTAAAAAGAGACTTTATTTAAAACATTTCTAGCTCAAACCGATTTTGAACTCAGGATTTTGACACCGTCAGCTGCTTGTACAAACGAGGCTACCCATTAGGTCAGCGGGCATTCTATCAATGAAATATTTATTTATTGTTACTTTAAATATATAGACTTGTACATTTAGAACTAGACTTCTGATTTACTGCTATATCTAGTCTATTTATGATATGGAGTTACGTAAAATTATAATTTTCAAACTCAAGAATCTATCTATAAACTTAAAATAAATAAATTACGCGTTTTATATAGCGCTACTTTCATGCTTATAGCATGCTCAGAGCGCTTTGGTCCAATCTCAGTTGTGGACCAGTGGGGGGATGGGGTATCTAGAAGGTTTTTCCGTGCTGCCTTTAAACCTCAGTAAACACAACTCTGCCCGAGTCGGGTGTCGAACCTCGAGCTCCCTTCATAGGTAGATAAGCCAAGCACTTAGCCTCTCGACACGCTTCACACTTAAAGAAACTTTACATTTTATAAACATCTCAGTTATCGATACACTACGGCTGACTAAGCCAGGCATTTTTTTTTCTCTTAATACTTAATTAATGCTAGATGAAGAAACAATGGAAAATTTTTGCCCTGCCCAATGCTCATCCTCCCCTAGAAAGAACCCTGGTTAAGCGAATGTATAGATCTAATACACTTTATAATATTCTAATGATAGGCGTTTAATAGATCAGTAGGCCTAGATAATTTTTTTATATACAGCTGATAATATCTTGCAAGAGCGATTATTTTACTTTTAATATCTAACGAATGATTTTAAAAAAAAGAACATTTCCTCCTCCCCATCCCCCCCCCCCAAAAGAAAAGTCCTCGGTAAGCAAATGTATAAATTTACACAGAGTATATAAAGTTCTAATGGTAGGCCTATAGACCCAGACTTAGAAGACTGCGAGCAAAATGAACATCCTTTTTTAAAATTCTTTTAATCATGAATACCTCGGGCAGAGCTTTTGATGGATTGCCTAATTATGAATCAACCTATATTTTGCCCACCCAGAAGGATTTAGGTTCCACGAAGATACGAGTTGAATGGAGGCATTGTAAAAAAGTATGTCAAATAATTGTTTTGAGATGTCCGAAAATTAGAGTTATACAAGTGACTTTCCGAAATCTAGGTTTTTAAAGTTAACGTCTCATGCTCTGAGAATGTGTGCAAAGTTTGTATGAGTAGCTCTTCTCATTGCGAAGTTAAAAAACAAAAACTGTGCTAGAATTAGAAACAGCTTGGCGGATGAATACATAAGTTTTCTCTTAAAAATTAGAACCGAATTACAACGGAGCATTATCAAAATAGTCAAAACTTCTACCATCACGTTAGTTTAATTTTGATAACATTAAATCTAATACTAAATTTTCTGTATTTTGATTTTATTTGATGAAAAATAAAATTAGGGCGCATCGAATTTTTTCTTAGTTTTTTACCCGCACCTTTAAAAAAAAGGTTTTCCCATCACTAAACTAATATACTGTAGTGTGAGCACCGATTGACCTTATTGACCATATAGACCAGTAAGTAGACCGCTGTTGAGTGGCTCACAGACTGGACCCGGTGAACTGATTACAATAATATCTGTGGAGAATTCTGCTATTGATTGGATTGTGTAGTATGAATAATTACCAGAAAGATTTCTATTTTTAATTTTATTATTATTGTAGCACTTGTACAGCGCGCCTATCATGATCGACAGAATCTTGAGTACAAAGCCGTCCAATCTCCTTTTTTTTGACTTGTGTGAGGAGAAGGCTCCCATGCTGCCTTGAGGTGCCCCAGCAAAATAAATTCAGGTCTGGTCAACTTTCGTATTAAAATGTCAAGTCTACTGAGGGGTTTGAAATGTAGACCTCCCTAGTAGCTAAGAGGTTTAGGCCCCTCAGCCACACATACGACTTATTGGTATGTGTAGCGATGAGTTGTACGTAACGTTAAGTGTTCATCCAATGCTTCGTGTTCCTCCAATGCTTCGTGTTCCTCCAATGTTAAGTGTTCCCCCAATGCTTCATGTTCCTCCAATGCTTCGTTTTCCTCCAATGTTAAGTGTTCCTCCAATGTTAAGTGTTCCTCCAATGTTAAGTGTTCCTCCAATGTTAAGTGTTCCTCCAATGTTAAGTGTTCCTCCAATGTTAAGTGTTCCTCCAATGTTAAGTGTTCCTCCAATGTTAAGTGTTCCTCCAATGTGAAGTGTTCCTCCAATGTGAAGTGTTCCTCCAATGTTAAGTGTTCCTCCAATGTTAAGTGTTCCTCCAATGTGAAGTGTTCCTCCAATGTTAAGTGTTCCTCCAATGTGAAGTGTTCCTCCAATGTTAAGTGTTCCTCCAATGTTAAGTGTTCCTCCAATGTTAAGTGTTCCTCCAATGTTAAGTGTTCCTCCAATGTTTAGTGTTCCTCCAATGCTTCGTGTTCCTCCAATGCTTCGTGTTCCTCCAATGCTTCGTGTTCCTCCAATGCTTCGTGTTCCTCCAATGCTTCGTGTTCCTCCAATGCTTCGTGTTCCTCCAATGCTTCGTGTTCCTCCAATGCTTCGTGTTCCTCAGATGCTTCGTGTTCCTCCAATGCTTCGTGTTCCTCCAATGCTTCGTGTTCCTCCAATGCTTCGTGTTCCTCCAATGCTTCGTGTTCCTCCAATGCTTCGTGTTCCTCCAATGCTTCGTGTTCCTCAGATGCTTCGTGTTCCTCCAATGCTTCGTGTTCCTCCAATGCTTCGTGTTCCTCCAATGCTTTGTGTTCCTCCAATGCTTCTTGTTCCTCCAACGCTTCGTGTTCCTCCAATGCTTCGTGTTCCTCCAATGCTTCGTGTTCCTCCAATGCTTCGTGTTCCTCCTATGCTTAGTGTTCCTCCATGTTTCTATCGGGCGAGAAAAGACAACCCTCTTTCATGTCTAAAAGAGATTCAGTGCCATATTTAGACTTGAAAAGCACCTACGTTATTTGAGTTACTTTGCCCCTTTTCGCCCATTTATATGTCCATGTGTAGCAAAATATGTAGGTAGCCACGGGAAAATACTGCATTCATCATTAATGTGCGGGATCGAACACAAGCCTTATCAAGATACTATTGGTGCTAAATATTTCTCGGGGGCCTCAAATAATAGTTTGTGTTGCCTATAAATAAAGGTGAATCAGGCTTTGATTAAAATCTGCAAAAGGGAAAACAACCCAATTGTGCAGAAATGCATCTGATGTACAACCCCTGGATGATGGCTGTCATCCTCCCAGTCAACGATATGACATGCATCAGATAAAAATATGTTAAATTTGGATATTAAAAATCATATATCTTTCACTCGTAATGTTATGAAATTGCGAAACAAACAAAAAAAGTTACTAATGAATAGACTCGTTTTATCTTAAATAGGATTTCTTGAGAAATTATTGCATTATATAATTTTTAAAAACTTTGGTTATTGGAAGTTTATTTCCCATATAAATTATTATTTCATGAGTTGTATTGGCGTATCCCAGCCCTGTTTATAGTAAGTTTAGCACCGAGGAACAAAACTTTCTTCTGTCAAAACTTTAAATTAAGTTGCAAAGGTCATGAAAAAAAAAAGAGAAAAACACAGGACCATATCTGATTGGTTGTTGAAAGGAAATTAAAGCTTTTTTTATCTCCACGTCGCCTGCTAACAAGTGGAACAATTAACGATAAAACTAATATTACCACTCCTATTCCATTCCCATTTCTTAGTTAATTATCTATGCTAACCAGCAGGAGCAGAGTAATGCACATAAACACAGTATAGATTTGGTTTAATAGTGTCAAACTTTCAAACCACCAAATAGTTTCACAGCTTCTATTGCAAGGGAAACAATCACCTCTTTTGTTATACTCGTATACTCTTTCTCGGTGAGCTGATCATTCAATGACCCCCAGTTATCTCGCCATGAAAGTCTTGGATCAATAGTCAATTAAACTAGATTGTGTAAGATCCGAGAACCAAAGAATAAGTTCCGCTGACCACGTGATGTAGCAAAGGAGATAGAATCAGAGGGGAACAAGGGCATAGAAAGGGGAGACAAGGGACACTACTGGTCATGTAGGGGAAAGAAAAGTGTAGAAATATTCGAACAAAGACAGAGCCCTAGCCGTTAGGAAAGTAATATTTTACCCAGTAGTCGTAAAAACTAACTATCCTACTTTTTAAAGATAGTCATCTTTTATACAGACGATTACAATGAAAAAAAAAGGGTTTTAAGATCATAAGTGTTTTGGTATTAGCTACTATACTAAACTTCCCAGTTACCCATTATTGTTATTGTGTAACACATTTCGTGTAGCCCTCAAAGCTTCTCTGAAGGCGTTCAGCAAAGACCCAGCCACCTGGGAGACAGAAGCACATGACAGAGCATCATGGCGTCGCGCTGTGAAAACTGGCGCACAGGTTGCTGAGGAAAAGAGAACAACGCTGGCAGAAGAAAAAAAGCCAGAGAAAAAAAGCAAGGCCCACGACACTAGCTCCAGCTGGACTAACCTGCCAACCTGGACCTGTACTTAAATATACACCACTTTCTCTATTTGACAGTAATTTCTAAACTGTTAACAATAAAAATTTGTTTATTTCTACCCTAACATAAGCGTGTGTATATGTGTGTGTGTGTGAGAGAGAGAGAGTGTGTGTTAGTGAGTAACAGTGATAGCTTCCCAAAACGTAAAGGTTGTGGTTCTTGGTTGCTTGTAGTTCATAGCTTTTGATAGCTATGCTGAAAATATAGAAGCCCGTCTATCTAGATAAGATAAGATAACTTTTATTGATCCAATCAAATGGAAATTCGGTTTGACTACAATTGACAACCTCAGCGTAACTACTGTACAATAACAATATAGATGCACAATATAGATGCACATACGAACGACATTCACACACGAAAAACACATACACACACATAACCAGCGCTTTATAAATAGACTTCTATGTACTTCTCGATGACCACAGAATGTTAATTTTTAATGTTGGTCATCCAGGGTCTATTATTACTGAATGTTTTATTCTCTCCCTTAGTACAATCATGTTTTCACAGAACTGGATGTACGAATTAACAGTTGTGGTAAGTTCATCTGTCTGGGCAGTTGTTTACAAACATGTCCCAATCTGTTTGCTCCAGACAACTTTGTAGATGTAAAACAGCGTCGTCAGACGCTACCAGCATTGTGGACCCATGATTATGTAATGTTGTATACACCTCTGAGTTTGTTATTTTTACAAAGCTTATATCAACCTACTCTGTCTGTTTGTCTGTCTGGTTAAAGGTGTGTACACGTTGTTTCTCCAACACCCAATCTCGGATCAAGCTGTAACTTCACACAATTATTTATTTTCATAGACAAGACAAAAATTTAAAAAAATACTAACTGGACAATTAATTACTGGTAATTCATTATTTTAATAACAACAAGGGAAACTAGTTCGTCAGTATCCACATATATGCCTAAATTTGTTGGATTTAGTCCCTTTAAATAATCGTTAACGCTATTTCACCGTCACGTATTCTCCGATCAAGTTGATACTTTAAACAATTATTTAGTGTACCTAACAAAATATGAACAAATAAACAAAAATATTCGATTAATTAAATATTACTAGTAATTAAATATTACTAGTAATTAACTTTTTTATTTGATAACGAATAAGTGAAAAAACGTGTGCATTATTGACATATATAGTTTTAATAGCTGAGTGTCACGATCATCAATAGTGCTAATGTCACAATCTAAGATGGTGCCAGATGTTACGATTATACTTGATCTATATCGCACTATCAATGATTGTGGTTGCCGAGGATTCAGAAATCGTCAGTTGATAAGATGATCATCTAGAAGTTTCTAGTTGATAAGAGGATCATCTAGAGGTTGCCAGTTGATAAGAGGATCATCTAGAAGTTACTAGTTGACAAGACGATCTAAGTATATTATTATATATTCAATGAAGAAACTTCTCTTCGTCTAAAACAAATACTTTAATTCAAAACTTGGAAAAGCTATTCACAAATAATTACAATGGTTAAATGTACTTGAATAGAATAAATGATCTACACTCTAATATAATTATGTCTTCTTTCTAGACTTTAGTACATGTTCTCTCTAACACGTTCCGCACAAGACTGGCGGTAATATCTCTCCTTTACAAAGCTTTGGGCGTTCTATCATGTGACTAAATATCTCTTTGCCGCCTGGTCAAAATCTGACCAATAAATGCAGTTCAATGTGCAATAATTAATATTTTAAACCAATCGCATTTATTTTAAAACATAATTTAGTTGCGTGATAGAAAATCCCGAGGTGGCTGAAGTTCTGGCTGGTAACCTTGAGCTAAATATAGATACAGTGTACGCGACACTGAGTTTTTCCCCTTTAGATCACCTAATTCAGAATATTTTTAATTTGTGATTATTTCTATTATGCGTGTTTTCATTTTCAGTTTCATTTGATGTAATTAAATGTGGATTTTTCATGAATAAAATTATTCTTATCTTTTCAAATATTATCCTGCATTATATCTATTCAAATCCACGTGTTAACCTAATGGTGCGCACTGGTACACACACACATACTAAATAGTAACTTAAAAGAAAACGCTTCTATTAAAACGGACTAACAAGAGATACGATTCTTTGATATAAACTTTACATTAGCATTGAATGAGTTTAGTTTACTCGAGCTATCTTTTCATTCTTGTTGCCTAATTCTCTACACAGAGAACATTTATTCAATATATTCAATATAAAAACAAAATAAATTAATTACGAATTACAGTATAATTCATGATTTGGTTGATTTTTTTAAAAATTGATTCATGTGTTTTCATCAATCATGAGATTGTATGGCCACAATTTGATGAGCATTGGATGAGTGTCAGACGTAGTGGAACAAACTCGATGACAGAAATCCAAACAACATTCCAAGAAACAGAGACAGAGTATTATATAAGCGTTGTAGACAAAATAAAAGGTGGGTGGGGGGGGAGGGGTTATCAATGAAACACCAACACCACTGATAGTTTCTTTGGATTTATTTTGATTGACATGCTATAGATATACGTGAATCTTCCTTTTTAAGCGTCTGTCTCCATAAGATAGCTTTTTTTTTTAAAAGGTCATGGCATCATTATTAGATGAAAATATGTCTCCCGAGAACATTGTTTAGTTTAGAGAAGACACTATAGAGGGCTACAACTACTGGTTGGGGGGGGGGGGGCTGATTGGTGAGATGTTTGGATGGGGGAGTGAGGGGGGGTGGAGATGTGGGATTATCGCTGAGAGAAGTACGGCAAATATCTCAAAGGAGACTATGTGGAGACTATACAAATAATTTAAAGAAAAAAATCTATTGGGGATTTCACGCATAGCGAAAAACTAATTAATTAGCTTTTTGGTGTATCCGGTGTACAGACTAAAGGAAGTGTCGCTAAGCTATACTTTTTGTAAAGGTCTAGGATCAAACTTCTGAGCACGTGCTTAGCTAGCCAGAAACAAAATAATTCAAAGCACATTATCAGCACAAAATTATTTTAACATTGGGGACAAATTAAAATTTCACTCTCAAACTTCAAACTTATTTCAGAACTAAGGAGCTGACTAGCGAGAATAAAAGCGATTTGACGTGAGGATCAACAGCTACGTATTGAGAATCGTTAAAATTATTGCACAATTTTTTGGTTATTTAGTTGACAACAGTGACGTTCGATTCAGAGTCATTGACGTTTATCTTAAAACATCTATATTGAACTAAATGAATAAATCAGAAATGCAACGGGAAAATGTGCGGATGTTTGCATTCCCTTTTAGGAAACCCTCCGTTGTTTGTTAATATTAATTGTGAATAGTTGTAGAAATGGTGTATTTTTATGAAAAAAACTGCTTGCATAGTTGATTTAAAAAAAAAATTTTTTTAATTTTTAGAAAAGAAGAAAGTAGCCGTTGCATCTTTGAAAGGTCTAGAATATCATGATGTTGGAGTTTCACTATCTTTTCTAGTTTACGAAATCTAAACGGGAGGGCGGACAGACATTCCACACAAAACTAATAGCGTCTTATCCCCTTTCGGGGGCCGCTAAAAAACAATTAGTTAATTAACTCTTTGTAATTAATTATTTTGTTTTGTATCTCGAACAAAGGAAATACATTTTACTTGACTGAAGTGCTGGTACAAAGTCAATTAGTACCCTTTATAGGTCGCCGCTGTAAATTGAAACAAACACTATATAACTAAATAATCTCCTCAAGTCTTAAGTGCCAAAGTAGCTGAGTGGGTAGCACCTCGGCCAGAGGAGGCGTTAGCCACGAGTTCAAATTAGAGCTGTTCTTTTTTATTTTATTTTTTTTAATTTAATTTTTCGATTATAGTGTATTTATTTATTTTTTTATTTTTTGAAGTCACGTTTGCAATTTGTAAGAACAAGTATTTACTATAGGGTTTGTTGGACTAGTCCGTTTCGTTTCTTTGATTAAAAAGTATTGGGCCGGAAGTGGCTTTTTTCCTTATATATCTTTACATTTTTCAGTTCTCTCTTTAAATTAAACTGACATTATTATGCTATAATTTTAAGTGTGCCTGATAGAGAATAAAATTCTGCACAAAAATACGGTTAGTTGTGATCAAACCCGATGGAGGCTATAAAAAGAAAATACCTGAAACTAGCGCGTAAAACTACACATTAAAAGTACTTTATTTGATGAGTATTTTACCCAATATCTGTGTTGTTTTTTTAGGACTAGCTTATTTCAAGTACCCGGCATTTTCCGATACACAATTTCATACACAAAATAAATTGTAGCGATTTTAAACTTTAAATGATTACTTAAAAAGGTGTTACTCTAATCGATTTTGAATATTAGTTTGTTATGAATGTCACTGTCTATTTTGTGTCTGTTCTAGTTTCTTAAATTTTTCTTGTGTAAAGGGGACGTTTATCTTCTAATGGGTATACTTGATTTCTCCAAGCAGCCTTTGTAAAATATTGGTCCTAAATAATGCTATGTTCATAAGCGAAAAATCGCATGGCTGCATTATGATGAATGTACGTGTTAGTTCAATATATTTTATATTACTAGGTAACTAACTATAAATAGCTGCATAAATAGACGTAAGTTTAATTTTTTTTCTGTTAGACAAAGTCATATGGCAAATTTTTGTTTATATCCTTATTCTAAAAAGGAATAATAATAGAATTATACAGTAAAAATAATCACTAAGTTTTTTTAAAAATAGTTTTGAAAGTCTAACTGATAAGATTAAAAAGAGAGTTTGTGTTTTTGCAGATGTACACAGGCTACACTATGAGTCAGTCCATCTCTTCTAATAGTTTAGAAATGAGTGTAAAAATGTAGGCTTCGATATTTTTAGCCTGAATTTAAGAAGTTACAAACTTCAAACAACTCATATATTGCCTCTTCCATAAAACTTTGTATTTAAAAAATAAATTTATCCAATGCTCGAAATCCTGCTTGTATACTTAGGCCCTATTTAAATCTTCGATCCGGTATCAATGTATTAAGTAGCAATAACCCCGCAAAAAAAAAAAGTTAAATGAAAGAAGATTGAGATATACATCTATTTGTGTGACGGTACGCACCGGTACGGGGTACCGGCACCTTTTTTCAATGTCGGGAAAAATGATTACTTTCTTGTAATTCTACATTAATTTATTATTAGTTGAAAGTTAGGCAATCTATCACTGAGTACCGGCACCTATTTTTTATTTTTACAAAAAAAGCACCTTATATACTTTCAGCCGACATGAAGTATTATTAATAACACCTATATGTGAACTTCTCAATCATCTAGAGTCTTAGACAGTCATTATTTTAGACTAGATTTAAGTAGAGTCTAGACCTAGATCTAGTAGGCCTATTACTATAAAAAAAAAAAAATAATCAGTCATTCTAGACATCATTCGCAATTTTATTATTAGGTCTAGGCATTGAAAAGTAAATCTATTAATAAACTATAATAGATCTAAGTCTAAGTACTAACTTATTAAATAAGTCATTATAAGTAGGAGTATTATAATGAATATTGTATAGATCTAGATTGACTAGATTATAGATAGATCTATAGATAGATCTCTAGTCTAGTAGATTAAGTATAGATTATAGTAAACGTATTACAGTATCTTCTTATCTTATCTTATATAATACAGACGTTACTTCAAAAAAGAAGATGATTACGTCCTACGCGTCATGCACTTAGTCATGCATATTAACCAATGACTCAAATTCTGCCAAGTCACTGGTTTTTCTGGCTAGCTCAGGCAACCCATTCCATGCTCTAATAGCACTAGGGAAGAAGGAGTATTTGTACAAATTTGTCCTAGCATATGGGACGAGGAATGTGCCTTTATTTTTGTGTCTTTCAGAGTATTTTATTAAATTTTGTTTTTGTATTTGAAGATTATGGTTCAGTGTTTTATGTATAATTGCTACTTTACTTTTGAGTCTTCTGTCCTGAAGGCTTTCTAAATTTAGTGATTTTACTAATGGTGTTACCCTAGTCAAATGTGAATATTCGTTTGTTATGAATCTCACTGCTCTATTTTGTGTTTGTTCCAGTTTCTTAATGTTTTCTTGAGTTGAGGGGTCCCACGCGGTGGATGCATATTCTATTATTGGCCTAACCAAGGTTAAATAACATTTTAGTTTTATGTTCTTATTTGATTTATAGAAATTTCTTTTAATAAACCCTAATGCTTTGTTGGATTTTTTTATAGTTTCATCAATATGTGGATTCCATGACAGTTTTTCATTTATTATAACACCTAGGTATTTTGAGTTTTTAGTCTGTGTTACTGGTTTGCCATGAATAAGATAAGTGGAATTAATTTGTTTAATTTTTTTTGTTACTCTTAACAACTGACATTTTTCTGGGTGGAAAGACATGCTCCAATTTGATTTCCATTTCTGTAATTCATCTAATTCTCTTTGTAAAATATCTGTGTCTTGTTTTGTTTTTATTGTTCTATATATTATGCAATCGTCTGCAAATAATCTGACTTTTGTTCCTGAACTAATGCAATTTGGTAAATCATTTATGTAAATTAAAAATAGTAGTGGACCCAAGACTGTTCCTTGAGGTACACCTGAGTTTACTGTTATTGGTGTTGATTTAGAGCCATTTATTATTACAGTTTGTTCTCTCCCTATCAGAAAATCTTTAATCCACTGATGCAGTATTATTAAATCTATGTCCTATGTCTATATCTAATAATCTAATAATTAAAAAACTAAAGTATTATCTTATCTTATATTATACAGACGTTACTTCAAAAAAGAAGATGATTACATCCTACGCGTCATGCATTTAGTCATGCATATTAACCAATGACTTAAATTCTGCCAAGGCACTGGTTTTCCTGGCTAGATCAGGCAACCCATTCCATGCTCTAATAGCACTAGGGAAGAAGGAGTATTTGTACAAATTTGTCCTAGCATATGGGACGAGGAATGTTCCTTTATTTTTGTGTCTTTCAAAGTATTTTATTAAATTTTGTTTTTGTATTTGAAGATTATGGTTCAGTGTTTTATGTGTAATCTTATTAATATCTAGACATTTTTCTAATAAAAACTGACTATAGGCATAGCATAGGCTAGACTTGGCAATCTAGTCTCAAGATATAAGATAGAATATACTATTACTAGATCTATTCGATTTTTATATATAGATCTAGACTAGAATTAGATTATAGATCTAAATTATATATATACTAATGGAGAGATGATATGCGGTGTTAGCTAATAGCGTTGCACAAGAAACAAACCTGGGTTTTTCTAAACTCTAATACTTCGTATGTAATAGTAAAACAGCACCTACCTAAATAAATAATAACTAGAAATCAAAAACCTATATTTATTGTAGTATATATAGGTCTGTGGTTGTATTTTATATAGCCTTCGTAACTTCTTCTATAGAGAAATGACTTTTGTAATTTCTTTTACTGAAAATTGGGCTATTCGCGTCTGACACATATAATTTTTTTGTTCAGCAACAAACCCTATTATTTTACCGCACTTAGTGCCAACATTAATATATTAGAATTAATATATTCTAAAAGCACAAAAAAATAATTTCCTGATGTCAACCTGATAATGGTAGCGGGTAATGCATTAAAGAAACATCCTTACCTTCTCACCTTCTCGCTACAGAAATTGTAACCCTATCCCTTAACTAGATCTGAGTTTTTTTTTCAATTAGTATTTACAGATAGCACCTTTGAGCAAGGCGTGATTTAAATAGTCTAGACCTAGATCTGGTAGGCCTATTACTATAAAAAAATAAATAATAATCAGTCACAAAAACTGTTATTCTAAGCAAGTGGAAGTAATCTGTCCAACGCTCTGTAAGTGGAAGAAAGGCAATTAAAAATAATATAGTTTGTTGTCATTTCGTGATGTTTTATCGCTTTTTAACATACTTCACCTTGTTCTGTATAATCTTGTATTCTGTTAATAATTGACAGTATTAATGAACATATTTCAAATTTCCAGTGATTTAATTGTGTCTTCTCGTGTCGTATCCATTCTCTGAGCTCTTGGCCTGCCTAGAAGGAGCACTCTAACGAAGCAACTTTGGTTCTTCACCACTCACAATATGAGACCATTAGTAAAGCAAAGTTCCCTTTTCAGACATTGCGAGCTATAAGAGGCATCTGTTTTTTGTTACCCACGGTTAACGAGATTGTCATGTGACCAGCACAACGATCAACCGCCTTTACCCTCCCCAATTAATGTCAGGTACCCATTACAACTGGGTGGACTCAGAGATTGAAATTAAAAGTCCCACCAGGTTTCGAACCCTGGACTAGCGCCTAACCGCTCAGCCCCCACGCCTCCATTAGCGTTGCGTTTAAATACAATTCAAACCGCCTTAACCAACCAGCTTCTTCTGCCAGGTCAGTCCTTCAAGGAACAGAGTAATCTTGGCCAATAAGTTTGTTTTCACACAGTAGGTCATTCACAGTTTTTGGTTGTTTTACAGTAATAAGCTCCTTCTGTCGTGACTGTCAAGCTACGCTAGGGAAAAACTCTTTAAGTTTCATTTTGATGTTAACAGCACAGAAACTATCACTAAGTATTACTACATCAAGTAAAACATAAGAATTGGGTTCGAGGACTGCAGTATTTCACGTGCTCACACAGACCTTGTTGTGATCTACATAATTTGCCAGAGGCACTCCCCCAAAATGATTTAAAGTCCAATTTAGAGCCAGGTTGCTTTAACTGGTATAGAGGGCAACACTTCGAGAAGGCAAAAAAAAAAAAAAGACAAAAGAAACACCACACAAAAACTCAAAGTACACATAAACACACACACAACAAACCCATGGAAAACATTTTCTTATTTTACTTGAAAGAAAACAAAGGGAGGTTATTAGTAAAGCTTTCAAAATATTTCTTTTTTTTTATTGATTTCATTGTATTGATTGATGTCCCCTTGCTCGTTTCTTTATGAAACACGGAGACCAACAAATCGAATTGATTTTAAACTTTCACGATGTTGATGTTGACATCTTCAATCTGCACAAACAACAAAATAAAATTCTGAAACCGTAAGAATAAATGTTTTTTTAACAAGATTTCTTTCTACACTCTCATTGCTTGATTAGTACACAATCACACATACACTTGCTGATAAACACACACATACCACACTGTAAACTACACCATGTACCACACCACGTGCACGACATGCATCACACCATATATTACACCTTATACCCCCAACCCCATGTACCATCTCATATACCACACCATATGTACTATATACGGAACCATGTACCATCTCATATACCACACCATATATACTATATACGGAACCATGTACCATCTCATATACCACACCATACATACTATATACGGAACCATGTACCATCTCATATACCACACCATATATACTATTTACGGAACCATGTACCATCTCATATACCACACCTTATTTATTCTATATAAAACCCCATGTACCATCTCATATACCACACCATACATACTATATATAATACCATTTACCATATAGTATAGTACATCATATACTTTATAAACCATCTACATCATAATATAGCACATCATGAACTAAACCATATAGCAGACAATCAATTACAGTACGATATGGTTGTTGGCCTCCTTCAACGGACTATGTTGATCTCGAAGAACACTTTTGTCATGTGACTGTGGAGCCCTATTTTGGAGAGACACTCCCCGCCCACATATATTGCAGGTTAAGGTGACTTACTCTTTGGTGCTAGAGGTACGAGCCATTTTTTTCGTTGTGCAAGCTTTTCTTCCAGAGCTGTGTCCATTGCTTTTTCGACCATATAATATAGCATATCACAATGTAGGTCTAGAATATATGCAAACATGTCTAGCCACTCCACTCGTGACCTTATCAACCTCCCCTCTACCCTTTAACCTTTCCCGACTTTTTTTTAATCATTTCCCACAATCTCTGTCATCTCCTGCCCTCCTTTTTTGCCTCCTCCTTCAGAGGCTTTTCTACTACCCCCCCCCCCCCCCAAGTTTCGCCATTCTCTCTCGCCATTTTATTCCTTCTCATTCCTTCTCCACACTCATCCAGTAAACAAAAAAAAAATCTGTGTCAAAATCAGGAAGTTCTATTTCTATAGACAGGCGGCTTTGTAAAGCAAGACACGTCTTTGTCCGATGAGAAATATGTATATATGTGTCAGTGTGTATGGAATCACTTTCTGTAATTGCTCTGTCCTTTGCAGACTATGGTTACTGTTCAACTAACTTTCGCTATTGTTCACAGATGTAATCAACTTTTATGCACTGAAAATGATTCCAGTATTTGTTATTTAATCGTGAATATAAGCCCTTAGAAAAAACAAATATATACACTGTAGGTTATGATGAGCCAAATGTTTGAATATCCAATCTCGCGAACATTTCTCACCGGCTAGATCAAGGCAGAAGATGACAACAAAGCACATTATTATTATTATTTTAAAGATTTGTGGGTCAACCAGAAATTTTACGAAACAACATCGTCATTCAGCGATCACAAAAGGTAGACAATCCAACATCCAGTTTTACCGGACTCTTTTTTTTCTCATGAAAACGGAACAAAACTTTTTACATAATTTTAAAATTTCTTTCCGGAAGTTTTTGCCCCAGATCAGGAAGTAGATGACGTTGGAGGAGAGGCTGAAGTAGTAGCAGGTCTCGTAGAAGTACTGGCTGTACATCCTGCTGGGGTCTACTTGGCTCATGTTCGTCATGTTGCTGCCTAAGTTGTCCGGAATGATGCTGTTTATCACGGCCACGATCTTATGGATGTGGCTGGGGGCCGTGAAGACGATGAACGACCCCGTGATGACGCAGAGGAGCCTGGAGACCCGAAGGAGGGACCGGTGCCGGCGGGACATGAGCGGCCGAACGGAGGCCTTGCCCTGCCTGCTCATGACCAGGTTCTTCACGCAGGACGGCACGACGAGGACCAGCATGATGGTGGTAGGGATGACCAGGGTGATGACCGTGTCCACGTAGGTCAGGATGTACATGGCGTTGACGAACTCCTGGAGGGTGGAGCAGTACCAGTTTTCTCCCTGCTTCACTACGGCGCTGGTCCACAGGGCGAAGTCGTACAGCAGTGCGGAGATAACCACCAAGCCCAAAACGGCTACTTTCGCTTTGGACACCGTGCAGAGACTGGACGCCTTGACCAGAGAGAAGTTAATGAGGAAGTTCTCCCATGTGACGCAAACAACGAGCCATGTCGAGAGAAAACTGCAGAATAGAATAGGATGTAAATTAGTTCCATTATATTAACCATACGTAATATTGAAACAACTATAATACATATATTGGAGTTTTTTCATCAGTGACGGATAACTCTAAATATCTAGTTTTTTGGTGTATTCGGTGTAGAGAAAATAAGAAATGTTGAAACGCTTTGCATTTTAAAATGTATTAAAAGATTTTAAAAGGTGTGTATTTTTTTCTCTAAGCTCCTTTGATTGAAGCCCTAACAAGTTTGTTTTATCTAGTGACATTTCAACATTGCGCCCTCGACTTCGTTCAGTATAATTGTTTCGGAGTTTTTCTCATTCTTTCTTTTTCAATTATTTATTATTTTCTATATGCAACTTTTTGAATGTTAGAAAGAAAATGAAAAGTTTCCCGTTCAGACGTTGCGATCTATGGAGCAGATGATGTAAAGGTCATCTCTTTCTGTGGCCCACGGTTAACGAGGGTGTCATGTGGCCAGCACAACGACCAACCGCCATTACTTTTCCCCAACTAATGTCAGGTACACTTTAGAGCTGGGTGGAGTAAGAGGCGCCCAAAGACTTCAAAACTAAAAATCCCAGTCTTCACCAGGTTTCGAACCCGGGACCCCTTGTTCGGATGTCAAACCGCGCCTTATGAATGCTAAGTTTTTTTTTAAATTGCTTAAATCAGTGTTTCCCAGACTTTTGATCTATGCGTATCCCTTTTTCTGATTTTTGTAATGCTGAGTATCCCTCGCTCCCACCCCATTTTAGTTTATTTACAGAACATACATATGGGCAGTTACAAAAACAGTATAGTTAATGAGGTACATTGAGTACCCCCTCCAAATTCCTCCAGAACCCTTGGGGGGGGGGGTATGCGTACCCCACTTTGGGAAACACTGGCTTAAATGATGTAAACCTAAAATCAAGAGGAGGTAATTGTATTTGCAAATTATCATGAAAATCTCCATGGTGATTATATGAAATTGAAAAGAAAAAAGACAAAACTAAACGTGAGAGAACTTAAGAACTGTTACAGCAAAATAATTATATATGGACGATAGTAGTAAATATAGTGCACTTCTCAAGATACAAAATAATTAGTCATTGTAAAGCAAGTTTCTAATTTTTCGTTGCCAGCACTAAATTATACCAGTGTAATATTCTTGACAGCCTGCTCTTACACCCTCAGCCCCACTTCCCTCCTCCAAGTAGATCCAAATATGCAATAAGCCTTTTCGCAAGGCTGTTTCATAAGGACCGTATGTATACTCTCCCTTTAGGCTCAGTATTTATAATCTCCCCTGGGATTCAGCACTTATACTCTCCCTTCGGACTTGGCTTTTAAACTCTTCTTTTGGATTCAATATTTATACACTCCCTTCAGTTCATTTGGCATTCAGTATTTATACTCTCCCTTGGTATTCAGTATGAGTACCCTACTCTTGGTGCTCAGACTCTGCTAAGTAAGTGAACCAATCACCTACAACAGTAAGTGAACCACTCACCTACAACAGAAAGTGAACTACTCACCTACAACAGTACGAGATGTACACGTTGACCTGGCAGACGATGTTGGTGTGTATCCACGAGATCTTGATTATGTCCAGCCAGGTAAAGGAGAGGGACACCAAAAACAGGAAGTTGCTGGCCGCCAGAGCCGCCAGGTAGACGTTGGTGGACACTGTCCTCATTTTCTTGGTCATGAAGACACAGAATGAAAGAATGTTGCCGATGAAGCCGAAGAGACATATCGATGGCTGCAGATACCTTGGGGAAATAGAACAAACAAAGTTAGAATACATTTTTATGCTCAAATCAGATTTGTCTAACCTACGAACCACGAGCCATTTCCGACCCGTGTCGAGGTGTTCTGCATCGCTTAAGACTTTCATCCACTGTGCAAGACACTGTTAGCTTGCTAGTGCAAAAAGCTTTCATCCACTGTGCAAGAAACTGTCAGCCTGCTAGTGTGCAATTAGCTTCGCATGGAGGACACGAAAGGGGGCGGCCTTAGCGGTACGCGGGGCGGGTATCATACATTGGGTCTCGGACGAGACTGTCGACTTTGATAGTTAGCTCTATGCTCCTTAAAAATTACCATACAGAGAGTTTTCGCCCCCCCCCCCGAACGTGTGCAGCGGGAGGTTATAAGTATAAATTCTAAAACGTTCTTCTTCATCTAGCCAGCTTTTCTGCTGTTTGGCTGTAAGCTGTTTGATAGTCTGGGCAATGGAAACGTAGCGTGCTGTTCTTTTCAGTTGTTCCGCACCAATAGAGAGCTGGTTGTGCTGTCTGGATTGTTGTGGTCACTCGAGGGGTGATTTAGAATGTGACATTCTAAGTGAAGGGGACTGACGGTTAGGTAAGGTTGGGCAACCAGGGCGCAGCGCATGCATTATGGAAGGCGTTTATAACACATTTAAAGATATTCTATTTGTCTTTACCGTGAGGTTATATGCTACTAAGTTTTTAAATTTATTTATATTTTTAAATTAATAATAATTTAATTTTATTGGCTCTTTTTAAATTCCTCTAAATGAGACTATGACTTACAGTTACTGATACAAGGAATGTAGAGCGACCACTTACAGTTACTGATACAAGGAATGTAGAGCGACCACTTACAGTTACTGATACAAGGAATGTAGAGCGACCACTTACAGTTACTGATACAAGGAATGTAGAGCGACCACTTACAGTTACTGATACAAGGAATGTAGAGCGACCACTTACAGTTACTGATACAAGGAATGTAGAGCGACCACTTACAGTTACTGATACAAGGAATGTAGAGCGACCACTTACAGTTACTGATACAAGGAATGTAGAGCGACCACTTACAGTTACTGATACAAGGAATGTAGAGCGACCATTTACAGGTTCTTAAATTGTTTGATTATTGCTTTTTAGTTTATTTCCTTCGTAAAACCCCCACAGACGTCAGAGTTACATAATAACAAATCTAATAAAAAGACTCCACAACAAAAGAGACTTTGTCACGCATTGATTCCTTATCCCCTGGGGCTAATGTGAGTGTGTGCATGTCTGAGAGAGAGAGAGAGAGAGAGAGAGAGAGAGAGAGAGAGAGAGAGAGAAATGAAGCTCAAATCCACGCTATTGCTACGAGCTGAATGGAAATTGGTTTCGGTACGCCTTAAAATATGTATCTGTAATTTCTGTCCAAATGTCTGTCGATTATCTTTATTGCAGTGTAAAACACTGGAGTTGACCAGAAGTTCGCACTTTCTTTTGGATACATAAAGTTTGATTGAGCGAATGGAATCAACCAGGCGTTCGCAATTCCTTTTGGATACATAAAGTTTGATTGAGCGAATGAAGGAGAGTTCAATTACAAGTATGACTAGGGCAAGGGCGTCATTTTGACCAGCACTCGACCTAATCACTTTAGTGGGCCTAAGAGATGTCAGGTGGCCATAAAATACATAGAGACCTGCAAGTCTCGAACACGGGACCCTCCAGATGATAGTCCAAGCGTATAACACTCGACCAGACAATAACGGATTCAACAAGTTTATTATGTAACGCTGTTCATCTTCTCTGGAAAATATCAACCTAACTGAACTGGCAGGAACATATCAACCTAACTGACCTAACTGAACTGGCAGGAACATATCAACCTAACTGAGCTAACTAAACTGGCAGGAACATATCAACCTAACTGACCTAACTGAACTGGCAGGAACATATCAACCTAACTGAGCTAACTAAACTGGCAGGAACATATCAACCTAACTGACTTAACTGAACTGGCAGGAACATATCAACCTAACTGACCTAACTAAACTGGCAGGCTAATATCAACCTAACTTAAGAGACTGGAAAATATCAAATGCCTTTGGGCCTTGAGCGAGCTTGGAATACTGTACTGACCTTATGGTCATTTTTTTCATCAAGTGTAAGAACTACTCATCTACTGATGTTAGTTTTGGCTTCAAAGTTATTTCAGTGCTCAAGTCGCAGTGGGCTCCAAACATTGACCCGCCCTGGGGTTCATTTAATTTCCAACACGTGTAACTTGCATACCACCTAAAGCTTGGAGCCGAATGGAACTGATCGTCTATGACAGAGGATCTCAAACTTTTTTAAAACCCGTAATGCAGGATATCAATTTGGAATCTGTTTTTCTAACCAGAAATTCTGGTCTCCTTGTTGAAACTCTGGTTTAAGCTCCTCACTTGTGGATATTTCCATGCTTCTGCATTAGTAGGGATTTATCTGTGATTGGGATCTGAGGGTTCAACACCAAGTCGGGAATATCCAAGTATAGAATGTCTTCAAATATTTGGTTCAGGTCGTCATAGAATGGTTCGTAATCGACAAATTAAACAGTAGTGAGCGGGGAGTTGATTATTATTGAAAATATCCACGAGGATAACCTGGCTTTAAGCCAAGTAATTTTAACTGTATACAATTTCATCTTTCTGCGGACCCCATTCGTCGTCTCAGGGTCCGCGGATCACAGAACCACTGCTCTACGGCTTCATTAAGCCCTGTGGACGAAACTTCGAGATGCCGGATATCACCGCGTCACGGGCTGTGTATGGCCCACGGGCCATGGTTTACAGCATATCTGAGTAACAATAATTAACTGTTATTCTTGGACATGACACATTTCTGTACTTTACTTCAACGTTTGTGTATAATGTTTATTCTAGATAACCACAACGTCAAACAATGTATACAAGATATAGTGTTCATGAGAATCGTCCCAGAACAACTTAGGTTTACATATGAGTATGAGTTCACAAGCATGAAAATTGGAATGAAATATAATTTCGTTTCGGTAACGTTATCATTACTCCGTTGAATAAAAAAACCCAACTAACTTGAAGACGTGTAATAAACCAAAGCAACTAGGGAATCGTCTGGCAGGTCATTTCATTGGAACTCTAGACCAAGCTCTCAGCATGGGAGAGGTGGGGAATACTTAGCTATGTTGGTAATAAACAAGGACGATATATCAGGTTTAACCTGTTTTAGTTAAGTGCACCTGCTTAGCATTGTGACGTAATCAGTGCATCCTGGTCAAGAGGGCTGTATCACACTTTTATGTGTAGATTGATCAGGCGCTACATAGTATCCCTAGGCCTAGTGTACACATTTAAACGCTTCCGTAGAAATGTACACACCGTTGTTGAGAGTTCACACAAAAAGACGGACACTCTTATGTACAGCGTTAGGGGACTGTGTGTTTCTGTTAAGAATCAATTAATGGAAAACAGAGGGGGGATGGGAATTAATGCCAAAGGAAGGTCCAAGAATATATATATATATATATATATATATATAAACATACACATACATATATATATATATATATATATTACCAAACTTGTAAAAGTCATATCAGAGCTCACTTTTACTCATTATTTGAGTTTAGGTCAATTGAATCTGGACCACTGGAATCTATTGTGTGTATAGTAACATATATAAGGTATACTAAATACAGACATGAAGGCCACTATTTAAGAAAGGGATAAAAAAAGGTTTGTTTTAAAAGAGGACATACGATTCAGATGAGCCTAAACAAAATAACAGTAATCCTGATTGTCTTAATTTTTTTCTTATGATTTTGTTATTTTCATATGGAGTTACCAATCCTATAAGGTTGAAAATTACTTCAAAAATAAATCCTCAGAAACTGCTTTTCTTAAAATTCAAGTCTACCAAATATATACATCTAAGAAAGGAAAAAACTCCGCATTTGTAATTTATTGACTTTCTAAAAAAAATTGATTCATGTTTTGATAGGTACAAGAAATAAATGTTTAAGGTTTCAACTTGATCCGAAAATGTGTGAGAATTAAAGTGTATAATTATCTAAGAAGACCAAATCCTAAACATTTAGCCATATCTGTGAGAACTGAAGGATTAATTTCCATTTTAAACTAAAATGACTAATTGGTTAATTTTTAATATTAATAATATATATATATTTCAGAAAGTTTCAGATATGGATATCACAATAGATGTAAAGAAAGATGTATCAAAAGATGCAGATGTGGACGTCACAGTAGATGTAGAGATGGACGTACTATAAGATAAAGGTATGGATCTGGTTATGGATGCAGCTTTAGATATAATAATAGTGTAGATATGAGTGTAGAATTATAAATCAAAAGTCTACTTACTTGACTGCAAACATGGCCATAGATCTGACGGAGCTATCCTCTTCATGTTGATAGAAGGTGACGTTGATACCAATATAGGTTGTGCTTACTGCCATGGGGGAGTCTCAGGTTTTACTCACACACTCATATATTATTTTTAGCGCCAATCAAATCGAAGATTGCTAGAAAAAAAACAACAACCCTAGATGAAAGTGTTGTTCTTGTTGTTGCAGTTGTCGTTTTGTATGTTGGGGTTGATTTGAATTTTTAAGCCGTCCCCGAAAGGGGAATAGCCGCCATTAGCTTTGTGTGGTCTATCAGTCCGTCCGTCCGTCCCGTTTAGATCGTAAAATCTAGAAAATATATTGAAAATCTTTTAAAGTGCAATGGCTACTTTTTTCTATTCTGCAAGAGTTAAGTTTAATTTTTTAAATTAAATATTCAAGCAGTTTGTTGTTGTTTTAAAAAAACACACCATTTTTACAACTATTCACTATTAGTTGACTACAAAAATAAGGAAAGCAAATTTTTTTATACACGGAAAACTTTTGTATAAACTTTAAAAAAAAAATAGTGTTATAAAATATACTTGAATTACAAAAATAAGTGTTTTCTGTTATACAAGCTACTTACATTTTAAATAAAATGTTTACTTTTGTCTTTATAGAGAAAGAATACATTTAGTATGTAGATAAGTCAAATATATTTTAAAACAACATTTAAAAAGCTGTCTGTATTACTACACAAGTGGAGTATACTGTATGGTAATCAATCATTTTTACACATTTAAATAAAGGGAAAGTCTTCTTCCTTAGAGCTGTAAATGAAAGATCAACAAACAGATAATCATTCCATAACATCAGTTAAGTCAGACTCACATTCAACCATATCGACCAAACAGTTTAATAATATCAGTGATACGTACTCGTCTTTTCTGTTTGTCTAGGTGCAGAGGGAACTCTAATAGTGTTGTTTATACTTTGCAATTCATAGCCTCTGATACTTAGTTTGAAAATACTGAAACCTACCTTTTTTTCATCCCTGATTGGACACCCTTCGAGGGTAACATCAAAGTTTGTGTTTCCACATACACTATCTTTGTAATTTTGTTGTGTATGATGTTATTATTGTCATGGCTATTCATTTTAATTATTATTATTGTATTGTTATTATCGTAATTTCTTTAACATGCAGAATCGTTGCTATTTTTGTTGCTGTGCACTATCAAGTCTTTGCTGCTGTTTTTATAATCAACTATAAACATCTTGTGTATAATCAACTCTAAACATCTTGTGTATACTCATTATAACAGGATAGTTTCTTTATTCATAAAGTAAGACGCCGAAGAAAGATTTTTTGTATGGAACGAGACACTACACAGACAAACAAAAACAAAACATAACAAATAGAAAATCTATTTCGTTAAAAGTACATCTTGTGAATCCAGGCGCTGTGTGTTTATGTATGTGTCTGCACCTGTGAGTGAGCAGCATTCATTGTAAATTGAATTACAGAGCAAAATGTTTAATTTTAGCACACTTGGTTCAATGTGACTAAATAAAATCTAAAACGAATTAAAAAATATGATTGATAAAGAAATGAAGCCGATTGAATTGTATTCTATAAATATGTACACGCCCCTCAACACACACACACAAATAGGTTTCGTCCAATGAGAAAAACGTACGAATATCCGTTTGAGAAGGGGAGATAAATTCCCGAAATACAAATATCAAGACAACAAAAAACTTGATTTTAATTAAAACTTAACAAAATTCGAGTTTGTTTTTCATTTCTGTCATTTATTTAGGATCAACAAAAAAAAGTATTGAAAACATTCTTCATAAAAATACAAAATAGTAAATGATCGTCTGCTGCTACGTTTGTTTCTGTTTCTTTGAACTACTGCCAACGAGGTTCAATGACTCAAAACGGGTTAATGCGAATTGAATAAGTTAAATACCATGATATATACATTCAGCTGTTGTTGATGGCCATGCACGAGAACCACCTCACATGGGGGATATAGCTCACATTCTACATAGGCCCTATATATGTTTCATCCCATGGACACCATGTAGCCTCCATCTCACCCCCCCCCATCGCATCAAACTTTCAAAGGACATCGCATCATGCTGGAGATGTTTAAGGCGTAATACCTTGCAATAACAAAAGCATTGACCCAATAAGTCCGTAGATCTAATTGGCTGTCGTAAAATTGGGAGAACCATGTTTTGATCTAGACCTAGGAAGCCGGAAATAGTTTATATCTAATTAGACCCACTAGCAAGAAGATCAATCCGGCAACTAGAGAAGATCTAATTAACAGTTGCTCATACAAACAACATTAACTACAAGCATGGTGTTGTTTTATTTCTTTGTTGACACACTGCATGCACGCCATCACATTCATCAAATCTAAGCCGATAATTGCTCCCTGCTAGCCCACAATGAACATGATCTCCAGATCGCGGTCAACGAATTCGCATACACTGCCGCCTCTTTCTGTATAAACCTTGGGAAAACAGAAGTAATGTTCCAGAAGTGACCCAATTAAATCTACTCATCCCAAAAGATCACCGTAAATGGACGTCCCCTTTACCTGGTAGACCACTTCACATATCTAGGAAGCATAGTATCGAATGGCACTTCGCTTTCAAGGAAGTTGATAACCATCTGGCCATGGCCAATAGCGCTTTCGGACGCCTCCAGGAGTGAGTTAGCGGAATAGATCGCTCCGCCTGCCTACAAAAAAATAGTGTCTACCAAGCAGTGGTTCTCTCAACCCTTCTAAATGGATCTGAGTCATGGACACTATACAGAAAACAACAAAGACTACTTGAACGCTTTCACCAAAGATGCTTGAGCTCCGTCATGGACATACGGTGGCAAGACCGCACTAAAAACAGCGATGTTCTTGCGAACGCCGGTTAAGGACGCCGGTATTTTCTCAAATCTGATGCTTTTAAATAGATAGCGAATACCTATAGTATATAGTATACTATATAGTATATACCTGTAGTATATATATAGGTCTGCGGTTTTATATTATATAACTTTTGGAACTTCTTCTATAGAGAAATGACTTTTGTAATTTCTTTTACTGAAAATTGTGGCTATTCGCGCCTGACACATATATAATTTTTGTGTGCAGCAACAAAGCCCATTGGACATGCTATTTCTCCCATACCGTTCTCGAATCAAGTTGAAACTTTTCACAATGATTCATTTTAATAAACAAAATATGAAACAATAAAAAAAATTAACCAATCATTAATTTAATTATTGGTTATTAATTATTAAATTTGATATTCAATAAGATAAACAACATTACATTTTTAAGATACATAGATATAGTTGTAAGTGTGGACTTCTTCTCCTTAGATAAGCTTTGCTTTTTAAAAAAATATATTTTTGTTTTATTTGGATCGTTACAGTCTACTCCCATTGTTAGAATCCAAACAGATATCATCAGGTGAATAAAATACACACACTCTTCCAAGAAACAATACAAAATTTAATTCAATATCAAGTCCACAGAAATAGACTCAACGTTAAGATTAAAACTAATGGACCGTCTAACCATTTTTTTCTCTCCTGTTTATACTTTTACTAACAAAGTTAAAACTTGAATGTGATCGGAAACTCCAGAAACGAGTCAAATTAATTGTTTTGTTCAAATAGTTTTCCCCGAACTATTTAGTGACGACACGAGGCACCTAGAATCAAATCTGCAGAAAAACATTTTGTTGACGTTCTGCAACCTTGACACGCTTGACCTCTGCTCTAGCGATCTCTGCATCTCATTAACACTACAGAATGAAACAATAGCGCTATTGATACTCGGTCAATACAAACAAAATAATGGAATCCCTAGCGTTGCCTTAATTTATGTCATATGTATGCAGCATTCATAGTTTCAGCACTTCACATTTATAGTTAGGTTTACAGCTTAATTGCTACCTGCTCACTGAAGCTTCTCTGTGTTGTGCATTGATGCTGTCCATTTGTCATACTGAGAGATACACCGTTAGATTGAGCCATTGTTTGTCCAATACAGGTGTATGTGTTGGCTCTGTTATAATTGTTGTTGAAGAGAGGTGAGGGAAGGTGGGGCGAAGGCTGGGCGAGAAATGTGACACTTGATCTCTGGGGGTGGCAAGTGCTTGCAAGTTCTAGGCTGTGAAAGTCACATGACTCGTTTTCTATTGGAATATTTTAAAATATCGATCCACATTGGTCGTCACTTGACCTGTATGGGAAGCTATGAAGCACTAGGCCAAGCAGAAGAGTTACTAGCCAGAGGGCACTACTTAGACCTTCCTGTCCTTGGAGTTATTGTCCAATCTCCTCTATAGTTCAGATAACACACTCGCAAACATAAACAAATACACACGCAACAATGCAAAAACACATTTCTAGGGATATTAAATTAAACTATATCCACTGACACAATGTAAAAAAAAACAACAATTTTTTTTTTAAATATCCGCATTTATGCCCCTTTTCCTCAAATTAACTAATTGGCCAGCCCTCCTGTTAACAAAACGAAATAAAAAAGAATGGGGGGGGGGGGTGGAGAGGAGCTGTCGAGGAAATTCTATGGCGCCGATAAGCTTATAACAAGATGAGAAAACTGTACTTTTATTTTGCTTTGTTCATGAGCCAGCTCTAATGGAATTGTACTTGTAGAGTGAGTAAACACAGAGTTTTATCCCACATCAGTGACTGAGTCCGAAACACACACAAAGGAATCAGACAAAAGAAACGCTGTTGATATTCCAATGACTAGACATTAAATAAATACGTTTTATTATTGTTTTTTGTTTTTTGTAAGGTTTCTAATTGACTTCGTATTGATTCTTTAAGTCCCCGGTCCCTTTATATATATTTCATTTCAATTCTTAGATTTTTTAAGCAGCCGCACTGGGCCCCGCACCTTCATAAGCCTTGTGTCTAGGTGTAAATTTAAACCATTATCAATAATATATATATATCTCCAGAAATTGCAAAATATACGAATAATGCCTGGAAATCTGAAACTATTATAATCTCTTGAAAAACTCATAAAAATCAACTGAAAAGTGGACAACATTGTCATTATGGGGTGCCAATTCCACGCGCGATAAAAAAAAACGGCATTGTCAGCTTTCATTTCATTAAAAAATTTATTGATAAGACGAATGCATTTTCTAATACAAAATCTTTATTTTGATATTACGCTTATCCCCGCCCAGAATGGGCCCGTCGCAATCCGTTTCGCATAGGGCCCCGCAATAGTTAGGACTGGCCCTAGAGGCAGCCATCTATTAGGTGAATATTGTATACCTCTTTTACTCTTTCTCTTACTCTCTCTTTATCTACCTCTCTCACCACAATAACACACACACACACACACTTACAACAAATGTGAGTTCGGTGCAAGACTATATTTAGATCTCTGTGTTCTGAGCCCTCTTTGAACTCTGACCCCAGGCTCTATTTGTCTCATGGCTACTTTCACTAAGTCTACAATGGGAAATGTTTTCCTTCGACTAGCCCAGATTTTAGGAATATTCATGTTCCTGGCATCGTAGTCTCAAAGTTTTCACAACGTTTCCTACTCCCATAGTAAACAAATAACAAGTAACAGATAAAAAATATGAAACAGAAACAAAAGCTCCGTTATACAGCACTGAATAGACATTTATTTTTCTCTTAATAACTAACGAATGATTGATTTTGAACATTTTGTCCTGCCTAAATTCCCCTTCCACACACACACACTCCTCGAAAAAATTCTGGCTAAGCGAATTTAAATGAAATTCTTATGACTTTGACAAATATTTCTGAATGTCTGTTCATTTATTGAACTCTTTAAAAAAAAAACATGTGAGAATACTTGCTAACGTAAGTGGTTTCAAGATAAAGGTATTCTAGACCAGTGTTCCCCAAACTGTGTTCTGCGGAACCCTACTTTTTCGCGAGGCCTGAACAAGTGCTCCACGAACTACAGGAATAATGAACTAAAAATAATTAACGTAGGTCACCGCGTGAATTTACCTCTCTAAAAAATAAACAAAGTGTTAGTGTTCCGTTAAATACTGAGAATGTTTGAAGTGTTCCGTTAAGAAAAAATTCGGGAAACACTGAACTAGATGTACTTGATGTACATTGTACACAATGACTTATGGATCAAGTGAGTATGGAATCATTCATTCGCAAAGATACTCTAGATGAAGACGAGCCAGGGCATTGGCTATGGTCGGAACGATGTCCTCCACACAGGATTTTCCCCCTTTATCAACGCAGCGGATGTGTCCAAAGGAACGACAAGTGACAGCAAAGTTTGGGAACAGTAGCGTCGCTGGCTTAACACTGCGTTATACAACTGCCGAGGGAGTCACCGTCTACTGATATTACCTATGTGTTGACTCTCGAAGCCTTTCCCATGCTTGGGTTTAGCTGCAAGGCTGCAGAGATTTTAATTCTGAAATGTTTTTTTTTACTAGGTGGGTAGCCAGCAGGGGCCATCGATGCCCATTCACCGGACCCAATATCTGAGCCTCACCTTAAGGCCATTAGTTGGACTGGTTGTTAGAAGCTATTTGAGACGCTTGCCATTGGAAGTGCTTATGTCCACTACACTTTCGGAAATAACAACCTTACAAGTGAATACACTTCATTTCAATTGATGGCTTAGTCAAAGACGTAGAAGAATACAAGGGAGGAAATTGATTTGTTCACCATACATGAATCATCTCCCTTAGAATGTATTTATGCAAGTTGAATTATGCAAACACTTGGGTATTTAGATTTAGCTTTTCGTTTGTACGTGTATTGTTTCCTAACTATACAGAACTATGTTTTATGATGTTTAGTTTTCTTTCCAATATTTTTTTTTTTGGGTTTTTAATTATTCACTTTCCTCTCCCTAGCACTGCTCATGTTAACAGCAGTAAAACCGAGTCACCCCAGAGTTTGATACGAGACATGACCTCATTAGCCAGAGCAGATTTCGCTAGTTTCATCTGATCTTTACCCTGTGAAGTCCAAAATCTAACCAGTGTGGAGGGAGGGGTGGGGGCTAGAGTCCCGTGGTCAGTTCCATGACTTTATCAACGCTTGTGGTTAGTGGGGAAATATAGGGCAATGATGACAAGCGTTCTGCAGAAGTTTATTTGCGCCAGTTTAGCAACCGTTTGTAAAGTAGATACCACTGAGAATAGAAAGAAAGTTTAATTCTTTTCTAGCGAATGAAACTGGAAAGTGTGAACTTTTCTCTCTCTCTCTCTCTCGAATGTTTGGGTTGCTAAAGGTGGGATACATTGGATAGGTGCGGTGTATGGCCTTAAACCGCCTGGCTACCTATCAAGGAGGCTTGAGTTCGACACCGGAGTTGTGATTACTGAGCACCCAAAGACAGCACGGAAAACCTTCTCCAAGATACCACTCCCTCCTCCCTACACACGCACGCACTGATCCACAAAAGACATTGGACCGTAGCGCACTGAGCATGCTAAAAGCTATTTAAAAAAAAAATTAAAACTTAAGATATCATGGAAAATAGTTTCAAATTTATTAGATGGATAGACAGATAATTAAGTCTGGGCAATTTGGCTGATATCAAGGGACCCTTATTTACTTCCTACTAGTCAATCGTACTAATGATAATACATTTATGTCACGACTACGACACATTTGTACAAAGCTTATAGCAGCTCACTCTTTCTGTCTGTCTGGTGCAATGTTTGTACACGTTAGTTCTCCCACACCCATTCTCGAATAAGTTGAAACATTGCACAATATTACTTAAAGTACCTAACAAAACATGAATCAATAAAAAAAAATAACCAGTTAGTTCATTAATTATTGGTAAAATAAATTATTTTGTCCGGTATAGAAAATGGGACATAAATGGTACTTGTTGAAAGCTGTGGCTGTATAAGTAGAGTTACTTACATTATTACATTTTGTACACGTTTTTTTCTTCTCCCACTTCCCACTCTTGGATCAATTTAAAATCTTGTATAACTATTTATAGTAGATGATAACACTTGCACCAATTAGAACAGTCATGCCCAACCTGATTTGGTCTGCGGGCCATTCTAATTTCCAACACTCATGTTGCGGGCCATATCAACGAATAGGTACAAAAATGAAACAAACTATTTTATTAGAAAGCCGTAGCTCTAGTACTTACATTGAATGGTTCTAGTACTTACATTGAATGGATCTAGTACTTACATTGAATGGATCTAGTACTTACATTGAATGGATCTAGTACTTACATTGAATGGATCTAGTACTTACATTGAATGGTTCTAGTACTTACATTGAATGGATCTAGTACTTACATTGAATGGATCTAGTACTTACATTGAATGGATCTAGTACTTACATTGAATGGATCTAGTACTTACATTGAATGGATCTAGTACTTACATTGAATGGATCTAGTACTTACATTGAATGGATCTAGTACTTACATTGAATGGATCTAGTACTTACATTGAATGGATCTAGTACTTACATTGAATGGATCTAGTACTTACATTGAATGGATCTAGTACTTACATTGAATGGATCTAGTACTTACATTGAATGGATCTAGTACTTACATTGAATGGATCTAGTACTTACATTGAATGGATCTAGTACTTACATTGAATGGATCTAGTACTTACATTGAATGGATCTAGTACTTACATTGAATGGATCTAGTACTTACATTGAATGGATCTAGTACTTACATTGAATGGATCTAGTACTTACATTGAATGGATCTAGTACTTACATTGAATGGATCTAGTACTTACATTGAATGGATCTAGTACTTACATTGAATGGATCTAGTACTTACATTGAATGGATCTAGTACTTACATTGAATGGATCTAGAACTTACATTGAATGGATCTAGTACTTACATTGAATGGATCTAGTACTTACATTGAATGGATCTAGTACTTACATTGAATGGATCTAGTACTTACATTGAATGGATCTAGTACTTACATTGAATGGATCTAGTACTTACATTGAATGGATCTAGTACTTACATTTAATGGTTATTTAAATGTAATCCGTTCTCTACTTCAAAGGTTAGCCACATTGTCGCTAGCTGCACTGCCGCCTGACTCTCATGGTCTTGTCTTTGGCTAACTATTCCCATCAATCCGCCAATCTCTAGGCGTAGTTTAACCATTTTTTTATTCGGGGCAATAATGCCGTTTATATGTTGTTGTTTTATTAAACAGCCACACTTTCCTTACAAAACAAATATGTTGGCTTATTATCATGTTTCGACAAAAACAACGTAAAGATCCGTTCAATTTTTTTGTTAGAAGGAAAATAAATGCATAAATCCCTCTTCATAAACTTCACAAAAATATGTTACATCTAAATGCTTCTGTAACAGTCCATCAGAGAAAATGTGAGGGCTCTAACGTAGGAAAAGATAAATTTCTCAACCGGAGGAGGAGGAGGATTTTCTACACTTTTTGACGATGTTTTGGCGGGCCGGTTTGAACCATGTCGGAACTGGCCCACGGGCCGTAATTTGCGCATCACTGAATTAGAAAATTAACCAATTAGTTAATCAATGAATGTTACTTTTTTTTTTATAGAAAAAAGGGGGAGCTTATTCCTGTAGTATTGAGATATATGGCAGTGACTATTCAGTTCTTCTTCGGTTTATTTACAATTACATCGACAACAGCCAATAAACACAATTGGCTACACTAACTTCAAATGCTTTGCTACACTACAGAACTGCCTAACTAATCACTTCAAGTCTCTCTAGCTCGTACAGCTACATTTTCGAGGACTCACTTTGTAGCACAGAGTCCTTACTGCTTGCTGTCCTGGACTCAACTGTCTCCTTTCTAACACGCTCTGTCTCTGATCCGTGAAGGCTCTCGTCACATGACCACAGCACGGGCCATATTTGTGTGTATTAGCAGTACTGTCCCTTGTTCAACAGCCGTTGACCTGTGTGATTCGCCTAAGTCTCGTGTCTCAGTAGGTCACACACACATTAAACCTTTCAGTCCGCCACTAGGGTTATAACAATATTTTAGTTGTGATGTCTAAGTCACTTCGCTTCCGAACCGAGGGGTCTTGAATTGAATCCCGCTGAAGACTTGGATATTTAACTTATGAAGCTTCAACATCCAACCAACTCTAATGCGTGCCTGGCATACGATGGGGAAGTTAAGTCGGTTGGTTGTTGTGATAGCAGCATGACATCCTCGTAAATCCACGGCTAGAGAAACAGACGAGCTTTATATCATGTGTTCCCATGATCGCAAAGTCTGCTAGGGGTCACGTTTGTTTTTAGATCTATATTTTTTACTTTCCTATGGGTCACAGGAAAAGGAAGAGGACATTTATTTTTAGATCAAGAACATCAAGAACATGTTGTGTGAGTCAAGGGAAAGACTCATAATTCCTAGTCATTTAGATTGACCACTAAGTTTGCAATTTTTATTTGGCTTATGTCTGTTTTCGGGGGGGGGGGGGGGGATTCATGTAATGCTAGCCTTTAGTAGCAGCCAAACCACAGGTTTAAGTATATCAAACTCTTCACCAAGAAACCCAAACTCTTCTCCAAAAAACCCAAACCTTTTCCAAGAAGCCCAAACGCTTCTCTAAGAAGCCAAAGTCCAAAAAGCCGAAGCTCCTCCAAACTCTTTGACTTAGTGTTTGAGAAACGCTTTGGTCTAAGACTTCAAGTAATGACGAAATAAGAAACAGAAAAAAAAAACTAGATCAAAGAAATGGTGTATGTGTTACAAACGCAATCATTGGTCGCACTACATGACCAGGTTAGGCGTGACCCTTTTAGTAACTAAAAGCAAACCTCAAAAAAAAAAAAATCACAAATAGAAAATTAATGGACGTCCCTTCAAATCTGTCTGAAATATGTTCAGATATAAGCTAACATTACAGGCTAATAATAATCTCTGGCTTCATTAACCAGACCGCTGTAATCCATTGTGGATTATGGTGCACAATTGAAGGACTTGATTAAACGGTTCTTAAGACCCTCACACAAATTGATTGCTTTAAATCATCATCAAAACGCATCGATTTCTAGATTAAGATGTTGACACTGCCTTCAAAGAACAGCCCCCCCCTCCTCTTCCCTTGCACCCAGAGTTCTCCTCCTTCCCCGTCCCCTCCATGTTCTGTCGAAATGTCACAGAAGAAAAAGAAAGCCGCTTGGTTATTTACATGCACATTGTGTCTGCAGTGAGTGTGTGTGTGTGTGTGTGTGTGTGCCAGAATGAGTTAAAAATAAAAGGAAAATCAACCTGCTTAGTAAGTAATGGACAGTTTTTTTTTTAATGTACCCAGAATTCTTTTCACCGATTTTCAAGGTCCATATGGATAAGGATGGCTCGAATGGATGACTGGTCGAGCGGTATGCTATCTTTCGGTTGTCTCGATGGTCTCGGGTTCATACCCTGCCCGCTGCCATCCCACTTCCTGCTGCAGGACGTTTGGGCTAGGGAGTAGATTATATTCAACTCTGAAGGAACATCCGAAACATGAAAAAGAACAAACAAAGAGAGAAAGAGAGGGAGTTAGAGAGAGACAGACAGACAGAGAAAGAGATTAAAAAAAAAGAGAGAGGAAGAGTGGGTGAGAGAGAAGATATTTAGAACATGCAGAAACACAAAGCGTTGCCTGTGTTTAAATAAAAAGTCGGGTGTTCGATATCCTACAGCAACGTTTCTTTAACTGCGGAGCAGACATTTTGGTTTTTGTCATCAGAATGATTCCTTTATATCTGAGTTTTAATGAAGTTAAAGAACAACATTTTTATCCAAGTTTCAAGAATGAAATTATTAAATTGTGACGCGGTTATTTATTTATTTTTTTAAATTAAGGCACTTCGACATTTTATTTTGAGAGATGTCGATTGAAAATGTTCATTCAATGTGTCTTCGCCCATACGATTCTACAGTTTCCCTTTCTAACTCATAACAATCCAAGTTCCCTAGAGTGACGTACTAACGTTCTCGTCACATTTTTTTTTTACTTAAACCAAACAGGCCCGCTCTTTTTGAACTCGAGGATGACCCTATAACACGAGCATTCTTAACCATTTGGAATGTCTCTCTTCTTCAAGCTTTTTTTACTTCAAACTTGTTTTATATACTTTCATTTTCTAAGGAGAAATAATGAGTCGTAAACGCCAGGAGAATGAATTACTGAAGCTCTGAATGCTGGAATACTTTTGAATCCCCTACCTGGCTAAGTGAGGCCCGAACATCATTTTGTTTTTGTCTGGTGATTTTTTTTTTACCAACCCCTTAGTCTTTTGGACCGTTGGGGCACCAAGCAAGACTTGTTGACCGTCTTTCTACATTTCCTCCCTGTCTTTTGCCTCAGTTAGAACCTCTTTCAATGGTGGGCCCGTCCATTCTTTTATGTTGTCCTCCCATTGCTTTCTCTGTCTGCCTCTTCTTCTTTTTCCTGGTACGGTTCCCTGAAGGAAGGTCTTTGCCACTAGTGCGGTGTACTTAAACAATAATATTGGGGACTGGTTCAAAATCACAGTTGGACTAAGACTAGGCTGCCTACTTTCACCAACACTCTTCAATATCTTCCTTAAAAGGATAATGGAAGATGCTCTCGAGGGCTATGAAGGTACTGTTAGAATTGGAGGAAGAAGAATTACTACCTTGCGCTTCACAGATGGCATTGATGGCCTAGCAGGGACAGAAGAAGAACTAGCTGTCCTGGTTATGCGCATTGACAAGACTTCCGCAGCATATGGTATGCAAATAAATGTCTGGTGATTATCATTAGTAAAAGTTTGAGAAACACAGTCCAACGGTGTACACAGTCTTACGATCTCCGCAAAGAACTAAAGAACATTCGATCTACGTTTTCTCAATTTGGTCAAACTCGGTTTGTCTTTGATAAATAACATATAGACGCTTTACATTTTGCTTTATATTGTGGATGCGTTGTCTATGAACACACATAAACACGCACATGAACACACACATAAACACACACACACATAAACACACACATGAACACACACATAAAAACGCACTAGGGCACAATCAAGAGAATGCTGTTCGAAATCCCGGTTTCGTTTTATTTGAGTTTGACCAATCATAGTAGCCTACTTACTGTCACGTAATCGAATACTCTGAGCTGCAGGACCAGGAATCATTTGTCAATGTGGAAACAACGATATACACTATGTCGAACGTCGGCTGGCATTAAAAATTCATCTGAAAATTGAGATTATTATTATTGCTGCTTTTAATTGCCTTGAGCTACACTTTATCGTATGAAAATATACGCACTTTCATAGAAAATATTTGTAAAACATTCCAACAAGGAAGGGTAGGACTATGTCACTTTGTATTTTAAGTATACATACCAAACAACTGAGTTTGTCCAATGAGTGTGTATAAAACCTTATTGCAGAACCGATTAACTCTTTCTCTCCGTAATTATTTTCTTAGTTCCGATAGAATTATTCCTTTTGCTCATTTGTATTTCACTATCCAGTTATGATTAAACTTCAATAACATTTTTATTTGTTATAAAAAAAATGTTATATCTGGTATCGAAATATAGGGGAATATAGTTGATAAATTCAAAAAATCAATTTAGTTTAATGGAGTCAAATCAACGTTGGCATCGTCAGTTAGGAGAGAAAGAGTTAAAGAGCGGTTTCTTTGTTGCTTTTTGCTGTGCAAAGCTTTGTAAAATAAAATGATGTCAGCTAGTACAGGGGATAGTAAGATGTATATTATAGGGATAATGTAAGGGGGAAGAATAAGGGGCACTTAAAAAAGAAAGAAAGTCATGGTTTAGTTCCCCTCTTTTTTTATCGCTTTTAAATCTGCGTTTGTTAGGCAATTTCAACACAAGAACTGTTTTCTTCAGAGTTATTGATGAGTTCTAAACTTATTTTAATACTTAAATATTTCAGATTTAGTGTAGCTGGGATTGTATTCGAGTTGAACAGTATATGTTGTACTAATAAGATAATGTATGTAAGCCTAACAAGGTTGAAATCAACAATTGGGAGGAAAAAGAAGCATGAATAGGTCCACTTGGAGGGCACACATAAAGGAGGAGTCCTGGATCCTAGAGGATGAACAGAGTAAAGGCTGAAAAAAAATTATCAAGTATTGATCTCCTTAGTCACATGAGACATTGCGTACTGAAAAGATGGTCTCTCGAGACGCAAAATACCACAGAAAGCTGAATAAAGACAGCTGACCCCCCCCCCCCCAATTTTTTTTTTATCTAAGCCCTGTTCGAATGTTCATAAATCTACATGATTTACTAATATAGCCAAATTAAAATGTTTCACAGGTGTCCCACCCAACGGTTGACGCCACTGACCCATTATTTGGTCTATATACCGCACGGAAACAGAAAGACATTGACTAATTACTCCTTCTCTATTGCCATTTTCAATTTGCTCCTGACGATACTCATGACCCCCCCCCCCCCCCAAATGACTTCTACTAGAGAAGGGGGAGCGGGAAATGGTAGACAGTTAATGAGCAGTGTTTTAGGATTTCTTTGGTGACGCGGATGTTGTGCCAACGAAAGGAAGACAACGAAATGTATCTTTGCTGGAGGCAAAAAACGCTGGATTAGGGCACAAGAAAGGGGGATAAACCCAAAAAATCACCATAATGGTACGCAGTGACATCCCCCTGTTAAAATACCATCTATCAGGACGTGGGTTTCTTGTTTGAACTGTTTCTTTATATCTAGATGTTTAGCGTGTCTGTGTGTGTGTCTGTGTGTGTAAGGTGCAAGTGTGTGGGTTGTGTGTAGAGTGCTAGAGTGTTTGGGAGTTTGACAAAAAGGAAGCTTTACCCCACTTTGGATGGAGGAAATTTTGGCGAGAATTTAAAAGTAGAATAATGGCGATAAACAAACTAAAATATAAAGAAATTTCCTAGGAAGTTTTTTTTTAAAGAAGTAGAGCCCTAATAGGGTAATCCAGAAAGTTTTCAATTTAACCATTTAAAAGTTATCTCTGTGTAAGTTTTCTTATTTCTACAGACATATTTCTACAGATAGCTCTTTCTCTATAGATATTTCTACTTCCTACAGAAATGTTTCTACTGATTTCTCTCTCTCTCTCTCTCTCTCTGTTCCCATAGATATCTCTCAGGAGACATCTGTCTCTCTCTCTCTCTCTCTGCGTATTACTACAAAATCACTATCTACTGATAAACCTAAAGATATCACTCTTAATAAAGATAGCTATTTGAACAGATATTACTACAAATGAGGATCTACTGATAATCCTACAAATATTTCACTCACTACAGATGTATCTCAAATAAATCTCTGTACAGATATTCAACAGATATATCCCACTACAGTTAATTCTAAAAAATATCTATTAACTTTTATCTTTCCCGACATATATTTTAACAAAACATTTCTATACAGCTATCTCTCAGTACAGCTATCTCTCAGTACAGCTATCTCTCAGTACAGCTATATCTCAGTACGGCTATCTCTAAGTACATCTATCTCTCAGTACAGCTATCTCTCAGTACAGCTATCTCTCAGTACAGCTTTCTCTCAGTACAGCTATCTCTCAGTACAGCTATCTCTCAGTACAGCTATCTCTCAGTACAGCTATCTCTCAGTACAGCTATCTCTCTGTACAGCTATATCTCAGTACAGCTATCTCTCAGTACAGCTATCTCTCAGTACAGCTATCTCTCAGTACAGCTATCTCTCTGTACAGCTATATCTCAGTACAGCTATCTCTCAGTACAGCTATATCTCAGTACAGCTATCTCTCAGTACAGCTATATCTCAGTACGGCTATCTCAGTACAGCTATCTCTCAGTACAGCTATCTCTCAGTACAGCTATCTCTCAGTACAGCTATATCTCAGTACGGCTATCTCTAAGTACATCTATCTCTCAGTACAGCTATCTCTCAGTACAGCTATATCTCAGTACGGCTATCTCTCAGTACAGCTATCTCTCAGTACAGCTATCTCTCAGTACAGCTATATCTCAGTACGGCTATCTCTAAGTACATCTATCTCTCAGTACAGCTATCTCTCAGTACAGCTATCTCTCAGTACAGCTTTCTCTCAGTACAGCTATCTCTCAGTACAGCTATCTCTCAGTACAGCTATCTCTCAGTACAGCTATCTCTCAGTACAGCTATCTCTCTGTACAGCTATATCTCAGTACAGCTATCTCTCAGTACAGCTATCTCTCAGTACAGCTATCTCTCAGTACAGCTATCTCTCAGTACAGCTATCTCTCAGTACAGCTATCTCTCTGTACAGCTATATCTCAGTACAGCTATCTCTCAGTACAGCTATATCTCAGTACAGCTATCTCTCAGTACAGCTATCTCTCTGTACAGCTATATCTCAGTACAGCTATCTCTCAGTACAGCTATATCTCAGTACAGCTATCTCTCAGTACAGCTATATCTCAGTACGGCTATCTCAGTACAGCTATCTCTCAGTACAGCTATATCTCAGTACAGCTATCTCTCAGTACAGCTATATCTCAGTACGGCTATCTCTAAGTACATCTATCTCTCAGTACAGCTATCTCTCAGTACAGCTATATCTCAGTACAACTATCTCTCTGTACCGCTATATCTCAGTACAGCTATATCTCAGTACAGCTATCTCTCAGTCCAGTTATATCTCATTACAACTATCTCTCTGTACCGCTATATCTCAGTACGGCTATCTCTAAGTACATCTATCTCTCAGTACAGCTATCTCTCAGTACAGCTATATCTCAGTACAGCTATCTCTCAGTACAGCTATATCTCAGTACGGCTATCTCTAAGTACATCTATCTCTCAGTACAGCTATCTCTCAGTACAGCTATATCTCAGTACAACTATCTCTCTGTACCGCTATATCTCAGTACATCTATCTCTCAGTACAGCTATCTCTCAGTACAGCTATATCTCAGTACAACTATCTCTCTGTACCGCTATATCTCAGTACAGCTATATCTCAGTACAGCTATCTCTCAGTCCAGTTATATCTCATTACAACTATCTCAGTGCTGTAGCCGTTGAGTTTGAAAGATAAACTCATTTTCCTCACGCCATTTTAAGCTGTAAATGTCAACTAGTTAACGCCCTCTAAGTGGATTTCTTGTTCCCACCAGAGACTGACTATTTCCACTCTTTGCCTTCAAGTATTATCTTTTGGTTTTGTTTTTCCTATCTCATATACTTTCTCTCTCCCTCTCTCTTTCTTTTGTATCTCTCCTCTTTCCTCTCTATTCTCTAAACGTTCTCTCTCTCTCTCTTTTGTATCTCCTGTTTCCTATCTCTTCTACGCAGTCTTTTCCTTGTTTCTCTCCTCTTTCTTCTAATCACCTTCTCTTTCTTGTAGTTCTCCTCTTTCTTCTAATCACCTTCTCTTTCTTGTAGTTCTCCTCTTTCTTCTAATCACCTTCTCTTTCTTGTAGTTCTCCTCTTTCTTCTAATCACCTTTTCTTTCTTGTAGTTCTCCTCTTTCTTCTAATCACCTTCTCTTTCTTGTAGTTCTCCTCTTTCTTCTAATCACCTTCTCTTTCTTGTAGTTCTCCTCTTTCTTCTAATCACCTTCTCTTTCTTGTAGTTCTCCTCTTTGCTCCTTCTTCTTGCAACTCTTTCTTTTCTTAGCGGTCCTTCTACCTTTTATTTTACATTTACCTATCCCTTAGTCTATTGGACCGTTAGGGCACCATGCAAGATTCGACGACCGTCTTTCTCCATTCCTCTCTGTCTTTTGCCTTAGTTAGAACCTCTTTCAATGGCAGGCCCGTCCATTCTTTTATGTTGTCCTCCCATCTATTTCTCTGTCTGCCTCTTTTTTCTTTTTCCTGGTACTGTTCCGTGAAGGAAGGTCTTTGCATGTCCCGAAGATCTCCAATCTCTTATTTAATTTCTCAGTCTTTATTCTCCTATTCTCTTATCTCATTATATCGTCTCTCTCTTTCTAGGAATGTGTTCATACAGGGCCATTGCTTATTCGTACTCAAATCTCTAAGAAATCCAATTGCTTAAAAAAATAGTTGAGAATACCCTCAGTCATCCACGGGCACCTTTTCTTTTTTTTTTCTACCCCAGTCTGTTTTATTTATTTAGTAGAGACCGTAGTAGAACGTTTTGTCTGAAGGGATAACAAACTGATTGGGGCGTCTTTCTGTTCGTCTCCCATAGCATATTACGTGTCTGGCTTTCGGGGAGATATACAATTCGATTAGCTGCACTTTCATGATAAGAAACTGGGAGGTGGCTGGTGGGGGGGGGGGGGGTTTAACAGAGAAATAGACAAGACAATTTCTTTGTCTTTAGTTAGTGACTATTTTGTAAGTGATGGAACTAGAAAAAGGGAAATAATTGGGGAGGGGGCGGCGTATAGAACCAAAAAAGAAAGTTGGAGCTGATCTTGGACTAATCTTAAGTCTTTATTAGTCTTCTATTCCGATTGGAGGATGGACCTCTCTCTGCACCATCAGTAGGAAGTCGTTTGTGAGGACTAGCAAAGGAAAATATGCGATTAATGATAGTGATAATGTCCACACAAAAAAAAACAACTGAAATACTCAATGAACACTAGATGTAAAAAAACAACAATTGCGAATCTGCGTTTTTTGAACTGTAGGGCGCGCGCCACCTCCAAGTTTTGTTTCACATCTATGTCCGCTACACCCACCCTCTGTATTGTTGACGTGCCGATAGAAAACTGACATTCAGATCTTGTTAGAAGTTTGTAAACATGAACAAACAATAAGGCATCGATGCCCAGCCTACGCACCTCGGAACATATTCTATCCGGCCGGTCGAAACTTCTGCCCACAGTGCAAGTGAGTTTAGGTCTTCATTAAACTCGACAACTTTTTGTGGTGATTGGGTCCTCTATATGCGTATCGAAATTAAATGACTCTGAGGTCAAAGAAGATTTTGCTCCAATGTTCAAAGGTTATTAAATAAATAGGTAAGATATGAGATAAGCAAGTGTCATTTAACTTATGAAAAGCAAGTACAAGATAAATTATGATAAGCAAGTGCACTTTTGACCGTTTTACAATGTTCATAGATTTCTTCAGTCGGGAGGCGACTGTGTATATTATCTCATAGACATAAGATGAAAGCACGGACTACTCCTACTGTTGGAATAATGCCGTCTACACAGCGTCCTTCCCCCCGCTGCAACTGATGTGTCCAAACGAAAGGCAGATTTCAAAAACTGTTTGGGATGATCGCAGGGGCTCGTCATCATTGGCTGGCCACCCACTTAGCGAAAGGATTTCTCAGAATCCAAGCCACTGCTGCCTTGGAGCGCAACCAAAATAATATTCAATCAATGAATCAAAATTACTTACATCCCCCCCCCCACCTCTTTTCATGAAAATAAGTTTACATAAATAGTGCTAGTCATTTAGTGACATTACAAGCTTTTTATTCAGTAGACGAGATTACATTGCAAAAAAATATTACTTTTTTTTTTACCAATGGTTTATTCAGATTATACTTTGATTTACACTAACACACAAGACTTATAGGTTAACACATCCACGTCCAGACCACATAATACTGTTAAGCAGTCAAGGTTAGTGAGAAGTTGCTATTATTTGCAAAATCCGGAGGAGCCGCGCGCTTAACTATAAATATCTATTACTTAACTATAAATATCTATTACTTAACTATAAATATCTATTACTTAACTATAAATATCTATTACTTAACTATAAATATCTATTACTTAACTATAAATACCCATTACTTAACTATAAATATGTATTACTTAACTATTATTGATAGATTGTTAAAAATATAAAAGGTCCTCGACAATTTGAATCAAAATTTTGTGAACTGATTGCATATTTTGACCGCATATGTTTTTCCGAGTATCACATCTAGCTTTTCCACCTGGTACATTTTTGTTGTTGTTGTTGTCATTCTGATTTATCCGACTGGGGTAACATATTTAGGTAACCGCACCGGCTGGCATCGACGCTAGGGACGCCACTGCAATAGACTATAGATGTTTGAAATACAAGGGCATTCAATCTTCTGTGACTTTAAATCCTGTGTTATATCCCCACTGTGACCAATTTATTTTAATATCTGTCATCTTTTTTTTACTACTTTATGTTTAAGGTGCCCTCCCCCCCGCCGGCCCGAATAATAAATAAATAAATAGGTAATAATAGAACCGTATCATAACGCATTAGCCTATTGTGTTTCCCTTGAGGCGTCCTGACCTTAAGTCGTTTTGTTATTATGAAATTTTTCCCATACCGGAAATGTCGCAAGTTTTTCTCTGTTTATTCTGAATTCCTACATTTAAAAAAAACTCCTTTATTTGTATTTCATAGATTTAATTCCTACGTTTCTTTGTGCGACTTTTTAAGTAGCACAGCCCTAGACATACCGATTACTGATAGTGCCCGATTGAGTAAAGCTTTCACAAAGTAAGGATTTAGGAGTCAGTGGAATGTAGGTGACCAGAAAGAAACTTTAGTTGTTGTTGGTTTTTTTTAACCTGTAACGTTTTTACTGGAATAGTCTTTGGCTTCAGGTCACGTGGGAGAAATTTGTTTTTCTTTTAAAAATATATTTTTACATCTATAATTTTATAACAAATTTGCCAGATTTAAAAAACAACAATAGAACTAAAACTTAAAGTTGCCATTGTGAAGCCCTCACTTAATAAAAGTGCTTGTTGTAAGCTTCGTGGTTGGAAGAAGCCAAAGTGACATTATGTCTTGCAAATTGTGAAGCTGTAACATGCTGTAATCGCATTCCTATTAATGTCATAGAAGATTTCAAAGTTTATATTGAAACTTTGACAATCATTCATTGGTGAAGGAAATACACGAATATTAGGGAAAAAATTAGGCCTGCTTACTTATTTCAGCCATAATAGATTACATTTATAATTCGTTCTGTCTCTTCTGGCCTTAGGTAGGAATGTTGAAACATTTTATGGGTGTTTCCCAATTACTGATTCTACTGGTAGGGAGAAATCCTAACTTCATCATAAAAAAACTTGTTTTAAACTTAAAACTATCTAAGAGGGCAAAGATACGATAACGGTGCGAATATGACAGTAAATAGCCTGCCTGGTCGCAGGGCCGCCCTAACAATTGTGGGGCCCTAAGCGAAATGGATTGCGCGGGGCACAGTCTGCGTAGGGATAAGGATAATAAGTAAAAATTAAATACTTTGTATTAGAAAATTAATTCGTGTTTTCTTGAGCTTAGGGGTCCTAAACAGTGGATGCATATCCTATTATTAGCCTAACCAAGGTTAAATAACATTATAGTTTTATGTTCTTATTTGATTTATTAGCGGCCCCCGAAAGAGGGAAAGACGCTATTAGTTTTGTGTAAAACGTCGGTCCGTCTGTCCGTCCGTCCCGTTTCTAAAAGCGAAAAATCACATTTTAAAATCATTTATGCAAGCAGTTTTTTTTTCACAAAAATACACTTTTACAACTATTCACTATTAATAGCAAGAAATACTCGATGCTCTTTAGTAGGGGAGCTGACAATTTGCTATATTTTTAACATATTTATGCAAATGGTTTTAGACTTTTTGGTGAAAAATTATTTTTTTTTACATTTATTTTGCTACGTTATGTAAGTTCTGTCATACTAACTACTAAGTTTACCAAAAATAATGTTCATTTTTTTAAAGAGAAAAAAAAGCAATTTAGTATGCATATAAGTTGGACATAATTTAAAACAACAATTAAGATGTAGGTTTTCATATTACCTCGTGAACTGCAATGCGAGCCCCAATAGAGAGGATCGTTAACTGAAGGAATTATTATTATTATTTTTTTTTTACAAAAATGTTCTTTTTTTTTTTGAGGATTTGTTTAAGAGATTGACCCTTTACAAAGCAATTAGATCAATTAGATGCTCATCATAAGACATTCGTCAGGCCAGGTTCACATCTAACTTCACATTCACTTTCACCTATCCTTTGGTCTGCTGGACCGCTGGGGCACCACACAAGATCTGTCAACCTTCTTTCTCCATTGGTCTCTGTCAGGTATCTGGCAGTATCCTGTAAGGTTCGCTTGTCTCCGTGAAAGGCGAGACCTTCGCATGCGGCAGATCTATTTATTTCAAGACTAGTCGTATCTTCGATTGTGTTTCTGAGCACCATTCATTCGTAGATGACGAGTTCTACTGTCTCGTCCTCTGACAGTGTCGACATCTGGGATCGTGATTCTCTCGGATCCTAGCGAAGTAGACTCCTATCAAACAGTGTCCAGTGCGCAATTGTGCCCAAATTGCTTGATCCTTTTTGTCTTGCCGCCACCATTCGAATTTCCTGTTTGAGCATTTGAGAAATGTCCAGACTTCGTGCTACAATGGTCACAGCTTTTGTACCATTTGGACTTGATCCATTCACAAACGTTAAGTAGATAAACTATTCTATAGATCGCTTAGACAAAGCTAACATTTAGTTCATATGAGTCGCAACTTAGGAACTTATCTATTACATAGATCTATTCACGCATAAAATAGTAGAGTGGGCTTGTGGACACGATCACTTGATCTCCATTAAATAATACACAATTCAGCTCATTCATAAGATAGCGAATCTAATACTCTTGTCGCGGCTCTTCCTCGAAATGATTAGTGATGACCAGACATGAAATATTATTTATTAACTTGCCCAGCTAAGGACTATTACAAAATTCTGAAACGCAAGCTTACAGAAAAGAGGCACATCTCTAGAAAGCAACAATTGCAAGGATAGTCGCTCAAAAAACGTGTTTATCAGTTTCTTCGTTGACTTGATGCGCGCCAAAACATTTTTCGACCAGCAGCGATTCGCTAAAAAAAAAGAAGCATCGGTATATAGGTAAAGATGTTTATTTTTCAGAAGTTATTGATTACCATTATTCGGTCAATCTGGCAACCGGACGACGAAGGCGCTGGGGAAGCGCGTGCGATTCTTGCGTGAGTTGTTATATCTCCTAAAGGCACTAAAAGGGAACTTGCGGGATTTTTGCCACTCAAAGAACAAACGCGTGGAGCAGATAAAGCAAACTTTGTACTTCAGTGCTTCAACAAACATCTGATTCCATTAGTCTAATTGTCGTGATTTCAACAGACGAACAAAAAGATATGACACTGGCCAGAAACGGGTTTGTCACTATTTTGAAAGTAAAATTAATCACGAGATACCTCTTTAGCATTGTATAATTCACCAGGAAGAACATTTTCTGGATAAATTTACAAAGTGAGGAATTGGCGATTAGATAATGAACTCTAGTGTAGTGAAAGCTCTTTCCCATCGTCCAATTCAAGAGCTTCCAAAATTGAGGTAGTGAGCGACTGCTGCGTATCTGCTGCAGAACAAGTTTTGTTATTCATCGAAAACATTCCTTTTAAAATTAAAAGTATTTCTTTTTTGAGAAGAGTGCTCACTGTGCAGCACTAACCAACGATCTGTGGATCCAGAAATATTTGTTTCGTGCTCTCTATGTTACTTCTCAGTCGCAAGGTTCACGGTTAAGAAATTGTTTGTGGCGAATGTCAGAAGAAGTAATTTCATTCAAAAACAAAGTATTGCTTTTTGTCGACGATTTGAATGAGAAACTATTTAATTTATTGTTTTATACCTATTTGGAAATAATTATAGTATTGATATGAGCTATTTCAGAACAAAACTATTAAACACGAAGGGAGCTTGTCCCAGCAGTTTCAAAGACTCTAAAAACAACAAAGCGACATGAGCCTTTCTTTTACAAAAAAATTGAATACAGATTTTTTAATTGTAACACATTTTTTTTTCGCTTTTAATATTGATATTGGCCAGCTTTGGCATGCAGCTGCTGGATATAAATAAAAAAAAAAAGAAATAAAAAAAGAATGGTATTGGGACAACAAAATGTGAATCAAGTTTACATCTCTCTTGGTGAGCTTTGAAAGAGATTAGACATCGTTTTTTTTTTTTAGAGTGCCGAACCCCGGGCATGCTACCCTGCCTCATAGTGGCGCCCGGGTGGAAACGATCGTAGGAGGAAACGATTAGGCTAAAGGGTAGCAAAACAAGACTCCCGTGGAGGTGCCTAAAGGGGTGCGAGAGCATCCTCATTGCACAGGTCGGAGTTGTAAAAAAGCTCCCACAACCTTGTCACAATCCAGGTGCTGTTCCTCAAGGGGCCGTTACATAAATGGCGTGTCCCGCACAGTTAGCCTGGTATAGAAAAGGAAAATGGCGGGGGTCTTAGTGTACGCGGCCTCTTGCAACGAGTCTGACCCTCCCGCCAGACAGAACAGTGTACACTGTTCTCATTCAGGCCGGTGAGAGAGAGCTCTTGTTCCCTTTTGCTGGCCTAGAGTTCCAAGAGCCGAATGCTCAACCAGACAGTTTCAAGAAGAAGAAGAATAGTGCTGAACAGTTCACACAAATTAGTCTACGGTTTAGTAAAATACTTTGCTAAGTTTGCTCATCTATACTTCCGTATTCTATGCACCGGATACACCAAACACTTTGTTATGTATAGATTTAAGCGTGAACATCTGTAATAAAAATTCGACTATCTTCCTTTCCATCCTTTGATACATACATATACAATTGTGTTGGAGAGTTAATTCATTCGTTTTGTTGTGAAATTTTGTGGCACTAGATTGACCGTTGACAAAGTCCGGGATAAATGAACATTATAAGCATATTGTATGTACCGAGTTCTATGTCATGCATGCCCGTGGAATAGGAACTGTTTCATTTCTATTATAAGTAGCTGTCGTTACAGAAACTAATGACCACGACGGCAGTTTTCCCAGCGTACTTCCTGCTAGAGACTACGACCTTTTTTAACCCTCGCCTCTCTCCAGGGCCTCGTGACAGCCTCATTCTAGAGTTCGGGATCTCGCGGTGAGTCTGTATCCGCTGGGATTCTTCAGTACATTCCACTGGAATAGAGGTGTTTATAACTAGGCCCGCGGGCAGCATTGGGCCAAAGTAATTTTTATATGCGACCTTCTTCACAGAAGAGAAAGAAAGGAATGCAGTCTGTGATTCTTTATTCATGACCATCCTTTTCATATTTTAATGGCCTTCATACTTTATCTTACAGAAGCGTCGAATAAAATACATTTGAAAACTATTTTACAGATAAAAAATTAAATTACAAAAAAATGAAGACTGATGGATCCAAAAATGTTAGATATTAAACAAAAAAATATAAACATAAATAAGATTCTATTGTTTCATGTTAGTGCCGCAAAATTGATTCCTATCTTACCAAAATGTGTAGATCTAGATCATCTAGTGATAACTATTTTTTTTATTCAAAGAAATGATAGTCATAGATTTTATGTATTAATGGGAAATATATATAGATATAAATGTAATGTTAGTGGACGATATAGTGATAGCAGAGGATAATTATAGCAGAGGATAATAATAGCAGACGATAATGATAGCAGACGATATGGACAGCAAATGAAATGTTAGTGGACGTTATAGTGATAGCAGAAGATATAGTGATAGCAGAAGATATAGTGATAGCGGAAGATATAGTGATAGCAGATGATAGTGATTGCAGACCATATAGTGATAGAAGAAGTTATAATGATAGCAGACCATATAGTGATAGCAGAAGATATAGTGAAAGCAGGCCTTATAGTGATAGCAGACTATATAGTAATGATAGTCATTAGCAGACCGCCTAGTGATAGTGGGCGATATAGTGATAGCTGTATATAATGATATCAGACGATAAAGTGGTAGCAGATTATAGTGATTGCAGACGATTGTGATAGCAGACGATTGTGTGAATTTCAATTTCAAAATCACAAAAATGAAAAGAGTTGTCTTACTTTCCTTCATAATGTTTTTAAAAAGATGTTTTTTTTCTGACATTTTTTTTGTTTGTTTATCATTTTGTCAGGGAAGGGTGTAAAATTACTAGATTCTAATTAACTCAATATAAAAAAATGCTTAGAATATTTTTCTGTGAAAATGTATAGTTTTATGTGTAAAGTAGCAAGGGAGAGAGAGAGGGACAGAGAGAGAGAGAGAGAGAGAGGGAGAGAGAGAGACAGAGGGAGAGAGAGGGAGAGAGAGAGGGGGAGAGAGAGAGGGGGGAGAGAGAGAGGGGGGGGGGAGAGAGAGGGGAGGGGAAGGAGAGAAGAACAGTGACAGTAAAAGAAAGAAACAGAAGACGAGAAAGAGGAAGAAAGAGAAATGAAAATAAAAACAGGAAAGTCAGGGAGTGATGGACAGAAGGAAATAAATAGAAAGAGAGACAAGGAAAAATAATCAGGGAGGGCGAATAGAGACAATAGAGAAAAGAGAAAGAAGAACAGAGTGAGAGGTAGAGAGAAAGAAAGAGAAGGACAGACTATGAAAGATAGGAGAGTGGACAAGAGAAAGATAGAAAAGGTGAGGAAGGAGGAAAGAAAGAATGTAAGAGAGAGAGAGAAGAAGAGAGAAAACAAAAGATTGAGATTTTCTAGGTAAGTAATTTTACTATCTGATCTATGACGTAATTCTTATCTTATCTTATCTTATATAATGCAGACGTTACTTCAAAAAAGAAGTTGATTACGTCCTACGCATCATGCATTCAGTCATGAATGTTAAACAATGACTTAAATTCTGCCAAGTTACTGGTTTTCCTGGCTAGCTCATCTCATGCAACCCATTCCATACTCTAATAGCACTAGGGAAGAAGGAGTATTTGTACAAATTTGGCCTAGCATATGGAACGAGGAATGTGCCTTTATCTTTGTGTCTTTCTGGGTATGTTATTAAATTTTGTTTTTGTATTTGAAGATTATGGTGCAGTGTTTTATGTATAATTGCTACTTTACTTGTAAGTCTTCTATCCTGAAGGCTTTCAAAATTTAGTGATTTTACTAAAGGTGTTACTCTAGTCAAATGTGAATATTCGTTTGCTATGAATCTCACTGCTCTATTTTGTGTCTGTTCCAGTTTCCAGAGGATGCATATTCTATTATTGGCCTAACCAAGGTTAAATAACATTTTAGTTTTATGTTCTTATTTGATTTATAGAAATTTCTTTTATTAAACCCTAATGCTTTGTTTGATTTTTTGATAGCTTCATCAATATGGGGAGTCCATGACAGTTTTTCATGTATTATAACACCTAATTCAGTTTATTTTGTTTTGTATACATAGCTTCAATCAACTCTGTCTGTCTGTCTGTCTGTCACAATTTTTGTACACGTTACTTCCCCCCACTTCCTACTCTCGGATCAAGTTGAAACTTTGTGCAATTATTAATTATACCTAAATAAAAAGTATGAATCAATCAAAACAAATCAGCCATTTAATTAATTAGTGGTAATTAATTCATGTAGTTTGATATTGATTTAAGAAAATAAATATCAAAGTATTGATAAAGATAACTGTAAATTTTATTAAGTTTATTTTATTATCAACACATTTCCTGAAGTGAAGTCTACACTGCTAAGGCAGAGAAGTCTACACTGCTAAGGCAGAGAAGTCTACACTGCTAAGGCAGAGAAGTCTACACTGCTAAGGGAGAGAAGTCTACACTGCTAAGGCAGAGAAGTCTACACTGCTAAGGGAGAGAAGTCTACACTGCTAAGGCAGAGAAGTCTACACTGCTAAGGCAGAGAAGTCTACACTGCTAAGGCAGAGAAGTCTACACTGCTAAGGCAGAGAAGTCTACACTGCTAAGGCAGAGAAGTCTACACTGCTAAGGCAGAGAAGTCTACACTGCTAAGGGAGAGAAGTCTACACTGCTAAGGGAGAGAAGTTTACACTGCTAAGGGAGAGAAGTCTACATTGCTAAGGCAGAAAAGTCTACACTGCTAAGGGAGAGAAGTCTACACTGCTAAGGGAGAGAAGTTTACACTGCCTAGTTAGGGGAGATAAATCTACACATCATTGCAAAAGTTGATCAATTTGTCACACATAGAAATAATATTTCTTGGGAAAAAAAATAGCAATAGAGGAGATCAAATTGAAAGATGATGTCAGCGGCCTACGTGATTTAAATTGGAGGTGGTGAAGAGAGAGAGAGCGACAGAGAGAGACAGAGAGAGAGACAGACAGAGAGAGAGAGAGAGAGAGACAGACAGAAAAGAGGCCTCTCTGTGAACTGGACGACAGACAGTGCCCAGTAGTGAAATAAGATTCAATTGGAAAGTTTATCTTATGAAAAAGGCTTAAAGATTTGAACCGTGCAAAACTCACAGCTTTTTTTGCTATTAAAATAATAACGTTGAAGTCTTAACTATTATAAAATCTTCTTAGCATTAAGTAGGATTTTGAAAAGTTAACATTTCATCTTTTACTTAAACATCGCGTCGTTTTGTGCTGTTTTCGATATTCATTGTACACGTTTGATACGCTTCTTGAGATAGAAATAGATTAATACTTGATTGTTGAAGCCCCTAAATGAGCAGAGTACCGACCCTTAACGACATTACTGACCCTTCACTTTTACCTTCACCTGTTCCTTAGTGTTTTGGACTGTTGAGGTAGCACACATGATCCGTTGACTCTCTCCTTATTACTGTGTCTTTTTCGAGGATTAATCTCTTTCATTGACAGACCAGTCAATTTTTTTGATGCTTTCCCATCGCTTCTTTTGGCTTCCTCTCCTTCTGTTCCCTGGTACATTTCTCCTTAGGTCTTGACCAACCCTGTGTATTTCCCCTACTTCTGTTCCCTGGTACATTTCTCCTTAGGTCTTGACCAGCCCTGTGTATTTCCTCTCCTTCTGTTCCCTGGTACATTTCTCCTCAGGTCTTGACCAGCCCTGTGTATTTCCTCTCCTTCTGTTCCCTGGTACATTTCTCCTTAGGTCTTGACCAGCCCTGTGTATTTCCTCTCCTTCTGTTCCCTGGTACATTTCTCCTCAGGTCTTGACCAGCCTGTGTATTTCCTCTCCTTCTGTTCCCTGGTACATTTCTCCTTAGGTCTTGACCAGCCCTGTGTATTTCCTCTCCTTCTGTTCCCTGGTACATTTCTCCTCAGGTCTTGACCAGCCCTGTGTATTTCCTCTCCTTCTGTTCCCTGGTACATTTCTCCTCAGGTCTTGACCAGCCTGTGTATTTCCTCTCCTTCTGTTCCCTGGTACATTTCTCCTTAGGTCTTGACCAGCCCTGTGTATTTCCTCTCCTTCTGTTCCCTGGTACATTTCTCCTCAGGTCTTGACCAGCCCTGTGTATTTCCCCTCCTTCTGTTCCCTGGTACATTTCTCCTCAGGTCTTGACCAGCCTGTGTATTTCCTCTCCTTCTGTTCCCTGGTAAATTTCTCCTTAGGTCTTGACCAGCCCTGTGTATTTCCCCTCCTTCTGTTCTCTGGTACATTTCTCCTCAGGTCTTGACCAGCCTGTGTATTTCCTCTCCTTCTGTTCCCTGGTACATTTCTCCTCAGGTCTTGACCAGCCCTGTGTATTTCCTTTCCTTCTGTTCCCTGGTACATTTCTCCTTAGGTCTTGGCCAGCCCTGTGTATTTCCTCTCCTTTTGTTTCCTGGTACATTTCTCCTCAGGTCTTGACCAGCCCTGTGTATTTCCTCTACTTCTGTTCCCTGGTAAATTTCTCCTTAGGTCTTGACCAGCCCTGTGTATTTCCTCTCCTTCTGTTCCCTAGTGCATTTCTCCTTAGGTCTTGACCAGCCCTGTGTATTTCCTCTACTTCTGTTCCCTGGTACATTTCTCCTCAGGTCTTGACCAGCCCTGTGTATTTCCTCTCCTTCTGTACCATTTCCCTGGTACATGATTCAAACTCTCCTTGGAACTATTTCTGAAGAGCAAACTCCCCCCGAACATATGGGAGCCCTTAGCTATAGTTTATGCTGCTCATAGGTAGATCCATCAATGCTTAATAACCAGAGTACTGACCCTTAATGAGCAGAGTACTAACCCTTAATAAGCAGAGTTTTGACCCTTAATGAGTAGAGTACTAACCCTTAATGAATAGAGTACTGACCCTTAATGAGCAGAGTACTGACCCTTAATGAGCAGAGTACTAACCCTTAATGAGCAGAGTACTGACCCTTAATGAGCAGAGTACTGACCCTTAATGAGCAGAGTACTGACCCTTAATGAGCAGAGTACTAACCCTTATTGAGCCGAGTACTTATGGACTAAGTTGCGTTTCAGCCGACATGACATGCCACAGTCAACAAAAAAAAATGGATCTCTACGGCGAGTGACTGAAAGCCGTTCAACTGCCACCATTAAGTGCGCTTTTATCTTGCGACGGACTTCGATGAATTTAAATATCACGTGAGACACATACAAAAACAACAACCGGAGTCGCAAGAAAACGAAACAATTTCATTAGAGACCCTTTTTAGAACGTACTCTTTGACTTAATAGACTGTTTGGCTCTGACAACCAAGACAGAGACCAGAGATCATCGACATGAATAAGTTATTGTGACTATCAATAAATTACTTAGATATATACGTGGTGCTTTATAGACAAGCTTTTTAGTTAAATTTACATAAGAGAGACAGACATACCCATATGACTATCCGCCATAAAAAAAAAACAATAAAGGATAACCGAGTGTCAGGTCATGTACGCGTTAAGGTCTTCATGGTTTAAATTAATAAAATTTCATCAAACAAATTAAGTTTTGGAAGATAATCAGGCAACTGTAACGTACGCGTCAAGGTGGCTTTGTTGAGAAATTAGATGTTTACAATTCATTAGCTTCGAGCAAAAACTATAACTTGCTCAAACTGCTAAAAATAGATATAGGATTTCCATGGTACCAAAAATAGATTTCCTACAAAACAGTCCTAATAAGAAGCCCCACTTACTGCGATATAGTCATGACTCATGGCTGTGATGAATGATAACGTCTATAACAAGTTTACCATTTTTAGCAAGTAGTTATATAAGTAGTAATTATTTAAAATGAACTTTTAATAATTTCCTCCTCTACGTACTAGCCAATAGAATCATTTTATTTCAATTAAATTCACTTACATTATTAAGTCGCCTTTCTTTCATGAAACGGTCATGGTGACCGAGTGATAATACTCTTGGTTTCCGAAATAAGGGGCCATGAGTTCGGGTCCTTCTGAAGACTGGAATTTTGAATATTGATTTTTTTTATTTAAAAAGTATAAAAACGGTTGATCGTTAACCGTCGGCCATAGAAATAAATGAGCCTTACCATTGTTTGCCCCCTTATCTTTGTTAAATACAGACGTTTCTTCAAAAAAAAAATCTCGTTTCATGCTCTAATGGCACTAGGGAAAAAAGTGCACTTATACCAATTAGTCCTAGCCTATGGAATAAGAAACTTGCCTCGGACAGCAAGGAGGAGTTTAGTTCGGATGCAAGACCTCGCAAAAGAATCCCTTGGTATTACAATAACTAAAACTTTAACATCGCCATGTACGCAAAGTCATGTGCTTACAGTAACGGTTACCTCAGCAGCCACGTCAGAGTAAGCGTCAACATCCTCGACAAGAAATGGACGTGGAGAGTGGCTGGAGTCTTACTAATGAGGTGAGTTATGGCCCCTAGTGAAAACAAGAACAACAACCTGGTTTGTGGCACTGATAACATTCACTTGAAGTCTGCTAGCTTGAACAACACCCAGCCACTTGGAGTCCATGTACAAGGAAGTCATGGGACAGAAGGGGAATAGTTGGGGGTAAAGGGGGAACTCACTCAATGTTGCACAAGCTAAATGGAAAAAAAATCTACTGACACCTTGCTAATGAGTTATCAGTATGTCCCCCCCCCCTCCGGTCTCTTTCTTTTTAAACAAAGGAAGCGGTGAGCTAAATTAAAACGTTAAATACAAAATATAACCCCCTCCCCATAAAAACAAAGGGTTGCATTATCCATTATGTAACAATAAGTTTGGATCAGTCATTTGATTAACTTTGTAATAGATCTAGACCAGCAATAATTAATATGTGCGATTATAAATATTTGTACCAATGGTTTTTGTTGCACTATGTTCTTATGACTTGTCTGGGCCAGTTGGGACGGGAAGGGGGGAAGAAAGAACAAGGGTACCTGGTGGGGGGGGGGGAAGGGTATTATTTTTTGAGTTTTAAACCCCTACCAGATGTTTTTGCAGTTAAATCCCCCTCTTCTATAAAACAAAAAAAATGCAAACAACAATCCCCAAATTCCAACAGCACAGTTAAGGAAGATTTTGATTTTAAAACCCCCTCCAAAATTTACGATAAATCCCCTCTTTAATATAAAAAAAAAGCAAATTACACACTCAAAATTCTATGAGCTAGCAAGGGCGGGGAGTCTACAATAAACAATAAACGTCTTCCGAAAGGGTCAGAATGTAATAAAGATTAATTATGTACACACACACACACACACATATATATATATATAAGTGCACTTTTATATATATATGTATAATTTTATTTCCGCCGGGGGGGGGGGGGAAAGCGTGGGGGGAATCCCCCCAAGCCCCCCCCCCCCCGAAACAAAATCCTGGCTACGCCCATGGCATAGCATTACCATTAAAAAAATAATAATTGTCGAGTGCGACGGTACCGGGCCTCTAACGACTTCATTGCGCACTGTGGAAAAACACTTTTACAGGGAATATCACCCTTGTCACGGCTACAATCTGGCCCCCATCATGTGGTGTGAGCATCACTGATATTTGTTTACAAGTTCATCCAGGTTTATAGTTTAATATTTCATCGAGATTTATTGTTAGTTTAATATCTCGTCTAGTTTATTTTAAGGCCAATATCTCTTCTAGGTTGAATTTCTAACTTTAATATTCCCTCTAGAATGCAGATTATTTTCTAAGTAAAGTTCTGCAAATTTTTTAGAATGAAATTTTGTCTATTTAAATAAATAAATGTCAATATCACTATCATATACACACCTGTGACATAATGGGGAAATAACTATTTTTGATTACTTGATTACAGGAGTGATTCCCCTTACGTAGTTTATATAAGGGCATGTAGACCGTATTTAGTTGCCACTTGCTATTGAGTTACCAGCTTGACCACTGGACCTGTGTTGTAAATTGTATTTTTACTGTTAGTGGTCGTGTGTCTTGGGCTACTCGGAAGAAGTATTTCCTGCTCTGGAGATCTTTGTGTTGCATAAATTAGTTGAATTGTATACTTAGAGGTTATACCTAATAACCTAGGCCGTACAAGTAGGGACCAATGTACCTCTGGAAGAACGTGCCAGCACACCTTCAACACTGATCTGTTCATCTAAAATACCTAAATCTAGCTATAATTCTAATTGAATATTTTTAGCTATACCCACTAATAGGTAATGTTTATTGATCAAATTTTGCTATGTAGAATGGGTCGCTCTTTTAGAATCAATCCCCATTATTATGTAATCTGGGGTACTCTTACAAGCAACCTCATTTCAATATGTAACAACACCCTCCAGATAAGACGTCATTACTACACTATTGTCTATTGAAATGTAAGATTACTATAATTAGGTTTCCGGACTAGGCTGACTCCAGATGTGTACTACACACAACTTGGAAAAGGTTGAGCATTCTGTTTCCATCTGTTGAGAAATTCACTAAAAGGCTCGAACTGATGTAGTGAGGACACAACTAAGTGATACTTCGTCCACCAATACTCAAGTATGTTCTTCAGAGTGAAGTCATATTTGCAAACTAAAAGACTGGTCGACGTAACAGAGGTGCCCCACGGAAACGATTTAAAGACCAGCTTAGGTGCCAACTTGCTGTAACTGACATAAGCTGATCTAAGTATATATAATAATGTTGGTAATGTGGTGATACATCACATTCACATAATGTGGTTAAAGGTTCAGACCTTCTCGTAGTGCTTGGTCTTTACTCACCCGGTATGGGAAGGGTAATAACTATTAGAAATAAATATTCCAACTGCCTAATTCCATCTAATCAGAACAAAAAAAGTAAAAATAGTATATCCTAACCTTCAGCCTCAATGTCATACTAGGCAAGAGACAATATAAAATAGAATCTTCATCGGATTCTAAGTCGGAATATTTAAAATGGTTTATAGTTTATATGATCAAAACAAAACAAAAACAAAAAAAACCTATGTCGAAAGTCTCTTCTGTTTCTTCAACCTAGACTGATTCATCAAATCAATCGTTCCCTGTTCATCCTAAAAAGACGAGCACGAGAATGAATACAAAACGTGATCTGCCTGATGTCATCTTGATCAAGTCAGAACTGTTGGGATTAGGGCTATCAATGATAAAAAAAAAACGAGTCCACATTGCTTCAGACTTGTTACTAATGTATCACCTGTGGCTATGTTTGCTAGTTTGTTGTCTTTTTGGAAGTGGAGTGTCTCATAAATAACTCAAGAGCCACACCTTTTAATGCCATGGTTGGTTTTTTTTTTTTTTTGGAATTCGTTTTCAGTACATCTGAAATTGTTTATTAGAATGCTGTTTTACCGAGACAATTCGTTGTAGCAGGCCTGAACACTGACCTGAAACGTCACATTCTGCGGGCAGTTTAGACCAATAGTTCGTTTACCAACAGCAAATTAAATCATTTTCTAACCAAAAGTAAAAGTTCCTCGCTGCCAATGTGAAGTTACTGTGGACAGCATGCAACATGCGACCATCAGATAAAACTCACACTCACACACACACTCATACACACACACACAATTAACAAGGTCAACTCTTTAATGAAACAGACGTTGTTGCAGATAGAAATCTTTTTAAAACATTTCTAGGTCAGTTGCAGTCAGGCAAAATCATTTTTTAAAAAAAGAATTTAGTTGTTTCTATTTGGGACACACAGAAAAAAAAAAAGACAGACATAAAGGGGAAACTAAAAAGAAAGTGATTGAACGATTTCAACAGATTTGGGGGATGGGCGGGGGCCCGGGGAGGGGGGGCGAAACATTGCTTGTTTTTTTTTTCTTGATTGTCATGTGCATCCATTTTTCTTTTTTTTTTTTAATTTAATAAATTTTCCTTTTCGACAGGGAAAAAAAATAAAATAACTAATCTAATCCAAGTAATGAGCCATCTTTGTGTCTTCTTGTTTTGAAAAATGTGGTGAACATACAATATGATAATGAAAAAATAATGAAAGGAACAACAAAGGTCATTTCTAAATTTATACCAAATGTCCAGTCAGCATCCAGACTGTACAATTAAATAGCATTTTAAGTTGAAAGCAAGAGGCTTACTCATGGTCCCTCTAGACAAAGGTTATATAAGAATAGACATAACAGCCTTAGCGCCACATCCAAGAGTTTTCTAAAACTCCACAAGCTGGAAGTTTTAAAGTAAAAGCGAAATGACCAGGAAATAACTGACCGTGAGACGTTTCAATTAGTGGGCTCCTGCTGAGGTCTGACTGTCGGTTTCAATGGACTTGAGCAAGGCATTGTTATGGACTTTAACCCTTTACATTCTGATCAAGTCATTATTGTCATTCACATGCTATTTCATTTAACTTGCCACTACTTTTGACTTAAATTTCACGCAAACTCAAAAGTTTCATAATTTTAAAAGTAGGTGATATCAGTCAAGTTCTATTTGCCGAATTTAAAAGGTGCACAGTTTTATGTCGGAAAATCTAACAAGTGTATTATTAGCGTATGGATTGTAATCAAGATTTACCACTTTTTGTGCCCCATTTCCCCACATGCCTATAAAAGAAGTTGTACCAGAATGCTCAGGGTATAGGAGCATGGGCGAAGAAACTATATAATAACAATACTACTGTTACTAACTAACTACTGTTACTAACTAACTACTGTTACTAACTAACTACTGTTACTAACTAACTACTGTTACTAACTAACTACTGTTACTAACTAACTACTGTTACTAACTAACTACTGTTACTAACTAACTACTGTTACTAACTAACTACTGTTACTAACTAACTACTGTTACTAACTAACTACTGTTACTAACTAACCACTGTTACTAACTAACCACTGTTACTAACTAACTACTGTTACTAACTAACTACTGTTACTAACTAACTACTGTCACTAACTAACTACTGTTACTAACTAACTACTGTTACTAACTAACTACTGTTACTAACTAACTACTGTTGCTAACTAACTACTGTTACTAACTAACTACTGTTACTAACTAACTACTGTCACTAACAACTACTGTTACTAACTAACTACTGTCACTAACTAACTACTGTTACAAACTAACTACTGTCACTAACTAACTACTGTCACTAACTTACTACTGTCACTAACTAACTACTGTCACTAACTAACTACTGTTACTAACTAACTACTGTTACTAACTAACTACTGTTACTAACTAACTACTGTTACTAACTAACTACTGTTACTAACTAACTACTGTTACTAACTAACTACTGTTACTAACTAACTACTGTTACTAACTAACTACTGTTACTAACTAACTACTGTTACTAACTAACTACTGTTACAAACTAACTACTGTCACTAACTAACTACTGCCACTAACTAACTACTGTCACTAACTAACTACTGTCACTAACTAACTACTGTCACTAACTAACTACTGTCACTAACTAACTACTGTTACTAACTAACTACTGTTACTAACTAACTACTGTTACTAACTAACTACTGTTACTAACTAACTACTGTTACTAACTAACTACTGTTACTAACTAACTACTGTTACAAACTAACTACTGTCACTAACTAACTACTGTTACAAACTAACTACTGTCACTAACTAACTACTGTCACTAACTTACTACTGTCACTAACTAACTACTGTTACTAACTAACTACTGTTACTAACTAACTTCTGTTACTAACTAACTACTGTTACTAACTAACTTCTGTTACTAACTAACTACTGTTACTAACTAACTACTGTTACTAACTAACTACTGTTACTAACTAACTACTGTTACTAACTAACCACTGTTACTAACTAACCACTGTTACTAACTAAATACTGTTACTAACTAACTACTGTTACTAACTAACTACTGTTACCAACTAACTACTGTTACCAACTAACCACTGTTACTAACTAACTACTGTTACTAACTAATTATTGTTACTAACTAACTACTGTTACTAACTAACTACTGTCACTAACTAACTACTGTTGCTAACTAATTACTGTTACCAACTAACTACTGTTACTAACTAACTACTGTCACTAACTAACTACTGTTACAAACTAACTACTGTCACTAACTAACTACTGTTACAAACTAACTACTGTCACTAACTAACTACTGTCACTAACTTACTACTGTCACTAACTAACTACTGTCACTAACTAACTACTGTTACTAACTAACTACTGTTACTAACTAACTACTGTTACTAACTAACTACTGTTACTAACTAACTACTGTTACTAACTAACTACTGTTACTAACTAACTACTGTTACTAACTAACTACTGTTACTAACTAACTACTGTTACTAACTAACTACTGTTACTAACTAACTACTGTTACAAACTAACTACTGTCACTAACTAACTACTGCCACTAACTTACTACTGTCACTAACTAACTACTGTCACTAACTAACTACTGTCACTAACTAACTACTGTCACTAACTAACTACTGTCACTAACTAACTACTGTTACAAACTAACTACTGTCACTAACTAACTACTGTCACTAACTAACTACTGTTACTAACTAACTACTGTTACTAACTAACTACTGTTACTAACTAACTACTGTTACTAACTAACTACTGTTACTAACTAACTACTGTTACTAACTAACTACTGTTACTAACTAATTACTGTTATTAACTAACTACTGTTACCAACTAACTACTGTCACTAACTAACTACTGTTACTAACTAACTACTGTCACTAACTAACTACTGTTACTAACTAACTACTGTTACTAACTAACTACTGTCACTAACTAACTACTGTTACTAACTAACTACTGTCACTAACTAACTACTGTCACTAACTAACTACTGTTACTAACTAACTACTGTTACTAACTAACTACTGTTACTAACTAACTACTGTTACTAACTAACTACTGTCACGAACTAACTACTGTCACTAACTAACTACTGTCACTAACTAACTACTGTTACTAACTAACTACTGTTACTAACTAACTACTGTTACTAACTAACTACTGTTACTAACTAACTACTGTTACTAACAAACTACTGTTACAAACTAACTACTGTCACTAACTTACTACTGTCACTAACTTACTACTGTCACTAACTAACTACTGTCACTAACTAACTACTGTCACTAACTAACTACTGTCACTAACTAACTACTGTTACTAACTAACTTCTGTTACTAACTAACTACTGTTACTAACTAACTACTGTTACTAACTAACTACTGTTACTAACTAACTACTGTTACTAACTAACTACTGTTACTAACTAACTTCTGTTACTAACTAACTACTGTTACTAACTAACTACTGTTACTAACTAACTACTGTTACAAACTAACTACTGTCACTAACTAACTACTGTCACTAACTTACTACTGTCACTAACTAACTACTGTCACTAACTAACTACTGTCACTAACTAACTACTGTTACTAACTAACTACTGTTACTAACTAACTTCTGTTACTAACTCACTACTGTTACTAACTAACTACTGTTACTAACTAACTACTGTTACTAACTAACTACTGTTACTAACTAACCACTGTTACTAACTAACCACTGTTACTAACTAAATACTGTTACTAACTAAATACTGTTACTAACTAACTACTGTTACTAACTAACTACTGTTATTAACTAACTACTGTTACCAACTAACTACTGTTACTAACTAACTACTGTTACTAACTAACTACTGTTACTAACTAACTACTGTTACTAACTAACTACTGTTATTAACTAACTACTGTCGCTAACTAACTACTGTTACTAACTAACTACTGTTACTAACTAACTACTGTTACCAACTAACTACTGTTACCAACTAACTACTGTTACTAACTAACTACTGTCACTAACTAACTACTGTCACTAACTAACTACTGTCACTAACTAACTACTGTCACTAACTAACTACTGTCACTAACTAACTACTGTCACTAACTTACTACTGTCACTAACTAACTACTGTCACTAACTAACTACTGTTACTAACTAACTACTGTTACTAACTAACTACTGTTACTAACTAACTACTGTTACTAACTAACTACTGTTACTAACTAACTACTGTTACTAACTAACTACTGTTACTAACTAACTACTGTTACTAACTAACCACTGTTACTAACTAACCACTGTTACTAACTAACTACTGTTACTAACTAACTACTGTTACTAACTAACTACTGTTACTAACTAACTACTGTTATTAACTAACTACTGTTACCAACTAACTACTGTCACTAACTAACTACTGTTACTAACTAACTACTGTCACTAACTAACTACTGTTACTAACTTACTACTGTTACTAACTAACTACTGTCACTAACTAACTACTGTTACTAACTAACTACTGTTACTAACTAACTACTGTTACTAACTAACTACTGTTACTAACTAACTACTGTTACTAACTAACTACTGTTACTAACTAACTACTGTCACTAACTAACTACTGTCACTAACAAACTACTGTTACTAACTAACTACTGTTACTAACTAACTACTGTTACTAACTAACTACTGTTACTAACTAACTACTGTTACTAACTAACTACTGTTACTAACTAACTACTGTTACTAACTAACTACTGTCACTAACTTACTACTGTCACTAACTAACTACTGTCACTAACTAACTACTGTTACTAACTAACTACTGTCACTAACTAACTACTGTTACTAACTAACTACTGTTACAAACTAACTACTGTCACTAACTAACTACTGTCACTAACTAACTACTGTCACTAACTAACTACTGTCACTAACTAACTACTGTTACTAACTAACTACTGTTACTAACTAACTACTGTTACTAACTAACTACTGTTACTAACTAACTACTGTTACTAACTAACTACTGTTACTAACTAACTACTGTTACTAACTAACTACTGTTACTAACTAACTACTGTTACTAACTAACCACTGTTACTAACTAACCACTGTTACTAACTAACCACTGTTACTAACTAACTACTGTTACTAACTAACTACTGTTACTAACTAACTACTGTTACTAACTAACTACTGTTATTAACTAACTACTGTTACCAACTAACTACTGTCACTAACTAACTACTATTACTAACTAACTACTGTCACTAACTAACTACTGTTACTAACTAACTACTGTTACTAACTAACTACTGTTACTAACTAACTACTGTCACTAACTAACTACTGTTACTAACTAACTACTGTTACTAACTAACTACTGTTACTAACTAACTACTGTCACTAACTAACTACTGTCACTAACTTACTACTGTCACTAACTAACTACTGTCACTAACTAACTACTGTTACTAACTAACTACTGTCACTAACTAACTACTGTTACTAACTAACTACTGTTACAAACTAACTACTGTCACTAACTAACTACTGTCACTAACTAACTACTGTCACTAACTAACTACTGTCACTAACTAACTACTGTTACTAACTAACTACTGTTACTAACTAACTACTGTTACTAACTAACTACTGTTACTAACTAACTACTGTTACTAACTAACTACTGTTACTAACTAACCACTGTTACTAACTAACTACTGTTACTAACTAACTACTGTTACTAACTAACTACTGTTACTAACTAACTACTGTTATTAACTAACTACTGTTACCAACTAACTACTGTCACTAACTAACTACTATTACTAACTAACTACTGTCACTAACTAACTACTGTTACTAACTAACTACTGTTACTAACTAACTACTGTTACTAACTAACTACTGTCACTAACTAACTACTGTTACTAACTAACTACTGTTACTAACTAACTACTGTTACTAACTAACTACTGTTACTAACTAACTACTGTCACTAACTAACTACTGTCACTAACTAACTACTGTCACTAACTAACTACTGTCACTAACTAACTACTGTTACTAACTAACTTCTGTTACTAACTAACTACTGTTACTAACTAACTACTGTTACTAACTAACTACTGTTACTAACTAACTACTGTTACTAACTAACTACTGTTACTAACTAACTTCTGTTACTAACTAACTACTGTTACTAACTAACTACTGTTACTAACTAACTACTGTTACAAACTAACTACTGTCACTAACTAACTACTGTCACTAACTTACTACTGTCACTAACTAACTACTGTCACTAACTAACTACTGTCACTAACTAACTACTGTTACTAACTAACTACTGTTACTAACTAACTTCTGTTACTAACTCACTACTGTTACTAACTAACTACTGTTACTAACTAACTACTGTTACTAACTAACTACTGTTACTAACTAACCACTGTTACTAACTAACCACTGTTACTAACTAAATACTGTTACTAACTAAATACTGTTACTAACTAACTACTGTTACTAACTAACTACTGTTATTAACTAACTACTGTTACCAACTAACTACTGTTACTAACTAACTACTGTTACTAACTAACTACTGTTACTAACTAACTACTGTTACTAACTAACTACTGTTATTAACTAACTACTGTCGCTAACTAACTACTGTTACTAACTAACTACTGTTACTAACTAACTACTGTTGCTAACTAACTACTGTTACCAACTAACTACTGTTACTAACTAACTACTGTCACTAACTAACTACTGTTACTAACTAACTACTGTCACTAACTAACTACTGTTACAAACTAACTACTGTCACTAACTAACTACTGTCACTAACTTACTACTGTCACTAACTAACTACTGTCACTAACTAACTACTGTTACTAACTAACTACTGTTACTAACTAACTACTGTTACTAACTAACTACTGTTACTAACTAACTACTGTTACTAACTAACTACTGTTACTAACTAACTACTGTTACTAACTAACTACTGTTACTAACTAACCACTGTTACTAACTAACCACTGTTACTAACTAACTACTGTTACTAACTAACTACTGTTACTAACTAACTACTGTTACTAACTAACTACTGTTATTAACTAACTACTGTTACCAACTAACTACTGTCACTAACTAACTACTGTTACTAACTAACTACTGTTACTAACTTACTACTGTTACTAACTAACTACTGTCACTAACTAACTACTGTTACTAACTAACTACTGTTACTAACTAACTACTGTTACTCAGTAACTACTGTTACTAACTAACTACTGTTACTAACTAACTACTGTTACTAACTAACTACTGTTACTAACTAACCACTGTTACTAACTAACCACTGTTACTAACTAACTACTGTTACTAACTAACTACTGTTACTAACTAACTACTGTTACTAACTAACTACTGTTATTAACTAACTACTGTTACCAACTAACTACTGTCACTAACTAACTACTGTTACTAACTAACTACTGTCACTAACTAACTACTGTTACTAACTTACTACTGTTACTAACTAACTACTGTCACTAACTAACTACTGTCACTAACTAACTACTGTTACTAACTAACTACTGTTACTAACTAACTACTGTTACTAACTAACTACTGTTACTAACTAACTACTGTTACTAACTAACTACTGTTACTAACTAACTACTGTCACTAACTAACTACTGTCACTAACAAACTACTGTTACTAACTAACTACTGTTACTAACTAACTACTGTTACTAACTAACTACTGTTACTAACTAACTACTGTTACTAACTAACTACTGTTACTAACTAACTACTGTTACTAACTAACTACTGTTACTAACTAACTACTGTTACTAACTAACTACTGTCACTAACTTACTACTGTCACTAACTAACTACTGTCACTAACTAACTACTGTTACTAACTAACTACTGTCACTAACTAACTACTGTTACTAACTAACTACTGTTACAAACTAACTACTGTCACTAACTAACTACTGTCACTAACTAACTACTGTCACTAACTAACTACTGTCACTAACTAACTACTGTTACTAACTAACTACTGTTACTAACTAACTACTGTTACTAACTAACTACTGTTACTAACTAACTACTGTTACTAACTAACTACTGTTACTAACTAACTACTGTTACTAACTAACTACTGTTACTAACTAACCACTGTTACTAACTAACTACTGTTACTAACTAACTACTGTTACTAACTAACTACTGTTACTAACTAACTACTGTTACTAACTAACTACTGTTATTAACTAACTACTGTTACCAACTAACTACTGTCACTAACTAACTACTATTACTAACTAACTACTGTCACTAACTAACTACTGTTACTAACTAACTACTGTTACTAACTAACTACTGTTACTAACTAACTACTGTCACTAACTAACTACTGTTACTAACTAACTACTGTTACTAACTAACTACTGTTACTAACTAACTACTGTTACTAACTAACTACTGTCACTAACTTACTACTGTCACTAACTAACTACTGTCACTAACTAACTACTGTTACTAACTAACTACTGTCACTAACTAACTACTGTTACTAACTAACTACTGTTACAAACTAACTACTGTCACTAACTAACTACTGTCACTAACTAACTACTGTCACTAACTAACTACTGTCACTAACTAACTACTGTTACTAACTAACTACTGTTACTAACTAACTACTGTTACTAACTAACTACTGTTACTAACTAACTACTGTTACTAACTAACTACTGTTACTAACTAACTACTGTTACTAACTAACTACTGTTACTAACTAACCACTGTTACTAACTAACCACTGTTACTAACTAACTACTGTTACTAACTAACTACTGTTACTAACTAACTACTGTTACTAACTAACTACTGTTATTAACTAACTACTGTTACCAACTAACTACTGTCACTAACTAACTACTATTACTAACTAACTACTGTCACTAACTAACTACTGTTACTAACTAACTACTGTTACTAACTAACTACTGTTACTAACTAACTACTGTCACTAACTAACTACTGTTACTAACTAACTACTGTTACTAACTAACTACTGTTACTAACTAACTACTGTTACTAACTAACTACTGTCACTAACTAACTACTGTCACTAACTAACTACTGTCACTAACTAACTACTGTCACTAACTAACTACTGTTACTAACTAACTTCTGTTACTAACTAACTACTGTTACTAACTAACTACTGTTACTAACTAACTACTGTTACTAACTAACTACTGTTACTAACTAACTACTGTTACTAACTAACTTCTGTTACTAACTAACTACTGTTACTAACTAACTACTGTTACTAACTAACTACTGTTACAAACTAACTACTGTCACTAACTAACTACTGTCACTAACTTACTACTGTCACTAACTAACTACTGTCACTAACTAACTACTGTCACTAACTAACTACTGTTACTAACTAACTACTGTTACTAACTAACTTCTGTTACTAACTCACTACTGTTACTAACTAACTACTGTTACTAACTAACTACTGTTACTAACTAACTACTGTTACTAACTAACCACTGTTACTAACTAACCACTGTTACTAACTAAATACTGTTACTAACTAAATACTGTTACTAACTAACTACTGTTACTAACTAACTACTGTTATTAACTAACTACTGTTACCAACTAACTACTGTTACTAACTAACTACTGTTACTAACTAACTACTGTTACTAACTAACTACTGTTACTAACTAACTACTGTTATTAACTAACTACTGTCGCTAACTAACTACTGTTACTAACTAACTACTGTTACTAACTAACTACTGTTGCTAACTAACTACTGTTGCCAACTAACTACTGTTACTAACTAACTACTGTCACTAACTAACTACTGTTACTAACTAACTACTGTCACTAACTAACTACTGTTACAAACTAACTACTGTCACTAACTAACTACTGTCACTAACTTACTACTGTCACTAACTAACTACTGTCACTAACTAACTACTGTTACTAACTAACTACTGTTACTAACTAACTACTGTTACTAACTAACTACTGTTACTAACTAACTACTGTTACTAACTAACTACTGTTACTAACTAACTACTGTTACTAACTAACTACTGTTACTAACTAACCACTGTTACTAACTAACCACTGTTACTAACTAACTACTGTTACTAACTAACTACTGTTACTAACTAACTACTGTTACTAACTAACTACTGTTATTAACTAACTACTGTTACCAACTAACTACTGTCACTAACTAACTACTGTTACTAACTAACTACTGTCACTAACTAACTACTGTTACTAACTTACTACTGTTACTAACTAACTACTGTCACTAACTAACTACTGTCACTAACTAACTACTGTTACTAACTAACTACTGTTACTAACTAACTACTGTTACTAACTAACTACTGTTACTAACTAACTACTGTTACTAACTAACTACTGTTACTAACTAACTACTGTCACTAACTAACTACTGTCACTAACAAACTACTGTTACTAACTAACTACTGTTACTAACTAACTACTGTTACTAACTAACTACTGTTACTAACTAACTACTGTTACTAACTAACTACTGTTACTAACTAACTACTGTTACTAACTAACTACTGTCACTAACTTACTACTGTCACTAACTAACTACTGTCACTAACTAACTACTGTTACTAACTAACTACTGTCACTAACTAACTACTGTTACTAACTAACTACTGTTACAAACTAACTACTGTCACTAACTAACTACTGTCACTAACTAACTACTGTCACTAACTAACTACTGTCACTAACTAACTACTGTTACTAACTAACTACTGTTACTAACTAACTACTGTTACTAACTAACTACTGTTACTAACTAACTACTGTTACTAACTAACTACTGTTACTAACTAACTACTGTTACTAACTAACTACTGTTACTAACTAACCACTGTTACTAACTAACCACTGTTACTAACTAACTACTGTTACTAACTAACTACTGTTACTAACTAACTACTGTTACTAACTAACTACTGTTATTAACTAACTACTGTTACCAACTAACTACTGTCACTAACTAACTACTATTACTAACTAACTACTGTCACTAACTAACTACTGTTACTAACTAACTACTGTTACTAACTAACTACTGTTACTAACTAACTACTGTCACTAACTAACTACTGTTACTAACTAACTACTGTTACTAACTAACTACTGTTACTAACTAACTACTGTTACTAACTAACTACTGTCACTAACTAACTACTGTCACTAACTAACTACTGTCACTAACTAACTACTGTCACTAACTAACTACTGTTACTAACTAACTACTGTTACTAACTAACTACTGTTACTAACTAACTACTGTTACTAACTAACTACTGTTACTAACTAACTACTGTCACTAACTTACTACTGTCACTAACTAACTACTGTCACTAACTAACTACTGTTACTAACTAACTACTGTCACTAACTAACTACTGTTACTAACTAACTACTGTTACTAACTAACTACTGTTACTAACTAACTACTGTTACTAACTAACTACTGCTTAAAATAGTACACAAGAAATATAGTTCAAAAAACTTGTATACTTTATACTACAGGACACATTTACATCATACTATTGGACACATTTACATCATACTACAGGACACATTTACATCATACTATAGGACACATATACATCATACTATAGGACATATTTACATTATACGACAGGACACATTTAACTACACCTTAAGACACATATAATAAATACTATTAGAGACATTTACACTTGACTCCTAATTCTAAGACATTACAACACATTATAAACAACAGGCTTAAAGTATACATCTCTCTAGGCTCCCATTACACTATTCCAATGGAGAAAAAAAACTATTCAAATAATGTATACCAGAAAAAAAATATATATGTGTAGTTTTTACGCAAATTATATGGCCCGCACATAACATGCAATAGCAATTAATTTTGTAACAAGTCATTCCATTTTCAGATTTAATGATATATTAGTTATATTGCATAATTTTCTGTTTAACTTCACATAAGTTTTACTTGTTGGCCAAAAATGTCCACAATAGTGATGAAAATTAAATTAAAACCAGTATCTATAAAATATCCAGATATAATGACGACACATTGGCTGGCTACTTAAAAGCCGAAGAAGGAAAAAGGTTTAGAAAATATTTCTTGTCAGCTCAGGTTGTAAATCTCATCCTCCATTCTCCTCAAGACAGACCTCTGCCACTTCGTCTTTGTTGCTAGGATGATTGGTCATTATTTTATTGCTACTTCTAGTGCTGTGTGTAGGCGGGGTGTGTGGGGGTGAAGGGGTGAAGGGGTGAAGGGGTGTGAGTTGGAGACTGTGTGTGACTGAGAGAGAAAGAGAGAGAGAAAGAGAGAGAGAAAGAGAGAGAAAGAGAGAGAGAAAGAGAGAGAGAAAGAGAGAGAGAAAGAGAGATTTCGTGGGTGTGTCGGTGTTTGTGTGCATCTTAAAATCTTCAGAAAGTGGAAGGATCGAACAGATCTCTTGATTTGCATAATAAGCACCTCCCCTTTAACTGCCCATCTTGACGGTATCACACGATCATTGTTTCCGAGACAGGATCTCAACGACAGTATCATTTTTTGTGTTCTGCTTTATCGTTTAGTGCAGGTTTTTAAGAAGAGCTTCTTTCAGTGGAAGCTGTGTAATAGTTTCGTTTTGGATTGGGTTCTAGTACAAGAACAAAGGATTGTCAAGAAACGTAGTTACAGAATAGAAAGCAATTATCTATCTATCTATCTATCTATCTATCTATCTATCTATCTATCTATCTATCTATCTATCTGATTGTCTATCTATCTGTCTGTAAATCTGTATATCTATCTATCTATCTATCTATCTATCTATCTATCTATCTATCTATCTATCTATCTATCTGTTTGTCTATCTATCTGACTGTCTGTATATCTGTCTATCTATCTATCTATCTATCTATCTATCTATCTATCTATCTATCTATCTATCTAAGGTGACCGGACGTCCCGACTTAAGCGTGGCAGTCCCGCCTTGGACCGTCTGTCACGCTTTTCATAAAATGTTCGTCGGCTGTTGTCCCGCTTTCATAAAAAAAAAGCTGATCAATGTCACGCTTTTATTTTAAAATCATTCTTAATCTAGTAATCTGCAAGCAATGAAGCAGGTTAGTGAGGCTCAGTTTGAGCACACAGTAAACTGAAGTTGTTTCCCCTGATATCATTCTTTGTGGCGCCCCCCCCCCCCCCTGGAAATGTTTTGAAGGGAAAACAAAAGCAGACTCGTCGATTTAGACATTTTTTTAAATATGGCAGAATTTTAGCTCTAGAAAGACCAATAGGTTTGTTCTGAAGCATTCGACTATTTAAATTTAAATGTGGGATGTGTGGCCGAGAGGCTAAGTACGTTACCTATGAAGGATCTCGAGGTTCGACACCTGACTCGAGCAGAGTTGTGTTTACTGAGCGCTTAAAGGCAGCACTGAAATTTGCTCCCAGATACCCCCAAAAGAGTTTGGACCAAAGCGCTCTGAGAATGCTATAAGTATGAAGGTAGCGCTATATAAAAGCTATTTTAAAATATATATATCATGCTTGAAATCATTATTTTCTTAAGAGAGGTGTCACAGGGTAACTAAAAGCTTCTTTGAAAATCCGTTTGCAGATATGTGTGCAGCATTTGCTACACAACATTGCGGCAATATTCCATGCAGTAGTTCTGTTTGTTGAGGGACAGAATGTCAGTGCTCTTGAAGGATCTTCTGCAACTGAGTAATTGGTTCCGAAATGCTCGAAAAGAAGCATGCAAACTTGAAAAGGTTCCTCACGCCTGCTACTTTCTATGTGGTTGACGCGAGCGCTAGTAAAAGTAATGTAGCAGCGACAATCGTAAAATTGAACGAAAATTGTGTCGAGTGTTTCAGGGAGAAAAAAAAAGGCCTATAGAGATCGCGCTTAAAGATACATTTCTTTTGGAAAACCTAAAATTATGTCACATATTGTGTTAATAGGTCTACATTTTGTGTATATATGTTGAAATATTGACTGACACAATTCTAAGCCTGATCTTTATACGCCCTATGATCAACATGCGTCCCGCTTTCATTTCCCAAATATCTGGTCTGGTCACCTTAACCTATCAAACTTCCTACCTCTCACTTCCCTCTCTCTTTCTCTCTCTCTCTCTCTCTCTCTCTCTCTCGCTCGCTCGCTCTCCTTATATATATATATATATATATATATATATATATATATATATATATATATATATATATATACGGATAGATAGATAGATAGATAGATAGATAGAAAGATAGATAGATAGATAGATAGATAGAAAGATAGATAGATAGATAGATAGATAGATAGATAGATAGATAGATAGATAGATAGATAGATCATTTCTTCTTAAGCCTCTTATAAATTACAGACGTTTCTTCAGTAAAGAAGAGTAGTTTCGTCCTAAGTATCCATGGCCTCATCTTTCAGCTAACATATTTGTCTACAATCAAACTACACAGTTGACCAAGGAAGCATACATATTGCTTCATTATTAAGCTTATATGATTATTTCATATCTACACCTTATTTAGTAAACACCCAGAGCTTTGGCCCTCAGACATTTCAGGAAACTATCAGATGAAAGGAAAAAATTCAAACACTTTTTTTGTGTGACAACTGAGATTCAAGTTATCATTTTGTCAGACTCACTTCCTATCTGATTTTCTTCTTTCCAGATGTCGTAATAGGGAAAATAAAAAGACGTAATAAAATGGCGATGTTTTTTTTCCACATTACAATTTTATAATTGACAGTTTTCATTATTTGCATTATTACTCAAGAGCCGGTATTTAGATGTGATTTCTGAGTGCTGGTACGTGGTGGAAGAACGAAAGATGTAGCACGAAAGTAGGCCCATTTGACCAGTGTTTCTCCAAGTGGGGTGACTTTGGAGAGGGTACGCGTTGCACATCATTAACTATGCTGACTTTTTAAATACCTATTTATTATTTTCTGTTAATAATTTAAGGGGGGGGGGGGACGAGGGGTTCTCAGCATTACAAAAATTATAAAAGGGATACACATAGTTCAAAAGTTTGAGAAACACTGAATTGTAGACAGATAGACAACACTAGTTTATGTTAAATTAATGCAGACACATGTTGTTTTTAACATGTTCCCACTCTAACGCCGAAGTGGAGCTTATGCTCCATCAGTACACCAGTCAAGTCTTGCAGACATTTTCTGTTGCAATATATAATCTGTCACCCGTAAACTGTGTAGTGTTCACTTGACTTTCTCAAGGGATATGTTCCAAGACAGCCAGTGAATCTCAAACTTCCTCGAAGTGTAGTCTCGTTATTTTATTTCATATTCGTACATTTTTTTTACAAAGCTTAAATCAACTCACTCTGTTAGCGGAAATTTTGCACCATTATTTCTTTTACTTGTCAACACAAGAATCAACAAAAACTTTTTAACCTATTAGGTAATTAATTATTGATAATTAAGTATTTTGTTTTGTATCTCGAACAAGGGAAAGAAATTGTACTTGATTGAAGTGGTGATATCAGTCCCCGTAGAGATATCCATTTATGGTTCGAGATGACCGCATTCCTTGTATGCACCATGTGACCCGGGAAAGGATTTGTATCCCGTAGCTCTTCACCAACCCCTCTGTCTGGAGTCCCCCCTGCGACTAGATGATCATTTATTCACGTACGCCTGATCGTAGGACACAGAACCTTGAGCCAACGACATGAGTTCCTCCTGTCATGCGAGGCGGAGTCGAAGCCCACGGGGGGGGCCCTCCATATACTGTCCCACTGACCCCGTGGGGGAACCATCACCACTCGTATGGTCCCCGTTGGAGGACAAAGCAATGAGGGTCTTGGACTGGTTAGCAAGCCTTTCTCACATCCCCACCAAGTGCAGGTACTCTCGCTAGGGCAGAACAGTGGTAGCTCACTGGGAGACGTGTTTCACATCCCGACCACATGCAGGTACTCTCGCTAGGGCAGAACAGTGGTAGCTCACTGGGAGACGTGTTTGCTCACGTACTTAGCTTTTCCGCTTCCCAGGAAGGTGCCACGCTGAGGCGACGGGAGCATTTCCTCCGATATAAGTCCCCTTTCTAGGTTGTCGTCTGAGGCTTAGTGAACTCAAACATGAACTAGAAACAATAGAGAACTAAACAATCTTCCATGTTTATAGACTCTTCGCTAGCTGACTGGTCACCGTTGGCTTGAGAAGCTTGAGAAGGCTTTAGCCCAAGAGTTTGAATTCAGAACTTTCACTTTAAAAAAAAAAAACATTTACAACCACCCCGCTACCCCGTTCTTTCTCCCCCACCCCTTTCCAACTGGTCCAGACACGTGATAGGATCGGAGCGTAGTGAGAAATCTAAAAACATAAAATTGCACTAAACAAAAAACAATCGATACAAATATTTCTAATCCCACAGATTTACTATTGTTAGTCTAGATTTATTACAAATTTAATGACATGACTGAACCAAACTAATTGATACAACTACGCTTAATATACGTTTGTTGTTGTTTTTATTACAACACATCTTTGTATTTTACAAGTTTTTTGGATATATACATCCTCTAACACTTTCTATTAATAACTGTTTCCTTCAAAACACTCCTGAAATATTCAGTAATTTTTGAAGTTGCATACAGCAATGTCCTGTACATCCCATGGTGACCGTGACAAGAAGATTGGTACATACAGTAAGTCTATATAGTGTTTAAAGTTTGCCATTCAAAGAACATTTTGGTTTTATAGAATTCATAGTTGTAATCATTCTACGTTTTGTCTTTTTGTATGCGCTAGTCATAAACTATAAATATCTATCGGGCAACTGCGGGAAAACCAGTGGTGGAAAAAAAAAAACATGGATTTAAATCTCGGAAATAGTTTTGAAAATCTTTGATATAGCCTTTCCGCGACAGTTGGACCCTCGAAAGTCAAGGGACCACTGTTACGGTATATTGCAATAGATACCCCGGGGCTCCGCTTCTGAACCAGCTTTTAGAGCTTAGCCCCAGCTGTGGGACATTCCATTGGTATATTTAAAATTGCATGACACATTTGATAAACAGTGTATTAATCAAGAAGTTTGAATACATTTTCTGTAATTAAAGATTTATTAAAGCGTACAACCGAGAGAGAGAGAGAGAGAGAGAAAGAGAGAAACAAAGAGAGATAGAAGGAGATAGAGAGAGAAAGAGTTTATATTTACATAGTTATATTGTCATGTTCGTCTCACAGTAGATAACACTAGTACCCTATACATTGTATTCACTTCAAATAGAAACCAATTAAAAAACTTTTTTTTTAAAGAACTATGTATTTATTATTATTTTTTTTATTTAAATATATTGATTATGTTGATATGAAATATTAGCTTAGACCTAAGCCTACAGAAAGGCAGATTTAAATATTATATAAATATCATAGTCAGATCAGTTTCTGATGTATATCCATTTTAATGCTGAATCCTAACTTTAAAATAAAAACATTATACAATATAAAATTATAACTTTACCTTGATTTGTAATCCCCCTCAGCCAGAGAGAAATACTTATTAGTCATTGTGACATAGATCAAGATGATAAGTGCTAGGATCGGCTTTAGTCTACGGGAATGGTTTGTATAAATCTTTATTTCCAGAGAAGTGGTATTAGAGTGGACGCAAATAAATAAACAAAAAAAAAACAAGAAAGCGAATTGTGATTGTCTATGTGTGGTTCCAGGAGGAGTGGTGGGCCTCTGTGGGCGGCTCGCGTGGAACTGACATCCCTGTTTCTTAGACCACAAGGTTCCAAGTATTGGTATCAACTGCTTGTGGAGTTGGGTGGCTGCCGCTCATCTGAACAGGGGAGTTGGGTGGTCACTACTTTGCTGAATGGGGGAATAGGTTGGCCACAGCTGAGCTGAATAAGAAGGTTTGGGTGGTCATCGCTTAACTGAATGGTCAATGCAAGAGATTTGACGGACATGGGTTTACGCGCGAATGAATTTGTCAAACGCGACACATTATTGAATTATTAAGAAAAAAAAATTGGGGATTCCTTATAAGAGCGACAATGTAGAATATTCGGCTTCTTTCCCTTACAAATATGTTACTAATAATAGTTCTTGCTTAAAAGAATAGATAGCAATAGGAGTTGAGTGATATAAATGCACAAGAGAAGATTTGGGTTAATGAAAGATCACAAAATAAAAAATAAATAAAATATCATAAGAACTATACTGATGGACGACAATGACTTAGTGTGTTATTAAAAATGTTGAATTTTAATGATTATCAAAAAAAAAATGAGGCAGTTAACAACTATTTAGTCAGTCTGCATTTGAAGAGGGTAAAGTAAGATGCAGGTAGAAGTCCTATGGGATTAAATATTTACCACTGAAAGTAGCAGTAGAATAAACTGATGTACATCATTTGTTGCTCAAAGCTTCTTTGCAATATTAGGAATGGGATTGTTCCGAGTTTGTTTTTGAGACACGTGGTGGTGTTTAATTTCTGTTTCTAGTGGGTTAGTGAGTTAGGTCAATATTTAGTGGTTTTGATCAATTCATTTGCAGCAAACAATAATTTATGAACTGCGGGAACATCAAGTACACACTTTGTACAGTCTCAAGACGAGAGCTAAGAATCGACAGTTAGGCCTAGATAGATCTTAAAGCATTAGGATAACCAACTCTAGAAAAAAAATCCTTATCCACACCCTCTCTTGACCATAAAACAGACTGTGTCCAACTGGTTTTAACGTCTGGTCAGCTAGACATACACACGTAGGCCTAGTGTACTGTACGTGTGTAGTTGATGATACTACAAGACTACCTTGCATTTTTTCATTACGCGTTATGCAATAGTGTTTTTGTTTAATGTGGAGTGGTCAGACGAGGCATGTCTAGTCAAGCATGTTCTTTACACTAAAATAGTTACACACCCTCCCAGACCATAAAGTAAAAAGACGGTATGTCCAACTGATTTTAACAACCTGGCCAGATAGACGTACTGAGTGTGCAGTCCATAATGACAGACCATCCTGTTTTTTTCCCTTGCGCGTTTTACGGTTATGCAATAGTGTTAGTTGTATTTTTAGTGGTCTGACAAAAAATAGCACATCGGCATGGTTAGTCAAACATGTATTTTACACTATAAAATAGTTATACAGTCAAATGTTTCTTAAACTCTGTTAATTTCGTTTCTATTTCATTGGTTACTAGATCTAATATTTAAACTCTAATTGTATGTAATTAAAAGAGATTTAAAACTTTACCGGTATAAGTAATTAAAATTTTCCGTCATATAATAAGTTAATGTAATTTAAAAAAAAAGAGTTACCATTCTTTTCTCAAGGTTTTAATTCAAGGCATAACTACAAGCACACATAAATCTATTTATTGAGACATCTCTTTTTCTTAAATTGTATTGTGCATGAACGTTTATGTAAGAAACATATTCCTTAGTATTGATTTTATTATGGATAAATATTTCTAGGTCAACCCCGCCCCCCCCCCCAAAAAAAAGTTTGTTATAGTTTAATTAATTTTCTTTAGTTTAGTTTAACTATATTTTGAAATTCATGATAAACTAATAGTTTAACTACTTTATTTTAGCTCATAACTAGTTATAGTTTAACTTTTAAAAGTTACTTTAGTTCCCATCACTAATTTTAATAGATAACTGAAAACCTATAAATAGCAAGCTTTTTGGTGTATCCGGTGTACAATATCAAAGACGCGTGGATAAGCTAGGTTTTTTAATGTATGGTATACAAATGATCAGTGCAGAGTACATTTTTAAGCTCTTTGGTTTGTAACTATTTTTAAGCTGGCAACTTTGAATTTCAGATTAGTGTCCTTGACATTGTTTACATTATAGTGAAAATTTCCAATGGATGTGACTAAACACTTTCTTAAAAAAAAAAATAGAGAAATGAACGTAATTTAGTATTTCCTTGTAAGGCAGTTTATCTTAAGTAACTGTCAAAACCATATTTGAAACCCCCTTTTTTAAGCTTTGACCTTAGTGACCTATAAAAAATCAAATAAATGTTCAATGTCACAGCAAGAATATTTTTTTTAAATGGACTTATTAGCGTGTGTGTACAGGAAACTTTAAAATTATTATATTTTTCTCGCTTTTAAGATATCTCTGTAAGCCGACTTCTTGAGCCTAGATTCAGTGGACTTAACTTAATTTGTTAATAAATGTATTTCCCCACATATCTAAACGGATGTTGTAAACAATGAGATCCCGTATGAATAATGCAAAATCAGGATAAGACCAGAAAAAAACAACATGTGTCCTGGAAGCTGAGATAAAAAAATATTTCTCTATCCACGTCTGATTTCTATACAGGAAATGAAATAAACAGACAATCTATAAGTGACCCCGAGAGAGAAGAGACAGAAAGAAAGGGGAAACAGAAGAAGCTTGAGAGAGACAGACAGAGACAGACAGAGAGAGAGAGAGAGAGAGTAGAAAGGATGGGGTGAAAAAAAAAACATAGTGATGGTAAGAGAGATAAAGAGCGTACAAGAGACGGAAAAATGACGTCATTAAGGCCCACCAAATGAGAGACAGCGAGAGAGAGAGACAGACAAATTGAGAGACAGAGAGACAATAGTATGAAGGCGAGGTGGGGAGAGAACGAGAGAAAGACTCGGAGTAAATAAAAAATGCATTGAAAATATTTTACCAAGTGCTTAAGAAAAAGAATTATAGGGCTATTGAGACAGAGAGAGACAGAGAGAGAGAGAGAGAGAGAGAGAGAGAGAGAGAGAGAGAGAGTTCATCTGTGGGAAAACCAAGCAGAAGCTGAAGACAGACGCACAATTCAATTATAAAATTCTCAGACATCTACGAGCTGAGGGGTCAAGCAGGAAACATTTTTTAAAATTTCTTATTGCTCTCATTTAAGAGCCAAATTAAATTTGATTGCACAGATATGTGGTGCGTACATTTGACTAGGTGCTGATAACACTGAGGCGGAGTTGGACATTAGAACATCTGCGACGTCACTCAACTGTAGTTCTTTTCGTATTTACCTTTTAAACGAGGTGTACGCAAACAGATAAGAGAGAGAGAGAGAGAGAGAGAGAGAGAAAGAGAGAGAAAGGGAAAAAAAGAGATATTGAGAAAAAAGGAAAGAGAAAAAAAGAAAAAGGGGGAGATATTGAAAAAGAGGAAAATAGTGAAAAGGGGGAGATAAACAAAAAAGAAAGATAAAGAAAGATGGGAAGATAAAGAAAAAGGGGAAGATAAAGAAAAAGGGGAAGATAAAGAAAAAGAGGGATAATAAGAAAAAAGTGAGATAAAGAAAAAGGGGGAGCTAAAGAAAAAGGGGGAGGTAAAAAAAAAGGGGGAGATAAAGAAAAAGGGGGAGATAAAGAAAAAGGGGGAGGTAAAGAAAAAGGGGGAGATAAAGAAAAAGGGGAAGATAAAGAAAAAGAGGAAGATAAAGAAAAAGGGGGATAATAAGAAAAAAGTGAGATAAAGAAAAAGGGGGAGCTAAAGAAAAAGGGGGAGGTAAAGAAAAAGGGGGAGATAAAGAAAAAGGGGAAGATAAAGAAAAAGAGGAAGATAAAGAAAAGGGGGATAATAAGAAAAAAGTGAGATAAAGAAAAAGGGGGAGCTAAAGAAAAAGGGGGAGGTAAAGAAAAAGGGGGAGATAAAGAAAAAGGGGGAGATAAAGAAAAAGGGGGAGGTAAAGAAAAAGGGGGAGATAAAGAAAAAGGGGAAGATAAAGAAAAAGAGGAAGATAAAGAAAAAGGGGGATAATAAGAAAAAAGTGAGATAAAGAAAAAGGGGGAGCTAAGGAAAAAGGGGGAGGTAAAGAAAAAGGGGGAGATAAAGAAAAAGGGGAAGATAAAGAAAAAGAGGAAGATAAAGAAAAGGGGGATAATAAGAAAAAAGTGAGATAAAGAAAAAGGGGGAGCTAAAGAAAAAGGGGGAGGTAAAGAAAAAGGGGGAGATAAAGAAAAAGGGGGAGATAAAGAAAAAGGTGAGATAAAGAAAAAGAGGGAGACAAAAAGGGAAACTAAAAAAAAGGTGAGGTAAAGAAAAAGGTGAGATAAAGAAAAAGGAAGAGATAAAGAAAAATGGGGAGATAAAAAGGGGGAATAAAGAAAAAGATGAGATTAAAAAAAGGGGAGATAAAGAAAAAGGGGGAAATAAAGAAAAGGGGGGAGTTAAAGAAAAAGAGGAAGATAAAGAAAAAGGCGAGATAAAGAAAAAAGGTGGAGATAAAGAAAAAGAGGAAGATAAAAAAATGAGATAAAGAAAAGGGGGAGGTAAAGAAAAAGGGGAAGATAAAGAAAAGGGGGAGATAAAAAAAGGGGAGATAAAGAAAAAAGGGGGAGATAAAGAAAAAGAGGAAGATAAAACAATGAGATAAAGAAAAGGGGGAGATAAAGAAAAAGGGGAAGATAAAGAAAAGGGGAGATAAAAAAAGGGGAGATAAAGAAAAAAGAAGGAGATAAAGAAAAAGAGGAAGATAAAAAAATGAGATAAAGAAAAGGGGGAGATAAAGGAAAAGGGGAAGATAAAGAAAAGGGGGAGATAAAAAAAAAGTGTGAGATAAAGAAAAAGGGGAAATATAAAAAGGGGGAGATAAAGAAAAATGGGAGACATAAAGAAACAGGGAAAGAAAAAGAAAAAGAGGAAGATAAAAAGGGGGAGATAAAGAAAAAGGTGAGATAAAGAAAAATGGGAAGATAAAGAAAAAGGGGGAGATAAAAAGGGGGAGATAAAGAAAAAGGTGAGATAAAGTAAAAGGGGGAGATAACAAAAAAGGTGAGATAAAGAAAAAGGTGAGATAAAGGAAAATGAGGAGATAAAGAAAAAGGGGTAGATAAAGAAAAAGGGGGAGATAAAGAAAAGGTGGAGATAAAGAAAAAGGGGGAATAAAGAAAAAGGTGAGATAAAGAAAAGAAGAAGATAAAAAAGTGGAATAAAGAAAAAGGTGAGATAAAGAAAAAGGGGAAGATAAAAAGGGAGATAAACAAAAAAGAAAGATAAAGAAAGATGGAAAGATAAAGAAAAAGGGGAAGATAAAGAAAAAGGGGAAGATAAAGAAAAAGAGGGATAATAAGAAAAAAGTGAGATAAAGAAAAAGGGGGAGCTAAAGAAAAAGGGGGAGGTAAAAAAAAAGGGGGAGATAAAGAAAAAGGGGGAGATAAAGAAAAAGGGGGAGGTAAAGAAAAAGGGGGAGATAAAGAAAAAGGGGAAGATAAAGAAAAAGAGGAAGATAAAGAAAAAGGGGGATAATAAGAAAAAAGTGAGATAAAGAAAAAGGGGGAGCTAAAGAAAAAGGGGGAGGTAAAGAAAAAGGGGGAGATAAAGAAAAAGGGGAAGATAAAGAAAAAGAGGAAGATAAAGAAAAGGGGGATAATAAGAAAAAAGTGAGATAAAGAAAAAGGGGGAGCTAAAGAAAAAGGGGGAGGTAAAGAAAAAGGGGGAGATAAAGAAAAAGGGGGAGATAAAGAAAAAGGGGGAGGTAAAGAAAAAGGGGGAGATAAAGAAAAAGGGGAAGATAAAGAAAAAGAGGAAGATAAAGAAAAAGGGGGATAATAAGAAAAAAGTGAGATAAAGAAAAAGGGGGAGCTAAGGAAAAAGGGGGAGGTAAAGAAAAAGGGGGAGATAAAGAAAAAAGGGAAGATAAAGAAAAAGAGGAAGATAAAGAAAAGGGGGATAATAAGAAAAAAGTGAGATAAAGAAAAAGGGGGAGCTAAAGAAAAAGGGGGAGGTAAAGAAAAAGGGGGAGATAAAGAAAAAGGGGAAGATAAAGAAAAAGAGGAAGATAAAGAAAAAGGGGGATAATAAGAAAAAAGTGAGATAAAGAAAAAGGGGGAGCTAAAGAAAAAGGGGGAGGTAAAGAAAAAGGGGGAGATAAAGAAAAAGGGGGAGATAAAGAAAAAGGTGAGATAAAGAAAAAGAGGGAGACAAAAAGGGAAACTAAAAAAAAGGTGAGGTAAAGAAAAAGGTGAGATAAAGAAAAAGGAAGAGATAAAGAAAAATGGGGAGATAAAAAGGGGGAATAAAGAAAAAGATGAGATTAAAAAAAGGGGAGATAAAGAAAAAGGGGGAAATAAAGAAAAGGGGGGAGTTAAAGAAAAAGAGGAAGATAAAGAAAAAGGCGAGATAAAGAAAAAAGGTGGAGATAAAGAAAAAGAGGAAGATAAAAAAATGAGATAAAGAAAAGGGGGAGATAAAGAAAAAGGGGAAGATAAAGAAAAGGGGGAGATAAAAAAAGGGGAGATAAAGAAAAAAGGGGGAGATAAAGAAAAAGAGGAAGATAAAACAATGAGATAAAGAAAAGGGGGAGATAAAGAAAAAGGGGAAGATAAAGAAAAAGGGAGATAAAAAAAGGGGAGATAAAGGAAAAAGAAGGAGATAAAGAAAAAGAGGAAGATAAAAAAATGAGATAAAGAAAAGGGGGAGATAAAGGAAAAGGGGAAGATAAAGAAAAGGGGGAGATAAAAAAAGTGTGAGATAAAGAAAAAGGGGAAATATAAAAAGGGGGAGATAAAGAAAAATGGGAGACATAAAGAAACAGGGGAAGAAAAAGAAAAAGAGGAAGATAAAAAGGGGGAGATAAAGAAAAAGGTGAGATAAAGAAAAATGGGAAGATAAAGAAAAAGGGGGAGATAAAAAGGGGGAGATAAAGAAAAAGGTGAGATAAAGTAAAAGGGGGAGATAACAAAAAAGGTGAGATAAAGAAAAAGGTGAGATAAAGGAAAATGAGGAGATAAAGAAAAAGGGGTAGATAAAGAAAAAGGGGGAGATAAAGAAAAGGTGGAGATAAAGAAAAAGGGGGAATAAAGAAAAAGGTGAGATAAAGAAAAGAAGAAGATAAAAAAGTGGAATAAAGAAAAAGGTGAGATAAAGAAAAAGGGGAAGATAAAAAGGGAGAATAAAGAAAAAAGGTAAGATAAAGAAAAAGGGGGAGATAAAGAAAAAGGGGAGATAAAGAAAAAAGGGAGATAAAGAAAATGGGGAATAAAGAAAAAGGTGAGATAAAAAAAAGGGGGGGGGATAAAGAAAAAGGGGAGATAAAGAAAAAGGTGAGATAAAGAAAAATGTAAGATAACGGAAAAACGGGGAGATAAAGAAAAGGGGAGATAAAGAAAAAGGATGAGATAAAGAAAAGGGGAGATAAAGAAAAAGGAGGAATAAAGAAAAAGGTGAGATAAAGAAAAGGAGGAGACAGGCTAGGGACAGATGACTCCAGAGCGCCAGACTGAAAAGACGTTGTTTTTGTGTGTGTGTGGTGATATTTAGTTCAGAATACCATTTTAAATATTATGTTGTAAGTCTACTAGATGTATTTCATTTGATATCAAATTGATTTTGTCTATATTATAATTAAAGTTATACATAATTTTATTCATAAAGAAGTTATTCAAGTCACTTCAAGTTTTATAAACTAAGATATAATACGCCTATATCGGTTTACTTGACAACTGGCAGTGGAATATGATCCACCGTTGATCTGCCACAAGAAAAAAAGAGAGAGAGAGATTTTAACTAACATCTTCTTATACATAAACATTGTGCCAAAATATTCATGGACATTATAAGTCACACAATTTTTTAAATTATAAACCAAGCTATCCAGCATCTTGTCTGCTTTTAGCCTATAATAAGTATGTTAAGCCTATAACTTATACTATTGAGAAAATTGGATTCTATTTGAAGATCCTATCAATTCTAAAGTCTAAACGTAACATTTTTGTAATTTTTTTGTTGTTGTAATCACTGATTGATCCTGTGATGTTATTGCTTTAAAACTTCCCCCTTTTCAACTATACCCCTCCTCCCCCCCCCACCCCACTAAAAAAAACAACACATAGAAAACATTAACATTTAAAGGGGAGATAACCTACTAACTTCGTCAGGCTAGATTAAAAAGAGGGCGACGTCCACCTTGGAGTCTTATTAACAACAACAAAACAAAAGTTGGAAGCGATAGAGAATGAAGAAAATGTAGAATAGAGCAATACCAGCTACAGCTGTTGATAGTTGAATAGAGCAATACCAGCTACAGCTGTTGATAGTTGAATAGAGCAATACCAGCTACAGCTGTTGATAGTTGAATAGAGCAATACCAGCTACAGCTGTTGATAGTTGAATAGAGCAATACCAGCTACAGCTGTTGATAGTTGAATAGAGCAATACCAGCTACAGCTGTTGATAGTTGAATAGAGCAATACCAGCTACAGCTGTTGATCGTTGAATAGAGCAATACCAGCTACAGCTGTTGATAGTTGAATAGAGCAATACCAGCTACAGCTGTTGATAGTTGAATAGAGCAATACCAGCTACAGCTGTTGATAGTTGAATAGAGCAATACCAGCTACAGCTGTTGATAGTTGAATAGAGCAATACCAGCTACAGCTGTTGATCGTTTTATGTGACCGGAGGTATGGTTTGGTAAGAAACACAAAGTCACCGAAGAAACAATTCATCAAATTAAAATCCGAGCAAGTAGATCTGTTGACTCAATACTGAACTACTGATATGACAGAATATTTCAATGTCACTATAAGATACACTTTTCTTTATCTCACTATTTCTATCTGCTTTGATCTCTCTCTCTTTCTTAATTTAGCTCTTATTCTCTCTCTCTCTCTCTTTTTTTTTGCTCTCAGTCATTCTCTTTCTCTCGCTCTTTTTCTCTGTTTTACTTTGTATTACTATGTATGTATATATGTATGTATGTATGTATGTATGTATGTATGTATGTTTGTATGTATGTATTTATGTATGTATGTATGTATGTATGTATGTATGTATGTATGTATGTATCTATGTATGTATCATAATGTATGTATGTATGTATGTATGTTTGCTATCTATCTATCTATCTATCTATCTATCTATCTATCTATCTATCTATCTTTCTTTCTATCTATGTATCTATCTACATATATATATATATATATATATATATATATATATATATATATATATATATATATATCATTATTTCAATTTTTCGATCTCTCTCCTTCTGTTCGGTCTACTCTACACTAAGAACTGTTAAGATTATTATTAATTTGCCTTTCAAATATTCTGAACACTATGTTAGTAAATAAGATTGAAATTAAAATCTTTTCTTTTTAAATGTGATGCTCCGATGATGTCTACTTTCCTCTTGAATGAATGAACATAAATGATTTTAAATGATTTAAACTTGGTCACCAGGCCTAACTGTCAAGCCGTGACGTCACAGTTGTAAACAAAACTTCCGTTTACTTTGTCTCGAAAAGTATTTCTCAGAAAGAGAAGGGTGGCGGCAGTATGTGCACTTATTGAACCTAGCCTCGCTCTGGGATCATGGGTTCTATTACTTCTTAGCTTTTCTTAGATTCTTAACTACTCTCCCCTGAGATCATAGCTTCTCTCCCTTGGATCCTAGCTTCTCTCAGCTGCAGATAATCAAAATGTGTTAACTCCATCAACACCTGCACTCTCCAAGTGAACTGAACATTTGTCTTTGGGGGATTTCCCCGACTGGATTCATGAAGCGATCACACAAGAAAGCAGTTCCATTATTTAGTAGCAGCGTGAAGCTAATGTTTGACTTCAATAAAGTGTCAGCGTCTGGGGAGTCGTCGAGAAAGACAATTACTTCTGCAATGTTGTTAATTAAACTGGAAACATAAGTAGGCTTTTTAAACTTACAAAACATACTTTATTCCTCTGGTCTGGTAGTCATGGCGACACAAATGTTGACCAGTTCCCACCATCTTTCTGTTTTCTGACGTCATTAATGGTTCTGTGCTAGAAGCGTCCAAAGGAATGCGCAGAGGGTCGAGACCAATGATTATAGAAGACTGACCTGAAACGTCACAACCAGTGGGCAGTTTACACCAATATCTCGTTGCCACGTCATAGGTCAACACAATGTGGCAACGTGCTATGGGTCTAAATTATTTTAGATGATACCACCCACGCCCCTTCTACTCACCATAAGTTGTGGTTCAAAGAATAATCAAGTTATTTTCTAGACATTGAACACGCTGGAAAGTAAGCAATCTGTTTGAGTCACAAGTGTAGGAATGTTATTTTCTAGACATTGAACGTTCAACACGCTGGAAAGTAAGCAATCTGTTTGAGTCACAAGTGTAGGAATGTTATTTTCTAGACATTGAACGTTCAACACGCTGGAAAGTAAGCAATCTGTTTGAGTCACAAGTGTAGGAATGTTATTTTCTAGACATTGAACGTTCAACACGCTGGAAAGTAAGCAATCTGTTTGAGTCACAAGTGTAGGAATGTTATTTTCTAGACATTGAACGTTCAACACGCCGGAAAGTAAGCAATCTGTTTGAGTCACAAGTGTAGGAATGTTATTTTCTAGACATTAAACGTTCAACACGCTGGAAAGTAAGCAATCTGTTTGAGTCACAAGTGTAGGAATGTTATTTTCTAGACATTAAACCTTCAACACGCCGGAAAGTAAGCAATCTGTTTGAGTCACAAGTGTAGGAATGTTATTTTCTAGACATTAAACCTTCAATACGCCGGAAAGTAAGCAATCTGTTTGAGTCACAAGTGTAGGAATGTTATTTTCTAGACATTAAACCTTCAACACGCTGGAAAGTAAGCAATCTGTTTGAGTCACAAGTGTAGGAATGTTATTTTCTAGACATTGAACGTTCAACACGCTGGAAAGTAAGCAATCTGTTTGAGTCACAAGTGTAGGAATGTTATTTTCTAGACATTGAACGTTCAACACGCTGGAAAGTAAGCAATCTGTTTGAGTCACAAGTGTAGGAATGTTATTTTCTAGACATTGAACGTTCAACACGCTGGAAAGTAAGCAATCTGTTTGAGTCACAAGTGTAGGAATGTTATTTTCTAGACATTGAACGTTCAACACGCCGGAAAGTAAGCAATCTGTTTGAGTCACAAGTGTAGGAATGTTATTTTCTAGACATTAAACCTTCAACACGCCGGAAAGTAAGCAATCTGTTTGAGTCACAAGTGTAGGAATGTTATTTTCTAGACATTAAACCTTCAATACGCCGGAAAGTAAGCAATCTGTTTGAGTCACAAGTGTAGGAATGTTATTTTCTAGACATTAAACCTTCAACACGCTGGAAAGTAAGCAATCTGTTTGAGTCACAAGTGTAGGAATGTTATTTTCTAGACATTAAACGTTCAACACGCCGGAAAGTAAGCAATCTGTTTGAGTCACAAGTGTAGGAATGTTATTTTCTAGACATTAAACGTTCAACACGCCGGAAAGTAAGCAATCTGTTTGAGTCACAAGTGTAGGAATGTTATTTTCTAGACATTAAACCTTCAATACGCCGGAAAGTAAGCAATCTGTTTGAGTCACAAGTGTAGGAATGTTATTTTCTAGACATTAAACCTTCAACACGCTGGAAAGTAAGCAATCTGTTTGAGTCACAAGTGTAGGAATGTTATTTTCTAGACATTAAACGTTCAACACGCCGGAAAGTAAGCAATCTGTTTGAGTCACAAGTGTAGGAATGTTATTTTCTAGACATTAAACGTTCAACACGCCGGAAAGTAAGCAATCTGTTTGAATCACAAGTGTAGGAATGTTATTTTCTAAACATTGAACGTTCAACACGCTGGAAAGTAAGCAATCTGTTTGAGTCACAAGTGTAGGAATGTTATTTTCTAGACATTGAACGTTCAACACGCTGGAAAGTAAGCAATCTGTTTGAGTCACAAGTGTAGGAATGTTATTTTCTAGACATTGAACGTTCAACACGCTGGAAAGTAAGCAATCTGTTTGAGTCACAAGTGTAGGAATGTTATTTTCTAGATCTTATACATTAAGTCTTCGAGATCTAAAAGTATAAGTACACACACACACAAAAACAACCGAAAATGTGACATGACTCGCTTTCAGGTCATGATTTACAAGTTGTAAACTATCAATACGCCTTCATACGTATCGATTGGATGAAGCTAATCAGACAGAGAGACTAGATTTAGAAGTAGATGAGGTAGGTGAGGGATGAGCCGGTCAGGACATCCTTTAAATAAGTCGCTACTTAGATATACTATTGAGCTACATCAGGGGCAGTGGCTGACGTGTAGACAGTATCACATTACAGTAATGCTGCTGTACACATGCATAGACATACACGACTTTGGACTTGGTCAGATTTGACACGATTTCCACTGACAATTATAATGAAGCGATCCAGAAGATTTATTTATTATTTATTTAGTAATTTTTGTGTTATAATTGGATGAGAGATTAAAAACTATTATTGAAGCGTAGGACTGCTTAACAGTAGATTGACGTATTTGTCGCGCATATAACCCGCGGGTTATACACGTTTTTTTTTGTTTTTTTTTAACCACAAGAAAGGTAGCTATTCGGAGTATACAAAGGTGTGCGGTTTACACAATTTTATTTTACTCATAAACATAACGGATGATATGGACTACCGGTGGGTCTTTATACATAATACAGGTGTGAAACAACATAATACAGATGGGAAATAACATACTACAGAAAGGAAACAGCATACTACAGATACAAAACAACATACTACAGATAGGAAACAACATACTACATATAGGAAACAACATACTACAGATACGAAACAACATACTACAGTTACGAAACAACATACAACAACTGGAACACGATGGCGTCTCGAGGGACAGACGTCTGATGAGAAACAACTTTATATACCAGTAGTTTACAGGAAGTCGCGCTTTACACATACTGAGTATAAAGGCGTGCGGGTTGTACGATTTTGTTTTAAATAGTTTTGTAATTTGTGCGGGGTATACGCTTGTGCGGGGGTATACGCGTATAGCGAAAATTTCGATAGCTAGTTACTTATGATTGTAATTTTGCATTACGAATCCAGGCGTATGCTTATCATTCTGCAGTTCTATATATTCATAACCCTTGTTGTGTTTCTAGCAATATACTGTCAAGGACTTAGCTGTTAGCTATTTATCTGTTCAATGTCTATTGGAATATAATCATACCAATTGAATTGCTTTGTGTCCTTTATAAATTTTTTGCGTTGTATATGTTCTGTTTACAATAGCAAACTCACTTTATATATTATAAAGCTTAGCTCTATATAGATATAAAAATAACGTCGCTACAAGGTATGTCTGATATTCTATTTTATTCTTGAATTTTTTTTCCATGGGACTTAATCCGTTTTAAAGACAGTTGTTCCGTGTTTCAGATTGTTAGCCCTTGAAAACAATAAGTCTCTTTGTCCGTATGTTTTTCATTTACGGATACTTTTGGCTTGAGAAGAGTATCAACTGTTTGTTGGTTCACAAAAGATTCAGAACATTCTGCAGATTACTCTGGATACTACCGTTTAGTGACTTTTGACAAATTATTTATAACTTAGTTGTTTTTTTTCTAGCCTTGATATATTGTATAGATGAAGTAAATACGTCAATACTTAATGTTTTATAGCGTTTACGTATTGTAAAATTTATTGTTTTTGTGAAATAATTGTGCATAACTTATTTCTTTAATTAATGTGAGTTGTAGAACTTGCTTCCATCTCGTTTTTCACATTCACCTAGACGCAAGTCTTTTGAAACGTTGGGGCACCACACGCGATCTGTCCGACGTCTTTCTCCATTCCTCTCTGTCTTTTGCCTTCAATAGAAGGTCTTTCAATGACATGGCCGTCCATGACGTTGTCTTCTCGTCACTTTCTGCATCTACTTTTTTCCTGGTAGTTCCCGGGTCTATGAGAGCCCCGAGGACCTTGTGATGTGGCCATAACGTTTGAGTTTGTTTTCCTTTGACAGTTGTCAGCGGTCGTCGCGGGGCCCGGTAGCCATTGTGATCCAGTTTCGAATCTCCTCATTTGTAAATGCGCCCTTGTAGGGGATACCTAAGATCCTTCTATAGCATCTCAATTCTATTGATAATTAAGATCCTCCTTTCTAGTTCTGCAGTTGGCGTCCAAGATTTACTAGTTACGTTTGAAATAGAGAAGATTTATTCTTTCTCAAGAAAAAAAAAAGAAGAAAGTAATTAGATTTGCTTTAATAAAAGAAAACAAATTATCCTTTAATTCCAAATGACTGTATTGGTCACTATCCCACATTTGGAATCACTCTTTAACTTATTATATCATCACTGGACTGTCTGGACAGATATTGACTCCTGATGTCACTTCTGGGCTCTTGATATCAAACTATTTAATTCACTATTTAACCCATGTTATTACTATTTGAGATTTCTTTTGAAAATTCCAAAGATAGATTGAGTTCACATACAAGGTTAGATTCTGTGAGTTTGTCTGCAAGTTTGTTGGGTTTTTTTTTATGTTGTTCTCGTATGCCACAGCTAAACGCAATGCTATGGGCTCGCAATAGAATCGATTCTATCCATTTCGTTAGAATCGATGCTACTATTAAGTCCTATCTTAGTCAGACCTTCTGAGACACTCGATATTCTTCACTGATTACTTTTCAGTATTTCGTGCCCTGGACCGATTGGACAAGGTTTCACATCTGGTGTAGACCAGAATTTCAATGCTGCGTGGAGCTTATCAGTCTATCTCTAGCGGTAGTGCCTGACCAACGTAGTCCTGGCAAGATCATGAGATGGTGATCAGACTAACATTAGGGCTAACAACAGGAGGAAACTGTTTCATGTTTATTGACTTGCTGAGTGGCTACTTAACAGGTAGCCCAATATAATTTCTTAACCATGTGTGAGTGGATGTTGGAAAGTATATGAGTGTTTAGGTGTGTGTGTTGAGGACAAAGAAGTATTTCGGCACCATTGATGACTCTCTTACAACTAACATGTGTAGATCTCTCGGCGTCTTAAAAGACTTAAATTTATCCGGTACACTCACTTCTTTTGTCTTTTTACATGGCTTCTATCAACTCACTCTGTCTGTCTGGTAAAATGTTCGTGCACGTTATTTCTTCCACACCCCATCTCGGATCCAGCTGAAATTTTGCACAACTATTTCTTTGACCTGAGAGCACAAGAATCAATTTAAAAAAAAACAACAATTAGTTAATTAACTAATTGATTGTTTTGTTTGTAATCTTGAACAACGGAAAGAAATCGTACTTGAAAAAATGTGCTGATATAAGTTAGATTAGTCCCCTTGAATAGGCGTAAGCTCTGAGTGAACACGATAATATTGAGCCGATACCCTCTTCTCTCCTCCCCCCCCCTTTTTTTTTTCCCAACTGGTCCAGCCAAGTGATACCATAGGGTATTGAGAAAGCTAAAAGCATGATATTTGGCTAAACAAAAACTATTGGCAAAAAATATTGCTAGTTACACCTCAAATTCTAGTCATGTTATTCAATTGTCACGTCATTGCCTTCAAGCCTAAACTGTTACCATTGGATGAAACAAACAACGTTTTGAGCTAAACTCCTAATTGTGTGCCAATCAAACTCATTAAGCACGAGTAGGTTATTTTAAATAGGAGACCAGATTTGCAAAGGTAAAACTCGCACTTCTCTTAGGTCTAAGTGTGTCACGTCAATCGACTGCGCATTTGGTAAGCATAGCACAGTGTTTCTCAAACTGTGTTTCGCGGAATCCTAGTGTTCCGGGAGGCCTGAATCGGTGTTCCGCGAGGCCTGAGTTGGTATAGCAGATTTTGACAAAGTAAGCCAGCAAAAAAAAAAAAAATATACGTTCTAGATTAGCAACAAGAAGATTTAGAGACATTGACCAGTTGTTCTGTATTTCTGTAAATGAGTTGTACAGGTGGGCATTAATAATGGTCGAAGACTGGGTTGAGTGTTTCTTCTTAGGTCCTTTAGAAAGTCGCTAGACACATTATGCGGTTGTTGGTCAGTTGAAATCATTTTATATAATCAGACATGCTTCATCATTGTCAGTTAAATGTTTAAAAAAAAAGTTTGTATTTTTTTCACTGAATATAAAGTTCATTAAAAATGTTGGCATTTGTATTTGTATTCCTAGCGATGAGTTTGTATAAAGATGTCGCTTCTATCAAGTTCAAAGCTCTGCAGCTACTTCCAGCGACAATTTACGTGTATGCAATTGTATTGAGAGGAATCATAAACAAATATTCAAATACACTTGTACCTGTACTTCAACTCTCAATACCATGCATATGTTTTAAGGTCATTCTCTCCCATAGAACACCGGACATCCATTCTAGAAGCTTTGAATTTATTATAATGTTATCTTCTCAGAACACACAAATCTATTACATAAATAAATCGATTATTTTAGTATCTTCTGAATGTGTTATTTGTTAAGGATGTAGCGTGAATGTATTATAATTCACATTGACTCACTATTGTGAGAGTGGTCATCTCCTTAAGTAAATCCCGAGCTCACTGGTTTATCTGAAGTACTACTTATGTTTTATTTTTAAAAAAATAGGAGTTTGTCTTGGCTAAATCCTTCTCCCTCTTTCTCTCCCCTCTCCTCTACCAATTTCCTTGTAACTTGACGGAATCTATGTAGCAATCAATAAAGTCATGGACCAACCTGACTGGAAACACTTGATCAATTATTTAAGTAACTCGTCCAGTAGCTCAAGTTTTGTTTCCTTTGCAAATGCTCGAGTTTGGAGAGTAGTTCGTCTATGATTTAGTGTTTGATTTTAGAATCCTTAAAGTCTGTCGTTTTGTCATTCATCGCTCTACTTTTTGTTTGTATCTTATAGCTAAAAATAAAAACCAGAAAAAGGGGCGGAGGGTGGGGAAATGGATTGAATGAATTAATATTGGTAGTGGATAATATGAATAACTGAATAAAGAGACGCATAGGTGTGTATAGTCGAAAGAGCTACTCAGTTATGATTAGTGACTGTTATATAACAAAAACTTGATTATCCAATCTCACAGGAAAAACTCTTGACAATACTAAAGCGTAACTAGAAAAAAAATTGAATGAGACAATGTAGATCACTATTAGACTCCAAAATGAAGAACTGATTTACAAAATAAAATAAAATAACTTTTTTATGTTATAATATTGCAGAATGCAGATAATGTTGTAGACAATGAAAACGTCTGATGTCAGTGCATTTATTTATACTGAGCTAGAAATGTAAATAATCGATACATTTATTTTATTCAAACACCAGAAACACTTATCTTGTGTAGACAGTACACTATCTTGTGTATACAGTACACTTATCTGGTGTAGACAGTGCATTTATCTTGTATAGACAGTACACTTATCATACACATTGTCAAATGAACTAAAAATATGGACATGAAAGAAATAACAAGGCCCGAGTTTATTTTTGGGGCTCAACTAAAAGAGTTGTCTTTATTGACACAGTGGCTTCATTGAAACGGTGGCTATATCGAAGCAGTGGCTCTGATGAACAATGTATCAACAGAAACAGTGTGCTATTGAAACAGTAGCTCTATTGAAACAGGGGCTGTACTGAAACAGGGACTCTATTGAAACAGTGGCTCTATTGAAACAGTAGCTCTATAGAAACAGGGGCTCTATTGATTACAAAGGGCCCCAAATTGAAAATTTATATCCTACGGCTTGATCAGGTCTAAATCCTATCCTGCCTTTCCGGCCATGCTGAATATTTTGGACATAAAGAACATTGAACATTGCTGTTGTAATAATAACCCTACTGCCTTTCAAGTTGCATTCACGCTGCGAATAATAGTGGACCTCTCCCCCCCAGGTGCTTTTTGACGGAGGTCAGGATTGCACTACTCCATACGGAGGTCAGGATTGCACTACTCCAGACGGAGGTCTGGATTGCACTACAGACGGAGGTCAGGATTGCACTACTCCAGACAGAGGTCAGGATTGCACTACTCCAGACGGAGGTCAGGATTGCACTACTCCAGACGGAGGTCAGGATTGCACTACTCCAGACGGAGGTCAGGATTGCACTACTCCAGACGGAGGTCTATGTTTCCCTACGCTCAACTATAGGATATAAACCCATCACGACGTTTTTCTGGTCAATGTGATAGCGTGCCGGGGCCTGGATCCAGGATGTGACGATTCTCCACAGGGCATTCAGAGGGCACAGTCCACTTTAAGTTTTCTACTACAAAATAGTTTCATTTGGAGAGCTCTGTGGATGGCGGAAAATTGACCATTGGCCAACCTCATATTGTCCCAAGGATAATCCATTTGCAGTTAAACCAAGATGTTCTTTAACGCACTGGAGCAACTTGTCATTACCAAATACTTCCTTCAAATGCGGATTTTTAGTTTAAAAACCCCAGTCAACATTAAATGTTTAAGGATTATTTGAAGAAAATTTGCTGAAAGTGCAGACAAACTGACTTTATATATCAATTATTTATGGTGACGAATAATAAGCATATGTTTCGATTACTTTTTAATACCTGCATGACAATGTCATATGATACTTTAATTATATTGTCTCATATATAGTATATTTGTCTCGACCGATTGACCTACTAGAAACATTTTAGACCATAGACCTCAGAGGTTCCGTAAGTTTGTTATTGCCAGAAATAGTAAAGGATATAAGCACTCCACTACTTATGATGCTTCCAATGGCATGAGTCTAAAATAGGATCTGAAACCAGTCAAAGGAACGCGATGGACACAAATATGACAATGATACAAAGAAGCAAAGGGGAATAACAAACAATATATACAAATTTAAAATTAGATAATATTTTGCTCCCTTAGTTTTCTTAGAGCGTTTGATTTCAAGCTTAAAATATATTTTTTTTCCAAATATTTTCAAAACATAGCTCACTTTCATATCACAGTCCACTTATATACCACAGCCCACTTTCATATCACAGCGGAGGATGTAGGATCTACCGAACTAATTAGGGGCGGATTTACAAACATAACACAAGCTATATCCCACAATAAATACTATTCACCGACATATAATAGTTGGACTTAAATGGCCCCCAAAAGAACCCCCATATCTCAAACATCTTAGAGCCTATTAAGTTTAAAAATGGAGTCGAAAGTGACATATTTATGAGGATTTCATTTATTTTATGACTGCCTAGCGGTATGGGCGTACTGTATGCGCTCTGGACTGTTTCCAATTTAAACGCGGAAAGGAGTTTGTGTTTTCCATTTTTTGTGATCTTGTTTTTAATGATTTTTGCAGGAAAAAGGACAGTATTTCTAAAATTATTAATTTTGTAATGCAATACTCATATTTAGGATACAAATATTGAACTCATGAAATAATATAAATAATATAAACAGAGGGGAAAAAACGACAACTCGTGTCTTTAAAAAAACATATTTCATGTATTGAATATGTTATAAATAAGGAAGACATTTGGTACACAGCAGACATTATGGAATAAATAAACATAAATAAACATTGTGAAAACTTTTAACTTTCAATTTGTCTTAATAAATACAAGTACACAAACTTTCATTAACAATTCTCTATGCAGGCCAACCTTAGCGTCTGTATGAGATATGTAAATAGGTCAATACCATAAAAATACAAACATTATGACGTGTCATGGTTAACACTAAAAATCATAGTTTACAGTGGGAATATATACAAACTGTGGAAATCATAGTTAGTAGAAATCAGTTTGTAATTACTGGAATTATGCTTCATTATGCTTTCAACCTAATCAGAAATACTTTAATTTGTACTACGAAATCTTTTTAATAACTAAGATGATTTAAAGATATATTTTCATGAATCCAGAGAGTAGCCTAAATAGCAAAAAAAAAATGATGGCTTAAAAAAATCAGTACCAAAAATACAATAAAAAATAATTGCTAACAAAAGCGTAATTACAAAATAATGAAAACGATTTCCACTACAGCATATTTTTCCCCCCCAATCTGGCATGACAATAATATAACTTACAAAAGTGTGGCAAAGGTACTGACAAGAAAACAATTATCTTAAAAGTTACAGTTACCGTATAAGAAACAAAAAAAGAAATAAATTATACAGCAATATATTCTAGATGTAAACATTTCTAAAACATTCATTTAAATACAGTAAAAACTCAGAGAACTAGCCAGAAAAAGATTCAAGTCAAATATCCACAAGCATATCTCTTACACTTAAACTACATCTGTAAGACAAACAAAACGAAATTGTTTGAGGAATGTTAATTCAGTTTTGAGGGAATGTTTCATTGTTTTCTTATTGCACACAAATATAAATAATGTTATTTACATGGCGCCATAGGTATTTTACGTTCCTTATAGACCTACGTCTTGTCCAGTTCATTATAGCGATGAGATCGTAATGGCGATTAGTAATGACTAAATAGATAAGAAAAATTTAAGAGGAATTTGGTAAAAATGTTTAAAATTTCAAGCATTAGATATTTGTGCCCTAAAACCGTGATAACGACTTTCATTCAAGACACCCTTTACTCTATAGGACAGTGTCATTGCCAATTTTATGACGTCATCAAAATCAGAGTAGAAAGGGGTCCGCCTTAAATAAGAAGACCACAGCGCCCGTTTCAAAATGTAGATAAATTGTACCTGCATTGGGCAATATATATATATATATATATATATATATATATATATATATATATATATATATATATATATATATATATATATATATATATTATCGCCTCCCTTATCCAGGGAGGAGGTCTAGCTGAGCGGTGTAGTGTTTTCCTATGTTCTGTTCAGCGATTATTTCTTCTGGCGTCTACACCACACTTTCTCATAGTGAAAAGAGCGCAAGTGAAAGTAAAGAAAGTAAAGATGGGACGTATAGAGCGCACTGGTCATCTTAGAGACAAAAACACAGGTCAAGTGATGTCAGGCAAAGAGAGAATCTACTTTACATATTTCAATTATTGTTTATAGTGAATTGAGCATAGGATATGACATATAACTTAATATTATATCACATCCCAACTTCAACTGTCTAATATTTAAAGGTTCTGTTTTACAACCAAAATTTAGTTACACAATACGGAATACATAATTTAGGCACTTCAGAGCGTGCAAATATCCGAAAGTTATAGGTCCATCATCCATCCATTTAGAGCCTTTATCATTTGTTGTATTGCAGACAGGTTTAGTACTTCTTTTTTATCAGCCAGCAGCCTGGTGGTGCGGTATGCGCGTTGGACTATCGTTCGGTCGTCTCAATGGTCCCAGGTTCATACCCTGTCCGCTGCCATCCCCTGCCCTTCTATAGGAGTTTAGTGTTAGGAAGCAACATTCGAAACATGTCTAACAAAGAAAGTCAATGGAAACAAACAAGCAAGGCGTCTTCCTCGTACTACAATAACATAATACTGACATCCTCGTAAATGTATAGCATTGGGATTGTGTCAAAAACTGAGTCATAGATTGCAAGGATTAAAACAACAAAATCAACAAGAATAAATATATGGAATAGAATATACATTTAAAAACATGTCATTGGTCAAAATAACAAAATTGTCTTTCTTAATTAGTCATAATCTCTATTTACCAGTTGAACTGTCATTGCAGAGTCCAGTATTAAGTTATGTATCGATCGTAATAAATATAAATTGAATACTATTTGTTGGAATTAACGAAGAAGACTATGCGGCCCAAAGAAAGATGTTTGTAAGAAAGTATTGATATACATGGCCCCAAACCAAAACAAAGAAAAATGACTAATTTCATTATAAGTTGTTTATCTCATTATGTAAGTTAGTACAGACAAACATGAAGTTAAAAGGCATTTACATCAAATAAAAAATCCCAAGGAAACACCTGCCTTTCAGTGAGACTTCACCGTTCACAATAACGAGATCTCTCAATGTCCACAGCGGCTAGATCTATACACAAAGCAGCAGCGTTTCATAGCATTTTAATACTGTAGGAGACAAGGACATTGGGAATTTCCGAATATAAAGTTTGCACTCTCTAAACTACTGTCAACAGGATTTAAAAACAGAACAACACTCAGTGGTAATGATCGACCCACAAAAATCGTTTATCATCAAGAAGAGTTGCTGTTTCTTGATTGCATTCCGAGTAGAAGTTTTGGAGTAGCCTTCTCGTCTCCGGCAAGACGACGCCATTTTTGTCAGCTGTCACGTGACGTCTTGTCTGGTTTAGAATATCCTGCATGATACTCTGGGATAGTGGCGCTGAAAAAAAAAAACAAAGAGCATGTTCAAATCAGATGAACGAAAAACGATACAGGGGCACATTTTACATTGGTAAAAAAAAAAAAAATTCAGGATTCATACTAAACTAGCTGTGGCAAATTACATGATAATATTGCTACAAAAAGTATGAAAAGTGTACCCCATTAGTACTAAAATTTGAAAAGAAGTAAAATATGTAAAGTACGGGCAAGGTGACCACAAAGAAACTAATGTGTTCAAATATAATGTCATAAGTGTTAGATTTAATACTGACATACCAGAAAAAAAATTCTACTTTAAAAACATACCAATAAAACCTTTGTATGATGACACCTCTTCCTCTCATAAGAACCAGCATCATAATAAAACTTAGCTACTTGTTATAGCGTGCTTCTTTTTCCAGGAACTGACTTTACACTTCAGCAATCAGCCAACAGCTCTTATGTATATATATATATATATATTATTATAAAAATAAAATGATCACTCACGTAATTCCAAGAACTTGAATACACCTGACAGTGTGGTTTCCATATCAGATGTGTATTCTGTGGTTCTTATGATGTGGAATGTATCTCTAGGGAAAACTTGCAACCACTCTCTCAGAAACACAGAATAACAGCTCAGATGTATCCTAACCTGGGGATGCAATTGAAATAGATCTTGAGTTGTTTTTTTAACTCATGTCAATTAAAAATTATAAAGTTAAGTTGCGGTGTATTTAAAAAATCTATGGTGTTTCTAGAAATTTTATTTTGTTAAATGACTTCCTAGCACATATTCTCTCTCTCTCTCTCTCTATCTCAGTTAATCATTTAAATCACTTAAAAAGTAAAAAGAATGTTAAAAAAGAATGTTAAAAAAGATGTTTGCCGTTTTATATTTTAAAACCATGTTTCTCCAGAGTACTCTGTTTTCAAGTAAAACTTTGTAACACTTGTAATACAGAGACGTCTTGCGGGACATGAACTTAATAGAAATTGATCATACAGTAATACAGAGATGTCACTGTGGGATAGGAACTTGCTGGAAGTTTATCAAACAGTAATACAAAGACGTCACTGCGGGATATGAACTTATTAGAAATTTATCAAACAGTAATACAAAGACTTCATGAACCTACTGGAAGTTTATCATACAAATCAGCGTCATAGAAACAGAACCTTCTGGAATGGTTAGAAAGACATACTTCCATCATCTCAATAGCCTGAACAACATGCCTGTGGAAATCTATGGGATCTTTGCCGTATTTCAAGAAAACGTAGTCAGAATAAAGTCTGGAAAAAGAGAAACAAAAATTATGGCGGGATAAGATTAAGAAAATTTGAACATAAATTTCATTTCATATCATTAAAATAAATATATAAACAACAACAAAAAAAACAAAAAAAAACATTAATTTCCACCCAAACCAAGGACGGGTTGAAATAAAAAACTATTTCGAAACCGACTTATATTTTTAAAAAATAAATTTGGTAAGTGTCAAACCCGAGCTAGGACAAATTAGTAATTATTCCTCCTCTTCCCTAGCGCTATTAGAGCATGGAATGGGTTGCCTGAGCTAGCCAGGAAAACCAGTGACTTGGCAGAAATGTGGTCATTGGTTAATATGTATGGCTAAATGCATGACGCGTAGGACGTAATCATCTTTTTTGAAGTAACGTCTGTATTATATAAGATAAGATAATACATAATCATTTTTTTTCTGGATGTATGAACTTCCTGTAAAAAATGTTCCAATATCGAACTATCAATGTCCTATAAGCTTTGCACACGGAAAAAGTGCTCTTGAAAATGTTTGGATGGATTACTGCAAGAGACTTGATTTCAAACCCACAATATGCAATGAGTTTCAGCACATACAGAAAACATTCCGCATCATGTCTACTTTTTTTGTTTGTCTATTTTTATAAATTTTTGTAACATTGATGTTCCCCTTTCAGACCTGTAACTCCTGGTAAATGCTGCCCAATCGATCACTTATTGGAGAACATCTTTCCCCTCTATCACCCTCTTAGCAAGACGTCTAGATACAAAAATATAGTGCAGGTATTAGTATAAAAGATGACATTGTTATTGCATCAAGAAAGAGCAACTGGGTAGTCTACCTTTCTATGGGCTCTCTTAGCTGGATTATAAGCTTTGGAGGTATTTTATGCAAGTACTTTAAGAAGTGGGGTGTCAATATTTTGGGTTCTGGCAAACCTTCGTTCTGGGGAATCATTGTCCAGCCTCTGAAGTCCCACATGTCCATCGGAGACGCATCACCTGGTGGAGACAGATAACTTATGTATCATTAGCATAAATCTGACTCGTGTCATCTAGGTAGAGGCAATGGAAGCAATATTGTTCAACAGAGAGAATGAAGAACTCTTATAATTTTAATTTAAGCGTTGTAAAGAGATCGCAATAAAAACAAACTGCTTACTGGACCAAAAAAAAATTACATAAGATTTATTTAAGAAAAAAAAAACACGTAGCATTTTGGCACTTAATTAGTTAGGTTTTGAACCTGGAATAGATGGTTTTCAAGCCACAGTATATACTGTGTTTGTTGCAAGCTTGTTCTATAAGGAAACTGAATAACAAGTAAAAATCCTTCAAAAAAAAAAACACAACTTATTTAAAGGGGAAGAACTCCGTCCTTAAAACTATACTTATCAATAATGTACAAGTTATTTCCTTATTCGATGTCAAACAAAATAATTAATTACCACTCATAAAAATTAATTGAGTTAGGTATAAAAAATAATTGTATAAACTATCAACTTGATCAAAGAATACGTGAGGGAGAAACAGCGTTAATTATTTAAGGGGACTAAACCCAATAAATTTAGCTATATCTGTGAATACTGAAGTATTAGTTTCCCTTGTTGGTATCAAACAAAAAAAAATAGTAATCAGAAATTAATTGGTTACTTTTTAAAAATAGATTCATGTCTTATCTATGCCAATAAATAATTCTGGGAAATTTCTGCTTGATTCGAGAATGGGTGTGGGAAAAATAATGTGAACGCTCTTTTTACCAGACAGACAAACAGACAGACAGACAAACAGACGAGTGAGTTGATTTAAGCTTTGTAAAAACTGTTGTCATTTATCCTTCACAAGTAACCCTCAACTTTCTAAGCCTATCACACTTCTCAACTAGTCATGTATGCCCTTCTCAACTAGTCATGTATGCCCTTTTGAACTAGTCATGTATGCATTTCTCAACTAGTCATGTTTGTCCTTTTCAACTAGTCATGTATGTCCTTTTCAACTAGTCATGTATGCCCTTCTCAACTAGTCATGTATGCCCTTCTCAACTAGTCATGTATGCCCTTCTCAACTAGTCATGTATGCCCTTTTCAACTAGTCATGTATGCCCTTTTCAACTAGTCATGTATGCCCTTCTCAACTAGTCATGTATGCCCTTCTCAACTAGTCATGTTTGTCTTTCTCAACTAGTCATTTTTGTCCTTTTTAACTAGTCATGTGTGCCCTTCTTAACTAGTCATAATTGTCCTTCTCAACTAGTCATAATTGTCCTTCTCAACTAGTCATAATTGTCCTTCTCAACTAGTCATAATTGTCCTTCTCAACTAGTCATAATTGTCCTTCTCAACTAGTCATAATTGTCCTTCTTAACTAGTCATAATTGCCTTTCTCGACTAGTCATAAGTCCTTAACTAGTCATGATAGCCTTTCTCAACTAATCATAATTGCTTTTCTCAACTAGTCATGATTGCCTTTCTCAACTAATCATAATTGCTTTTCTCAACTAGTCATGATTGCCTTTCTCAACTAGTCATAACTGCCCTTCTTAACTAGTTATAAGTCCTTCTCAACTTGTCATGATAGCCTTTCTCAACTAGTCATAACTGCCCTTCTTAACTAGTTATAAGTCCTTCTCAACTTGTCATGATTGCCCTTCTCAACTAGTCATGTTTGCCCTTTTTAATCAGCCCCGTTCCTTTATAAAAAAATTAACAAATTTATAGCTATATGGTTACACATAATTCCCACATAAAACAGGCCAGGATTCAAAGCTCGCATTCATGTGCTATTGAACTTCACTAGCTGAAGTCTTTGTCAGACGTCTCTAGCTTTGATTTACTTGCAACTGCACTCGTCTGGTTCTTCTCTATTAAGTTCGCTGTTTGCTCGAACATGTCCAGGTAGGAGTCTAATGAGGTCTTTGCATTTCCCTTGAGTTTGTTCATTATGCCTGAGGAAAAAAAAAGAAATTTATTTTACACATTTCATACTGGGTTTTTTTTTATTTTGTCTTGAAAGAATTTTTCTAATTATTTTCTAGGTTTTTATCCCCTGTCACTTTCTTAAGAACTTGAATAACTAACTAGCTTTAATTTGTTTTAAAAGAAAGAAAAATCCCTATTTCAGACTTCTGCATCCATGGGTCAGATGCTGTGAAGGTAAATTCAAATTATAACAAATTAGATAAATCCATTAGGCTCAGTTAATGTCAACGATGCTTAAGCCGAAAAGTGTCCATCATGGTCTCTTAAACAAAGAAGTCTACCGCTTTTTACAAATAAGAAAATCTCTAACACCAGACTCATTAGAGAGATGTAGTTCAATTGCATGGGTTAGAAACTTCATCTAAAGAGCTAACAATATATCCGTTATTGTTTTGAATAACAATGTTAAAAAAATCCGTGCAGTGGAGCCCCATTAATGTGACCAACTATGTTACTTCCTTTCGATAGCTTCTGAGATGAATTAAAGTCTAATGTAGAGCTTTAAAAGTCTATTGCAGAGTTTTAAACGTCTAATGCAGAGCTTTAAAAGTCTAATGCAGAGCTTTAAAAGTCTAATGCAGAGCTTTAAACTTCTAATGCAGAGCTTTAAACGTCTAATGCAGAGCGTAAAAAGTCTAATGCAGAGCTTTAAACATCTAATGCAGAGCTTTAAACGTCTAATGCAGAGCTTTAAAAGTCTAATGCAGAGCTTTAAAAGTCTAATGCAGAGCTTTAAAAGTCTAATGCAGAGCTTTAAAAGTCTATTGCAGAGCTTTAAAAGTCTATTGCAGAGCTTTAAAAGTCTATTGCAGAGCTTTAAAAGTTTATTGCAGAGCTTTAAAAGTATAACGCAGAGCTTTAAAAGTCTAACGCAGAGCTGTAAAAGTCTATTGCAGAGCTTTAAAAGTCTATTGCAGAGCTTTAAAAGTCTATTGCCGAGCTTTAAAAGTATAACGCAGAGCTGTAAAAGTCTAACGCAGAGCTGTAAAAGTCTATTGCAGAGCTTTAAAAGTCTATTGCAGAGCTTTAAAAGTCTATTGCAGAGCTTTAAAAGTCTATTGCAGAGCTTTAAAAGCAGAGTTTTTCTTGGGGGACAAAAGTGTAACGAAGTACTTAAATCGCGTAGGCAACATCTGTCCTTTCAACCTACGGTCAGGTAACTGTTAATAGCAGACATTGAGAATGGAAGACGGAAGAAGCTATAAGTTGTTCATTTAAGCTGTGCTGGCTTCCCCTTCGTGCCAGTGCACCTCGTTTGCTTCCCTTTCGTGCCAGTGCACTTTGATTGCTTCCCTTTCGTGCCAGTGCACCTCGTTTGCTTCCCTTTTGTGCCAGTGCACTTTGATTGCTTCCCTTTCAAGCCAGTGCACCTCGTTTGCTTCCCTTTCGTGCCAGTGCACCTCGTTTGCTTCCCTTTCGTGCCAGTGCACCTCGTTTGCTTCCCTTTCGTGCCAGTGCACCTCGTTTGCTTCCCTTTCGTGCCAGTGCACTTTGATTGCTTCCCTTTCGTGCCAGTGCACCTCGTTTGCTTCCCTTTCGTGCCAGTGCACCTCGTTTGCTTCCCTTTCGTGCCAGTGCACCTCGTTTGCTTCCCTTTCGTGCCAGTGCACCTCTCTTGCTTCCCTTTCGTGCCAGTGCACCTGCGATGTAGTTTAGATATAAACTACAAACTTATTTAAAAGTTGATTGCTGAAAAAATTCGAATAGATGATGATCCGTTCATAGATAACTTGACGCCAACCGCAAATGTCAAGTCAACCCTAAACTTTACTCCGACTTTAGTTAAACAATACCTACTTTTAACTCTGCCTACTTAAAACCAAAAATTCTATATATACTCAATGCCTACTATAAGCAAAATACATATTATGAAATGTTACACTGTAGGACCACTATAAACTTATGTATGTTATAAACTGTATTCATATTTTAAAACCTAGTACTTTATATATACTCTATGTCCACTGTATTCCTAGCGTCCATTATAAACTGTACATCTATAAACCTTATTACAATTATAAACTGTATTTCTATTTAAAACTGTAAGTATACTATAAATCTAATGTCTGTAATAAATCGAATGCCTTTTATAAACTGTAAAGTAATGTTCTCCTTTTACACCTTGTGATCTATGTGACAGAAGATGGCCCACGGTTAACGAGGATGTCATGTGGCCAGCACAACGATCAACCGCAGTTACATTTTCCTAACTAATGTCAGATGACCATTAAAGCTGAGTGGACTCGGAGGCGCCCTGCCCTAAAGATCCCTAAATTAAAAATTCCAGTCTTCAACAAGATTCTAACCCTGTTCGAAAGCCAATTGCTCTACTATTCAGCCACCGCGTCTCCAAACTGTATGCCTAATATAATCCTAGCGCCTGTATGCCTACTTTAAATCTTATGTCCATTTAAACTGTTTGCTACTATAAACATAATACATATTTTGAACTTTAAACCTACTGCATGCTTACCGTATCGATTCCAACACCAATACTGTGATTCTTTTTCCATTACGCCGGAGTTCCCGTACACAAGAGGATGCTTGACCAAGCGACTGTGGAGATCTGTGGACCCGCTCTTGTCTATGCCTATGATATAGAAATATGGCAAGCACCGAAGTTTTCTTTTCTTCATCAAGACCACGTCATAAAAACAGGGATTTTTCAAGTGAGGTAGGAACTGTGGCAAAACCTAGACCCTCAGAAACAGAAATATTAAATTAATTTCATATAATTATTTGTGCCCCTATATCAAGACTGTAAAACATGTTTGTATTTAAGGTTTGAGAACTATTGGGACAGTTTTTTGAAAGAGGCGAGTCTTTCTAGAAACTACAAGAACAGAATAGACTTCTTCAGAAGACAATTTCAAAGACTCACCACCGTTCCACTTCTGATGGCGTGGACTGTACACTCTCGCGCAGCAGAAGATTTTGAAACAGAACTCTGCCTGGTCGTGTGGTATGCGTAAAGGATAGCCAAACGATAGCCTGAGTTCGAACTCTGTCCTCTGTCATTAACTGTCGTTCTGTATGAGGTTTGGGTTTGGACGAAATAGTCTATACTTCTGATTCAGATGGCAAATGGTTCGAGGCAAGCACGCCCCTTTTATGAACCATGTGACCCGAGAAAGATTTTTATCTCGTGGCCAGGATGAGAAATTGGCTCTTCATTTCTGAAGAAATGTCTAAAACTTAAAAGAGCTTATTAAAAGAATAGCTTCATGGTGCAATAAGTAGATGGTTTCTTTGTACAATAAGTACATGGCGTCTTTGTACAATAGGTAGATGGTTTCTTTGTACAATAAGTACATGGCGTCTTTGTACAATAAGTAGAGTGTTTCTTTGTGCAATAAGTACATGACGTCTTTGTACAAGTAGATGGCTTCTCTGTACAATACGTAGATAGCGTCTTTGTACAATAAGTAGATATGGCTTCTTTGTACAATAATTAGATGGCTTCTTTGTACAATAATATATATGCGTATGAATCATGCAGTGGAATATTTACCGCATAGATTGTTATTAATGAAACTTACTTACAATACAAAATATATCTTCAACTCTGCTGTATTTCGATGCTAGTCGGTCAATACATTGAAATCCTGAAACGAATCAGATTTTAAAGGTATTCATTTTGTATTCGTAATCAAGTAACAATCTAAATATAATATATATATATATTTATTTATATTTATTTTATATATATATATATACATTTCAAAGTCCTGATGCAATTTAATTTCTAAATCAACTCTGCAAGCAGTTTTTTTTAAATAAGAATACACCATTTTTATAACTGTTCATTATTAATAGTAAAAAAACACAGGTGGCTATTTAGTAAGGGAGATGAATATTTACTATATTTGTAACACATTGATGCAAATGGTTTTAGTTTTTTTTGTCAAAAAAACTTTTTTTTACAAATGTATTGCTAAGTTATCTAATTTCTGTAATACCAACTAATACATTTACAAAAAAATGTTTCTTTTTTTTTTCAAAGAGAAAAAATCTATTTAGAATGCATACAAGTGGAACATAATTTAAAACAACAATTAATAAGTAGTTTTTCATGTTATCGCGTGGACTGCATATGCTACCACAACATTCGGCACCAAACTAAGGTTGTTTTGTTTTTTTCCGAAAGTTGTTTTTTGAATGAAGCTTTGACTAAGAGATTGACTCTCTACAAAACAATTAGATCAATAAGTTAATCATTATATGAAATCAGGCCACGTTCACACCTAACTTCACCTTCACTCTCACCTATCCCTTGGTCTGCTGGACCGTTGAGGCACCACTCAAGATCTGTCAACCTTTTTTCTCCATTCTTCTCTGTCATTTGCTTTTGGTAGAATTTTATTGTTATTCTTTCTGAATATTGAAACATGCCTTTTTACCTGCTTGAGTGGAACACTTCGGGGGCCGATTTTGAGTTTGTGTTTGCACACAAAATGTCTTTGTAACTTTGTTTTTAAATATATTTTTAAGCATATTTTCTTTTTTTTTACCCCTAAAATGGGAACTAGCCGAGTGAATGCGTGTGTACAAAGTTTATAAAATCCAAATGAAATCAATAATTCTTTGATGCGTAACTCGCCATTGTGGACCATTGAAACTGAAATAATAAAACAAATTTAGATTTTCACTTGTTTTTTTTTCGAAGTAACTAGATATATTTAAAGGCCTACTATAGTGTGTGGGGGAGTCGCAAAGAGAGAAAGAGAGAGAGAGGCATTGAGAGAAAATGTGAGGGAGAGAGTGATAGAAGAAAGGAAGGAGAAAGAGAGAGAGAGAGAGAGAGAGAGAGAGAAAGAGAGAGAAAACAAGAGAGAGAGAGAGAGAAGAGCGACGGGGGGAAAGAAAACAAAGTGGTGGTAAGAGAGACAGAGAGAGAGAAACAGAGAGAGAGAGACAGAGAGAGACACAGAGGGAGAGACAGAGAGAGACAGAGAGAAACAGAGAGAGAGAGAGAAACAGAGAGAGAGAGAGAGAGAAACAGAGAGAGAGAGAGAAACAGAGAGAGAGAGAGAAACAGAGAGAGAGAGAGAGAAACAGAGAGAGAGATACAGAGAGAGAGATAAAGAGAGAGAGATAAAGAGAGAGAGAGACAGAGAGAGAGACAGAGAGAGAGAGAGAGACAGAGAGAGACAGAGAGAGAGAGAGAGAGAGACAGAGAGAGAGACAGAGAGAGACAGAAAAAGTGGTCCGTTCAACCACTTAGTAATAGATCCTAAAATTTACAATGTGGGGTTTCAAAAGTACCAGAGAGGAGACGCGCCAATGTCGTGTCTGAACAAAGGAAGCAACTCTTCACTACAAAACATATGCTTAATGAGCGGGGAGGAGGGGGGGAGGGTCAAAACAAATCATTTAAAATCACATCTGTTACACAGGGCCACAATTTGTTCTCGTATTCAATGTATAGCATACCCAACAAGGTGAAGTACGTGACTTGTATGTAACACTGTAACTACATCAATAGAGTCAATGGCGTACAGAACAGCCCTAGTTTTACTGAACCATGTTAGCTTAGGTTTTTTGATACATGGATCTATAGCACGTCTGATACAGGGGGATTTCTTATTCTATATTTGTTAATAGGTTCACATATGGTCAGGTCATAGTGGGACAGAAGTCTCTCATTGTGAGCCCAATTATACTCTTGAAGTCTTATCCAATCCTTTTGGGGGGTTTCTCCCCCTAAAGTTGGAACATTGAACAGTTTAGAGATGTATAATTCAAACGTAAAACTTACTTTTTTTTTGGGGGGGGGGGGGGGGGGGGAAGGGGGGCTAGTGGCTGAGTGATTGGGGGGGGGGACTTAGTGGCTAAGGTGATAGGGCGCTTGGCATTCGAACCGATGGGTCTCGAGGTGGAAATCGTGTGAAGACTGAATTATAATTGTGATTGTAATCGTAGTGGAAGGGAAGGTGGTTGGTCGTTGTGTTGTCCACAGGTCATCTTTGTTGACCGTCGGTCATAGAAACAGATGGGCTTGACATCATCAGCCCCATAGAACGCAAGGTCTGAAAAGGGCAACCTTTTTTCCCCCTCTATTTTGATGCCTCTCCCCTACCCCCACCAGTGATACGCATGTATTAGACAAGAGATTCTATCGCAAAATCCTGATAATTGTTTTTCTGTCAGATTGATTGTAATTATGTCAGAAGTAACTGCAATGTCCTTAATGCTCGAGTATCATTTGAAAGGTTCTCCAATGTTGAAGTCCAATGGAATGAGCTCACATCTACACAGCCTGGATTATTTGTTCATCTGCCATTATAATGCATAATGGTCGTGTGATGATTTGGGAAAAAAAAATTTTTTTGAACGAATTCATATACAAAACGTTGAGCAAGTGTTCGAAGTGATGTACAACAACTCAGCAAACACCAATAGCTGTTACCCGTATTGCCCCCCCCACTAGCAGATACATGAAATTCCTCATCTGTACATTTGTATCTCCTCAACAGAATAAGAATACATTATTGGAAAGACAATGTAATTCGACAATAACTAAATCTAGAACATAATGAGTAAATACAATTTTTGTTTGTTGTAAAATGTTTGTAAAATGTTTTACATGTTTCGGATGTTCCTTCAGAGTTGAAGATAATTTACTTCCTAGTTCAAACCTCCCGCAGGACGACGGGGGATGGGAGCGGGCAGGGTTTGAACCCTCGACCATCGATAAATCTGAACGACAGTCCAGCGCGCAAACCACACGACCAGGCAGCCATCCTTAATTTTTCTTAGTCTACAAGATGTAACCATTAATCCTAACACGCTATGAATGTTAATTAATCACTAAATGTAATTGCCCTAAACCTTTTATTAACTTCATTAAGATTCATGGGCTTGAAAAAAGGCGGAGAATTGACACGCGCAGAAAAGTGCCGAGTTTTTCTTGTCTCCTCTTGTCTATTGTCTCCCTTGACGGGATATTTTTTAGTTCTTGCTAAATATTTTTTCATTATTAAATGATACATTTAGATTATGATAAAGTGTAACGAATACAATGAATTAAGTCTAATAGATAATAAGAGTCAATAGCTATTATATGATATAGACAACCCGAAATCTCCTTGTTTCTTGATGAAAAAAAACAACAGAAAATTGAATAATATCATCATTTCTATTGTGATATGTCACGCAGAGCGACGCAACAGTTCTAGACACACCCGGTAAAGAGTGGCTTTATTTAGTTGGGAATAACTTCAACATTTATTGTTTCAATACACACACAGGCTCACATCAGACACACAGAAACAGAGACAGTGACAAAGACACACATATACAAACATATCCACACACATGCACACATATATAGACACAGAGAGACACATGCATACACGGAGACACACAGAAGCAGTCACATTTAATTGATTTGCTTTGTTGTCTCCCCTCACAACTATTTATCCCCCTTCACGCTTTTCTGAACAAGAGACATTTTAGCCTTTTTTTTTTTTTTTGGTGTGTTCATTTCCTTAGAACTTTAAAGGAAATTATTTTTAAACATTAATGTAAACGAAAAATTGTTAACTACACCTGAGCATTCGAAGGTAAAATATCAAATCCATATTGCATTGTTTAAGAGTAATTCAAAATTAACCTAGATATTTTTGCAAGGCTTTTATCAACTCTGGTTTGTCTGGTACAAATCTTTGTAAACTTTACTTACCCCACTCCCCAATTCTCGGATTAAGTTGAAAACTTTGCACATTGTCCCTAACAAAACATGATTCGATTAAAACAAATATCAATTAACTAGTGGTCTACAAGATATAGTTTGATATTGATTAAGGAAAAATAAATATTGCAGTATTGATAGATATAGCTATAAATGTACAGTTCTTTTCCTATATAAGCGTTGTTTTTTTTTATAGTATTTTTTAAATTATTTTCCTTTTTCTATTCATAGTGTAAATAAAAGTTTTGATATCTTGTTGATGTAATAATGAGAAAAAAAAAACGTTGTCGGGGGAGGGGGTGGGTATCGAGATTTTACTTTAATGAATTATTTTAAAAGCGTAAAGAAAGTTAGAAATGTATCCAGCGCTCTTTGCGGATTAAATCCGTTTCCCAGGGCACTGCATCGTTTAATTAACAAACTGGGAAGTAGGAATTCCGAGATAAAAAGAAATCCCTTTAGATAAAATAAAATAAAACCGTGTTTCAGGAACCAACACATTGTACTTTATAGGTTGAGGATGTCGATAAATCGAAGCCTCGAATTGAAAACTAAGGATTGTAGGTCACTGCTCCTTAACCGATTTTTGGGTTTCCCGTCCGTTTAATGGGGGTAATCAAAAGGTCAGTAACGATTAGAGGACCTTGGGATGTTAGCGAGGACAGAACATTGGGTTACCTTCGCTTTCAAGGTCATCTTCTGTGAACGCCATTCGTGAAAATGTGTGCATGCCGTTGTTAAAGTACACATTGAACCAGGTGAATTGCATAAAAACAAAGGTCATGGTGAGGCTCCCACACAATACAAAAACTTTCTTGGAATATCTGAATGAAAGAAAATAAAAAAATGGTTCAAATAACATTTAAACAAATTCAATTAGATAATAAATGAGAGCTAGGACACGTTTTTTTCTTGGCATTTTTAAACACATTATATTTAAGACATTATATTTAAGACATTATATTTAAGACATATTTAAGACATTATATTTTAGACATTATATTAAAGACATTATATTTAAGACATTATATTTAAGACATTATATTCAAGATATTATATTTAAGACATTATATTTAAGACATTATATTCAAGATATTATATTTAATTAACTCTTTGATAGTGGCTACATTCATTTATTCATTATTTGATAGTGGCTACATTCATTTATTCATTCTTTGATAGTGGCTACATTAATTCATTCATTCTTTCATTGTAGCTACATTCATTCATTCATTCATTCTTTCAAAATTCATTTATTCTTTCATTGTGGCTACATTCATTCATTCATTCATTCTTTCAAAGTGACTACATTCATTCATTCCTTCTTTCAAAGTGACTACATTCATTCATTTATTCTTTCAAAGTGGCTACATTCGTTCATTCATTCTTTCGTAGTGGCTACATTCATTCATTCTTTTATAATGGCTGTATGCATTTATTCATTCAGCGCCTCTGCATTGTTGTCTTACTCACATAAAATAAGGATAATTGATGAATAATCTGTGCTACAAAAGAGAGAGAGGGTGAGGGCTTGTGCTTTTATTCTAAAGGGAGCTTAGTAAAGAGTTATAGATTCTGAATGATTTATGTTCTCATTGGCAGGAAAAGAAGAAGTCTTGTAACACGTAGCCCAGCGTTTCACAACTGGATGAAAAGTGTCTCCAGATGTTACAGAACAGAAATAAGCTCTGAATTAGCTTTAAATCATTTCCAAAGATTAGAATAAGTTACACACAGTTGTGTGATCAAAGTCTACTTGGAAATGAACATTTAATCAATAGTTGATTGCCAGAACATTTTTGGTTGGCTATATTGGCTACTGGTCTAGAAAACACTGTTGTTCCTTTACACCAGGTTGAGAAGCCCTGGACTCGGTGAGTATAATGAATGACGAAAGGTAGCGTCTCTATGAAGTGTGTCACGTGCAAGTGACGGCGGAGGGAAAACTGGCTGACGTTTTGACTTGATGTAGCGTGAATCTAGATCTACATGGGAGTGTCAGTAGTACTAGTTGGGGAATCCGTCAAAATGATGGGTTGATAATAACGCCATTTTATGAATAATGAAAGGAAAAACTGTATGGCATGAAGACGAGTTACTCAAAGGTTAATAAAAGTTGACTGTCTGTTCTGCTTGCCACTGTGTCTGACATTAAATATGTCATTGAGGGATGTAGGTCTACTATTTCCTTTTCAATTTCATTTTCTTTTTGCCTATTTGAAATAGACTGAAAACTACTAAAAACACGAGCGTTTTATCCGATGCCAAAGTTAAACCAGGTTTCAATGTAGGTTTTATCTTCAGATACCAAAATAGTCTACTTACGTATAGAACTACTTGATCTAGAAATTATTGCGCAGTGCATCATGTAATACAATCGACTCAATTTTTAAGACCAATATTAGATGGTTTATTCGACCCCATCCTAAAGTTACAGATCACTGATTTAGGAATAGCTAATTGATCTCATCCAATGTTACGGGTCTTTAATGTAGGACTAGTGGCTGCAGCCTATTTGGACTAGCCAAACCATTGGGCTCGAGACAAAATACATCTTCTCAAGACAACTGCAACATATACATGTGAGACATAGAAGTTATCTGTCAAAATTTAGAAAAAAACTAAATGCGGCTCAACAAAATTGACTGAGACGGATTTTGGGAGTCAGTTACACAAATCGGGTCTCAAACAAGGAAATCCTAGGCCGAACTGGGAGTCGAACACTTAGTGAGGTTGTGACAGAGCGTCGCATGAGGTTTGCGGAACATGTTCTCCGACAAAATGAGCTACGCATACCAAGAGTAGCGATGACATGGAAGCCAAAACGAGGAAAGCGCAAACAGGGACGTCCTCGTATTACTTGGCGCCACACCTTCCTGGAGGACCTCAGAAACAGTGGACATCAGGTGGGAGGAGGCTTCAGACATTGCCAACGACAGATCTTTATTGAGACAGCATGCCGCCCAATGAGCCGAACGGCGCGGGAGGACCTAAGTCTAAGTAAGTAAGTCTTCCCCCACCCTGGCTACGCCACTGTCTTCTACAGTGCTCATCTAATAGTTCTTGATGAGCCTGAACTTTTATTATACAATGTAAGCAAATCGGCACATGAATTCAACAAACAAAAGTCAGATCCTGTTTACAAACAAACTAAAATTATGTATGGAAGTTTTGTCATTCCCGTTGAATACAGATTTATTTTTATTTTTGTTTGTATATGTAATCATTTTTTGTGTGCTTAATTTTTTATCGGAACTGCCGAAGTCTGCATTGCAATTGATTTGCTTATGCTTGGGTTAGGGTTCTAAGTAAAAAGAAAAGAACCTTTTCATTAGCATCTAGAGTTGAGAAGAACGGTAAATGAAAGAGGCACAAGATGTATCAAGAATAGAAATACCATTTAGATATATATATACTTGCTGAATAGATTGTGGGGGAAATATCCTGGCATAATCACTTGCACTCTATTTACTATCAAAACAATTTTAAAATATGTTAGACATGGGTTTATTTTCTATCAAAACATAATGTCGTAAAGACTGGTTGGACATGGGTTTATTTTCTATCAAAGCGTAATGTCGTAAAGACTGGTTGGACAGGGGTTTATTTTCTATCAAAATTTAATGTCGTAGAGACAGTTGGACATGGGCTTATTTTCTATCAAAATGTAATGTAAAGACTGGTTGGGCATGGGCTTATTTTCTATCAAAATGTAATGCTGTAAAGACTAGTTGGACATGTGTTTATTTACTATCGAAGCATAATGTCGTAAAGACCGGTTGGACATGGGTTTATTTTCTATTAAAACATAATGTCATAAAGACCGAAATGTAATGTAAAGACCGGTTGGACATGAGCTTTTTTTCTATCAAAACACAATGTTGTTAAGACCTGTTGGACATGGGCTTTTTTTTCTATCAAAATGTAACGTCATAAAGACCGGTTGGACATTGGTTTTTTTTTTCTATCAAAATGTAACGTCATAAAGACCGTTTGGACATGGGCTTATTTTCTATCAAAATGTAATGTCGTAAAGGCTGGTTTGACATGTGCTTATTTTCTATCAAAATGTAATGCTGTAAAGACTAGTTGGACATGTGTTTATTTACTATCGAAGCATAATGTCGTAAAGACCGGTTGGACATGGGTTTATTTTCTATTAAAAAATAATGTCATAAAGACCGAAATGTAATGTAAAGACCGGTTGGACATGAGCTTTTTTTCTATCAAAACACAATGTTGTTAAGACCTGTTGGACATGGGCTTTTTTTTCTATCAAAATGTAACGTCATAAAGACCGGTTGGACATTGGTTTTTTTTTTCTATCAAAATGTAACGTCATAAAGACCGTTTGGACATGGGCTTATTTTCTATCAAAATGTAATGTCGTAAAGGCTGGTTTGACATGGGCTTATTTTCTATCAAAATGTAATGTCGTAAAGGCTGATTTGACATGGGCTTATTTTCTATCTAATTGTGAGCCTTTGAGGAGTAAATGACAAGCTCAAGTTAACGGTATGATTGGATTCTGTTTTTAGAATATTTTTTTTATTATGACACTTACTTTTGCCAGAAGTCCATCGTGTTGAAAGATGGGATTCTTTGACTCAAAGTCAGATGAAACATAATCTGTAATTGTATTAAGAACAAATGTGAAAATAGTTATTTATAACTAGTATGTCAATGTTAAATGCATATGTCAGGGTTCTATTTATATATATATATATATATATATATATATATATATATATATATATATATATATATATATATATATATACTGCTGCTTGGCTCTTGTTCTTGTTGTGTTTCTTAACTTGGCTCACTAAGGGTTTCTTGAATATTAAATAATACTTGCTTGATACTTTCTTGGTTACTCAATTATAATTCAATGCTTGCTTAACTCAAATACGAACACTTAATATACATCAATTCTAACTCCTTATATTCACGAATATCGATAATACCTTCATACTTAATAAAGCACACAATTATATCACTCTTATGAAATACACAGAAAAGAGTCTGGGACAACATATTGCTGACTAACAGTACTAAAGCCCTAGTCTACCGGACCTGTGTGTTGAGCACCTTGCTGTACGGAAGTGAAACATGGTCAACCTACTCATGGCAGGAAAAAAAGCTGAATGTTTTCCACCTCCGATGCCTAAGGCGGATCTTTAAAATAAGGTGGCAAGATAAGATAACCAATGAGGAAGTGCTACAAAGAGCAGGGTGCCAGGACATCCGCTCTGTTATCAGCAGCAGACGCCTTGGCTGGCTTGGCCACGTTCGTAGAATGCCAGAAGGTCGACTTCCACAGGACATCCTGTATGGCGATCTAATAGAAGGCAGGAGAGCCGCTGGTCGCCCACTATTACGTTATACGGATGTATGCAAACGCGACATAAAGCTCTTCAAAATCGACACTGGCAACTGGGAAGAGGTGGCACTGGACAGATCCTCATGGAGAGAGAGCATAAAGGAAGGGTCAAAGATTGCAGATGTCATACACAACAGAAGCAGGAAGAAGGGTGAAAATGCAACGGCGCCTGGTGATTATATATGCCCAACCTGCGATCACAGCTGTGTATCAAGGATTGGCCTCTTTAGTCACACAAGAATTTGCAAAGGGAAAAGATCGTCTCTCGAGACGTAAAATGCCACAGATGCCACAGATGCAATACACAAAACACCAGTCCATCAACGTATAAATATATAAATGCATAAATACCAGTCCAGGAAGTAAACGTCCAACCTTCCTGGACCGGGAGCAAGACCTTACTGACTAACACATTCTCTCGCACATTTAACGAAGACTTAATCACTCAGTTCACAACACGTGCAACACTTCGCATTCATAACAAAGAGATATAACAATCATATCAAAATATCAAACTAACATTCATTCTCGCCATACCTCTCCCTGACATCCCCCCTTTCACGATATGACTGTTATTAGATAAGTCATTCAAATATATACATACATACACACACTGTGTCATATACATACTTATATACATATATATAAACATATATATCTACACACAAATGTATATAATGTACATTAAAGTGAAATAGCCCTTATTAACCTAACCAAAGAGATATGTCCAGCTGAGGCTATCACTTATATGACACTATTTACAACAAAGGGAAAGAGAGAAAAGAATAAATGAGAACAAAAAAGTAGTGTCATGAAGAGTTCAATTACAATTTGAAGTTGGCAGGCATAGAGTCCTTAGTCCCACGTTCATATTGAATATGTAAAACAGCAAACATAAGCTCCAGGTCACGTAGAATGCCATGTTTCCAGGTTGTGTCATAGGCCTTTTCTATATCGAAGAATACAGCTACTAGATGTTCTCTTCTGAGTAATGCATTTCTGATACAAGCTTCCAGCCTTACCAGGTGGTCAGTTGTTGTCCGCCCTTGCCGGAATCCGCACTGGTAGTTAGAGATCACTTTGTTCCTCTCCAGGTACCAGACCAGCCTACTGTTAATCATTCTTTCCATGGTTTTGCAGATGCAGCTTGTTAGTGCTATTGGTCGATAGTTAGCTGGGTCAGAGCCGTCTCTTCCCGGTTTAGGTATCGGTATAACTGTGGCTTTCCTCCAGCTGTTTGGGAAAGCGCCTGTTTGCCACACACAGTTATAGAACCCTAGCAGGACTGCCAATGAGGGTTCGGGAAGGTGCTTGAGGAACTGGTAATGGATTTCATCTTCTCCAGGTGCTGTGTCATGTGACTTGTCTAGCGATTCCCTCAGTTCCTCAAGCGAGAACGGTTTGTTGTAGTCTTCATTGTTTTCTGACCTGAAATCAATGGAGTGTCTTTCCTCCCTGGTTTTGACTTTTTGAAACTCTGGCGTGTAATGTGCAGTGGATGACTTTTCTGCTATTGAGGATGCAAGGCAGTCAGCTATTTCTCTGGGGGACGTGACAGTTCGTCCTTGGTTTTTTAAATGCCCTATTGCATTTGATTCTTTCCCTTTGATTCGTCTTACTGCCTTCCAGACCGCTCTAGCAGACTGCCGACAAAACTTCTCCAGGAATTCCTTTTGGCTGACCGTATGGTTTGTCTAGCCTTTGCTCTAGCTATTCTGAATAGCTTTAGGTTTTCCTGGGATGGATTTTTTATAAATGCAGCCAGTCGTTTTTTCCTATCGCTAATAGCACTTTTGCAGGCTGTATCAAACCATGGTTTGCTAGGCCGTTTTGGATTTGCGGAGGTTAGGGGGACAACTTTCCTGGCTATACTAAGTAGCTTGCTAGCAAAGGCATCAGCTGGGTTCTGTTCATCGAGAATATTTTCTGTGATATCCTCTGAGCATCTTTTTTGGAATTGTTCCCAATCGGCCTTATTCAGTTTCCACCGCTGAGGTCGTCCCAATGAGGGGAGATTGTTAGCAATGATGATTGGGAAGTCATCACTTCCCCGTAGATCATTGCTAACTGACCATTTAAAGTCGTCCAGAAGTCCAGGGACGCATACGGTGAGGTCAATGCATGTGAGAGATCCAGTTCCTGGGTGCAAGTAGGTCGGTGATGCATCATTAAGTATGCATAAATCATGTTGGAGGAAGATATCCTCCAGCATACGGCCTCTTGTGTCGGTATTGTTGGATCCCCACATGGTGTTATGGGCATTGAAATCCCCAAGGATTATGTAAGGCCGGGGGAGTTGTTTCAATAGGTCCTCCATGTCTGTTTGGTTTAATGGAGCGCTTTGTGGTAGATACAGGCTGCAGCAAGTGATAACCTTGTGAAGGGTTATCCTAGCTGCTACGGCCTGTAGTGTGGTCTGTAGTTCTACCCTCTCATGGGGGATGCTATCCTTCACAAGGATACAGACTCCACCTGATGCTCTCTCTGCATCCTCAACATTCTTGCTGTAAGCACTGTAGCTTCGGAAGCTGATGCTATCTTTCAGAAATGTTTCCTGTAGGCAGACAGCTACAGGAGTCTCAGAGTCCATCAGTAGCTGCATTTCCTCATAATTGGCCTTGAGGCCTCTGCAATTCCACTGTACAATTCTGGAATCCATGGCTTATTCTAGATGACCTACTTGGAGCTATTTGGCTTTGGGAGGCCCCCGGAGGGGTTTCCCTTAATTCCAGTGACCTTGGTATTTTTATTCTTGGGTTTGGATGGAGAGGAGGACAACCCCCTTTTAGGGGAAGTCTTTCTCTCTGGAGAGGGGAGATCCCTCTGGTTAGAGCGGAAGTTATTTCCTCCTCGCTCACCTCGGGCATCCTCTCCGCTTTGATTTCTCCCCTTAGGGAGTTGGTCAACCTCTAATTCGGTAGAGGTTGGGGTGTCTGACTGGTTTCTCTGAGGAGAACCTGTGTCAGACATGATGTCTCCGGGTTCTCCCGGAGTATTGGTTTTGACTCTCATCAGCGAGCACAGAGAACCTGTTCTTTAGCCTGACAACAAGGCTTTCTTGTTTCTTCAGAGGTGTGTTCTTTGGCGGTGTTTTCTTCTGAGTTGGAGGAGGAGGAGGGGGTGGTGGGGTCAATGTGTCCGTCTGTGTGGCTATGGATCTTCCTATCTTAGCAACAGCCTGGGCATAGGTCTTTGTCAGGCCGAATTGGCCCTTGGCTAGGGCCAATAAAGCCGATTTCGCCTGGCTGAAGGTACATCCATTTCTTGCCTTGTACTCCTGCACGGCAACCTCCTGTTTCCACACAGGGCAGTCCTTGGAGTAGGCTGAGTGGCCAGCGTGGCAGTTTGGGCATTTGAACTTGGCTGTGCAGCCCTTGTCCTCATGACCTTCTCCAGCACACCTGGCACACACAGTGTTCCTCTTGCAGACTGCCACGCCGTGTCCATAACCCTGGCACTTGAAGCACCTCATGGGGTTAGGTATGTAGGGCCTCACTGGAACTCGTAGGTATCCTGCCTTCACATACTCTGGCGGTGTCCTAGTTCCAAATGTGAGGATAATAGTGGCGGTTTTGACCTCCTCACCATCCTTGCGCCTGGTAATGCGCCGGGCATGGGTGACTCCTTCAATGCCCTCCACTACTTCCTTCTCGGAACATTCCATTAGGTCCCTAGAGCTGATTACACCTCTGCTGGTGTTCAGACGCTTGTGTGGCATGACTTCCACTTGGAGATCACAGAGTCTTCTGCATCTTAAAAGCCAATCAGAGTGTATCTTGCTATCAACTTCTACTAGAAGTTCCAAAGACTTGTGTAGCTTAGACACACTCTTGGGCTCTCCCACTACTGACTTAAGTCCCTTGTAGATGACAAAAGGGCTCATCTTTGTCAGACTTTTCCCCTCCTCTGTGCACCTAACCACCAGAAATGATGGCCAGGTAGCACAGCTTTTTGTGGCCTCCTCCTTTCTGTCCTCCATGCGGCGTCTCTTGCCCAGACATAGGTCTGGGGCAAGTAGTTTTTTTGAAGTTTTTTTTTCCATAGGTGTTATTTATTAGTTCGGCACATGTGCTCCCCACCCGCCATCGAGTCCAACAAGGGGACGGGCCATTCGGAAGTCCAGAATGAGCCCGCCAGGGCTACACATGTGCTATACTCAGTAAGCTACTGCATCGGGCATGTGCCCGATACAGTAGCTCCCTGATTGACCCTCCAGCCTCCGCCCTCCAGCATAGGTCGAAGACCAACCGGTTGACCCAGAGCGGGCCATCTGGGCCTCAGGTCTAGGGGAACTTGGAGCCAAAGTATTGTGTTGTGGTGGTTTATCCTCAGATAGCCACCACTCAAACACCAGGATCTCTTTATCCCCCCTTACCCGTCGCAGTCCACGGCAAACGGACTGGTCTAGGACGTAGTGAGATATTTAGAGATAAGGAGACAGAGTGATGATCAATGAAGGCAGACTGAGGAAAGGAGGAGGCAGACACAATGATAGAAAAGAAGTAGAGCACTTTTGAGCTCCAAAAGTGCTAAGGAAAGAGGAGCGCAGTTTAACGTCATGTCTCGGGACAGCCCATAGGTTGGACACAGTGATACAGGCACTTGCTATTTCCTTTACGTTCAACGATGACCAAGTCAGTCCCATAGCTTGGACACAGTGATACAGGCACTTGCTATTTCCTTTACGTTCAACGATGACCAAGTCAGTCCCATAGGTTGGACACAGTGATACAGGCACTTGCTATTTCCTTTACGTTCAACGATGACCAAGTCAGTCCCATAGGTTGGACACAGTGATACAGGCACTTGCTATTTCCTTTACGTTCAACGATGAACAAGTCAGTCCCATAGGTTGGACACAGTGATACAGGCACTTGCTATTTCCTTTACGTTCAACGATGACCAAGTCAGTCCCATAGGTTGGACACAGTGATACAGGCACTTGCTATTTCCTTTACGTTCAACGATGACCAAGTCAGTCCCATAGGTTGGACACAGTGATACAGGCACTTGCTATTTCCTTTACGTTCAACGATGACCAAGTCAGTCCCATAGGTTGGACACAGTGATACAGGCACTTGCTATTTCCTTTACGTTCAACGATGACCAAGTCAGTCCCATAGGTTGGACACAGTGATACAGGCACTTGCTATTTCCTTTACGTTCAACGATGACCAAGTCAGTCCCATAGGTTGGACACAGTGATACAGGCACTTGCTATTTCCTTTACGTTCAACGATGACCAAGTCAGTCCCATAGGTTGGACACAGTGATACAGGCACTTGCTATTTCCTTTACGTTCAACGACGACCAAGCCGATGCGCTAAAGTCCAGTATAATCCAACATCAATGTAACAAAGGTAGATAATTCACGATTACTTGAGTACTTGCATTCATGTAGAATAATCCAATAGTAAGTGAGTAGTAGTAGTAGTAGTAGTAGTAGTAGTGTCTCTAAATGGTGATGTCTTTTTAAATTGTGATGTCTTTTTAAATTGTGATGTCTCTTTAAATGATGATGTCTCTTTAAATGGTGATGTCTCTTTATATGGTGATGTCTCTTTAAACGGTGATGTCCCTTTAAATGGTGATGTCTCTTTAAATGGTGAGTGACGCAATGACCTCGGTATACAAGAAGTAGCTGCAAGTCCACATTAGTCAATGACATATGACGAATTAGGTTCAACAAATACGGTTCTAGTAGGAATGTCAATTTGTTTCTTTGAATGGTATGTCCTTTGATCTAGAGTTGATTCCACCTAATGCTCTCTCCACATCTCTAGGAGGCGGGGTCTACGTGGATGTAAACGACGTTAAAGCACAAAGTTTGATTGAGATTCTTCCTTGAAGAGATTACTGACTTGGAGAACACAATAACTTCGGTGTGTAACAGTCACTATTGTGTGTAGAGGTCAACCAGGGAACGAAAAAAATTGCAGGCTCTGGCTAGTTCAATGACTTCTTCAAGGTGACGAAAAAAAAGGTACAACAGACAAAGTACCTGCCCGGACGAAGTCTCCAGATGTCAATAATAATACTGGTTAAAATAGTACACTGGTTAATACACTGGTGTTAAATAATACAGATTGTCTTCAATCTACTCAAATTTGCCAAAGTAGTATCTCGTTTGGCTGATCGAAGCGATAAATGATAGATAACAGGTACAACGATACCTGAATGAAACTGAATGGGTAATGGTAATGAATGGCCCCCAAAAGCATAGGATGACCTCCGTCATGATGATCAACAACCAAGGAGTCAGATTCCAAGTGGACAGTGCCGCCGACGTCAATCCCATAAACGAAAACTATGTGTGCCCAGACCAGATAGTACTGACGTCCCAGAGATTAACTATGTGGAATAGAACGGTAATGGAGCCAAAAGGAAAAGCTACGATCTAAAGACCAATAAGAAATTCAATGTAGAGTATGTGGTAGTACCAAATGACCTAACATGCCTGCTAGGATTACCAACACTGAGGAAAATGGAACTTATTCACATAAATGAAGAACACAATACCATTATTACTTACTACTCAATGTTTTTTTTATCACACTCTACATTTTTTTTTGGGGGGGGGGGGGAAAGGCCCACCAACATATTTTTTTAACCCGGCCCACGAAGTACTTCGCTACGCCACTGCCCCAATCTTTGAAGCTGTTACATTTAATTATTGGGAAGTTTAAAAAAATGGATGCTCTTCTTACTGTATTTGTGGACCTAAACTCGAAACCGATTTGTAACACTTTGGATCCTTCAATGACGTTGAAAGAAATGAACAACGAAATGGTAAGAAACAAAAAAAACACACACACTATCACTATCACATTAATAGAAACATAATCAAAGTTATCCAGAACCTCTACAAGGATGCCACCAGTGCGGTGTACTTCAACAATAATATTGGGGGCTGGTTCAAAACCACAGATGGACTAAGACTAGGCTGCCTACTTTCACCCACACTCTTCAATATCTTCCTTGAAAGGATAATGGAAGATGCCCTCGAGGGCTATGAAGGTACTGTTAGCATTGGAGGAAGAAGAATTACTAACTTGCGCTTCGCAGATGACATTGATGGCCTAGCAGGGACAGAAGAACTAGCTGACCTGGTGATGCGCATTGACTAGACTTCCGCAGCATATGGCATGCAAATAAATGCCGAAAAAAAAAAAAATTATGACCAATAGCCATCAGGGCTTTAAAAAGGCATCAGTATTGGAGGTGAAAAGCTAACTAGTGTTAACAGCTTCAAATACCTCGGAGCTATTGTCTCAGATGAGGGAACAAAACCCGAACTATTGGCCCGAATAGCTCAGTCCACAGCAGCCCTTTCAAAACTTAAAATAATATGGAAAGACAAGGGCTTAGCCCTCGGCACCAAAATCAGACTGATGCGTTCTCTGGTCATGGCCACATTTTTATATGCTTGCGAGTCGTGGACGTTGAATGCAGAGTTAGAGAGGAGGATCCTAGCAATGGAATTGAGATGCTACAGAAGGATTCTAGGCATCACATTCAAAGACCGCATCACAAACCAAGAAATCAGAGACAGGGTTACTGCAGCGATCGGAGCCCATGACGACTTGCTAACTATTGTAAAAAGACGAAAGCTTAAAACCTATGGCCACATTACAAGATCTACGGGGCTCGCAAAGACCTTCCTTCAGGGAACAGTGCCAGGAAAGAAGAAGAGGCAGACAGAAAAAGCGATGGGAGGACAACATTAAAGAATGGACGGGCCCGTCATTGAGAGAGGTTCTAAACAAGGCAAAAAAAAGGGAGGAATGGAGAAAGACGGTAGACAAATCATGCCTGGTGCCCCAACGGTCCAACAGACTAAGGGATAGGTAAAGGTAAATCACGGAAATGTCTGAAAGTCAGACTTTGTGTTCTGTAGATTATTCTCGTTGGACGGATTATCCGGATAATCATAACATTCGATAAGTGCAACAAGAATAATTGTCTCATTGATAATTGACAAAAGCTAGACATCAATACCCCCGACACGCGAGGCTTAGTCACAGAACTAGAGTAAGTAGGACAAGGTAGTTGTAGAGAACTTAATTATACTACGCACCATAAGCAAATTGCCAAAGTAATACAGTAACAAGCGACCTTGATTCATGATTTGACAGAAGTAAACGAATGTCTTCCCCTATCAAAGCGCGTCGCCTGTTGCTATAAGACCAGAATCTGTTTTGTGTACAAATATCTTGATTTTTTTTTTCAAGCAAAGCTAAAAATGTTCAGGACTGTTAATTATTTCTACCTTCCAGAAAATGAATATCTTGTGAAATGTATTTAAACAAGGATAGGAAATTTTGGACAAAGTTTTAATTTGGACTTTAAATTAAATCAGTAATCTCAAATTTGATTTATTTATTGAATATTTCTTTAATTATAGTGTATTTTTTAACCAAATTATTAAATTTTTACTACCTTTACTATTTTAACTGTGAATAGACCTTGTTTTTAATGATTTAACTGTATAGAAGTTGACCATTTATATATAAAGAGAGAGTGTTCCTTAAAGGATTACGAGCACGACATGGCCTAAATTGTGCCGATGTGCCTAAACTCAAAACCCCCCATTATTTTATAGAAATAATTCGCTGTGCCTGTTTATTCTATTCATCAGGTTTGTGCAATTAAATTTATCAAGTTTAATCAGAATCTCTCTGTGCGGTCGAGATTATTTTAAAATATGCAGCAATTAAATGTATGTGTCACTATGTCTTTAGCTAGAACAGCGGTTCTCAACCTTTTTAGCATCGCGACACATTCATACAATTTTCCACTAGTTGGCGACCTTAACCCAAGGACTATATAAATTTAGCTTAGCCAGTGTTATAAAATGGTTATCAAAATGTACACATCTGATATCCATAATATGAATTTCATTGTTAGAAATTGAACATAGTAAAAAATTAATTAATTCGCACTTAAATTTTTTAAAATATTTTTTTTACTTTCATTTATTTACTTTAAAATTGCATTTTAGATAAATCTTTTTTTTTTATTCAGAACTGAAAATTTTGAAAATATTGTTAATCATAGGAAAAGTACTGTCTTTGACCGGCATCCTAGCATGCCCAGAGAACCATCTGTGCAGACTATACAAATATTTTTCCAAGAGATCTTTCACTTGAACAAAAACTCCACCAACTTTGTCCATGACATCACGTGACATCACGTTTTCTATGGGTCGTTTCAAGAGTTTGCATAGAAACTGATCTTAAAACTCGCCATTATGTATGCATCGTATACATCGTATGTACAGTTTGTACACCAGTGACTGTGAACAATTTACAACGTCTGTGGAGTCATCAAGCGCTGGATGGTAAATATTAAAAAAAGGATCAAACATCATTTCCTGAAATACCAAATTGATAACAACATAAGGTATGTCAACTATTCTCCAATGAACAGTGTCATTAGATATGGAAATTGTATTTAATTTATAAACGAATTCGTCTCCAATCAATGTACTTGACCGCTGACATATACTCCTTGGTAATAATGTGAGGTTTCATAGCTCAGACAATTCTAAGAGCCTCCAAATAAGAATCTTCTTCTGTTTAATTATGGTACTTACCATCTGAGTCTAGTCAAAATTTCTTGACTCCGTCAACTTTTAAAACTAAAATACTAAAATATTGGTAAAGCTCGGACGTTTGTTCAGCCTCATATATTTGCAGGGAGAACTTCTTTTACAAATGATGAATTCTTTTGTTTTCTTAACTTTCTTGTATCCATGTCCATGGGTTGTTCCTTAATGAATGTATTTCCTTCAATAACATAGACTATAATACGATGGCGCTTCTTTTATTAAATTCCTTCACGACATGATTAGATCTTCCCCATAGAAATGCTTAATCCCGTAATGGCGTTTCGACACATTTAATGGTCATTAATTTCAATTGTTGAAAAAAACAACATTAGCAACGAAGATGTGATCTGCATATCTATTTTCGATTGGTAATTATATTAAAAAAATAAAGAACGCTGAGAATTAATTCCACACGTCAGTCAATAGATAAAACAACACTTGACATTTTCTACAAAATAAATTCAGTTCCTCAAATGCCTATATTTTTAAGACTTACATATTCAGACACATAGTATCCTCAAGAAAACTAACAGGACATTTTGTCTGTGAATTAAAGTCCACTCACTGTATACAATATTGCAACAATAAGGCGTCGTATCAACTCCTGCCTGTATATACTTCACGCGTGCCTTATTGAACTGTGACGCGTGTGAGTGAAACAGAAGAAATAAAAGGTCTTTGTTTACTCATGAAAATACGTATGTTAAGGTAAACTCCTTTGTTGTTGAGTGTACACAGATCAGGACTGGACTTTATTAAAGATGATTCTGACACGCACATCAAATATAGAGCAGGCTATTATTTGAAACAGATTTGTTCAGTATTGTTGTTGTTTTTATGGGATGGCGAGTTATTGATAGTCACCTGCTGGGACAAAAAAAAAACAACATTCACTTAAAAACATTCACTTAGAAATATAAATGTTAAAAGGGTGGGGGTGTAGAAATCAGACGTAGACCCAACTAACAGTTGAGAAACTGCGTCCTATTGCTGTGTGTCACTAGTTTCTTGTTACATTGATACTAGAACAGAATATGAGCATCGCAAGGCCACACGGTTGTATGATGGTGACAAGTTACTTAAAGTTTATTTAAAACGATGACGTAATTTCCATAACCATTAAGAATAGAATGGAAGGTTCAAGAAGAGGTCAAGGACGTAAACTGGAGAGTGTATCAAAAGATACATTGTCAGTTTCGGGAGAGGACCGACTAGAGTAAATGTACTTAAATTAAATGGTATTGTGCATTTATGAAGTGTGTATATATTTCTTGAGATTCCAAGTTCCTGAATAAATGTTTTGTATTTATTAAGAATTTTTTTTTATAATTTACATTAGTAACTCGGCATCACGATATTGTTGGTGTGGTCCAAAGTATATACTCAATGACATTTCAATCATACATAAACAAGCTTCATTAAATTGAACTAGAAACATGCGTAGGACGTTATCATCTGTTGTTTTTTTTAAAGTAACGTCTATATTTGATAAGATAAGAATAAGATAATTAATTTAACAGAGAAATCCGTTCGAAGTTGAAACATCAGAAACGCATTGTCGGCTCAACACAATTCATCAAAACATCGTAACCATACCGAGACATAGCGACATCTCGCACTCAAGTTCTAACATAGTGTGTCACTTTCTGGATACAAGGAGAAGGTGGCAAAGGTAAAAGTAGTCAGAGAGCTGAGTTTAGGATTACATGTCTTCAAGAGAGAGCTGAGTTTAGGATTACATATGTCTTCAAGAGAGAGCTGAGCTTACGATTACATATTGTCTTCAAGAGAGAGCTGAGTTTAGGATTACATGTCTTCAAGAGAGAGCTGAGTTTCGGATTACATATTGTCTTCAAGTGTGGGTTAGTGAGTGAATTAGATAGTGAAAAACACAGAGAGAGAGAGAGAGAGAGAGAGAGAATGGAAGGTCTTCACTAAACTAAAAAGAGACCTCAATGAAAGATAGACTATATGAAACGAACTGTGAAATCAACAATCACTTCAAGATCCCCTCAAGATAGATACACTGACCAGTGTTAACTTCCCTACGTCCACCCACAGCGGTCAGTATCATGTTTCTCCATCCTAACCCTTTCCACTACCTTTCCTCATTTAATTACCCACACCCCCTCGATGTCTTATCCCCTTGTGGACGCAATGGTCATGGGATCCAATCCCACTACCCACCACCCTCTTACTATGAGACGATGTAACTAAACTTTTTTGTTTGTTTCTTTTATGAAGGGCAATACCAGGCACAACCAATGGAGCCAAACCGAGCACAGAACATTTGCATAAGTCCATTTTAAAAAGGTCACAGTTTTCATCATTATAAGGTTTTGGTAAGTTTACTAACATTCCTCGCTTCCCTATTCACCGGGCAAGGCAGCAAGTTGATGTCATTGTTCTCTGCCTATGGTTCCGGAAATGAAACGTCCCTCCGTTGTCATTTAAACTTTCATGTTGATCTCGAATGTCTAGTATAGAATGAGTCAAGTTAGGGCAGAGTTATGTTAGAGCACAGTCAAGTTAAGGCAGAATCATGTTAGGGTACAGTCACGTTAGGGCAGAGTCACGTTAGGGCACAGTCACATTAAGGCATTGATATTAAGGCAGCGTCAAGTTAAAGCACACTTAAGACAGAGTCGAGTTTTACAGATTCACCTGTAATTTTTGACCAACTTGAATTCAATTTTGCCTGGTGCAAAAAACGTTAAGAAAACTTAAAAAGACCCCCGCCGGACAACGGCTTTGTCTGCTTTAAGTGTGGAAAAATATGTAGGTCGCAGCTGGGTTTTGCTTGGCTACGTGAAACACTGCACTCATCCTTCGGAATCAAAGACATAACCATTTATTCAGTTGAATGTGTGTATCGAATAGGATTCAACCCAACGAAAGTCGTGAAGCCAAACTTACTTCCCCTGTAGTTATATAGTTTCCTTCATGCTTTACTTTCCGGCCTCTCAAAAACAATTTACTGCTTACAGTATGTAATGAAATCTAACAGGACCGATTCCGATGCTCCGGTCAACGTCTTTTTTTTTTACAATGAATATGACCTGCAAATGGAAAGGGTTGAACATTACTGATGAAGCCTTTTAAGTTTAACAAAGAAAACAAGCCCGTACGGTGTAAAGTCTGCTTCTATTTTTTAATCTAAGCAATAACTATTGATATAATGTCATAAAATACTAAAAAATTCAAAATAGAATCGACACTTGTTTTACATTTAAGTAAAAATCGATGAAAGTAGCTCGCTGTGCAAGTGCGAATAAAAAACTACAGATGGATTTTATTTGGAAATGTTTATGGGAAAGTTGATTGTGGAGAGTGGGGGGGGGGGGTGCGCAGGGGTATGACACACTCAGCTAAACGCACCTTGCCCGGGTGACACTGATCCTAATGAAGCCACTGGTTTTAGACTAATAACTAAATAGTAAAACAAACAAATATTTAAAAAAAAACAGACTTAGGAAATACTCAGAAAGATTCAAAGATAAAAAGCACATTTATTGTTCCATTTGCTAAGCCCAATTCGTGCTAGTACCATTAGATGATGGAACGGGTTGCCTGAATCAGTAAAAAAAACAAAATGACTTTAAGTTCCAGTCTCTAAAAGTATGAGGTGCAACATATAACAAGTATTAGGCTATAAAAATCACAATTATTTGCCTAATATTAGGTATAAAATATCACAAGTATTAGGGTATAATAATCACATTTATTTGCATAGTATCTATCTAAATAATTCTCTTAGTATCTCTTTATATAATTCTCTTCATGGCTCAAGAGTTTGGACACCATGTAAAGGAAAGATCACTCTTTTTTTTTTTTTGCAAGTCGACGAACTAGAGTTACCCTAAGTAATTTAAGAAGGAAAAAAAAGGGGGGAGGGAGAGAGCAAGTAGTATTCACTCTTCACTAAATAGCAGGGCCGACCTAACCATTGTGGGGACCTATGCGATACGGATTTCGCGGGACAAAGTTTAGGTAGAGATACGGATAATAAGTGAAAATAAAGAGTTTGTATTAGAAAATAAATTCGTCTTTGCATTTTATTCATTCTTTACAACGTACAGAATTACATTTTGAGCTTTGCGTGTAGCGAAGTCATACAGTATATCATAAAAATTATATTTCCTACATAGATCACGCTCAATAGCAAGAATTACCAAATGTTGAGAAATGTTGACCACGAGTAATTCTTCATTAGTTTGAGGCGCGAGAAGCTTCTTTCACTAGATTCCACAATTAAGGGTATTGCATAATGTCGTTCTTTTTAATCGCGCGTAGGATTGGCGTTTTCCAAATTGAATGACACCCCAAAATGACAACTTTTGTCTATATATTTCAGGAGATTTGTATGAGTTTTCAAAAATTTTAAATAATTTCCGGATATTTCCAGGACTTTTCAATATATTTTGCAATTTCAGGAGATTTCCAAGACCTCCTCCGACAGGAGGCTGCGGGTCCTATGAAAGTGCGGGTCCTATGAAAATCTGGGGCCCACTGCGGTAGCATAGTTTGCAGTGGCCTAAGAATGGCCCTGCAAAATAGCTGCGTATGCTACACCGCCAGTCGACTAGTTAGGTATAAAATATCACAAGTATCAGGGTATAAAAATCACCTAGCATTAGGTATAAAATATCACAAGTATTAGGGTATAAAAATCACCTAGCATTAGGTATCAAAATCACCTAGCATTTGGTATGAAATATTTTTGATAAAGTTTTCATTCTCACCCTTGTCTTTAAATACTCCATGAAAGAAACTTGCGCGGCATTGATATTTGTTTTTGGACGTATTGCACAAACTATCACGTGATTCTGTCCACGAAGAAAGGACAAAAATACCAAAGACGTCATGGGAAGTGGTAAGAGTTGTTTTCCCTTTGCTGTCATGTCTTGAATGTCGTGACAGGTGAGAGAGAGAGAGAGAGAGGTGAGAGGGGAGAGAGAGAGAGAGAGAGAGAGAGAGACTAAAATAAGATGTAATGAAGAGGTCGCATGGAGTGCGAAGGAAGGACGTAAGGAAAGAACTAATTAACAGAAGAACTAAATTAAAATGTTGTCCAGATCATCAATTACAACAACAAAATAATTAACAATGCATGGGCGTAGGCGGGGGGGGGTTACAAGCCCCCACCCCTAAATGAAATCCCTCCCCCCCCCCATAGCGTCCAGGTCGAAGTTTAGTGACTGATTTTTTGCTTTGATTTTGTTTATTTTAGGTAAGATTTTAATACTAAAACCCCTCCGAAATTAACGATAAAACCCCCTCTGTAATATAAGTCACCAGAATCTATGAGCGTAGCCAAGAGGGGTTTTGTGTTTAAACCCCACCCCTTTTTTCAGTGGGTTTTCCAGATAAAAAAAAAACTCTTCAATATAAAAAGAAGCAAATGTCACACACAAAATTCTATGAGCGTAGCCAAAGGGGTTTTGAATTAAACCCCCCTTCAGCAGGGTTTTACGCTAAAAAAAATACCTCTTCAATATAAAAAATCACTCAAAATGCTATTAGCGTAGCCAAGAAGGGTTTAAACTTTAAAACCCCTTCAGCGGAGTTTGAAACCAAAAAATACCCCTTTAGTATAAAAAAAAAGCAAATTACTCAAAAATCTATGAGCGTACCCAAAGGTGTTTTGAGTTTAAACCCCTCTTCAGCGGGGTTTGAAGCCAAAAATACCTCTTCAATATAAAATATATATATATATTTGCGGTGAGAAATCCACCCCCCCTATTCACCCACCCCCCACCTCCGAAAAAAATCCTGGCTACGCCCATGTAACAATGAGTATCGAAAGTTACGTATTGATAGCTCACTGCCAACTTTAAAAAATGGATTTTTAAGAGAAATAAAGCAACCAGCAAAAAAATGACAATATAGCACTATTTACCATCAGGATATATTTACGAAAATAAGACTCTTGATGTTACAATTTCTTTTTATGCCTCCCCCCTTCCTCTTTTTTTTTTATCGCCTCACACTAAGAGAAAGCTTTAGTTTTGTGTAGTCTGTTCGTCTGTCTGTCCGTCTTGTAATGACTTTAAAAAAAGCTAGAAAAGCTATTAAAGTAAATTTCATCATATTGCACCTGTTGCACACAAAAAATGTATATTAAATGCATAAATCTTTCAACCTTTTTTAAAATATAAAATTGAGATTTAAGACGCAGCTAATTGCCTATTTTCTAATATTTCAATGTTTTTTAAAACTGATTAAATCTCTCAGAAAATGATTTATTTCAGTTAGATCTATATTATTTTCAGGATTGCAGCTATCGCATCAGAATTGATCATGACCAATGAGTTGATTAGTTAGAGGCTTTAATCAAAGAAAGATCCTTTTCATTAACAACTTATAATCATAATCAGTATTCAATAAAGAAATGGGTCTGTAGTCATTAACAGAGGTGTTGTTTTCCAATTTCTTTGGTTATAGTGTAATGTAAGCCTCATTAAACTGGGAAGGAAATTGTCCAGACTGTATCGCGTCACTATACATTCGCAAGAGAAAAGCAAGGGAAAAAAGGCCCAAATGTTAGCCCATCAGGGCCAGGGGATTTGTTGTTTTGTGTTAACTATAGAGCGGTTTCTAGTTCTTCCAGTGTAAAAGGGGATTCTAAATGTTCTTGTTCAAACTCCGGTAACAGCCTACAATTTTTCAAGAACCCATGCTGTATTTCTTTATCCGTAGGTTCATCGCTGTTGGTTCTAAGTACCTCATCATCTGTGCTCGAGAGAGCATGTTTAAGTTTCTTCCTTTCCTGCCTATGGCGTGTCTGTTTTAGTGTAGCTAACATTTGGCTTTGTTGCTTGACAGATGCCTTGAGTAGTGTCCATGTTTTGTTGCTTGACAGATGCCTTGAGTAGTGTCCATGTTTTATTGCTTGACAGATGCCTTGAGTAGTGTCCATGTTTTGTTGCTTGACAGATGCCTTGAGTAGTGTCCATGTTTTGTTGCTTGACAGATGCCTTGAGTAGTGTCCATGTTTCAGACATTTTGGCATTTGGTACATTAATGTTCTGCGCCCAAGAGCTGATTAAAGCAGCGATTGATTCCTTGATGATCGGCATCTCCAGGAGAGAGTTTAAAACTTCCAAAAAGCTGTTCTGCTTCTTGGTTTAGTTAACTCTTGAGTTAGCTCCACTAGAATGGCGCAGTTAGCTCCACTAGAATGGCTTTATGGTCTGTGAAGTTCAGTGTCTCCTCTAAGTGAATCAGCCGGCCTATTGTACTCTTAGCTGGTACATATAGTCTATCCAGCCGGGATTCGACTGGATGGGTTTTAGATATCCTAGTGGTTTCAAGACGGGAACTGGGTACACTTTTCTATTTGTGTTAACAAGACGGAAGCTATGGATCACGTCATCTCAATAATTAGCTGTAGTTACTTTTAGGTGTCTTTGAGGGACGCCCGGGGCTGTGCTACGTTTATCTAGATTAGATGTTATGAAATTAAAGTCGCCACCCAAAATGTCATTATCCCCACTGTATATATTAAGTAGTGTCTCACTTAAGCTAACAAAAAAAATCGGGTTTTCCCGCGTTCTGTGCAGGTGCATATATGTTCGCTAGAGTAAATGTGCTTTTCTCCATTTTAACCCTAACTACAACTATTCTACCCCTAGTATCATTATAAGTGTGAACCATTTTAAATCTATCAGAAACTTGAAATATTGCTGTTTATCACTGCAATGCTATTAACCTCAATCTTGGGTTGACTAGGAAACCGGTACCGATCTGTCAACTTGTGGAGGTTTCTCTACTAGTGATTTGGGAAAGCGGTCATAGTAATAGAGTTCAGCCTGTATACAATGGCTTGGGACTTATGACTGAGTGATGTACACGAACAATTTTTTGTGTTGATTATTCCCCTTGTGGTACATAACAACAGTTTCAGGAATTCAATCGCACCAACAAAAACATTTATATTTCTTGGAACCTTTGGACTTCCATAGGAAATAAGGACAGACCTTTCCGAAAGAATCCCAAAAACCTCCCTTGTCTACAGCAAAGGACAATGGACTACCCAGTGATCGTCAAGTTTGGACAATTAATGAACAATTTTAACGTGAACTGTTGTGTAAACTGTAAACTTATGTTAATGTCTTATGTGTTGTTGGCAATGTAATCTCTTCAATACTGAATAAACATTTTTAAAAAAAGATATGAAAACATTGAGATTTTCTAATTATTTAAATGGTGAACAAGAAAAAAAAAGTAATCTTTTGGAAAGAGAATTTAAAAAAAAAGAAAAAATAATTATTAACATTATTTACTTGTTGCTCCCGCATTCTTATTAGAAAAAGACATTAACCAACCAGTCGATGACCTCTGGAATTTCATTAAAAACTATCTTAAAAGCATTATAGAAAATCATATACCAACTAAATACACATCAAACAAAATTAATAAATGCTGGTTTAATAATAGACTAAAGAAGCTTTGTAAACAGAAGGAAAACCTATATAGAAAATTTAAAGAAACCAAGGCAGAAAGAGTTTATAAAAATTAAACACCTAACCCAAAGAGTAAGCAGACAGCTTCAGAGTGAATACATAAACAATGTAATATCTAAGGATAACAACAAAAACCTATGGTCATACATTAAGTCTAAGAAAATGGAAACAACAGGCATAGCGCCATTAAAAGATGAACATAACATAATACATAATGATAATGAAACTAAAGCAAACATCCTAAACAAATACTTTGCATCAGCATTCTCAGCCCCAGGAGACAAAGACATATTTCTTAATTTGAACCAAGTAGACAACATAGAAGATTTAGTAGTACAAGAAAATGGAATTAAAAAACTATTAGCCAACACCAAACCAAATAAAGCGTCTGGACCTGATGGTATTCCAGCTAGATTACTCAAAAGACTAAGCAATGAGCTAGCCCCAGTGTTCAAAATACTCTTTCAGGCATCGCTTAACCAGGGCAGAGTACCGAAGGACTGGAAAGAAGCTAATTTCACCCCCCTATTTAAAAAAAGAGAAAAATCTGACCCAGGAAACTACAGACCAGTATCACTTACCAGCATCAAATGTAAAATACTAGAACACATAATATGTAGCAACATCATAAACCACTTAGACAAACATAATGTCCTCACATCATACCAACATGGCTTTAGGAAATATAGATCATGTGAAACACAACTAATAGGACTAATTGATGATTTTTCAAAAGGTTTAGATAATAGTGAACAAATAGATGCTATCTTACTAGTTTTTTTTAAAGGCTTTTGACAAAGTTCACCACCATAGTTTGCTTAAAAAATTAAAATATTTCGGCATTAATGGTCCACTGCATCAGTGGATTAAAGATTTTCTGATAGGGAGAGAACAAACTGTAATAACAAATGGCTCTAAATCAACACCAATAACAGTAAACTCAGGTGTATCTCAAGAAACAGTCTTGGGTCCACTACTATTTTTAATTTACATAAATGATTTACCAAATTGCATTAGTTCAGGAACAAAAGTCAGATTATTTGCAGACGATTGCATAATATATAGAACAATAAAAACAAAACAAGACACAGACATTTTACAAAGAGAATTAGATGAATTACAGAAATGGGAATCAAATTGGAGCATGTCTTTCCACCCAGAAAAATGTCAGTTGTTAAGAGTAACAAAAAAACTAAAACAAATTAATTCCACTTATCTTATTCATGGCAAACCAGTAACACAGACTAAAAATGCAAAATACCTAGGTGTTATAATAAATGAAAAACTGGCATGGAATCCACATATTGATGAAACTATAAAAAAAAATCCAACAAAGCATTAGGGTTTATTAAAAAAAAATTCTATAAATCAAATAAGAACTTAAAACTAAAATGTTATTTAACCTTGGTTAGGCCAATAATAGAATATGCATCCACCGTGTGGGACCCCTCAACTCAAGAAAACATTAAGAAACTGGAACAAACACAAAATAGAGCAGTGAGATTCATAACAAACGAATATTCACATTTGACTAGGGTAACACCATTAGTAAAATCACTAAATTTAGAAAGCCTTCAGGACAGAAGACTCAAAAGTAAAGTAGCAATCATACACAAAACACTGAACCATAATCTTCAAATACAAAAACAAAATCTAATAAAATACTCTGAAAGACACAAAAATAAAGGCACATTCCTCGTCCCATATGCTAGGACAAATTTGTACAAATACTCCTTCTTCCCTAGTGCTATTAGAGCATGGAATGGGTTGCCTGAGCTAGCCAGAAAAACCAGTGACTTGGCAGAATTTAAGTCATTGGTTAATATGCATGACTAAATGCATGACGCGTAGGACGTAATCATCTTCTTTTTTGAAGTAACGTATGTATTATATAAGATAAGATAAGGCAAGCCTAATAAACCCAAGCAAATAAGAACAAATTCTACTCTTGTCCAACTCCTGGAACAGAAAAGAATGGTCAACTCGATCAAAAGCCTTTTCTTGGTCAATGGACAGAAGGGCAGCATTTAGGTTTTTCTCTTTGCTAAAACTGATGAAACGAAGTGGTTCATTGCACTGGTCGAGAATTGAAAGAGAACCCCAACAACCCTGTCACAATCCATACACCGACCCTCAAGGAACCCGTCTATGACGGACACATCGTAGAAAAGGGCCATCAATAAACAGCAGGGTCATCGCCGTAGAGCAGGGCCATCACCGTAGAGAAGGGAGATCATCACCATAGAGCAGGGCTATCACCTTAGAATAGGGCCATCTCCGTAGAGCGTGGCCATCACCTTAGAGAAAGAACATCACAATAAAGCAGGGCCATCCCCGTAGAGCAGGCCCATTGCGGTAAAGCGGGGCCATCGTCGAATGAAGCCAATAATTCCTGCAGACAGATGGCTAGGCTAGTGGAGATTTCAAAAGATTATCTCCCTTACTAGAAATATGTTTGGATGGAATGTCCGCTTAGCAGGTTTTCATGTAGAGTCAACAGTTGGGCCTAGTGGAGATTTCAAAAGATTATCTACCCGTACTAGAAATATGTTTGGATGGAATGTCCGCTTAGCAGGTTTTCATGTAGAGAGTCAACAGTTGGGCCTATCAATAAATCATAGCCAGAGGACAGGTTGTTAAGTCACCGTGACATGAAATGTATTTTGGAAAAGGAAAGTGACCATGACATCTGGGATAGCATAGAGTAGCAAATTAGCCTTTATTTGGATAGACACGTGAAATGGTCAAAGTAACTATTACATTACAAATTGATAAATAACAAAGAATTAAATAAACTATTTTTTTATATGTTCTTAAGTGTGTTTTGTGTGTTTATATGTGTCAACGTGTGTGTTTGTGTGTGTGTTTGTTTGCTATTGATTTTCTTTTCTTTTTTTTTTTTTTTTGTATAAACTCCAATATCTTCAACTCAATGAAACCAAATATGTATGTGCGAAAATGTTTATGTGAGTATGGGTGAGAGGTTAAAGGTCTTGCTCTGTAAAGTGAAAGGCCTAAAGCTATTTCTAGTTCTTCCCATCCACTACATTGAATGCGTGTTCTTTATTCAGCCTCCTAGAATACAAAAATCCGGCTCCTTTATATGCCTGTTATATACGTGTTTTACTTACAAAGTCAGTAGGCTATTTCTGAAGATTTACATTTTCATCTGTTTGCAACTGTCAGTAGCATGTATGGTGAGACTTAACGCAGTGTTTCTTGGGTGGTATTCAGGTATGCAAGAGTTACATTCCTTTTTTTCTATATTCCCAGGTATGAATATGAACAGTATGTGCAATGTATGGGCTAAATGTTTAAATCATGCTGTGTTAGAGAGCGAGAGCTAGAGAGAGAGGTGTCCAAGGGTTAAAGAATACAGCCGCTTTGCTGTTAGTGTATTATGGATGCTAAATTTATTTATCTATTTTTTGTTGTCCTAACTGGAACTTTGGATTTGTCAAATAGCATCGTTATGGGAAGATTTTCTGTGATCCGTTATAAAGTTTTGGTCCAATATATCTGGTTTCTAATGTTTTACGCTCGTACGCAAGTGGCTTTAGCCCTGTGGCGAATTTCAAAGTGAATGATCTTAATGAATTGTTGTCTATATTAGACGTATTCGTAATGTTCTGCCATCTGCTGGGCGTAAATAAAAAGTAAAGATTCTAAAACAGCTTTAAAACAAAGTGCAAAGTGACAATGAGAGCTTTTGTTACACAAACACGATAGGTCACACAAACTCACAACTTAGGCGCATCCATACCTTTGAGTTATTATTAACCAATATGACGATAACTATAAACAATAGGCATTGTAAATTAAAAATGAAGATATTTTCGACTTCTTCTAAAAACAAAATTAATGGAATTGTGATGTTTGGGATATTGTACTCTGTATTTGAGTTAACACCAACTGCAGAGTTCACATTGTTTTAAAAAGTTGTTTACATGTAGGTGCATAAAATATGCATAAATAATTTAAAAAACAACAACAGTTTTGTAGGACCATAAATAGCCTATGCATTTATCTGTAGCCCGGATATTATGAACAATTAATGCATCTTTTTTTTTTTAACTACATGTTTATCCACAGTTAGAAAGTCTGTGATGAAACCTTTGTCAACTTGTGCAGACACCGTTATAAAGACCGTCATATGTCTTCTCTTTTTGACGCACTTCTTAAAACTGGGCCTCAAAGACCTCCCTTGCGGCCCATTTCACCAACTCTCCCCCACCCCCTCTCTCTCTGTCTCTCCCTTTTGTAGTACAACCCATTATCTTTTGATGTGAGCAGTTTTAACCCATATAATTATGACTGACAATTACAATGTCACATTCAGTACATAAATCATCAGTCACGCACCTTCCAAACTTGAAACAATTTCTCTTTGTATGACCAATGATGTTTACAGCACCTCAAGAGTCTATTTCTGGTGTTTAAATTTGCTGGTACAGATACTGTTTTAAATTTAACAACCTGAAGTTTATTAATAAAAAGGGAATTCAAAAATTTACTGTTGATGCTGTTAAATGTTGATATTATTTAGTGTTGATGGGGTTTAATCGCAGTGGGTCGCGCGCTTTCATAGGCTCCGCGCTAATTCTAGGTGTAATTATTAAATTACAAAATATATACCAAAAATTCCTGGAAATCTCCTGAATTTATTAAAATCTCCTGAAAACTCATGAAAATATCATGAAAACTAGACAACATTGTCATTTGTGGGTGTCATTCATTGCGGAAAACGCCAATCCTACGAGCGATAAAAGAAAAAAGGCATTATCAGCTTTCATGTAATAAAATGTGATACTTGAGCGAATTTTCACCTTAATAGGAAGTTCCAATACTTTATTTACTTTTATAGTCACTGGCATATAAATTTGCCATAGGTTGAAAGGTTCATAAAGTAAAGTTAATTTGATCGCAATTTTGTACTTAGTAAAGAATGAATAAAATTCAAACTCGATTTTTTTTTCTAATACAAAATCTTAATTTTCACTTATTCTGCTTATTCCCACCCAGACTAGGCCCCGAGCAATCAGCTTCGCATTGGGCCCCGCAATTGTTAGGACCGGCCCTTGGTTTAATGTTATTGTTTGTTGTTTGTTAATATTGTTTAGTGTTGATGTGGTTTAATGTTCTCTAGATCTATATGATATTGATGTGGCTTGGTGCTGCTGTGGTTTAGTCTCAGTGAACTAGAGCTGAAAGTACAACGTGATACAAGCGTGCTTTGTTTCTCAAGACTTCGGAGATAATGTTAAACTAGGGGAACAGAATGTGCTACAATTCAGTTTATAAACACTTTCTCCCACCTACCCCCCCCCCCCCAACAGTCTAGGAATAAAGAAGAACGGCATGTCTTTGTTTCTTGTTGTTTTTTAGTGGCCCCGAAAGGGCAAAAGACGCTATTAGTTTTGGGCGAAATGTCTGTCCGTCCGTCCCGTTTAGATCTCGTAAACTAGAAAAGATATTGAAAATCCGACATCACAATATTTTAGATCATTCAAAGTTCTGATGCAACGGCTACTTTTTTTTTTCCTAAAAGCGAAAAATCTAATTTTTAAAATCAGTTATGCAAGCAGTTTTTTAAAGAGAAAAGGCTAATTAGTATGCATTATAAATTATACCTAATTTAAATCGAATAGTAATCTTATAGACTTGTTGTTGTTTTTTAATGTAATGATGTGCCCTGTTTATTTATATATTGAACTATTTCAAAACAATTACATTACTTATAAGACTTAAATTAGACCAGGAGAGGCTCGCTAAAGCGCTTAGCTTCCGAACCGAGGGTCCCGGGCTCGAAGACTGGGATTTTCAACTTCGGAATCCTTGGGCGCCTCTGAGTCTACCCAGCTCTAATGGGTACCTGACATTAGTTGGGGGAAAAGTATAATTGCAGTTGTTCGTTGTGCTAGCTACATGACACCATTGTTAACCGTAGGCCACAAAAACAGATGAACCTTACATCATCTGCCCTGTAGACCACAAGGTCTGAAAGAGGAACTAGTTAGGCCAGGTTCACATCTAACTTTGCATTCACTTGCACCTATCCTTTGATCTGCTGCACCATTGGGGCACTACACAAGATCTGTCAACCTTCTTTCTCCATTCTTATCTCTAATTTATCTTTGATATAATTTCATTTGGATGTTCTTTCTGAAAATATTGAAGCCTGCCTGGGTGGACCACTTCGAAGGCCGATTTTAAGTTTGTGTTTCCACACAAACTGTCTTTGTAACCTTGTTTTTTTTTCTTCTCCTGTTTGATGATTTGCTAGAATCCGGTACCGGAATTTCCCGATTAAATGTCGGCAACTAAATTTCCGGTTTAGTTTTCTCTCTTCAAAACGAAATAGAAGATAACTTTGAAAGTTAATAATTAGGGTAGGGAAAAAAAAGTCCATAAAATATGATTATACAACAGCAGAGATTAGGATTAAGACTGATTAAGTTGTTCTATCCAATTGCAATTATGTTTTTGAGCTTTGATAAATGAATTATTCTTAATTTCTCTCTAACAGCTAAAGAATGAAGGCGTAGATTGTAATAAATTCATTGTTTTAATCTAAATACCTCATTAGTCGATGGTAATAAATATGTTAAAATTACATTGTAAAATGTATAACCTATTTTTTTCTTCTTTAAACCATTTTTCATTGAAGACCAGACTATGTTCTAAGGAGGGCAACATTTTCATGTCCGACTGGATACACCAGCTCTCCAACATTTTCATATCCGACTGAATACACCAGCTCTCCAACATTTTCATGTCCGACTGGATACACCAGCTCTCCAATATTTTCATGTCCGACTGGATACTCCAGCTCTCCAATATTTTCATGTCCGACAGGATACACCTGCTCTCCAACATTTTCATGTCCGACTGGATACACCAGCTCTCCAATATTTTCATGTCCGACTGGATACACCAGCTCTCCAATATTTTCATGTCCGACTGGATACACCAGCTCTCCAATATTTTCATGTCTGACTGGATACACCAGCTCTCCAACATTTTCATGTCTGACTCGATACACCAGCTCTCCAATATTTTCATGTCCGACTGGATACACCAGCTCTCCAACATTTTCATGTCCGACTGGATACACCAGCTCTCCAATATTTTCATGTCCGACTGGATACACCAGCTCTCCAATATTTTCATGTCCGACTGGATACATCTGCTCTCCAACATATTCATGTCCGACTGGATACACCAGCTCTCCAATATTTTCATGTCCGACTGGATACACCAGCTCTCCAATATTTTCATGTCCGACAGGATACACCTGCTCTCCAACATTTTCATGTCCGACAGGATACACCAGCTATCCAATATTTTCATGTCCGACTGGATACACCAGCTCTCCAATATATTCATGTCCGACTGGATACACCAGCTCTCCAATATTTTCATGTCCGACAGGATACACCAGCTCTCCAATATTTTCATGTCCGACTGGATACACCAGCTCTCCAATATTTTCATGTCCGACTGGATACACCAGCTCTCCAATATTTTCATGTCCGACAGGATACACCAGCTCTCCAATATTTTCATGTCCGACTGGATACACCAGCTCTCCAATAATTTCATGTCCGACTGGATACACCAGCTCTCCAATAATTTCATGTCCGACTGGATACACCAGCTCTCCAATATTTTCATGTCTGACTGAATACACCAGCTCTCCAATATTTTCATGTCCGACTGGATACACCAGCTCTCCAATATTTTCATGTCCGACTGGATACACCAGCTCTCCAATATTTTCATGTCCGACAGGATACACCAGCTCTCCAATATTTTCATGTCCGACTGGATACACCAGCTCTCCAATAATTTCATGTCCGACTGGATACACCAGCTCTCCAATATTTTCATGTCTGACTGAATACACCAGCTCTCCAATATTTTCATGTCCGACTGGATACACCAGCTCTCCAATATTTTCATGTCCGACTGGATACACCAGCTCTCCAATATTTTCATGTCCGACAGGATACACCAGCTCTCCAATATTTTCATGTCCGACTGGATACACCAGCTCTCCAATAATTTCATGTCCGACTGGATACACCAGCTCTCCAATAATTTCATGTCCGACTGGATACACCAGCTCTCCAATATTTTCATGTCTGACTGAATACACCAGCTCTCCAATATTTTCATGTCCGACTGGATACACCAGGTCCCCAATTTGACAGATGTCATTTTAATGTCACGTGCAATATTTCACCGTGAGGGATGACATGACCCGTAGCCAAGGAGTTTTAACCTGTTTTCACACAATAGAGGACGTCTTAATATAATATAGATCTACAGCATGTCTTTCTATAAAATATAGACCTACAGCATGTCTTTCTATAAAATATAGACCTACAGCATGTCTTTCTATAAAATATAGACTTACAGCATGTCTTTCTATAAAATATAGACCTACAGCATGTCTTTCTATAAAATATAGACCTACAGCATGTCTTTCTATAAAATATAGACTTACAGCATGTCTTTCTATAAAATATAGACCTAGACAGGATGTCATGATCTGGGGCGGACTGGGTGTTAATATCGGCCGGACTTTTCTGTAGGCCTACAATCCAGTCCATAAATTGTATATCATATGATGGGTATCTATTTATAACCAACTGACCTCAAAATCAAGTTTGATAATGTATCGATAACTGTATGCATGCATGCATACGGTAAACTCTACATCTTTAAAAAAAAAATATATAGTCCTCATGTTGCCTTTTAATCGCTCAGTGTTTAGGCCCCTAAAAGGATTCAACTTACAGTGTCATAGTTGCATCCATGCAGCCCATTTGAGTACCAGCCCTCCGGGCATTTGCCCAAATGCCCATATAGCCAGTACGCCCCTGGTCACATTAGCAGACATAAAACTTTCAGCAAAGAAGGAAAGTTTCAATCTTTTAATCTCAGTACAAAGTTAAGAAACTCCAAAACGAGGTGCTAAGTGAATCAAACAGAAATAAAGACGCTCCTGCTGTTTTAACACGCAGTTTGTATAATCTTTATATCTTTTTTTGCTTTTTTTTTTCTTCTAAATTCAAACGTCTATTGCAAGAGATAAAAATAAAAAGCTAAATCCCTTAAATGTTTACAATTATTGATGTAAATCCAGAAGATGTAAATAAAGTAGAGATCGAACTGTATTCATTGCGAGAAAATAAAACACAATTGTATTGCTATTTATGTACACTCCGACATGCACTGAAGATAGATAAGGAATTATTTGCTTACAGGACAGATGTAAAAGATTTAAAATTGAGGTATATAACAATTTTCCTACGATTGCCAAGAAATATTATAACAACGTTTCTTTTTCGTTTTTAAATTCAATCTCTTCAGAAACAAAATTGTGTACATATTTCATGTACACGTACAATTATTTAGCTCTAGACATGAGGATTTCTAAGTTTACTTTGCTTGCCAGAGTGCGTGAAAGAAAGGGATGCAACTCGTGATAAATTTGTGAAAATAAAATCATATTTCCCTTCCCTTAAAGAAATTTACGACTTATTATTATTAATATTATTATCAATTCTATTATGATTATAATTTTATCCTGATGTTATAGGGTGTTTTTTTTTTTTTTTGGGGGGGAGTGCTACGAGGACCGAGATTCATTGAAGAGAAGAACAATTTTGAGAGTGCAAGATGATGAATTGTTTAAGTCACAGATGTACAAACAACACACAACACCACACAACACGAACAATGCCACACACAACACAACCAAACACACATACACAACAACCCACACAACACACACAACACTTCACAACACAACACCACACACAAGGCACATGACACATTAACTCTGACCAGGCCACGTGCACGTGTATACTCTATTTTTGTTGTAATAAAATTCTTTAGCCTCAACTGTACCAGGGATATAAAAGTACTTGGTTATTTAGTATTTATTAAATACGGAGAACTAATCATACTAAGCTTGTACAAAAATAGTCCTTTTTTAAATACAAAGCTTATTTTAGGGGGAAAGAAATGTATATTCAGAGCCATATATATAACAAGGTTACAAAAGACAGTTTGTGTGGAAACACAAACTCAAAATCGGCCCCCGAAGTGGTCCACCCAGGCAGGCTTCGATATTTTCAGTAAGAGCATCCGAATGAAATTATATCAAAGACAAATGAAAGATAAGAATGGAGAAAGAAGGTTAACAGATCTTGTGTTGTGCCCCAACGGTCCAGCAGATCAAAGGATAGGTGCAAGTGAATGTAAAGTTAGATGTGAACCTGGCCTAACTAGTTCCCCTTTCAGACCTTGTGGTCTATAGGGCAGATGATGTAAAGTTCATCTGTTTTTGTGGCCTACGGTTAACGAGGGTTTCATGTAGCCAGTACAACGACCAACCGCCTTTACTTTTCCCCAATTAATGTCAGGTACCCATTAGAGCTGACTGGACTCAGAGGCACCCAAAGATTCTAAAGTTGAAAATCCCAGTCTTCACCAGGATTCGAATTCGGGACCCCCGGTTCGGAAGCCAAGCGCTTTACCGCTCAGCAACCGCGCCTCCCTTGGCCTAACTCCGGGGTCGGCAACATGCGGCTCGCGAGCCACATGCGGCTCTTTGGGTGTGAAGCTGCGGCTCTTTAGTTCCATAGTGAAATATTTGTTTTTATCGAAAAAAAATTGTTAAATAGTTCTGACTCGTTTAACGAAGATTAGGCACCGATTAAATCTCTCAGCCACTTGTAATCGCTTTTCACCACAGCCCTCCCACATGTCGTCAGTCCGTCGTAAGCTCTCGAATAGCGCAGTCGTCGAATGATTCTATGTAGGTCGCTTTCGAAGCGGGGCAAATTGGGCGTTTTCACCGGTGATTTGGCTTTGACGTATAGTTTGTTATTTCAAGTAAATAACTTAAAATCAAATAATCTTCTCAAAGTTAGAAGCAATGTACAAGTAATGCGAACCTGGCAAGCTTTGTAATACTACTAGAAATTGCTCAAAAAGGCAAATCATTCACAGATGGTATGTCAAATATTGCTTCCTACGAGCATCTGAAGAACTGTTTTATGATTTCAAAAACAAACCAGAAATCTTGGAAAAAACATATTTGCCACTATCCGATAAACAGCACAAGATAGAATAGCTAAAATGTCTTCAAATGATTTAAATGTAACATATTTGAAGGTGGAAGATATTCAACTTTCTTCTCCCTTATCATTTGCTATAGATGAGTCTTGCAACATAAAATACACGGTACAAGTTTCCCATTTTGTCAGGTATATGTCTTCCCAAGGTCCAAGAGAAGAACTTCTAGGATTGCTAACACTCTCTGGACAAACTAGAATGGAAGATAGAGCGCAAGCCATACAAAAATACCTTGAAGACATTAAGATAGATTTAAATAAAATTGTTTCAATAGCCACTGATGGAGCCAGATGTATGACTGAAAAAAAAATAAAAAAAGCAACAACGATTTTTCAGAGCAAAATAAACCGCGAAATACTTACGTTTCACTGAATAATACATCGAGAAGGGCTTGATGCCCAAACATTTCCGGCCGAAATAGTTGAGGTCGTGAATTTGGTAATCCAGATTGTTAGCAGCACTTGTCATAAACGCTCTACCATCGTCAGTTTAAAGAATCGTTGAACGAAATGGAGATTCAGTATTCCGAGCTCATTCTTTGCAATAAAGTGTGATGGCTTTCCAAAGGTAAGGTGTTGAAACTTTTCCTTTGTGCTTGAATGAATTAAATACAATTCTAAATGCTAAAGACATTAATCACCCTAAACTAGAGAACGAGAAATGGTTACAAAAATTCTACTTTATGGTGTATATAACAGCAAAATTAAATGAGCGCTGAATCTAAAACTGCAAGGGAAGGGATACCCAATCTATGTTTTGGTAGAAGAATTCGTTTGTTTTGAAGATTAAAAAAATATTCTTTTTGCAGAAATTATCTAGAGCGGTCGATCAATTCATTTTCAATTTGTAAAGCAATATTGCAACTGTTGACATGAGTTACTTCAGCACGGTTATAAAATAAATTAAAGATGAATTTGTCGACAGATTTGAGCAATTCAAAACACACAAAACGATTGTAGCATTTATAAAAAGAAATCACTGTATATATTGGAAGAAAAAATCTTTGGTTCTTTAAAAACGTTGAAATTTGTAAATTGTGATTTTTGGCTCTTTCAATCCAATAGGTTGCCGACCCCTGGAACTGATGTCTTATAATTGATCTCATTGTTTTGAAAAGGCTCAATCTCCTAATCGAATCCTTTAAAAAAAAATTTAAAAAAATTCCGCTATAAATAACGGTTAGGAAAATGATGTTTACAAGATTACTATTCGTTTTAAATTAGGTATAACTTATAATGCATACTAATTAGCTTTTTCTCTTTAAAAAATTGCTTGCATAACTGATTAAAAAAATTAGAGTTTTCGCTTTCAGAAAAAAAAAGTAGCTGTTGCATCAGAACTTTAAAAGGTCTAAAACATTGTGATGTCGGATTTTCAATATCTTTTCTAGTTTACGAGATCTAAACGGGACAGACGGACAGACATTTCGCACAAAACTAATAGCGTCTTTTCCCCTTTCGGAGGCCGCTAAAAACTTAGAGATTTATTTCCATTAACCTAAATCAAAGTAAATTAATTAATTAATACTAATAATTAATGAAGACTGGGATTTTTAATTTCGGTATCTTTGGGCGCCTCTGAGTCTATCCAGCTCTAATGGGTATATGACATTAGTTTGGGAAAAGTAAAGGCAGTTGGTCGTTGTGCTGGCCACATGACACCCTCGTTAACCGTAGGCCACAGAAACAGATGACCTTTACATCGTCTGATCTATAGATCACAGGGTCTGAAAGGGGAACTTTACTTGTAGCTCGCTACATGAGTGTTGGTGTGACCTAGTATTAGGATAGGTCATAAGACCAGTGACCTGTACTGTACAGGCAGTTAGTTATCTAGGCTTATAACTATAGCCTCTAGATGTACAAAACTACTGAGACAGACAAGTAATAATTCTGAAATTTCAGTGGCAACAAAAAAAAAGGACTTTATTTACAAACAAAAGAAAAAGATCCTGAAGAATATAAATGGCAATAAAGGCTCACAAAAGAAAATGACATAATGAAACAAAGCAAAGTAGCAAGACAGTTTCCGGTCAATATAATGAAAGAACCACCATCATAGAGGCACAGTAATGTCTTACGCCGAAAAACCAAAGCGATGGTTTACAATAATATTATACATTTATTAACAATGAAATGACGTCATTCATGAGACACACTACTGTCTCGTATCTAACAAAAGATGTCTTTAAAAAACATACAGGAGAGGATAAGAGACTAATTAGACCTATACTCTTTACATAAACCAACTTAGTACTAACAAAGAAATAAAGTCTACTTAGTTCATTATCCATTATCGAAATACTCTCTCCACAACTGGCACACTCCTCTTGAGTAACATAGCAATAGTACAACACCACAAGTATTAGTTATACATTATAGAGATTTAGTTCAAACTACACTGGTCAGTTGAAAGACTCAAGAGAGAGTGGCAATTGTAAACAGTTAACATGGACTTAAATCAAGTAATAAAGGGGACTAACTCTAATAAAAAAAATATAAAAGCCACCCTTATTGTCCCTCTTGTCACAGTTGGAAATTAAAATGGCTCGAAGGACGAGTAAGGTTGGGTATCACTGCTGTACCTCAACCGACCTGGACATTTTACTTATTGTGCCTTAGAGTTCAAGTTAGTTCTCTTATGAACCTTTTTTTGTTATTGGTATATTTCAAATCTTTCAATCATGCTAAATACTTATAAAAATTACTTTTCGCGCCAAATTAAGACGTTGGTCTAGAATAATGTCCGGACGGCTAGACAAGGTTAGCAGAAGCTGGAATAACTCTTGCTTCCTGGCACTCTGCTAAAAATAGACACACCAGCAGACGAGTCAGACTCCGTGGTAAAAAAAATTTACGATACTCGGCAGACGTAAGTTGAAATTTTGATACAAATTTATCTTTTGATTTCTTAAGGCTGTTGTCGTCTTTTACAAATTAGATGGACATCTATACGTGGCACAATAATTTTAACAGCGAAATTGTTTTTTTTTAAATATCATATTTGTTCTTCACGTAAGTAGTTTTATTAGGTAACATATACTGTTTGATTGTAGACTGTGATGTGTAGGCTACATCACCTGTGTATTTTGCGTTTCTTTCACGCTAGCCCTTACTGTTGGGGTGTGTTTACATTATCATCGTGTGTAGATTGCTGCTCTCGCAGTATAGCATGAACCCGGGCGGGGGGGGGGGTCCAGGTTCAAACACAGTACCCCTAGCTGGCAAGGGAGGTGTGTCTATTGTCTCTCTCTTTCATATATATAGTTTCTATAATTAATTTATATAGAGACGGACTTTGGACGCGACAGTGACGTTTACGACTTAGTGGGTTAGAGAATACTTGGAGATAGAAAATCAGTTGGGGATAGGATTTCGTAAGGGTAAGACGTATCTATCGACAGGCTCATCGACTGTGGCCTTTTGTTAAATGAAACCTTCATCTGAATTGTCTAATGGTTTCTGGACTTGGTTTCTTCACTTGTTAATTGTGTGTGTGTGTTATCTGTCCTGTTGGTTAGTCACATTGAATACACCCGCACAAGAAACCCAGACATCTCCAGAATAATCTGTCGAACTCAGACAGGCTTTAATAACTACACGACAGATATGCACATCACAATATATATATATATATATATATATATATATATATATATATATATATATATATATATATATATATATATATATATATATATATATATATATATATATGTGTGTGTGTGTGTGTGAGTGTGTTTGTGTTTTTATGTGTGTATTTGTGCAAAGAACACAATATCTCCCCCACCTTCAATCCCCATTCCTGGCTACGCCCATGGTCTTATTAGGTCTAGATCTAGTCTAGTTCAGAACCTCAAATGTCAAGTTACAGAAAGTGCAATTAAAAAAAAGAAATAATTAATAATAGCACTTTCTATTAATAATTAATGATAACAATAATTTTATTTTTACTTCTAATTTTGTAAAGTCATATATGTTTAAACTTACATAAAGATGGCTGTAGTGGGCCTACATTTGTTGAGTGTGTGAAGATGGAGTCCTAGTTCTATGTTAACGTCTAGCTGGTCAGAGATCTGAACCGTGACAATCTACGTTCATATAAGACATACATCGTTATTATATAAAACAGTTTTCTGTAAAATAAATTTTTTAAAAAGTTTATATGATGAATTTGAAGTCGCTCTTTATTTCAATTGTTTATTTCTATTTCAAGTCAAATTTGAATTTGAAAGTTTGAAGTGGTTTGAACCTGAGAACATCGTGAGAATAGTCCGAAAGCGAAAATCACATGCCATGCAGTGCAGCCACCCATCAATATGTGGACTATCAATGGCATACTGTGTATGAAACAATTTTTAAGCTCCAAATAAAATAATAAAGGGTAGACCTTGGAATATGGCCATAGATTTTTAACTTGCGTGTTTTTTTTTTACGATAGTTAGCAGGTCAACATACTGTGTACTAATGCTATAATATCTAATATGATCTAATACATGATCTAAATACAATTAGACCAAGTAGACAACATAGAAGATATAGTAGTACAAGAAAATGGAATTCAAAAACTATTAGCCAACACCAAACCAAATAAAGCGTCTGGACCTGATGGTATTCCAGCTAGATTACTCAAAAGACTAAGCAATGAGCTAGCCCCAGTGTTCAAAATACTCTTTCAGGCATCGCTTAACCAGGGCAGAGTACCAAATGATGTAGCAACATCATAAACCACTTAGACAAACATAATGTCCTCACCCCATACCAACATGGCTTTAGGAAATATAGATCATGTGAAACACAACTAATAGGACTAATTGATGATTTTTCAAAAGGTTTAGATAATAGTGAACAAATAGATGCTATCTTACTAGATTTTTCCAAGGCTTGGTTAGGCCAATAATAGAATATGCATCCACCGTGTGGGACCCCTCAACTCAAGAAAACATTAAGAAACTGGAACAAACACAAAATAGAGCAGTGAGATTCATAACAAACGAATATTCACATTTGACTAGAGTAACACCATTAGTAAAATCACTAAATTTAGAAAGCCTTCAGGACAGAAGACTCAAAAGTAAAGTAGCAATTATACATAAAACACTGAACCATAATCTTCAAATACAAAAACAAAAATTTAATAAATTACTCTGAAAGATACAAAGATAAAGGCACATTCCTCGTTCCATATGCTAGGACAAATTTGTACAAATACTCCTTCTTCCCTAGTGCTATTAGAGCATGGAATGGCTTGCTTGAGCTAGCCAGGAAAACCAGTGACTTGGCAGAATTTGAGTCATATGTTAATATGCATGACTAAATGCATGACGCGTAGGACGTAATCATCTTCTTTTTTGAAGTAACGTGTGTATTATATAAGGTGAGAAGATAAACTACTAATAAAGAGACTACTAATAAAGAAACTACTAATAAAGAAACACTAATAAAGAAACTACTAATAAAGAGACTACTAATAAAGAAACTACTAATAAAGAAACACTAATAAAGAAACTACTAATAAAGAGACTACCAATAAAAAGACTACTAATAAAGAAACTACTAATAAAGAAACACTAATAAAGAAACTACTAATAAAGAAACTACTAATAAAGAAACACTAATAAAGAGACTACCAATAAAGAAACTACTAATAAAGAAACACTAATAAAGAGACTACCAATAAAGAGACTACTAATAAAGAGACTACCAATAAAAAGACTACTAATAAAGAAACTACTAATAAAGAGACTACTAATAAAGAAACTACTAATAAAGAAACTACTAATAAAGAAACACTAATAAAGAGACTACCAATAAAGAAACTACTAATAAAGAAACACTAATAAAGAGACTACCAATAAAGAGACTACTAATAAAGAAACACTAATAAAGAGACTACTAATAAAGAAACTACTAATAAAGAGACTACCAATAAAAAGACTACTAATAAAGAAACTACTAATAAAGAGACTACTAATAAAGAAACTACTAATAAAGAAACTACTAATAAAGAAACACTAATAAAGAGACTACCAATAAAGAGACTACTAATAAAGAAACACTAATAAAGAGACTACCAATAAAGAAACTACTAATAAAGAAACACTAATAAAGAGACTACCAATAAAGAGACTACTAATAAAGAGACTACCAATAAAAAGACTACTAATAAAGAAACACTAATAAAGAGACTACTAATAAAGAAACTACTAATAAAGAAACACTAATAAAGAAACTACTAATAAAGAAACTACTAATAAAGAAACTACTAATAAAGAAACACTAATAAAGAAACTACTAATAAAGAAACTACTAATAAAGAAACTACTAATAAAGAAACTACTAATAAAGAAACACTAATAAAGAGACTACCAATAAAAAGACTACTAATAAAGAAACACTAATAAAGAGACTACTAATAAAGAAACTACTAATAAAGAAACACTAATAAAGAAACTACTAATAAAGAAACACTAATAAAGAAACTACTAATAAAGAGACTACTAATAAAGAAACTACTAATAAAGAAACTACTAATAAAGAAACACTAATAAAGAAACTACTAATAAAGAAACTACTAATAAAGAGACTACTAATAAAGAAACTACTAATAAAGAAACACTAATAAAGAGACTACTAATAAAGAAACTACTAATAAAGAAACACTAATAAAGAAACTACTAATAAAGAAACTACTAATAAAGAGACTACCAATAAAGAGACTACTAATAAAGAGACTACTAATAAAGAAACTACTAATAAAGAAACACTAATAAAGAGACTACTAATAAAGAAACACTAATAAAGAGACTACTAATAAAGAAACTACTAATAAAGAAACACTAATAAAGAGACTACTAATAAAGAAACTACTAATAAAGAAACACTAATAAAGAAACTACTAATAAAGAAACTACTAATAAAGAGACTACCAATAAAGAGACTACTAATAAAGAGACTACTAATAAAGAGACTACTAATAAAGAGACTACCAATAAAGAGACTACTAATAAAGAGACTACTAATAAAGAGACTACTAATAAAGAGACTACTAATAAAGAGACTACTAATAAAGAGACTACTAATAAAGAAACTACTAATAAAGAAACTACTAATAAAGAGACTACTAATAAAGAGACTACTAATAAAGAAACACTAATAAAGAGACTACTAATAAAGAGACTACTAATAAAGAGACTACTAATAAAGAAACACTAATAAAGAGACTACCAATAAAGAGACTACTAATAAAGAAACTACTAATAAAGAGACTACTATTAGAGCATGGAATGGGTTGCCTGAGCTAGCCAGAAAAGCCAGTGACTTGGCAGAATTTAAGTCATTGGTTAATATGCTTGACTAAATGCATGACGCGTAGGACGTAATCATCTTCTTTTTTGAAGTAACGTCTGTATTATATAAGATAAGATAGTTCTTCACATATTTCTAGGTAAACAAAAAGTTTTGACTTCTCAATGGAGATGTTCACACTACTACATTAAAATGTTCATGTTGCCAACTAACTAGAACTACATTTGGTTTGAAACGGAAAAGCTTACAACGTTGATTCTCCAGTGTTCAAAAGATAAACCAGCTGTACAAATTATTATATATCTTTACAAAATTACTTTTCCGCTATACATACAAGTTCCTTATAGTTTGATGGCATGAACATTTGTATATTGTATGTGGGCTTTTTTTCTTTCAACAGATGGTCACATGGCTACAAAAGATCAACATTTTTCTGGCCACGATAATTTTATTAATTTCCTTCAGTTTATATACCTCTGTACCGGCTGATATAGAAGACCCGTGGATAGTCAGAACATACATAGCTGCTTTAAGATCTGCCAACTTTTTGGTAGGTAATGTCGAATAGAATGAACAGATCTTTGTGTTCTCAATAACTTAATTGTCTCTCTTTTAGAAGGTTGTACACGTTTGTTTTTTGTTTTTTGTTTTTTTTGGTGGAGAGAAGGGGAGTTTTTTAATTGGCTGATTGAGTTAGTACATTGATTGTGTTCGTACATTGATTGTGTTAGTACATTGATTGTGTTAGTACATTGATTGTGTTAGTACATTGATTGTGTTAGTACATTGATTGAGTTAGTACATTGATTGTGTTAGTACATTGATTGTGTTAGTACATTGATTGTGTTAGTACATTGATTGTGTTAGTAACTTAATTGTGTTAGTACATTGATTGTGTTAGTACATTGATTGTGTTAGTACATTGATTGTGTTAGTAACTTAATTGTGCTAATACCTTGATTGCTTTGATTGTGTCAGTTTCTTGATTGTGCTATTTCGTTGATTGTGCCAACTCTTTGACTATGCTAGCTCCTTGATTGTGCTAGCTATTGGGGTGTTTAGAACCCTAGTGAATTTTTGAAGTTCCATGGACCTCATTCACCAAAACGAAGGGTCACGTGATAATATTGATAAAACAACTTTTAAAAAAATGCCACGTGGCAACCATTGTTCATTAAAATTATGTCGTTATTTGTACTGAAGAGATAGGGAAACACGTGGCTGAGTGAAGGAGGTCCATTGAATCTATTTTTTTAAATCAACAGCTAATCAAATGATAATCATAATGATGCTTCCACACTTCCCGTGCTGCATGGGCGTTGCGCTGGCACCTTGCGCTTTTTTTTTTTTTTGTAGTAGATATTGTGTTAGTAGGAAAATAAATTTAGATTCATTGCATGAACATTTTGTCCCATGGACTTTGTTCTGTCTGCTTGGTTGAGTGAGATTATATACTATTAAAATGTTTTTCAAATCAATACTGAATTCCCCACAGTTCCACAGTTCACTGGACCACTTGCTCAGGAGGATTCCAGCTCCCGTTGCCACAGCGTGTCGCCTCCGTGGAAACGTCTAGTTGTGGAACTAGATAGGCTAAGAACGGGAAGCGAACAAGGCCTCACCTTGGATGAGCTTTTTTTATCTAACTCGGGGTTGGGATGGAACAAATAGCCAGCACCCCAGTCCAATAAGTCCGCCACACCGTTCCACAAAGGGGGCCGACATCAGTGTTCCGTTAGCTGGAGGGGCGGTCTCGGGAGCGGCGCCTATTGTAAAATACTAATGAGAAGTGTGTTGTGTTGTTTTTGTTCAGAAAGCTATCAACTCACTCTGTCTGTTTGGTCAAACGTTTCCATCTCGGATCAAGCTGAAATTTCTCATAATTATTTCTTTTACCTGACAACACAAGAATCAATTTAAAAAATCAAATACGTAGTTAATTGAATAATAGTAATTAATTATTTTTTTAGGTATCTTTAACAAGGAAAGGAAATTGTACCTGACTGAAGTGGTGATATAAGCTGAAATTAGTCCCCTTTATACGTCGCCGCTCTAAATTAAAACAAACATTTTATGACTATATAATCTTCTCTAGTCATAATTATCTCATTAGTAGAGTGGTTAGCACGTCGGACCGAGGAGGAGTGAGCCACTATTTCGAATTCAGGTCGCTCCCTTTTTAAAAAAAAAAATGCTTTTAAAAACCAACTACTGTACCATTACAGATGTTCATTACCCCCCCCCCTTCCTTTCCCCATTCTCCAAATTGTCCCAGATAAAGGATAGGGGCAGAAAGCTAAAATCATGAAATTGTGCTAAACAACAAAAAAACATCTGGTAAAAATATTAATCGCCGCACAGATTAATTATTGTTGATCTAGATCCATGACAAAATGTAATTCCATGACTGATTCAAACTGATTGATACAATTACACTTAATTTAACGTTTATTTTGTTTTTTTGCTTTTTAATATTTTAAAAATGTTGTTCTTGTTTTTTTCTTGTTGTGCACTTGAAACGTCACACAATTCTACGTTGAACTTGTTTCCATATTTCTATTTAGGCCAACACAATCGAGCTGTTGTCGTCTGTCCCTTCTATCACAACTTTACGCTATCTGGTGGAAGCTGCTTACTTTCCAATCAGACTGCCCAACACACTTCTCCATGTGAGTATTGGTGTAAGAAACTCTGTAATGAGAATCAAACTCAGAATCTTTCTGTTTAAATTAGATCGATCATGTTTCTTTAACCTTCTACAGTTTTATTCGTGAAAAAAAAACGCAATAATTAAAATTGTTTTTCACAAATTGGTTTAAAAATAATAAATATTGACTTATTGAGAAGGGCTATAGGGTTAGTCATAATAAGATACATATAGCTGTCTCCGACTTCCTAGATAAATGGATTGGACTATAAACTAGTTTTGATTGACATATTCTCCATGTTTGATGTCCGATGATGAATGTTTCGTGATTCCAAAATGTACATATTGCTGGGTTTGACATAAGTCTCGCGATGACCTTTTAAAAATGAAGATGCTGTTTTCAGTAATAAGTGTATAATTTTCACATTCACATACTGCCTGTTGGACAATTGGGGCACTCCAGGGGCACCACGCAAGTGCTTTTGACCGTCTGTCTCCATTCCTCTATTTTGCCTTTAATATGATCTCTTTCAGTGGCAGGCCCGTCCATTCTTGTATGTTGTCTCTGTCTGCCACCTCTTTCTTTTCCTGTTACTGTTCCCTGAAGGAAGGTTTTTACGAGACTTGAGCCATAGAGTTTAAGTTTGCGTTTTTTGACAGTAGTTTGCAGGTCATCGTGGGGTCAGATAACTGAACTAATCCTGTCTCTAATGTGATGTTGTCTTTGTATTTGTTACCTACGATCTTTCTGTAGCATCTAAATTCCATTGCTAGGATCCTCCTCTCTAGTTCTGCAGTCAGTGTTCAACATTCGCAATCATATAAGAATGTGGTCATGACTAAGGAGCGCTAATGCCTCTGTCTTTCCTGATTGTTTTGAGTCTTGCGAGTGATGCTGTGTACTGTGCAATTCTGGCCAGTCGTTCAGGTTTGGTTCCTTCAACTGACATGATAGCTCCAAGATGTTTGAAACTACTGACACTTTTCACCTACAATTTTGATGTTCCTTTTAAAGCCCTGTTGGCTATTGGTCATGATTTGTCCCAAATGATCTGGGCTGGGTTTTGCAGCAGATCTTCCGAGCGCTGCTGTTACAATTTGTTTCTTTAAGTTCACACCCTAATACATTTCATTGTCTTATTCCCCACTGGGGGCTAGATTCACCACCAGCATTTGTAATAAAATAAAATGCTTATGAAAATGCTTATGAAATAAACATATCTACTAAAGATGAACTATATTTCAGATTGAAGATTTCAAAATCAATGGATTGAATGTCAGATTGTATAGACCGAAGTCGACTCTGGAGTTATCTCCCTGCATTCTCTACTTTCATGGTGGAGGTTGGAGCTTATTTAGCATTGGTAAGCTCCAAACTTCTCTTTTTTGATTTGTAGATAAAGCATTAAAGTTACGCTGTATGTGTGAATGTATGTTAGACTGTATGTGTGGATGTATGTTAGACTGTATGTGTGAATGTATGTTAGACTGTATGTGTGGATGTATGTTAAACTGTATGTGTGGATGTAAGTTTGGTGGTTTATGTAGATCAGAAACTTTTGTTACTTTTGTACTAGTTTCTACTTTCAATAACCTTTCAACATTTTAGAAAATAAAAGTCATTCTTAGGGTATTGAAAGTATATTAAATTTGCCATCTTGCCATATGCTCTAATTAAACAACTTTGTATCTGACTAGATTCCTATGATTCTATTACAAGAGACTTGGCACAACGCACCAATACTGTGGTCATATCTGTTGAGTGAGTGTCAAAATACTTCATTTTGTATTGTATCAAATCAAACACATTCCTGCAATGTAGGAGTCTCTAACATAGAGCCAACCATGAAAATATTTGTTTTACAATACCTCTGTTTAACTCCTACCTTCTTGAAAACTAAACCCCCGGGGTTGGTGGGCTCAAAAACCTGAAAACTGCTCTAATGATTTTCGTAGAAATTTGACAGTTTATATATATAGTTGGTAAAAGAATGACTAGCTCGTTGGCCACTCTGGGAAAACTGTGGTTTGACTGTTATAGTTTTTCAAAGCATAAAATTTGTCGAGAGAACGAGAAAATGTTTATCCTGAACGAAGTATACGTCTTCGGATATTTCCGCATGTTATTATTAAACAGTTGAAAAATATAATGTTCAGGAACATTTTGCACATCGCCTTCTGTCTAAATCTAAAGGCCTAACATTGGAATATCTTGTAGATTTATACATTTGCTGAACCAGAATTTGTTGTTTTTTTTTTTTTTTGGGTGGGGAGGGGGGGGGGCTAGGGGGGAGGAGAAGATAGCGGGTTGGGTTAAAATGTCCATTTTATTTTTCTAATTCTAACTTGTTATTCAGAGCACATCGCTCCTTCAATTGTTTATATGAGGTTTTGTCTTTTTAAACTTTTTATAAATTGTTTTCTTGTTTCTTGTTCATGTAATGAAAGATTGTTTACTTTTCTCCAATTCTCATACTCGGTACTTGGGGATAAGGAGATTCAAACTACGTACCATTGTGTCGACAAACTGAGGTTCATGCCAGTAACCCCCAGCCGTTTAGAGTCATATCCACAGAAGTTAAATTTAAAAAAAATATGTTTCATCTAATCATCTGTATTACTAACATCTACACAAAATATGATTTGACTTCATACATTTGATGGTTCACCTAAAATTCTCTGCTATTGTTTAGATACCGACAGTCTCCAGAGTTTTCTTTCCCCGTTCCGTTTGACGATTGTCTGAGAGTAACTCAACACATCTTGCAGAATGGGCTGAAATACAAGATAGACAGTCACAGAGTTGCTCTCCTTGGTAAGCCAAACACAGTTTGGTAGAGACATTTGGTTGTCTCCCTTTGTCTGTAAAAAATATAGCCATATCGTATAACGTCTATTCAAAAGGCTCATTCTCTACTATCTTCTAGCTTTTCTTTACTAGATCTACTAGTAACTAGATCCTAGAGCAAATGGTAACGATATGGATTTGGCTTTCACAAATTCTTTTTGCATTAATTTTGGATAAATTATCTTAATTTTATATCTTTTGTAGTCTGTCAATCAAGTATATAAAAGTACTCAATATGTATGTATGTGTTTACAGTGCCAGACATGGTAGAAGATCTTGTAATTAGTTATACTCAGTGCCTTTTTTTGTGACGGTACCGGTACGGTGTAACGGCATCGTTGTCAATGTGTGGGAAAAGTATGACTTTTCGTGTATATCAACGTTTATTATTAATTTATTAGTAGTTAAAAATTAGGCAATCCATCACTGAGTACCGGCACCTATTTTTTTATTTTTTTTTACAAAATAGCACTGGTTATACTTATAAAAATAATTTTAAAACAAGCAGTGGTACAAGGTGCAGTCGGGAAATGCAAAAATGATGTCTAAAATCATACTAAAATAAATCCTATGTTGGTGTTCAGGGGACAGTACTGGAGCAAACCTTGCAGCGGCAGTGGCTTTGCGCATCTCAGAAGAAGACCCAGGCTTTACTCCACACGTCAGACTGCAGGTAAAATTCTTGACTATCTCACTATGTAGACAAATACCTCTTTAGATTTTTGTGACTATTTGCGGATACATGACATCACATATTTCATTATTTTTAAACACACTAAAACATAGTTCATTTCTTTTAAACACACTTATACATAATTCATTACTCTTTAAACGCACTAAACCGCTCCGTGCCATATTTAGGCACACTAAAATGCCACTCTCAGTTTCACAAAAACACTATCTAATTTAAGAAACTTGCTTGCACTAACACTTTTGTCTTTCTGTACAAATTAACAAAGCTGCACTCTACTCATACCTTGGTGTTACGATTGTTTCATTTTCTTTACCAGGTATTACTGCAACCAGTTCTACAGGCTTTTAATTTTGATACTCCATCCTACAGACTTTACAGCGACAATACATTTCCTGGACGGTGAGTCTGTGTGTTAGTGCATGGTTTCTTTATGACTCTTGATAAATTCATTCACAGTTCGATGTTGTTCTCTATTAGAAGTCCAATTATATTCTCTTAAAAACTATAAGACACAATGTTGAAGAATAAATATCAGACTTACAACTAAGTTTTTTATAAAGTTCAAATGTTTATCTACTTCTACAAGACGAGGGTGAGCCTTGACATGTACTCATCTCTGCCTATGGTACCTTCTGGGGCATAGGCCACCAACCAGCTTCCTCCAGGTATCTCAGTTCTGGGCGAGCCTCTCCAACTGTCCCCACGTCTTGCCCATCTGCTTGGCATCTGCTTCCAAATCGCGGCGCCATGTATTCCTGGGCCGTCCCCTCTTTCTCTTGTCTTGTGGATTTCAGGTTAGGGCTTGCCTTGTTATGTTGGATGCAGGCTTGAGAAGGATGTGATCTATCCACCTCTAGCGTCTGTGAGGGTAACTCTAGTTGTTGTTGTTTTTTTAATATGTCTGTCAGAACAAACGAAATTATTAGTTCTGTCTTCAAAAGACTCATACTTTATATATGTTCTTAGCAATGCCTTTTTATGTTGTTATGCAATAAGAAATTGGTGTTAATGTGTTCGTGTCTACGTACCGCTACCAGCATATGATGGGGAAATAACAGAAACTAATAAATGTTGTTTTGTTTTTTTAAAGTTTTTGCACCTATTCGATGATAATAGCTTATTTGTTTAAAGTAACAGCAAATTGTTCCTATTCCTAGACATCATCAATACAATCAATAGGTGTATTGTTTACGCATGTTTATTCTTATGAAAATCCTAACATATTTTACATGATATGTGTCACCTATACATCGATTATATATATGTAAATAAACGCCAATGCAAAGTGTAGAAAATCCTCCCCGCCCCTTACAAAAGGTTTAAAATGTAACTTTACCTACGTTAGGGCCCTCATTTTTTTCTATTGGATTGGTACACCACGACCTTTGACACTTTCATGTAAAATGTTTCAGTACCATTGAACGGATCTTTACTTTTTGTGTGGGACATGATAATAAGACAACAGATTTGTTTTCTAAAGAACGTGTGGCTGTTCAAAAAACAACAGCATTATGAAACAAATATGGCGGTATTGATGGGAAAAACAAAAAGAGACCAGAAGATAAGTCGGTGAAAAGGCTTGCGAAAATGTTGCTCACATTATGACGTAGAGAAATGAACTCATTTTGTGACGCTTGAAAAAAAAAAAGATAGCCTTCAAATACCCCATTAGTTAATGTAAGTACCAGATCCAGGGGTTTCTCTTAATATTAGTTTCAGGTCAATTTCATTTTATTACCTTATCGGTCATGTGGCCCGCGACACGAGAGGTCGAATGAGGTTGGGTATCACTAAACTAACATATTAGAGTCTTACTATTCTTGTTTGTTTGTTTGTTTGTTTGTTTTTTGTGGGTGTTTTTTTTTTGCACTCTTACGAATTTTGTCAAAAAATCTCTCTAGGTTTTTTTCTCGTAACACAGCTTAGCAGAGACATTGTTGGCTGTTGTAGCCAATCTTGATTTAAATTTAATATTCTATAATGTTTTCTTTTTTTCGTCTGTCAGCTCACAAATCCTCAAATTTTGGTGCTATTATCTGGGCATACAACCAACACAAGACGTGGTGTCATCATTCCAGAAAAATGATCACGTGTCACCCAGTTTGAGAACCTCCATCTATTCTCATTACTTATCGGAATCTCAGTTGCCAGAATCTGTCAGAGAGAAGAGCCCAGCAAGCTCTTTGGACAGATACTCCAATCAATACGACCAGAACCTGGCACTCAAAGTTGAATCCAAAGTCATTGATCCATTTGTGTCGCCATTACTTGCTGACGTTTTGAATGCATCGCCCCCCGCGTATATACTGGTGGCCGAGGCGGATGTCGTGAGAGACGATGGCCTTTTGTACGCGTCAAGGCTGCGGGCAGCGAATGTGTCAGTGGAGTTGAAACATGTACACAATCAATCCCATTTCTTCTTGGCGCCTAAACTACCTTCTGGAATTTTGACCTTCTCTTCAGCGGAAGAAACTTGGCGGGAAATTTATCAATTTATTTCGAAAAATTTATAATAAGATTCATTGTTAAACTTAGTCTCTTCACATTCACATTATATGTTTTATAAATAAAATGTAAGAACTGACAAACTGAATGTGCCTGACTCTGTTTTAATTTAACGGACAAGTTTGTTTTCAAACAAATAGTAACATAACTGTTATGTCTCTATAAACCACTCCTACATATTCCATTATTATGATGTTACACTATCGACGTGAACTATCCTGTTCTTATATGTCCTCCTCTCTTCCTCAAGGCCTTGGTCCAATTTTAATGATAAAGTCAAAAGTAGTTCTCCTTTCAGGCCTTGCCATCTATAGGACAGATGATGTAAAGGTCATCTGATTCTGTGGCCAGCGCAACTACCAACCACCTCTTACCTCTACTCAACTAGTGTTAGGTACCAATTAAAGCTGGCTGGACTCAGCGTCCAAGGATCCCGGAGTTAAAAATCGCAGACTTCACCAGGATTCGAACCCGCGACCCCCGGTTCTGAATAGAAATCGGTAATTAGCTTATTTCAACTAGTGATTAATTATTGGAAATCGCAGTGGAAGTCAAATGATCAAATTTAATGTCTACATTATGATGAGAATAAAACAAAACTACAGGATGTATTGCTACAAAAAAAACAAGAACCAATCTGAAAGTTTCTGCCATTAATTTATTCGGTTATTGCTTTCTCTTGAGACAGAAACTAGGACAACTGGACAACAGTCACGTGATCAATGTTTATAAGTAACATTAGCCAACGCCTTGTTTCTGTGGGAGATTCCCTATGGCTCAAGTTGTGCTTCAAACTTATAGTAAAGAACTGAAACCTATATCTATCTAATCTACTTACCAGTTTGTAAGTAATAAGCTCTTAGACTTGGTCTAAAGTACGAGGCTCTTAAAAAATATCTTCGAGGTGATTTTTATGTCCATGCAAATGATGAGCATGGAGTTACTTCTCTTGGATGGGATACACCTTTTTTTTTGGGGGGGGGGGGGATAAATGCCTCTTCCACCTCCCCGATATTACTTAGAAACAATATCGGTGGTAGGTGCTCAACTAAGCCAAACGGTTTGAGGCCTGAATATGATGTTATACAATGAGCTTTTAGTGTCGTGATTGTTCAAACAAAAATAAAACCGTCAACAGAGTTGTCGTAAAAGAAAGTATCTTGTAACAGACTCTGACGTCACCAAGAGATCTATACAAGAGGTAATTATATTTTTTTTTTATTGATCTAACCTGCTCAATTCATTTGGTTTGAAGAAAAATAGTCATCAAGACTCTAGGATGAGGAAATAGGAGGATTGAAATGTAATGAGGACCATAACTTTGTTTTCCTTACACTTCCGTGTTTTAACATATTTCTAAGTCACTTGCTGAAGGTAGATGCTGTGTGGCTAGAAAACATCAAACGATCATAACTTCAATTGTATTTATAATTACAAAATTAATTGTATCTGATTCTATTACATCTTCAAAAATCTTTTCTACGAATTAAATTTAAAAAAAAAATTTGAAGTAAATGAATTAAATTTTTAATTCATTTTATATTACGATTTCAAAATCTGGAAAGCTTTCAAAAATGAAAAGTGTTTAAAAAATGGATTAAAATAATCATGTAATGATCTCTTGAGAAGTTGTTTCCCTTCTTTCTTAAAGCGTGTACAGTTTCTTGAACTCTGTAAAGGAAAAAAAAAGTTTTTATATAGAAATTATAAAATGTAAATTAATTTTTACCAAAAAAAAAAAGTTAACAAGTTAAATTGTAAAAAAATAAGATCTTTTTTAAAAACCTCGCATTTATATGGTGAGATTGCATCAATTATTTTCAATCAATAATGTAATTAATTTTCAATTAATTGATTAATTAACTGGTTAATGTTTTGTTTGATTCATGTGTTGTTAAGGAAAGTGCAAAGTTTCAATTTGATCCTAGAATGGGAAGGCGAGAAATAACGTTTTCACCAGACAGACAGACAGACAGAATAAGTTGATATAAGTGAGATGACAATTTCTTGACATCAGTTAATTGTAATTCATTATGTGCTGTTTGTATTATCAGGCTACACCAGCGCTTCTCAACCTGTGGATAACCTTCCCCCTCCCACAGGGGCGACGTTCTGACAAACCAATTTTTTGTAATTTTGTTTTTTTCTTTTTTGTGAACGGGAAAAATATTTTTTTATTTACTTTGAAGCTATAAATAGAGTCTGCATGTTATTATTACATGAGTACCAATGTTTCAAAATTAAAAGGATTAATTAAGAGACATCGTTTCATATTTTAAGTAAGACCAATTTTTTTTTTATTGTAAATCTTTTTCGTAAGAAGCTTCTGCATCAAGATCGACGCAACGCGAAAATACCCTGTCAATGTTTTACCATGCTCACATCAGCAGTATTTTCAGCTTTATTATCACTTCCTGATATGGCAATTGGTCATTTAAAATAAAATTTAATTGCAGAAAATCTAAAATGCTGCCAGTAGAGTCATTGATAGCTAACAAACTCCATGTATACAACTGTATAAGAGAAACATTAAAAAGAAGGCTGGAAAGATTGTTTAAAATATTTTTTTTTTTAAATCTGGGCCAGGATTTGAAGATTTTACATTACAAAGGAGATACAAGATACCGTGTACAAAAACAAAACCTAACAACTCCTGTAGGCCTCTGGCAATGAAATCACTGAATAGACTAGATCTGAGCCACTTGTTACGTTTGAGTGAAACTTGTGTGTAGATGTACATTTTGTTTCTAGAGTTCGAATGTAGTTTTAGGCACAAATTGTAAGACAGATTTCCACAAGGATAATGCAGATTTTTTGTGTGTGAAGAAATAGACATTTTAATATTTTAACGCCAACATGATTCTATCCGTCTTTCTCAAGCCAGAACAGTCAAATCTCTCCCGAGTGTCGTTCCAATATCCTGTTGACAACGTTTCCATGACTAAAAAGGCCAGTAAAGACGCAACATGAAGATGATGTTTCCACGATCAGTCCTATGTCAAATGTTTCATGCTCTATATGTCTTCGAAAGTCTCTTGTCTTTTAGAGGCAACCTGAAGATGATGTTTCCACGATCAGTCTCATGTCAAATGTTTCATGCTCTATATGTCCTCGAAAGTCTCTTGTCTTTTAGTATCCGATGGTTCTTGACCTACTTTGATTTGCGCATTGGATAACAGTGCGCTGTTGACAACTGGTGAATGCATTTCGAAGCTCAGAATGCACGTAAACCAGTGGCGTCACCAGGGGGATCCTCACGGCAACAAAAAGAACTAAACAATAAGTTTTTATTGGGAAGATTTTAGAAAAGCTGAAAAGGAGGGGGGTTGACAACCTGAACTTGCCGCACCGGGTGACACCAACCCTAGTGACGCCACTGACGTAAACACTTTGGGCTTAACTCTTGACCCCGCTTACAGAGAAATTTGGTTCGTCTTTGTGGTCGCCACACATGATAGGCTAAGTTACGTCGATCCAACTTGTCATGTCTATCATAGACCTTCTATCACAGATGAATACTTATAGACCTACAGCTTGACCTAGATCTGTTGATTTATTAAGATTAAAAACTGAATTATCTACTTGATGTACACAGTCCTGTTGGAGATTTGCATAAACTGGAGCCAGTTTTTACAACACCTCTAAAGCCACTCCTTCATGGAAGGTGGGCGCTGATCTCGAATACTGGTCTAACAATTTTCCTATGAATTGAACAGTTGCTGTATATCGGTGAGACAAGAATGACTAGCTCTTTGGCCTCACGGGGAAAACTCTACTTTGATCGTTTTAATTTGTTCAAAGTACAAAGTAAACAAGGTTACAAAAGACAGTTTGTGTGGAAACACAAACTCAAAATCGGCCCCCGAAGTGGTCCAACCAGGCAGGCTTCAATATTTTCAGAAAGAACATCCGAATGAAATTATATCAAAGACAAATGAGAGATAAGAATGAGAAAGAAAGTTAACAGATCTTATGCAGTGCCCCAACGGTCCGCAGATCAAAGGATAGGTGAAAGTGAATGTAAAGTTAGATGTGTACCTGGCCTAACTAGTTCCCCTTTTAGACCTTGTGGTTTATAGGGCAGATGATGTAAAGTTCATCTGTTTTTGTGGCCTACGGTTAACGAGGGTGTCATGTAGCCAGCACAACGACCAACCGCCTTTACTTTTCCAGAACTAATGTCAGGTACCCATTAGAGCTGAGTGGACTCACAGGCGCCCAAGTCTTCACCAGGATTCGAACCCGGGTCCCCCGGTTCGGAAGCCAAGCGCTTTACCGCTCAACCCCTGGCCTAACAGATGTCTTATAATTGATCTAATTGATTTGAAAAGGCTCAATGTCTTCTTCAAACCCCTATGTAAAATCAAATCTGAGGAGACTATTATAAAATTTTTCAGGAAAATAATGTTTATAAGATTACTATTAGTTTTAAATTAGGTCTAACTTATAATGCATACTAATTAGCTTTTTCTCTTTAAAAAAACTGCTTGCATAACTGATTTTAAAAATTAGAGTTTTCGATTTCAGAAAAAAAAAGTAGCCGTTGCAAATATTGTGATGTCTGATTTTCAATATCTTTTCTAGTTTACGAGATCTAAATGGGACAGACGGACAGAAATTTTGTGAAATTAATAGTGTCTTTTCCCCTTTCGGGGGCCGCTAATAAATGGAAATTTGGGTTACAAATCTAGGTCTAGACCAGTGATTCCCAAAGTGGTCTATATAGACCCCCAGGGGTCTACGATGACTTCCAAGGGGTCTATGGAAGTGAAAAAATAAATTGGGGGTCTATGACCTGTAAATGGGGGTCTACTATTGTGGATCTCATTGAAGCATGTAATGACTTTAAATTTCATTTCCGATTAATGATTTGTGCCTTACTTAATCTTTTCAATTGTAACTCTCTTAGTCTAATGAGTTGTTTTTTTTAATTTTTAAATTGTAACATCTTATTTTAAAGACATGAAAGTAACATTGTACATGACCTTGTTAAAAAGTAACATTGTACATGACCTTGTTTAAAAGTAACATTGTACATGACCTTGTTTAAAAGTAACATTGTACATGACCTTGTTTAAAAGTAACATTGTACATGGCCTTGTTAAAAAGTAACATTGTACATGGCCTTGTTAAAAAGTAACATTGTACATGGCCTTGTTAAAAAGTAACATTGTACATGGCCTTGTTTAAAAGTAATATTGTACATGACCTTGTTAAAAAGTAACATTGTACATGACCTTGTTTAAAAGTAACATTGTACATGACCTTGTTAAAAAGTAACATTGTACATGGCCTTGTTTAAAAGTAACATTGTACATGACCTTGTTAAAAAGTAACATTGTACATGGCCTTGTTAAAAAGTAACATTGTACATGGCCTTGTTAAAAAGTAACATTGTACATGGCCTTGTTAAAAAGTAACATTGTACATGACCTTGTTTAAAAGTAACATTGTACATGACCTTGTTAAAAAGTAACATTGTACATGGCCTTGTTAAAAAGAACTGTAGAAAGTAGAGTGTTGGTTACTAGTCATTTGTTGTAGTCGTCCTTGTCGAACAAGTCATTTCATATGTGCTTTTCTGTATTAAAGTTTTAAGCTAAGTTACAATGAAACTATCTAACCTGGAACATCATTTGAGACAATGACAACATGATAAAATAGATTGAGATTTGAAATAGCCTACTTTCAACACTTTGAGTTCAGAACAGTCGAACAAAATGTTTGATTAAACATCCTTAAAGAAAAGAGGTTTGTGAGTGTCTTACAATATTTTTTCTAAGGCCTACATCAAACTCCAGAAAACTGCACTATTAAAAGCCACACACATCTGATATCATAGTAAACATTTCTCTAAACAACAATACAGTTCAAAGGTGTAATGGTAAGAGGAGTTAAGAAACTGAAAGGTTATCATGTAATTACGTTCCAAAGACATACTTCTAAAAAAAAAAGAAGCTGGACTAGTTAACTTTGCTTGATAATATAGTGTTATTATTATCATGCTTTCTTTTTGCTATGAATTAAGAAATCCATAAGGAACTGCTCATTGCCTGAAACTTTGATCAATTGCTCCTTCACAATGAAGAATGATAGCTGTCGAAAGGCTTATGTTTGACAATATTTATTTCTGAGTTCTTGGGTGCTAAAAATCCAATTTTAACAAGACTTATTTCATACATTTAATGAGGGTAACTTACGCTACAAGGTGATTACCCAAATTTGATCAAAACGAAGGTATAATCTCAAAGTTTCTTGTGAGGATTAAGTAATGAACCATACAATAGATTGGATGAAATTTCCAAATTTTCAAATTTAAAACCAACATCATCTAATCGAGAAGTTATGATAGATTAAATCTAACTAAATTGAACCCTAATGTTGAAATTTTACACAAACTTGCTATCCAATGGACCAGTGTTTCCCAAACTCTCAACATATACCAAATATGCGTACCCCTTCAATAATTTTCGTAAATCTAAGTTCCCCTTCCCCCCCCCCCTTAAAAAATGAACAATTGTTGAAAATAATAAACGAACTTTAGGGAATACTGCATTAGGCGTTTCAGTCAATTCCTATAATGCATATTAAATCGTATTTTGCTTCATTTTAATTTGAATTTCATCAATGAATGGCCTAGAAATCAGTGAGAAAAACACAAATAAAGTTGAAGAATTTTCCAAAAAATGCAGGGGGTCTACCGAAGAATGGAAAACAAGGCAAGGGGTCTACGAAACAAAAAAGTTTGGGAACCACTGGTCTAGACTGACTACAGCCAACATGGCGCAGTCAGCCGTATTACCGTAACAATGCGATAACAATAAATTTAAAGTTGAAATTGTATGAATTTTATAAGCGTTGCTTCTAGTTTTGACGTAAATCTAATAAAGAATAAGTGAAAACAAAATTGATAGGTCTCTCTCTATATATACAGAGACACTACTTTTCCTCTCTCTCTCTCTCTCTTTCTCCCTCCCTCTCTCTCTCTCTCTCTTTCCCTCCCTCTCTCTCTCTCTCTCTCGCTCTCTAACAATCTTTTCTTTTTGGTCTTTGTCGTTTTTATCTTTTTTTTGGTACCTCTTTGTGTGCCATTGTTAAAAATACAGTGTGTGGGTTTTTTTCGGGATCGTTTTTTTTTAATCTATAATTTGTTTTTACATTATCGTCATGAATTGAGGGACGCAAGTGATTATCGCCCAGAGTCAAACCAAGTCATTGGTAATGATGCTGACAAGAGCATAAGGGCAAGCGAGACAACTCTAAATGAAACCCTAGTCGCAGACGTGTGAGAATGAAGGGGGAGAACTGTTTGCAACAGAATGGAAATTCGAGAAGTGTCTATGGACAATAGTTGGACCAGGGGCTGCAAGCTAAATGGAAGGGTAAACATTTACAAGTCGTCACGTTCTTTTACTGGAGTAATACCAGGTACCCAAAGTTTAGATTACAGGGTCTGGTGATCATTTCAAATATTACATAGTAAAGGTCAAACCCATAAAATATGTGCATACTGATTTTAGGAGCTTCTATTTTGTTTCTTTATTTGCAAAAGTTAGTACACATGTGGCTGTAGGTCCTGACTAGGCCATGGCAGATCTAAATGTTGTTCAAGTTAAAATTAAATTAAAGTTATAATTTATCTTTAGGAGATCTGGTTTTGATATACGCGGGTCATCAATAGAAACTAGATCAAAGGTCACATCCTTTGGTTTAAATGAATTGAAGTAAAGACACTTAATCTAAGCTTTGAATTTATTAATATTAGAAAAGTCAACATGCCATATTTTAGGTGAATATATTTATCACTAGAATTGTGGACATACCATCTATAGGTGTATACTTTCATCTTTAGAATTGTGGACATACCATCTATAGGTGTATACTTTCATCTTTAGAATTGTGGACATACCATCTATATGTGTATACTTTCATCTTTAGAATTGTGGACATACCATCTATAGGTGTATACTTTCATCTTTAGAATTGTGGACATACCATCTATAGGTGTATACTTTCATCTTTAGAATTGTGGACATACCATCTATAGGTGTATACTTTCATCTTTACAATAGTGGACATACCATCTATAGGTGTATACTTTCATCTTTACAATAGTGGACATACCATCTATAGGTGTATACTTTCATCTTTAGAATAGTGGACATACCATCTATAGGTGTATACTTTCATCTTTAGAATAGTGGACATACCATCTATAGGTGTATACTTTCATCTTTAGAATTGTGGACATACCATCTATAGGTGTATACTTTCATCTTTAGAATTGTGGACATACCATCTATAGGTGTATACTTTCATCTTTAGAATTGTGGACATACCATCTATATGTGTATACTTTCATCTTTAGAATTGTGGACATACCATCTATAGGTGTATACTTTCATCTTTAGAATTGTGGACATACCATCTATAGGTGTATACTTTCATCTTTAGAATTGTGGACATACCATCTATAGGTGTATACTTTCATCTTTACAATAGTGGACATACCATCTATAGGTGTATACTTTCATCTTTAGAATAGTGGACATACCATCTATAGGTGTATACTTTCATCTTTAGAATAGTGGACATACCATCTATAGGTGTATACTTTCATCTTTAGAATTGTGGACATACCATCTATAGGTGTATACTTTCATCTTTAGAATTGTGGACATACCATCTATAGGTGTATACTTTCATCTTTAGAATTGTGGACATACCATCTATATGTGTATACTTTCATCTTTAGAATTGTGGACATACCATCTATAGGTGTATACTTTCATCTTTAGAATTGTGGACATACCATCTATAGGTGTATACTTTCATCTTTAGAATTGTGGACATACCATCTATAGGTGTATACTTTCATCTTTACAATAGTGGACATACCATCTATAGGTGTATACTTTCATCTTTAGAATAGTGGACATACCATCTATAGGTGTATACTTTCATCTTTAGAATTGTGGACATACCATCTATAGGTGTATACTTTCATCTTTAGAATTGTGGACATACCATCTATAGGTGTATACTTTCATCTTTAGAATTGTGGACATACCATCTATAGGTGTATAATTTCATCTTTAGAATTGTGGACATACCATTTATAGGTGTATACTTTCATCTTTAGAATAGTGGACATACCATCTATAGGTGTATACTTTCATCTTTAGAATAGTGGACATACCATCTATAGGTGTATACTTTCATCTTTAGAATTGTGGACATACCATCTATAGGTGTATAATTTCATCTTTAGAATTGTGGACATACCATCTATAGGTGTATAATTTCATCTTTAGAATTGTGGACATACCATTTATAGGTGTATACTTTCATCTTTACAATAGTGGACATACCATCTATAGGTGTATACTTTCATCTTTAGAATAGTGGACATACCATCTATAGGTGTATACTTTCATCTTTAGAATTGTGGACATACCATCTATAGGTGTATACTTTCATCTTTAGAATTGTGGACATAACATCTACAGGTTTATACATCCCATCACTTGAAATGTAGAGTTAAAAAAAATAATCTTATAATGACTTCTACTTACCATCAAATGTCAGTTTGCCATCTTTGTCTAGATCAGATGACATGTAATATCCTTGAACTGTCGCCGCGGCATCATCGGGAGACATTCCGATAGCAATCGCTACGTTCTCAAGTTCTGAATCTGTAAGTATAATGTTAAATTTGCATCACAGTGATAGAATACACATTGACAACAGAACAAATCATTATATTCATTTTTTCGCAACTATAAATCTATTAATTTTTTAAAAGATATTTAATGTTGCCCCTACCTGTAACTCTCCAGCAGCAAATGCAAAATATGTATATTAATAATTTAAAAAATAAAAGCTATTCTTTACGTGTGACAAAGCCGTCATCATTGGTATCATGAAGCCGGAACCACTCTGTAGCGCCATCCGGGGTGTTATCAGGAACAGACATGTCTTGAACGTACTCTGGGACAAAGTCTAAGGCTCCATTACCTAGAGAATACAAGACACAAGCTTGTTATGCACTATGAGTATCAGCCTGAAAATATTGTATTTGAGAAAGGAAATATACTATTTAATCACAGCCGTTATGTTGCTAGAGCTTCAAGTTTCTTCTTGCCTGCTAACATTTTGACCTACAAAGGCGTCTTCCTTTGCACAATGCATCTTTAAAAGGGTGGTGTTTTGGCCTGGCATCACACATGACTAGCGTGTCTAATTTTGTGCTCTAAAGGCTTTGTTTAGAGAGTATTTTCAATTCATTCTTCCATACATTTCTTTCTAATTTGTTTAGAGAGTATATTCCATACATTCTTCCATTCATTTTTTTCTGATTTGTTTAGAGAGTATATTCCATTCATTTTTCCATACATTTCTGTCTAATTTGTTTAGAGAGTATATTCCATTCATTCTTCCATACAGTTCTGTCTAATTTGTTTAGAAAATATATTTCATTCATTCTTCCATTCATTTTTTTTTCTAATTTGTTTAGAGAATATATTCCATTCATTCTTCCATTCATTTTTTTCTAATTTGTTTAGAGAATATATTCCATTTATTCTTCCATACATTTCTGTCTAATTTGTTTAGAGAGTACATTCAATTCATTCTTCCATACATTTCTAATTGAGATTTTTCACGATAACTTAACTATGTCAAGGAATTAGCTTGAGCTTCACCAATGCCAACTAAAATATTAAAAAAAGACTGAGCTATAATTTTATCCATATCTGAATTGACAGCTGTTGGTCTACGTATCAACTCTCCTCTATTACCGCTAGTTAGTTGCCAGTTTGTTTTGAAATGTTTGAAGTCAATAAGTTGAAATTCTAATGATTAATACATATTGAAATTATTTTGAATGGAAGAGCTTAAAAAATATAATTCTGCAGTGAACACAAATTATCATTTACCTTTTTAAAAAAAAAACTTAGATTATCAAGACTTAAACTATTTTGTAAACCGGATACATCAAAAAGATAGCTATTAGCTGTTATTTATAGTTTTTACACCATGTAGGTTATGAAAATCCCCAATAAACAGAACTTCGTAAAAATGCAATATCTTGTGCACAATTTACAAAATATAAATTTTAAAGTTATTGACAGTACCTAGAAACCCTTGATGTCTCTAGGATACATGTGTTCAGTGAATAATCTAGTCTTGTTCATCCTGATCATTTCCGACAAATGTCTTTTTTTTCTTTGTGTAGGCCTAAATAAAATGCCCTTCACTTTCACGAATGGGGCACCACACAGGCTCTGTTGTGACCGTCTTTCTTCACACCTCTTGTCTTTGGCCTTGGATTGACTTTCTTGTAATATGGTCAGTAGGGTTCAAGGTAGCAGGTCATCAAGGAGTCCTATTGTAGCATTACTTCTGTTCACTGTTTCTAATCTCTTCATTTGTGATGCGGTCTTTGTAAGTGATACCTATGATCTTTCTGTAGCATCTCAATTCTATTGCTAGGATTCTCCTCTTTAAATCTGCAGTCAGGTTACAAGATTCGCAAGCATATAAGAATGTGGCCATGACCAGGGAGCACATCAATAGATAGCTATGCATTTGTCTTAGATCTTATAATGAAGAACAATTAACTTCATTCATATATTGGCCTAAGAGACCCTGCTACACACATACATGTACTGCACATACACACAAATGTTGAGCACATGCTAATCTATGAGGTATGTCTCAAGCTATACTGACCGTTACTGTCTCGCCTTTTAATAAACGCTGCCACTACGTCATCTGTGACGCCAGCTTTGAACCTTCGAATGTAGTTCTTGACCTCGTCGAACGTGGACTGGCCGTCATTGTTGTGGTCCAGCCACCGGACAAAACGTTCTTTTAACTCTGACCAACAGACAAACAGACAACACTTCGAGATAGGAACACAATAATAGAATGTGGAACATATACTATAACAGTTTTATTGGTACTATAATAATAATAATCACCTATATTATCCAAAAGGAAATGTGTCTGGCAATTAGTGCATTATATCAAATGAAAAGATTATAGCTATAGAAAACCAAAATATACATTCACACTAGACTCACTCTAAATGTACATGTGAAATGTTGGTTTCAGATAGTTGAATGCTGTTTAATTACTATGTAGCCAGGAGAAAAAGAGAATTTTTGTGTCTGTTTGTCTTTGCTATCGGTGTCTTGTATCTCTTTTGTGATGATAAAATCAAAAAATTCTGACCCAGAGGGAGATTTTCCATTTTTAAAATAACTACTAATACCACTAATAATAATAATAATTATTGACATTGAAGAACCACTATTTTACTTTTTTTGTAACGCAAAAATACATTCTCCTGGCGTCTGAAGCGTACACATTAACAACGTAAGCGTAAGTGGGTTTGATTCTTGTAAAATCATCTTTGCATTTTGCAAAACATTTGTAGCGTAGCGGGCCTGTTTTAGTCACGAAAATGACGTCGATCTCTCTCGTGAAAACTGTATTAAAGGTTGAAACGTTGATTTTTTAAAAGACATTTTCTAATTTTTTGTTAAACATGGGCAAATATGTTTGGTTTTACTTGTTCCTTATTTCAATATGGGTCTGTAGTTTAAAAGCAATTGTTGGTTTTTAAATCTCGTAAAAAAAAAACAGCAACTATTGCTGTGGTTTCTAAAATTAGATCTAGATCTAGATCCTTTCGATCTTTTCATGTAAATATGGTAAACATAGCCTAGATCGATGAAGTTATAAATGTCCTTCCTTCACTTTACTGAGCTTCTATTAACTCACTCCCACCGGGTCTAGTACAAATCTTGTAAACTTTATTTTTTCTCTTCCCATTCTCGGATCAAGTTGAAACTTTGCACATCTATTCATTGATCGATGGCAGCATATGAATCAATTAAAAAAACAAACATTTAGTAAATCAATTAGTGTTAATTAATTAATTTTGTCTTATATGGAAAACATACTAGACTAACGGGAAATAAGCCTTACAATACTGAGAGAAATGGCAGAATGTTGCAAGACCGAGAGAGTAACTTACGCAATCGTGTACAGCTATGTTTGATTTTTAAAAAATAATTTATAATCGATGAAATCTCAATATAAGCGATTGTTTTTTTAAAGTATTTTTTTTTTTAAATGGAACTTGTTCTTCTTTTCGATTAGCAAGTAGTTGCCACGACACACACACACACAGATTGAGAATCGCTGAAGTAATTCCTCTTCTTATTTTTCCTTTGTTCACACAGCAAGCAGAGCCCCAACTGATTAGTCCTGACAAAACTTGGTCCGTCACTTTGGCCAGACTTATGACGTGACAGTCGAGCTAACACGCTGGATTAACTTTAGTTTCATGCCAGCTTGGCTTTCATTTCGTAGACTTTCCTCACCGCAAACCTTTTTTATTTGTGTGTGTCATACAAGTCTTGTTATATTTGTGTGTGTGTCATACAAGTCTTGTTATATTTGTGTGTGTTATACAAGTCTTGTTATATTTGTGTGTGTGTCATACAAGTCTTGTTATATTTGTGTAGACTTATTCATTCACCATTATTATCAGAACCAAGAAACTTCACACAAAAAAATCAGCTAATTATTTTCAGAGACTTTTAAGTTGACAGCTCTCTCTCTCTCTCTCTCTCTCTCTTTCTCTCGCTCTCGCTCTCTTATTAGCTTAATTAGAAAATTCCATATCCTTTACTAGAATACTTATTTATAGTCATACCGTTATACCTTATACAGTCGTACCAACGGGAAATTCAATACATTGTTCTGTGGCAGACAAGTTTGACCTAGACAACAGTAGACGAGTGATATAACTCTAGGCTTTGTTGGGTTATTGTTTTTAAAAAAATTGATTGTAGATTAACATTTTAGGCAGCACGCTAGGTTGATATGTTTTAACCCCAAAACGAACATCGAATCAACTTCTAGACTTAGTTCAACTAGTCAACTGCGTCAGCACCTACCAAAATACTATATCTCTTAGTCTTTATACATGTAGATCGTCAGAGCATAGAGCGGGTGGCTTGATTCAGCCTGGAAAACGGATGACCTAAAAGAACGACTAGATATATAGAATAGTTTCTTTGATGTAACTGTTGTACATGCTTTGGATGGACTGCTCTTTGACTGCCTTTAACAAGCGATAGGTGATAGTATTGAGTATTTAAGAAATTTCACATAATTAATTATAAAATAAACTACTTTTTATTTACAGTTAAAGACTATCGGACTCTTGGAAACTAATGATGATGTATCAGTTATATCAATATCTCCATATAGCCGAGCATGTGCAAAGATAAGACAAAATATGAACAAAAAATATGAATGTTTTGTTGGCTTTATTATATAAACATAAAATCTGAATTAATTTTAAAAAGAAAAGAAAATTTTTTGATAGAAAGTTTACGCTCGTGGAGCTACTGTACTATGATACTATGATATCCAACTTCACCCTAACCACAACAGTAAAACATGCTTCTTTTTTTAAATAGCCTTTAAACGCCTAAAACCCACTCTTTATTAAAGGCTTCACACCCTTACCTATGTACAAAGAACACTATTGAAATGAAAATATAATTTCTAAAGTAAAATGATACTTTATAGAATGTGATCAAGTTTTTCTTCTTCTTTCAGTGCACGATAATGACTTTTTTTTCTAAACATAGAATAGAGTGACTAGCTGAGAGACTAACTTACTGAAGGCCAAACTAATGGAAATACATCAGCAGACGACAAGTCAGTGTTACAAATGTTTGTCGTTTGCATCTTTTTATTTTTCTCCCGCCTTGTTAATTAATGCATTGAAAAAGACAACTTATTAAGTTTAACACAGAGATCTATATAAACTCTGTATAACAGATCTGTGGGTCAGTATTGCAATATTTCTCCGTCGCTGTGATCGATTCAAAAGCTTTTAAAAGGTGATTAAATTGTTTTTAGTTAATTTCAAAGGAACAAAATTTGATTTATTACAAGCCAACAACGTGCTGTGTTACGGAAAACAAATATTTATAGATATTTATATATTGATGTATGTATTTGTACTTATAGTTGTAGTTCTACCCTTGACATATTTGTCTTTCAATTTTAATTTCAACTAAAATTAATATAATTAGTTATGTATTAGTTATTTATTTGTTAGTTATTATTTATTTATTTGTTTTTTATTTGCTATTTCGATTTTGTTCAAAATAAAACGCATTTCTTCTCGCCCAAGATTCCAGACTTGAACTAGAGGCCACTGTGATAACGAAAGTGCATAACTCACACGGCCATGTTTCACGAGTTCCATATATGTTTCCCTTCCCCTCAATTCTGTACATGCATAGATACATACATAAATGCATGTTTAAATTAGGTTATCAAAAAGTGTTTACTGACCTGTCAAAAATGAAACTGATACACAGGGCTGCAAATAGAAACAGAGAAAGGTAAGTCACATGTAAAACTGTTTTCAGATATTTCACTCTTTCTATAATATTCGTTTCTCATGTAAATATAAAAATAGTTTTTAACAAATTATTATGGATCATCACAGAAAAGTGAATCAACTCTTTATTTACAATTCAATGGATAAGATCCCGTTGACGTTTTATAAACAATAAAATACGATTTAGAAAAAAAAGATAAAGTAATTTGAAGGAATGTGGTAGTGATATAGTGGAAATTAAAGAAAAAAAACTTAAGAGTATGATTGGAAAATACTTTGAAATAAATTTACAAGATGCTTTAGTATAAGATCATTAGTTCCAACTAAACACAAATTATTATTTTTAGTTTCAAACTTGTAAGTGTTGACCTAGTTCTCTACCCAAAGTATAAAGGAAACTAATTCAATCTATACCACCATGCCTGCCAAGTACCATTTATTTTCCTTCTTCGATACCAAACAAAAAGATTAATTACCAATATTTAATTAACTAATTGTTGTTGTTTTTTTTGTCAGGTGCAAAAATAAGCGAAATTTCAACTATATCCGAGGTCTGTTGTGGGAGAAATAACGTGTACACACTTTTAAACCTATAGACAGCGTGAGTTAAATAAGCTTTGTAAAAATACTATCCGATTTAGCTTTTTTTCGAGGCATGATGAAGACCATATCAAGTAAAAGCAATAATAAATGTTTGTACCGGTATGACAATCCGTAAAATGTGAACCATGTTTATCAGGTGGATGAGTTTGATAAAGGGTGAACGTTTTTTTTTAAGATTTGTTTTTTTAACATTGGCAAAATGGATCAAATAGTTCAACTAATTACAGAAATTTTATGTAAGAAATCTCTAAAAAAGAATTAAAGGATCGATATATCATCCTTGTCGGAATCTATTCTCTTTTCAGCCATATATTTTTTGTAATAATCGAGTCCAGTATTGGAACCACAGCTCTTACTGCTCATCGATTCCTCCACTCACTCAGACAATAGTGTTACTCCTTGACGATTTTCTCTCTTCACTCAGCCCCATCTCCCTCTCAGACTACAGAATCAACACTCCAGTCTTCGAGAGGGAAAGGGCATTTCCTTAACGACCTAGTGAATCCTTTGACTTAGCTCAGATTAAGGTATTCAAGTGTCCAGAAATCACTCACTTCCGACCCCCTTTCCGATCCCTTTTCGACCCCCTTTCCGATCCCATCGTTTGTCTATAAATGAGCCCCTACTAAGCACGTTAACTTCACCTTATAATATGTATATATATACGAGCTTGTTGGAGCGAGCTATGAGTGCCCTCCCTTGAACTTTTATGAACGACAAAGCATGTGAATCTTTATTGATATAGGATTAGATGTGGGCAAATTACGGTCCGAGGGCCTCGAGCGACCTACTGTGCTTTTTTTATGCGGCCCGCGGACACCTACAGATATTATATCTATAGAAATGCATATATTTTAAAATATATAACTTTTAATATCTATACATCATTTGAAACTTCTCTCTTCAGTTTATATATTTATTTTATTTTATAATATCGATTCTGATGATGAAGAGACTAAAACAGAAATCTCTTTAGTTCTAAAATATTTTTTCGGTAACAAGCATTGCTCTAATTGGAAATATGTGGAAACGTTCAGGATTAGACAATGTGATATCACTACCAGTCCTTGAGCTCCATAAAGTGCAGCAGAGAGAGGGGACTTCATATTTCACGGGATGGCGGAATATGAAGTTGCGGAGCCAGGTTATACAAAAACGATCTGTTGGCGTTTTCTATCGGCCTTCAGGCCATTGCTACCATTGGGAAGCACCATTCATTCTGTAGGATAACATGACCCACATACAACGTTCGGTCACAGCCTCATCAAGTTCGGTATAGGTAACTTTGTCACCCGATCTTAGACGTTTATCGGTGTTCGCAGATGATAGCCTTGCATGCATACGTGGCCGTTGGTGTGACGATTGTGTTTAGTTGGTGGATGTTTGCCTCAAGACCAATAGCTTGGCGTGTCCAAATAGGCTGCAACCTTTGGGAAATGTCTCCTGCCTTTTCCTCTTGAACATGATGCGTCATGATAGTCATCCCCATTGTTTGATGCTGCCTAAGAATGTTTCACCTTTGATGGACAAAGTTTCTCTCCTTGTTATGGAGTGTATGTGTGTGCTTCCAAGATAACGACGAGGCAAGGGGAGCGTTTTGTTATTTTTAGGTGTAGGCTGATGAAATCACGGGCTGGTCTGTCATAATGGATGTTAATTCACGTGTGTGAGAGTTGGACGTGAGACGAATCAGAGACGTTAGGCAGAAGGGACGTTTGTTTTTGTACTGAGTTCTATCTTGTTTCTACATCCATTTTATCTTGTTTCTACATCCATTTACTTTCAAGATGAATCTGTGTTGATTTCTAAATAAATGTTACATTAAGTTTTATTTAATCAATTTTTTTAGAAGTTGATTCTATATTTCAATTACAACACGCCAACATCGGTTTAGTTTAGTTGTTAGTTGTTTGGAGCTAGAATCCAAGGACCTACCAACAACAATCATACTCGCATACTCTTAGTTTTATCCAAAGCTAGTTTCGGGTACCTATCTATTTAAGATGTCTTGTATGCGTTTATTTGTAGATTCCATGCTATTAGCTACATATTTATTAATATTATTTTTATTTTATTCGAGAAAGGATTGATGCAAAATGAAAATTCTCCGTTTAAAATACAGTTCTAGATAAACAGTTGGGACTTTAGTAAGAAACTATATTGGCTTCACCCATGCTTTGCTACAAACAGGAACTATATGACGGATTCTATTATTCACTTCCCAGAATCACACAGTGAATTTTTTAAATACCCTTCTTCATTTGTTATACATCTAGTACCGAATCTTTTTTTTTTAAAAGTTGAAAAAGAAACGGCTTAAAAATTTGTTTCTAAACCGAAAAAAAAAAGAAAGAAAGAAAAAGGGGAGTGTGAAGCTTTTGTTAAAAAAGAAAGCACTTAAATGTCTTGTTCGGCAAGGGGAGGTAATCGATGAACATATTTTAGGTGATAACAAGAGTTGTCGAACGTCTGATTAGAACATATTTCAAGTCGGCCTTGTACAAAATCGCGACCGTTAAACTTTTCAAAATGTTCGCTCTTCCACCATCTGTACCCGAGAGACACCCTCAGTGTTTTTATTTCTATCAATTATCTTGTCAACTAGTCAATATGTCACTGTGTCAACTAGTCAATATGTCACTGTGTCAACTAGTAAATCTGTCACTGTGTCAACTAGTCAATCTGTTACTGTGTCAACTAGTCAATCTGTCACTGTGTCAACTAGTCAATCTGTCACTGTGTCAACTAGTCAATCTGTTACCGTGTCAACTAGTTAATCTGTTACCGTGTCAACTAGTCAATCTGTCACTGTGTCAACTAGTCAATCTGTCACTGTGTCAACTAGTCAACCTGTTACCGTGTCAACTAGTTAATCTGTTACCGTGTCAACTAGTCAACTAGTTCAGGGGTCGGCAACCTTTTGAGTTGGAAGAGCCAAAAAAAACAATTTACAAAATTTCAAAGTTTTTAAAGAGCCACAAAAGTTTTTTGTTGCCAATTATATATAGTACTCACACAATTAATTTTTTTAATGAAAAAATAAACGAATTTATATATACGTAGTGTTTTTCACAACAAATTAGATAATATATATATATATGGCATTAGTATATAATTATTTTTTTTTATTTCGGTAACAACTAAAGCAATTAAAAATGTATTTACAACACTAACTTGTACTTCAATAACAAACAATTGAGCAAACACTTCTTTTAAAACTGTCCATTTTTGTTGCGTTACATACATTTCTGGACCTCCAACACTTCCAACTTGCTTTTCAACTCTGTACATTTTCCACTCCACAACGCTTTAGTTTTTAGATCGATCAACTGCATTTCTAGAGATCTAGTATCAATTCCTAATGTCTACATTTGGATTTCGGTGTTATGAGTGTTAGATTTACTATAAATACTAGAATGATTTTGTTGGTTTTGAACTGCTCAAATCTGTCAACAAATTCATCTGTATTTTTTTTTATAACTGTGCTGAAGAAATTCTTATCAAACGTTGCACTGATTTGATCGCGATATTGATTTAGACATTGATAATAAAGTAACCGCTCTGAATATCTCTGCAAAAAGAATTAATTTTTCTTCGAAACAAACCAATTCTTCTACAAAAACTTAGGATGTGTTTCCCTTTCCTTGCAGTTTTACATTCAGCTCATTTAATTTCTCTGTCATATCAACCATAAAGAAAAGTTTTTGCAAATATTTGTCGTTCTCTAATTCGGTGTGATAAATGTCTTGTTCATTTAGAAATGAATTTATTTCATTCAAGCACAAAGCAAAACGTTCATCGCTTTACCTATGGAAAGTCATAGCCCTTTTTGTGAAGAAGGAGGTCGGAATACTGAGTCTCCATTTCGTGACTATGGCAGAGTTCTTTTGACAAAGTGCTGTTAACTATCTTGATTACCAAATTCATGACCTCAACTGTTTCGGCAGGAAATGTTTGGACACAAAGCGCTTCTTGGTGTATTATTCAGAGAGAACATAAGAATTTCGTGGTTTATTTTGCTCCCAAAAATCCTAGCTGCCCTTTTATTTTTCCTGTCATACTTCTAGCTCCATCAGTTGCTGTTTAAACGATTTTGATTTAAATACATCTGAATTTCTTCAAGGTATTTTTGCACGGCATTCGCTCTATCTTCCCTTCTAGTTTGTCTCGAGAGCGGTAACAATCCAAGAAATTCTTCTTTTGGACCTTGGGAAGACATATACCTGACAAAATTGGCAACTTGTGCCATGTCTTTATGTCGCAAGACTCATCTATAGCAAGTGATACGACAGAAGAATGTAGAATATCTTCCAAATATGTAACATTTGAAGACATTTTAGTTGTTCTGTATTGTACTGTTTCAGCGGATAGTGGCAAATCTTTGTTTTTTATTTCAAGATTTCTGGTTTGTTTTTGAAATCACGAAACTGTTCTTCAGATGCACGTAGGGAAGCAGTCTTTGACATGCTCACCATCTGTAAATGGTTTGCCTTTTTGTGCAATTTCTAGTAGTACCACAAACTGTGCCAGATGAGCATTACTTGTAGATTGTTTCTAACTTTGAGAAGATAATTCGCTTCTTACTCATTTACTTGAAACAACAAACTATACGTCACAGTCAAAGCTCGTGGTAAAGATGCAATTTGTCTTGCGTCAAAGCGAATTCGAGAGCTTCCGCCGAGAGCTTCCGACAGACTGATAAAGTGACGACGAGTGTAATGGGGGAGGGCTGTGGTGAAAAACGATTCAGAACTATTTAAAAAAATGATTCGATAAAATAAATAATATTTGAGTACGGAACTAAAGAGCCGCAGCTTCACATCCAAAGAGCCGTATGTTGCTCGCGAGCCGCAGGTTGCCGACCCCGGAACTAGTCAGTCTGTTACCGTGTCAACTAGTCAATCTGTCACTGTGTCAACTTGTCATTTTGGCTGACACTTGACAGAGCTTAGATGAATGTACTTTAGATATGAACAAGATGAAGAACATCAGTTTTATAAGTGGAAGACATCTTTCTAACACAGTGGAAGACATCTTTCTTACACAGTGGAAGACATCTTTCTTACACAATGGAAGGCATCTTCCTTACACAGTGGGAGACATCGTTCTTACACATTGGGAGACATCTTCCTTACACAATGGAAGACATTATCTTTACACAGTGGAGGACATCCTGTATCTGATGTAACCACGATTATGACTATTAGGTTATAAATAGGGCTGAACGGCTGAGAGAAGTTAGCAGAAGTGGAAGACCAAAAGATGGGCTTGTGTTTACAAACGTTTTAAAAGGAGTTACATTTGGTTTCATAGTTTAGGAAATTATTTCACTTGTGTTTCTGAAGTGTTGCACTAATGTATGAGCACTAAAAATGTCCTTGCTACAAAGTCACGTGATTATTGCACCACAGAGACAGATACAAAGACAAAAATCAAGGGAGATGTTATAATTTTTGTTCTATGTCAATAATTAACACATTTTTTCGTTTGTTTGTTTGCTTTGTTTTTGTTGCTGTTTCATTTGGTCTCCTTATCTAAGATTTGTTTTAATGACATGTGCTTCAACACAAGATATTCATCCCACAAATGGCGTCTCTTATTTCCCTGATTTGAAACATTTTAAAGATTTTTTTTTTTTTGATTATTCAACAGTCTGGTTCACATTTTTTTTTTAAATTCCATTATAGGAAATACCCTCTCTCTCTCTCTCTCTCTCCTCTCTCTCTCTCTCTCTCCCTCCCTCTGTGTATGTGTGTGAGAGAGAGAGAGAGAGAGAGAGAGAGAGAGAGAGAGAGAGAGAGAGATGTTCGTTGCTGCAAACAAAGTCATATTATTGAGTTTCAATCTCTAGACCTTCGGCCGGTTTATTTAGTCACAATTTAGTGTCAGATTGTATATTCGAGCGTTGTAATGTATCGATACTAGCTAGATCAATCATTGTGATGAAAAGCATTGATCTATTGGTCTTTATGTGAAATGAATCATCAGGCGGGAAAACATTCTTTTAAGGTATTAGTTTCTCTGAAACTGAAACAAAATACATTCAAAGCCATATTGAAGGTACGCATTTTTAGCGGCCCCCGTAAGGGGAAAAAGCCGCTATTAGGTTTGTGCAAAATGTCCGTCTGTCCGTCTGTCTGTCTGTCCGTCTGTCACACTCAGATCTCGAAATCTAGAAGAGATGAAAAATATTATTTCACCATTAAATGCGGCTTGAAAAGTTTAGGTGCAACGGCTACTTTGGGTTTTCTAAAATTAATTATGCAAGCGATTTTTTCATAAAAATACACCAATTCTAAAACAATTACGTAAATGTGAGGGAGGCAGTGTTACAATATGCTAACAAAGATGGACAATGTTGTGTATTTTCAGTATCACTAAATCAAATATGTTTATAAAATGTACAAGAAATGTTTACAACAAATATAAATAATAGTTAAAGGTGTTTTTTCTGGTCAACTAGCTGCTAAAATTAATAGAAAACATTTCTGTTTGATAATAAAGGCTAATAATGCACTTTGTATGTAAATGTCACGCACATTTTTTAAAATGGACTTTTTATGCAGCGACTTTCGTGCAGTAGCGTAACGTCGCAACATGCTATGGTGCTAAACCAATTCCTTAAACTTTTTTTAAAAAATCAGATTTTATTTATTTTTTGTTTAGTGCCCCTCATCCAAATAAAAGAAGCTGTTGGTCGGTCTGTCCGTCACGATTAGATTAACAAATAACACTAAAGGAAGGCTATTGTAAATCTGATTTAACCTTTAATTTTTCATTCAGGAATATTGCAATAGTTTTAAGTATCTATAATAGATTGTTCCGGATGTTTTGTGAAAAACAAATCAATGATAGCGAATATTTTTTTGCTCTTCTAACTTATATTAAATTTTATTTCCATGCTTAAACGTTGCAATAAACACATCATCTTTTATACATTGTTCCGGTTTTTTAATGTAAATAGCATATAAATGCTAAATAAAAATATCTATACCGATTTATATTTCAATAACTATAAAGTTGTTCCGGATATTGTTTTATAAAAAATAAATTATGTCAAATGATTGTTTGAAATCGCATAATTGACTAATATTACACTTATATTCTTTGACACTATGTCACTGTAGTTTATTTATCAAGGCTATGGTACATCTAATTTTCATAACAGACCATCCCACAAATTTAATTAACGGTATCTCACTATAAATACATAAACATCCGGAACATTCTATTATAGAAACTTAAAACTAATGCAATGTTTCGGAAGGGAAATTACATTTTAATCAGATTTTCAATAACTTAAAGGTTTTTTTTTCTCGCTATTAACAAGACGGACAGACAGACTGACAGACAAAAAAAAGTCTTTAATCCCTTTATATATATGTTATATACATATTTAGTCTAACTAACCATCAAATGAAATGCTAAAAGATCTCACTCGGTGCACCAATGTCTATGAACCTTCAACAAGCTGCTCGTATAGATGATATTTTTTAGTCTAACTAGGCCGTGTGACGTAGTGGATTTTTTTCCTCTAACGTCATATGGTATAAATTATTTAAATGAAATGCTAAAACAACTCGGTATAGTAATGTTTATTAAACCTCGTAATGTGACTCGCATTTTAAAAATACAATAGCTAGATTTAGATCTAATCTAGATTTTTTATACTAGATCTAGATTTTTTTTAACACTAGAACTTGGCAAGTTCTAATTAAAATCATTGTAGAATCTAGATCTAGAATTTCTTGGTCTAGTTTAGAATGTTTGTTGTTTTACATGTTTCGGGTGTTCCTTCAGAGTTGTAGTCCAAACCTCCCTCAGGACAACGGGGGATGGGAGCGAGTAGGGTTTGAACCTGGGACCATCGATGAATCCAAAGAACAGTCCAGCGCGCAAACAGCACTACCCGTGATTTAGACTAAAAAAATTTTGTTTACGTCAAATGAAACTTTGAAACATTATTACTTTTAACAATCAAAACAAAATCACGTCTTGGATATTCCTTGCGAATATGCGAATCCGACAGGGATCCGTCTCCCACGGGGGCCGCCTCTGAATTTGTGTGTCAACACAGACTCTCTTTGTAATCTTGTTTCACAAAGCTTTTATTTGTTTTAAGCAATTCAATTACAATTCAACTGTAAGTGTGGACATATTGTATTATCTAATATAAAGAATACCCACCCGCGCTGAGAGGGGTGCCCCTTAGTTAGAGAAACGCTGTAGTTATAGAATGTTGACTACATTGTAAAAAGGTGATTATTAAAAGACTCACCACTCCGTCTGAAGCACTCCTAATTTGGCGGTTTAAAAAAATTGTTTGGTAGTCGGTCCCATGGTTCAAGGTGTCGGTCAACGGCTTTTCTAGATGAGCGCTATGTCCGAGCCCGTGAGCTGCTATCAGTGTTCCCGTCAAACAGAGAAACGTTGTGAGCCAAGAATGCATTGTTGCTAGGTTACTGAAATAACAAAACAAAAACAATATTGTTAGTCAATAGTTAAAGTCTTCACAATCTAAGTGGCAAGCAGAGATTTTCTTCACATCTAGCAGAGACTGTCTTCACGCCCAAGTGAACAGCAAAGACTGTCTTCACGTTCAAATGAAAAGCAGAGACTGTCTTGACGTCTAAGTGAATTGCAGTCTGTCTTCGCATCTAAATGAAAAGCAGAGACTGTCTTGACGTCTAAGTGAATTGCAGTCTGTCTTCGCATCTAAATGAACAGCATGGACTGATGCCTAACCTGTTTCGGCCTAAAGGCCATTAACATTTGCCTAACGCATGTCACTGGCCGCTGTTATAGGACGATTAGAAAGGGAAAGTTTTGACTTCGAGACAATGACGGACTAGTAAAAACAAGGCTAGGATTTGAGGAAGAATAACAGAATACTTCCGAAGGCTTTAGAGAGAGGCAGTTTTTATGGACGTAGAGATTTAGCTTGACGACATTCGACAGTCTCCTTCGTTAGTATTCGCTATCAGCGTCAACTAACTTATATTGTTGGCCTTTCGCCTTTGTTATTTGAGTTTTACATCCTTTTGATTTATCTGCATAAGACACTGCGCGAAGCGCCTAACACCGCCCCACCGAATTATATAATGTCCATCCCAATGGAACGGAGGCCTGCGTTCTGTGAGCAGAAGTTTCCAGAGGCTGGACTTGTACCGCGGACCGAAGTTTGAGCACCAGTGAACTCGTCAAATAAAGTGCGTACCAAAATAAAATTATTTAGTTGATGCAAAAAAAACGTTAAAAGTACTTAATCATTAAATCAGATTTGAAAGATGCAGGCAAAATGCTGGCAGGCCTAACACTGTTGACATTTGATCAGTTGGCACTGATTATTGAAATATAAAAAACACTCTCCCCTAGGGCGCCTTTAGTCCGTCGGTTGACTCGTAACTAACGGCTGTGTTTACTCTGAACCTAATATAGTTTTTTTTTAGTATTTCCCTCTCATGTTACTAGTTCGCTATAGTTGGTTTAGACTAACAAACGAACTACCGTTTAAAAATAAATAAATAATAATCTTTATTATACATGCGTAGAATACAATTTAATAATAATAATAATAAGAATAATAATAATAATAATAATCTTTATTGTCCGTATGGCGTAATAGAATTGTGCTTCAGTGATATAATGTCATAACGATTGCAAATGAAATGTACATTCAGTTTCACTCAAACTTTACAAGCGAAAGTTGTTATCAGAAAGTTGGATTGGATTCAATGATTGAATTGCCAAGAGAACAAAAAGTTCTGGTGTCTTTTTTTTGTGATCGATGTCAGTCTTTGTCATTGTCAAATGTTCAACTCAGGATCCAAAAGATGTCTTTTTTTAGAATCAGTTTCTTAAGATTACTTTCTCGCATTGTTGTCTTAGAGTTTTTTTGTTGTTTTTTTTTTTGAATTGCTAATAACCTTACTAGCAGCATGCAGCATGTACGATTTTATTTAAACTTCCCCTTTCAGACCATGCAGTCTATAGGGCAGATGATGTAGAGGTCTTTTTTTCTGTGGCCAAGGTTAGAGAGGGTGTCGTGTGGCCACAACGACTAACCACTTTTACTTTTCCTCAAACGTTCCCGAAATAAAAAGTCCCAGTCTTCACCTGGATTTCATCAATATGTGGATTCCATGACAGTTTTTCATTTATTATAACACCTAGGTATTTTGCGTTTTTAGTCTGGTTTGCCATGAATAAGATAAGTGGAATTAATTTTTTTTAGTTTTTTTGTTACTCTTAACAACTGACATTTTTCTGTGTGGAAAGACATGCTCCAATTTGATTCCCATTTCTATAATTCATCTAATTCTCTTTGTAAAATATCTGAGTCTTGTGTTGTTTTTATTGTTCTATATATTAGTTAGTTTCTTAATTAGTAGTCTCTTTATTAGTAGTCTCTTTATTAGTAGTCTCTTTATTAGTTAGTCTCTTTTTTAGTAGTTTCTGTATTAGTAGTCTCTTTATTAGTAATCTCTTTATTAGTAGTTTCTTTATTAGTAGTTTCTTAATTAGTAGTCTCTTTATTAGTAGTCTCTTTATAGTAGTCTCTTTATTAGTAGTCTCTTTATTAGTTAGTCTCTTTTTTAGTAGTTTCTGTATTAGTAGTCTCTTTATTAGTAATCTCTTTATTAGTAGTTTCTTTATTAGTAGTTTCTTTATTAGTAGTTTCTTAATTAGTAGTCTCTTTATAGTAGTCTCTTTATTAGTAGTTTCTTTATTAGTAGTCTCTTTATTAGTACTCTCTTTCTTAGTAGTTTCTGTATTAGTAGTCTCTTTATTAGTAGTCTCTTTATTAGTAGTCTCTTTATTAGTAGTTTCTGTATTAGTAGTCTCTTTATTAGTAGTTTCTGTATTAGTAGTCTCTTTATTAGTAGTTTCTGTATTAGTAGTCTCTTTATTAGTAGTTTCTGTATTAGTAGTCTCTTTATTAGTAGTTTCTGTATTAGTAGTCTCTTTATTAGTAGTCTCTTTATTAGTAGTCTCTTTATTAGTAGTCTCTTTATTAGTAGTTTCTGTATTAGTAGTCTCTTTATTAGTAGTCTCTTTATTAGTAGTCTCTTTATTAGTAGTTTCTTTATTAGTAGTTTCTGTATTAGTAGTTTCTGTATTAGTAGTCTCTTTATTAGTAGTCTCTTTATTAGTAGTCTCTTTATTAGTAGTCTCTTTATTAGTAGTCTCTTTATTAGTAGTCTCTTTATTAGTAGTTTCTGTATTAGTAGTCTCTTTATTAGTAGTTTCTGTATTAGTAGTCTCTTTATTAGTAGTTTCTGTATTAGTAGTCTCTTTATTAGTAGTTTCTGTATTAGTAGTCTCTTTATTAGTAGTTTCTGTATTAGTAGTCTCTTTATTAGTAGTTTCTGTATTAGTAGTCTCTTTATTAGTAGTTTCTGTATTAGTAGTCTCTTTATTAGTAGTTTCTGTATTAGTAGTCTCTTTATTAGTAGTTTCTGTATTAGTAGTCTCTTTATTAGTAGTTTCTGTATTAGTAGTCTCTTTATTAGTAGTTTCTGTATTAGTAGTCTCTTTATTAGTAGTTTCTGTATTAGTAGTCTCTTTATTAGTAGTTTCTGTATTAGTAGTCTCTTTATTAGTAGTTTCTTTATTGGTAGTCTCTTTATTAGTAGTCTCTTTATTAGTAGTCTCTTTATTAGTAGTCTCTTTATTAGTAGTCTCTTTATTAGTAGTCTCTTTATTAGTAGTCTCTTTATTAGTAGTTTCTGTATTAGTAGTCTCTTTATTGGTAGTCTCTTTATTAGTAGTTTCTGTATTAGTAATCTCTTTATTAGTAGTCTCTTTATTAGTAGTCTCTTTATTAGTAGTTTCTGTATTAGTAGTCTCTTTATTGGTAGTCTCTTTATTAGTAGTCTCTTTATTAGTAATCTCTTTATTAGTAGTCTCTTTATTAGTAGTTTCTTTATTAGTAGTCTCTTTATTAGTAGTCTCTTTATTAGTAGTTTCTGTATTAGTAGTCTCTTTATTAGTAGTTTCTGTATTAGTAGTCTCTTTATTGGTAGTCTCTTTATTAGTAGTTTCTGTATTAGTAATCTCTTTATTAGTAGTTTCTGTATTAGTAGTCTCTTTATTAGTAGTTTCTGTATTAGTAATCTCTTTATTAGTAGTCTCTTTATTAGTAGTCTCTTTATTAGTAGTTTCTTTATTAGTAGTCTCTTTATTAGTAGTCTCTTTATTAGTAGTCTCTTTATTAGTAGTCTCTTTATTGGTAGTCTCTTTATTAGTAGTCTCTTTATTAGTAATCTCTTTATTAGTAGTCTCTTTATTAGTAGTTTCTTTATTAGTAGTCTCTTTATTAGTAGTCTCTTTATTAGTAGTTTCTGTATTAGTAGTCTCTTTATTAGTAGTTTCTGTATTAGTAGTCTCTTTATTGGTAGTCTCTTTATTAGTAGTTTCTGTATTAGTAATCTCTTTATTAGTAGTTTCTGTATTAGTAGTCTCTTTATTAGTAGTTTCTGTATTAGTAATCTCTTTATTAGTAGTCTCTTTATTAGTAGTCTCTTTATTAGTAGTTTCTTTATTAGTAGTCTCTTTATTAGTAGTCTCTTTATTAGTAGTCTCTTTATTAGTAGTCTCTTTATTAGTGGTCTCTTTATTAGTAGTTTCTGTATTAGTAGTCTCTTTATTAGTAGTTTCTGTATTAGTAGTCTCTTTATTAGTAGTTTCTGTATTAGTAGTCTCTTTATTAGTAGTTTCTGTATTAGTAGTCTCTTTATTAGTAGTTTCTGTATTAGTAGTCTCTTTATTAGTAGTTTCTGTATTAGTAGTCTCTTTATTAGTAGTTTCTGTATTAGTAGTCTCTTTATTAGTAGTTTCTGTATTAGTAGTCTCTTTATTAGTAGTTTCTGTATTAGTAGTCTCTTTATTAGTAGTTTCTGTATTAGTAGTTTCTTTATTAGTAGTCTCTTTATTAGTAGTCTCTTTATTAGTAGTCTCTTTATTAGTAGTCTCTTTATTAGTAGTCTCTTTATTAGTAGTTTCTGTATTAGTAATCTCTTTATTAGTAGTCTCTTTATTAGTAATTACTTTTTTTTTTCTATTGTTATTTTTTTCCTTCATGAATATTTTTATTCCACAATTTCAAAAAAAACGAGCAGGTGTTCTATAAAAATAAAAAAAATAAAAAAATAAAAACACTGTCCACACAAATGAGAGAAAGCGGTTGGTAAGCAATTAAAATAATTCAAATATTTTGTAGTTAAACCATAATTATAATTTCAAATTTGAAATTCACATCCAACAGAAATAATATATTGCATGTTGCTTCGTTTCCGTTGTTTTAAGTCTACGATCCAATATATGTGTTATATCAAATTTACATAATCTAATATATGTGTTGTGTTAGATTTAGATAGTCCTGTATGTGTGTTACACGGTGACCCGTCAAAATAGCGCCGACAAAATAGCGCGGACAAAATAGCGCGGACAAAATAGCGCCGACAAAACAGCGCGGACAAAATAGCGCGGACAAAATAGCGCGGACAAAATAGCGCCGACAAAATAGCGCGGACAAAATAGCGCCGACAAAACAGCACGGACAAAATAGCGCGGACAAAATAGCGCGAAATTTACCGACATAGTAGCGCAAGACAAAATAGCGCGGACTAATATATGATGTGTATAAAAGTACCGGATTATAAGTCATTTAATGTCCTGGGCAGCATTTTTGTTGATGTCTCTATCTTTTTCAATATTAATAGATCTGAAAGTATGCCATATTTGCAGAGAACGAGAGTACTTTCAATTTTATATCATTCCCATTTGTCAACTTTGATTAAAATGCATAACTTGCTTAAAAAAGGATTTTGAAATGTGGTGACCCAACAAAATAGAATAGGAAATACGAAAGTGTGTTATACTAGAATCAGAAATCTGCGTCATCTTTCTTTGATCAAAACAGGGTGTAAGGATTTTGTAGGACTATTGGTAGGACAACTATATTGGTCGCCCGAGACGAAACCGCAATGTGACTCCAAGATTTCCAATAGCATTATGGAATGTTAGAGAGGACAATCTACCACGAACAAACAATTCAGTGGAAGGGATGGCACCATGCATTTCAACTATTGACGGTCATCACCCTAATGTGTACAAGTTAATCTCTCACTTCCTCAGAGAACAGGAGAACACTGAGAACAAGATTCTGAGGTACAATGCTGGAGAACGAAGTAAAGCTGCAAGCAAGACAAAGTACCTTCAACTTGGCAGACGACTTGAAGCTCTATTGTCAATGTACGGAAATAAGCCAGTGATGGAATTTCTACGTGACATTTTCTACAATTTAACTTTGCGAAAGTTTGTATGTGTGTGTGTAAATTTGACAAGTATCTTTGTGTGTTTTCGAAGTACACTTTTATAAAGTAAATAAATGCTATATTTTGTAACAATTCAAGTTACCTTATTATGATCTTTGCTTATTTATGTTTTAAGATAGCCTAGTTTTTCCTGCAAAATGTCTAAAAAATTATGATAACTTAAAAACAACAAAAAAATATTTTACGATATCTAAAGTATTTCTTTCAAAATAACTAAAATATTTTTTTTTCTGCGCTATTTTGTCGGCGCTATTTTGTCCGCGCTATTTTGACGGGGTACCGTGTTACACAGGCTTAGATTATCTTATATGCGTTTCATCTAAAATTTTGATCATCTTGAAGGGTCTTATATGTGCAATCTTAGATTTTGTACATTATCTAACATATGTGTTATCTTTCTTAGATTTAGTACAAATAACAAACATATGTGTTATCTTAGATTTAGTACAAATAGCAAACATGTGTGTTATCTTAGATTTAGTACAAATAGCAAACATGTGTGTTATCTTAGATGTTATTTGTCTGTGCCAGACGGAGCTTTGAATACAAGTTTGCCCATGAGTGACGTTTGCTTCTTTGTTTTGTTGCTTTTTTTTAGTCACAACCGGTCAACAATTTCGAGGCTCCCATTAATGAGTGTGTTGCCATGTCAACAAAATACTAAATTAAACATTGAAACAAGAGGAAACATTGTTTTTGAAACTGGAATACAAATATTTTAAAAAACGCAAAGACATCGATTAGACAAAAAAAAAAGAAGTTTGTCCCAATAAAATGAGCTAGAAATCGGACATATGTTGACATTTTGAAAGGCAGTTATACAACAGGTTCTGTTGAGTCTGACACATGACTTAAATGCCTGACACATGACTTGTTTGTCTGACACATGACTCGAATGTCTAGCACATGACTTTTTTTTTTACTGTCACATAACTTGAAAGCTTGACAAATCTTTTAACACTATTACAGAACATGGATTTTAAAAAGATGTATTTCTAGTGAAACTCGTACAACCATGGGACAGGAAAAACAAAGGAAACAAATAATGCTTTCAGAGAAATGGCAAGATTTATAATTTACGACCGCATCCATCGAGCCTTGAAGTTTCATTCATTTCTTATTCTTCTGGTTTTAAATTTAATATGAATTCAACTTTTAAAGAACGGAACGCTTTTAATGATTTAATTCAATTTCCGACATGATTGCTTCATTATTAAGTTTTTACTTTCGGCAGGGGGGGGGGGGGGAGAGAATGTAACAGGACGACCTGATGAATGTAAAAGCATCACAAGTAGAAGATTGGACCAAAACATTGTGGAAATAGATACAAAAACTGCTTACAGATATAAAAAAACAACAACACAGAAACATAAAACTGCATATATATATATATATATATATATATAATATTATATATATGTATGTATGTATGTATGTATGTATGTATGTATGTATGTATGTATGTATGTATGTATGTATGTATGTATATGTGTGTGTGTCTCTTCGAAGCGACTATGCATCACGGAAATGAGATGAATGCCTGGGCATTAGTTATGGTTGGAACGTTGTCGCCCACTAATCAGTCCCCCACCCCCTTTTCCTCCGCGAAGTTGATGTATCCAAAGGAACGTCAAGTTCCGATACAAATTGGGGTCAGAAGCTTCGCAGGCTCTGTCAGGGTGTATCACTATGCGCTGCAAACTGCTACTGAATTTTCCTCAGGGTTGACTCCTGAAGCTTTTCCCATGATTGCTGCAAGGCAGCAGAGGTTTGAATTCAGAGTATTTCTTAGGTTTGTAGCCAGCCTTGGGTAACGAGCCCCTTCGAAGCTTACTGGTTTTAGACGCCGCCAGTTACTCGCCTTCGCCCCTTCTCCTGTTAGAAAGAACAGTTCCACCGGACACTCTGAGCCTCATGAGAAGGCCAGGAGTTGGACTGATTGTCAGAGGTCCTTTGAGATGCTTGCCAATATAATGCATGTTATAGGTAGTGGAGTATTCATAACCCATAACCATTACCACTGTATTTTATAGATATTAATTAAGTTTATATAAAAGAGAATGCATTTTTTTGGGAGAGAACATAGAGTTGTCATAGATAATAATCTATGTTGTGTGTGTGCTGTGTGTGTGTGTGTATTTGTGTCTAAAGCTTGCTTATCTGGGTCCTCCCCTACCCTGTTGTTAGTCAGTTGTTGACTTGTAGTATTGGATTGACACTACAACTAAACCGATGTGGCCGTATTATTATTTGTTTTTGTTTTAACAAAACGAATACAACTTGTATTACACTACAGACACATTCAACTAAAGATGAAATGAACTAAAAATTAGTAGTACTAATGGACTTCAACACAATCAAAGTTACTACAGAAACACGTCCCTCTCTGGTTCAAATCACTGGCTCGTCTTCCGTTCTCAAGACCAATCAGCTCATATTTCATCATTCACACTGCATAGCCACCAACCAATCGCCTAACCTCTTCTCACCGTCACCTTAAAAACGTACACCCTCCATAACAACCCCCCTCCCCTCTCCGTTTTGGATTTTGAATAATAGGGACGTCCAGTCTATTGTAATACAATAAGGGAGACGACATCTATTAGAGAATAGCTGAGTAAGAGTTGTCCTTAATATAAATACATAAAATCAAAAATAATATCAAGATCAAGAATCATTGGCCTGGAAGTAGCTATGGATAGAATATGAGAACATGAACAATAACAATGTTTGGCAAGTGTCACCTCAGCACCAATTTAGAACCACTGTTACTGTACACTTTGTGAAATCCCATAGCGCTCTCTCTCTCTCTCTCTCTCTCTCTCTTTCTCTCTCTCTCTCTCTCGTTTCAACATGTTATCTAGTATTATGAGATCGTGACCACGTGACAAAGAAATAGTTTTATAGTTAGATCTAATTGTCTTAATTAACAAACACCGTTTAAACTGTTTCCACTGAAACACCACGTGATACCAGCAGACGTGACATTTCACCAGCAAGTCGGACAGTACACCGCCAGTTTTCTGTTACCGTGGTCAACAAATTAATGTTACTTACATAGAAGACAAAGCAGAACACAAATTCGTGGACATTCAACGACTGATAGGAAATGTAGTTGTAGCAGAAGGATGTATCCATTTATCCACTCTGTTCTATTGACTCAATCTTGTTCAATACAAGAGCGTTGTCAAATTTTAAAATCTAAGCTTGACATCAAATTGACATAAATATATAAATATATATATATAAATTTCGTATAATAAAAAAAAAAAAACTCTTCAATATTTGATTTACATATATGTACTTTTACAAAGCTTTTCTCAACTCACTCTGTCTGTCTGTCTGGTAAAAAAAAATTTGTAGACGTTATTTCTCCAACACACGATCTCGGATTAAGTTGAAATTGTGCACATTTATTTCTTTTATCTGACAACACAAAAATCAATTTTTTAAAATTAATCTATTGGTTTATTAACTTTTGGTAATTAATTAATTTGTTTGGTATCTCAAACAAGGGAAAGAAATTGTACTTGACTGAAGTGGTGGTATAAGCTGAATTAGTCCCCTTTATATGATGTCGCTTCCTAGTAGGTTATAATGTGCTTAACCTTCGAAAGATAATCATCGTGCTCAGCAAGGGGTCGTAAAGCGGGCTCTCAAAAAGACATAAACAGAAAAATGTTACGTCCCTCAGGAGAAATCGGACCGATTTCACATGATGTCAAAAAGACGGTCAGAGTCTAGAATCGCATCGGCGACGTATTGAACTGGCATTCTTTAATTAGAGCGTTCTCATCTTGTTAAAGACGCCTTTCTAGCGAAAACAGTGTGGCCCTACTTAGTTTTAGAAGATGAAACGAGCTCACTACATTTAATTTTATTGGTAATATTGATTTTAAATATTGGTAATATTGATTTTAAATATTGGTAATATTGACCTACTTATTTGATTAAATAAGAAAATCTGGATTTAGGAATACAATGTTAATACGAGAAGTTTCTATCGCCTTACAAAAAATAGATTACCTTCGGAACCCCTTGAGCGACTGACAGTTTGAGAAACTCTGAGATATGCCTTAATGAACAGACTAAGAGTTATTTCACACAGAGAAGACGTGCGTGATTCATTTAGCAATCAATTCCTAGTGTCAAACGTTAAATACAGATTGAATTTATAGCGTTGGATTGCTGTTTGTTTGTTGTTTTTTTTTACATTTCTGTCCAATGGTTATGGCACGACACACAAAAGTCGAACTAGGACACGATTTAAAAAAGGAAACAATTCAGAGTGTGAAACCAACTACAATGTTTTCCTTTAGGATTGCTCATGCATTAAACGCTACTGTTAGAAGCACTAAATAGTCAATACCATTCGACAGCTGCGCTGGGTCGACACATATACCACAGCGCATGCCAAATGCGGTCTTCTTTTCGAGCTTAAAGAAGGAGAACTGAGATGACACCGAAAGCCCTCACTGGCAGTTGGAAAGCGCTCACAAAGGCCGAGGGTACCACATTTGAGACCCAACGAAAAGCCATCGTTTAGACAGGCGCAGAAGACGAAAGAAACCTTAAATAGACCACCAGTAGACAACGGCTTTGTCTGTACGAGTGGCTGGAAAATATGCAGGTCGCAACTGGGTATGCGTAGTCACGTGAAACACTGCACTGATCCTTAATCTTTGGAATCGAAGACATTGCCATTATTATTATTATTATAGTTAATATTGAAAACTTAAAGTTAGAACTGCATGATGTCTACAGACATTACTTTAAACTACTTGCTTTGTCTCGGAGCAAAGGCGTAGCTGGTGGAAGGGAGTGGGAGAAATTGAAAATAGGGCCCCAAATGAGTGTTTTTTTACATTAAATATTACGCCAAACGGAGGGGCCCCCAATAGGTCAAGCCCCCTGGGTACCCAAATGATAGAAAATTCCTACCTACGCCACTGTCTCGGAGCGCCAAATAAGTTTTTAGATATGTCTTGGAGCCAAGGCAAAAAATTATCATGAAAAAATAAACAAATTTTAAACAGAACACACAGAGAATCAGTGGCGTAGCTAGGGAAGGGGGAAGAGGGAGTGGGAATTTTAAAATCCTCCCCCCCCGGGGCCACCACATCTTACATTAAATATTAAACATTACGCCAAATGCTGGGGCCCCCATCCCTGAAATGATGACCAATTCTTAGCTACGTCCCTGCAGACAATGAGATGGTTTCAATATAAATTCTTATGTAAATATAATTATCGAAGCTCTAGCCATCCTTTGAACAAATAATAAAAAAAAAGGTTACTCTTCACTGTGAACGTCGGAAGATACTTTGTCTGAGAAGTTAATTACAAATAAATCTTTGATCTTCCTCATGTACAAAATCTTCAACACCATCAATTTGAATTGTCTGATTCCAAGACCAGACTTTTGATCGGAGACTCTCCGGGAGTTTGCCCGACATCAAGTTCTAGACTTATATGGAGCACAAGTTTGACATGGTTAGAAAGATTGATTGTCAACAAATAAATAAAAAAAAACAATTTTTAATACGTTTTTTTTTAAAACTGGACTTTTATTCTGTAGTTTAATTGTATGTGTACTTTAGAACAGTGAGGAAAGGTGGCTGAAAGGTGAAGCGCTTGGCTTCCGAACCAGGCCCTCCCCCATTTATTAGCCGGGGGTCCTGGGTTCGAATCCTGGTGAAGACTGGGATTTCAGGATCTTTGGGCGCCTTTGAGTCCACCCAGCTCTAATGGGTAGCTGACATTAGTTGGGGGAAAAGTAAAGGCGGTCGGTCGTTGTGCTGGCCACATGACACCCTCGTTAACCGTGGACCACAGAAACAGATGACATCTACATCATCTGCCCTATAGATCTCAAGGTCTGAAAGGGAAACATTTTCTTTTTTAGTTTAGAGCAGGGAGTCTGCGTTGGTGACTATGTGTGTGATTTTGATTGGCAAGATCAAGGTCTAGGAACAGGGTACAATGGAATAGACTGATTATACCATTAGTTTTAATCTCGTGTGTACTCTCTGTAACACTTTGAATTGTCTATTTAAGTTTTTAAGTAATAAAATAGAAAAAAAAAGAGAAAATAATTAATATGAAGAAATGTGGTGGCGATATAAGGCATCCTAACAAAAATGTGAGAAAATGAAAAGAAGTTGAGATTTTGAAATAAATTAGCAACATAAACAATGTCAAGGTCGCCATTTTGAAAGATCGCTGTTGTCAATTAAACAATACAAATAATTTAGTCTCCCAAGAGAACTAGCCAAGAAATGTGATTTGACAGTGCTAAATAATGCGCAAAAAGTTGTCGTTAACCTTTTGAAATACATAAATGATCAACACTTCATTGCTCTGTACACCGGATATACCAAAAGTCCGGTTATTTATAGTTATTCCCTATAGATGAACATTCCCCTATGTGTTGTTTTTTTCATCAGGCTAAAAGCTATTTATTATCTATATTTTTTATTTTATTTTTATTTTTTATTTCTAAGAGTGTGGAAGTTCATTAGTGTGGTGCTAAGCCTTTCCAAACTAATGTCGTTTTTTTTAATTGCCTCGCATTGTTTTGGTTCAAAGGATTTAAGCCACTGGAACTGTCCTTGGGGGAGCCATTGCACGCGCTAATGAGTTACTTGCTCACGCAACAAGGGTTCAACTTCCAAGTCCAAAAAAAGGTCGTGTGTTTTTCTCCCGCCACTTTGATATACAGTTATGTTTTTGTTATGTGTGTGTTTTTTTTTACTGATTTGTAATGTATTTGTTTATGTATTTGTAATGTATTTGTTTATGAATTTGTTTATGTATTTGTAATGTATTTGTTTATGAATTTGTTTATGTATTTGTAATGTATTTGTTTATTCTTTTCACAATGTTATTCGTGTTTTTGTCAAGTATTTCTTATCAAAATACAGTTCGTCTCAAGTGTTTTAATACATTCAAATACTTTGTGGCTTCCTTTCCCAAAGCCCCTCACTTCTGCTGTGATATGGGTGATCCGCCAACAACAGGTCGTCAAAATACACTGTTCCAATCTAAGCCATTGATATAGCTTCTAGACATGCTGTTACCCACAAATTAACCCTTCTGGTTTGATTTAAATATAGGAACAGGGGCGTTAAGCTTAATAAGCACAACTTTCATGCTCATGGTAAGCTCAGTGCAATATGTTCCAATCACTTTCGTGACAAGTTGGTGAGAAAAGGGGTTTGATCTCTGGGAAGGTTTTTATTTTAAACTATTTTTTTTTTAAAGTTTCTAGAGTCTGAATTTAAACTCTAGCCCCCAAATGTAAGGCTGAAATGTTTTACTATTGACCTATTTCAGTGCTTATAAAAATAGTCTTTATAATACATTATTTATTTTAAAAGAGGCAATACGTCAGCCAGTCGATCGACACGAGAATCATTCACATCAAAATATTAATTAACTTCGACTAATTCATCAAAAAGCGGGTTATTTTTTATGGTTTCATGTAATGTCATCGGCAATAAATAATTGTGCGAAGCTTGAACTTGATTTGAGACTGAGAATTGGGAGAAGTTATGTGTACAAGATTGTGACCAGAAAGACAGACAGAGTATGCTCTGATATTTACTAATATTTAGTCTGTATTTATCATCTCTGATTATACTACGAAGGTAATAATCTATAAAACTAAAAAAAACAACATTTAATTGTGATGTATGAAAGTGAACATTCTAAATATTAAACATCTAGGATCATTTTAAACAGCAGGAAAGTAAATATTGAGATGTCGAGACTACATTGCTTTTAATCAGTCCTATCAAACTACAAAGTCACATAGTCAGCTACTAACACAACACCGGTTACATAAATATACAAGAACAATATCGAAGAGTCCTTGAGTCATCCCCGCCACCAGATAATGTAATGAGATTGGCGCCATCTCACCATCAGAGATAATGACTTCGGGCCAGCGTTTGATCCTTAAAGTAGGTCAATGAATGGAATCTGCCATTTTTAGGATGGCGACTTGGGAAGGATTTTATTGACTCAGTGCGCCCCTGGTAGGCCTGGCATCGGCTGCCGCTGTCATCTCTTTTTGTGACCTCATCGTAAAGTTGTAACCAGTATAAGTCTGGGCTGTAACCAGGGCCGGTCTTAGGCCACTGCAACCTATGCGGTCGCAGTGGGCCCCGCGCCTTCATTGGCCCCGCGCTAATTCTATTCTATAAATTTAAAGTGCAAAATACGAAAAATTCCTGGAAATGTCCTGCATTTATTAAAATCTCCTGAAAACTCATAAAAATCTCCTTAAAAAATTGATAAAATTGTCATTTACTACGGAAAACGCCTATCGTACGTGCGATAAAAAAAAAAGGCCTTGTCAGCTTTCATGTCATAAAATGTAATAATCGGAAGAGTTTTTAGCGAAAGTTCCAATACCTTTATTTACTTTTACAGTCAATGGCATATAAATAAGCCATAGGTTGCAAGGTTCGTAAATTAAAGTTTAATTGATCGCAAGTTTGTATGAATGAATAAAATGCAAAGTCGAATTTTTTTCTAATACAAATCTTAATTTTCACATATTCTTATTCCCACCCAGACTAGGCCCTGCGCAATCAGTTTCGCATAGGGCCCCGCAATTGTCAGGACCGGCCCTGGGTGTAACGGGTAACTTACTTGTTAGCTAGAACAAAAGATGTGACTTTGTCTTCAACGGAGTGTTGTCCCTTTCAGTAGTCAGAACGAGGGCACTGAAATACTTCCTGTGAGATTTCCGAAATCAAGTTCAGTAAACAGTCCAGCCATGGAACTATACTAAAACATGGAACTATACCAAACCATGGAACTATACCAAACCATGGAACTATACCAAACCATGGAACTAAACTAAACCATGGAACTATACTAAACCATGGAACTATACTAAACTATGGAACTATACCAAACAATGGAACTATACTAAACCATGGAACTACACCAAACCATGGAACTACACCAAACCATGGAACTATACTAAACCATGGAACTATACCAAACCATGGAACTATACTAAACCATGGAACTATACTAAACCATGGAACTATACTAAACCATGGAACTATACTAAACTATGGAACTATACCAAACCATGGAACTATACTAAACTATGGAACTATACAAATGGAACAACAGCTCCGAGTTTGTATGAGCGGAGTGCCGTTGCGCATCTTTTTTTTTCTCGCATCGTACCTTTTTGAGAAATTAATGATGATGCCAAAGCCACTTGGATCGACCTGCATTGAATGTAAACCTTCCTTACACTTTATTTGATTAGAGATCTGTTAAAACTTTATCCATTTTCTCACTTACTGATATGATAAATAAAGATAAAGCGGGTGGTTAATAGCTCGGCTTCCGAACCTGGGGTCCTGGGTTCGAATCTCGGTGAAGACTGGGATTTTGAATTTCGGGATTTTTAGGGCGCTCCTAAGTCCACCCAACTCTAATGGGTACCTGACTTAAGTTGGGGAAAGTAAAGGCTGTTGATCGTTGTGCTGGCCGCATGACACCCTGCACGTTAACTGTTGGCCATAGAAACAGATGACCTTAACATCATCTGCCCCATAGATGGCAAAGTCTGAAAGGAGAAACTTTACTTTTTTTTTTTACTTGTTTATAACTTTAAACAAAGAAACATTTAATCCAGTGCGCGGCCATTTCCCGCTGAAGACGTTTTTAAAAAGGAAGCGTAAGTCTTATGTAATTTTAAGATGACTATATTTTGAAATATTATAATAGTCGTGCCAGACATTTTACTGTAGATTATTAGATACTTATATACAATATAGGTAAATGAACTGTCAAATTTCTTAAAAAATTCTTAGAGCCATTTCCTAATTATCCGTCCACCCAGGTTTCAATTTTGTGTTTATATTTCAACCAAGGAACCTAATAGGAAGATCTGTACAGAGATACAAATAAAAAAGCTTGAAATATAAAAAAAATGTAGATATCAAAAGTTGAAAAGTTTAGCCGTACATATAAACAGACAAAATGTGAAAAAATAATTTTGTGAAAAACAAAACTGTAAAAAGGGGGCGGGAGAATTTCACTATATAGTAACACTATTATCACAATTACTATCAAATGTATTTTCCTCCAACAAAATTCATGACTCGGTTAGTTTTGACTGATTCGTGTCTTGTTAGGAACAAAGTCAACTAACGTGTCCAAAATGTGTACCAGACAGACAGACAGATGGAGTAAGCTGATATAAGCTTTGTAATAAAAGTAATGTCTACTCATTTCGATTCAGTAATGTCTAAATAAATGTGTATATGCTTTTCAACTTGGTTGACTTTTGTTATTAGCAGTTTCAAAGTTCTATCCAACGTGAAATGTTCTCTTATTCCATGGGGAAAAAAAATTGGTCTATTATATTTATATGACGAGATGTATATTATAAGTGCATATTCAGATAAATAAGAAGGCTAGCTCTTATAATACATTTATGTAATATTCTAAATAAGAGAAAGAAACTTGCTGTAAGTAATGCATTTCTCGTTCAAATTTAGGTCTAATAGATATATGATGAGCACATCGTAAAAGCTTGTTTCGCCAATACATTTGTAGCTATTTCAAAAAACAACTGATTGCTATTCGATTGTAGAACTCAAGCATCAGTGACTTCTCTTAGCGTCCATCAGTTTGTCCTACTGTCCGTAGCAGTGGAATATGTCCTAAATAGTAGCCCACTCGTTACAAGTCCTGCTCCTCATTCTAATGTACGTCTGCGCTTTGCCAGACACGATTTCTCCATCCTATAATGTCAGGGAAGTTCTCTGGCAATTTATTTTGATTAGACCTACTAAGACTAGGGCCCAGTCGGAGGATGGACTTGTACGTGAAGAAGCAATCAAGACGATTGTTATAACATTTAGTGTTTTTCTTTGCGGTTATTATTTTGTTCTTATCGTTTAATGAATTAAGTTTTGTAATTAATTTTGTTCCCTAAGTGATGTGGGTTTTTTAAAAGGGGAGAGGGGGTAGGTAATGTGGTAGAAGTTATTTTAAGAGTTCAATATCTAGGAGGCAGAGGGAAGTCACTTTTATATATTTTCCTTAATTTATGTCTCTTAAAAGACATTTAATGATATATTGAAATAAATACTTTGGCGTCCCTACAGAAATATTAGATACAAAATTGTTGTAATACAAATTAGTGAGACAATGAGTGGCATCGCGAGAGAAGGGGAGGGCTAGAGGTCTGCAGCAAGTAGAACCTATCAGGGGGTGGCATCAAAGTCATCAATAGTCAGAAACAATAAGATCTCAGAAAGGTATCAGCACACATTAGTGGTGTACCAATCAATGAATTTAGTACACAATAGTTGTGTAACAATCAATAAATATAGTCTACAGTAGTTGTGTACCAATCAATGAATGTAGATCACATGAGTTGTGTACCAATCAATGAATGTAGATCACATGAGTTGTGTACCAATCAATGAATGTAGATCACATGAGTTGTGTACCAATCAATGAATGTAGATCACATGAGTTGTGTACCAATCAATGAATGTAGATCACATGAGTTGTGTACCAATCAATGAATGTAGATCACATGAGTTGTGTACCAATCAATGAATGTAGATCACATGAGTTGTGTACCAATCAATGAATGTAGATCACATGAGTTGTGTACCAATCAATGAATGTAGATCACATGAGTTGTGTACCAATCAATGAATGTAGATCACATGAGTTGTGTACCAATCAATGAATGTAGATCACATGAGTTGTGTACCAATCAATGAATGTAGATTACATGAGTTGTGTACCAATCAATGAATGTAGATCACATGAGTTGTGTACCAATCAATGAATGTAGATCACATGAGTTGTGTACCAATCAATGAATGTAGATCACATGAGTTGTGTACCAATCAATGAATGTAGATCACATGAGTTGTGTACCAATCAATGAATGTAGATCACATCAGTCGTGTACCAATCAATGAATGTAGATCACATCAGTCGTGTACCAATCAATTAATGTAGATCACATGAGTTGTGTACTAATCAATGAATGTAGATCACATCAGTCGTGTACCAATCAATGAATGTAGATCAAATCAGTCGTGTACCAATCAATGAATGTAGATCACATGAGTTGTGTACCAATCAATGAATGTAGATCACATGAGTTGTGTACCAATCAATGAATGTAGATCACATGAGTTGTGTACCAATCAATGAATGTAGATCACATGAGTTGTGTACCAATCAATGAATGTAGATCACATGAGTTGTGTACCAATCAATGAATGTAGATCACATGAGTTGTGTACCAATCAATGAATGTAGATCACATCCGTCGTGTACCAATCAATGAATTTAGATCACATCAGTCGTGTACCAATCAATTAATGTAGATCACATGAGTTGTGTACTAATCAATGAATGTAGATCACATCAGTCGTGTACCAATCAATGAATGTAGATCACATGAGTTGTGTACCAATCAATGAATGTAGATCAATAGCTATGTGTATTATTCTCCAACAAAAATAAGAACCAACAAGAGAGTCTAAACTAAACTTTGGAAAGTAATCATTCGCGGAAGGGGGGGGGGGAAAGGGGATGACACCATAAGCTAACCTTTCTGACGCCTCTCGGTCGAGATGTCACTAACCATATCGCGCAACAGAACTCACGCCAGCACCAATGTAGCTAGAGTCTTGTGGTAGCTACTGCTGGGCTATACTGTCTAATACTGGGATTAAGTCCTATAAGTCAAATGATACCTCCCTGCACTTGAAATTTATGTGAGAGGACGTATGTTGTAATGGCTTTTGATAAGCGTTTATCTATTGTGTGTGTGTGAGTGTGTGTGTGTGTATGTGTGTGTAAGTCTATTGTGTGTCTGTGTGATTTTATATGGATTTTATCTGCCCTCATCTTTAATATTTTTTATCTATCTATCTATCTATCTATCTAGCTAGCTAGCTATCTAGCTATCTAGCTATCTTTATCTACCTACATAACTGCCTAACTGGTTTTCTATCATTTTTTGTCTATTATCTATATATCTATCTATCTATCTATCTACTTATCTATCTAGCTAGCTATCTTTATCTACCTACATATCAGCCTAACTGTTTGTCTATCATTTTTTTCTATTATCTTTCTATCTATCTATCCATCTATCTATCTAGCTAGCTATCTAGCTATCTTTATCTACCTACATAACTGCCTAACTGGTTTTCTATCATTTTTTGTCTATTATCTATATATCTATCCATCTATCTATCTATCTACTTATCTATCTATCTAGCTAGCTATCTTTATCTACCTACATATCTGCCTAACTGTTTTTCTATCATTTTTTTTCTATTATCTTTCTATCTATCTATCCATCTATCTAGCTAGCTAGCTATCTAGCTATCTTTATCTACCTACATAACTGCCTAACTGGTTTTCTATCATTTTTGTCTATTATCTATCTATCTATCTATCTATCTATCTATCTATCTATTTATCTATCTATCTAGCTAGCTATCTTTATCTACCTACATATCTGCCTAACTGTTTTTCTATCATTTTTTTTCTATTATCTTTCTATCTATCTATCTATCTATCTATCTATCTATCTATCTATCTATCTATCTATCTATCTAGCTATCTATCTAGCTATCTTTATCTACCTACATATCTGCCCAACTGTTTTTCTATCATTTTTTTTCTATTATCTATCTATCTATCTATCTATCTATCTATCTATCTAGCTAGCTAGCTAGCTATCTTTATCTACCTACATATCTGCCCAACTGTTTTTCTATCATTTTTTTTCTATTATCTTTCTATCGATCTATCTATCTATCTATCTAGCTATATTTATCTACCTACATATCTGCCCAACTGTTTTTCTATCATTTTTTTTCTATTATCTATCTATCTATCTATCTATCTATCTATCTATCTATCTAGTTAGCTAGCTATCTTGATAGCTAGAAAGCTAGTTAGCTATCCAAATGTGTAGGCTTCAGCCTGTTAAATTAGATAACTGGTTTAACTTCATGAAAGGCTAGCTGGTTGAACATGATGAAAAGCTAACTGGTTGAACTTGATGAAAATCTAGCTGGTTAAGCTTGTGCTTCATGGTCCCCTAATTTATTTCAACTTAAACGAAAATGAAAGTAAAATTCTACGCAATTTCTTCGTTGCGATATTACATGAAACTTGTAGAGACCGGTATAGACTTCTGGTAGGATCTGACCTTTCGTGCCAGGCTAATATTGTGATGATTCCTGAGAGTGATATATCTGCTGCCTCCATGACGTCACACCACCTATCTAATAGTTATTAGTGTGACCACCAGAGACTCGCTCTCACGGCGTCGTAAAATCGGGTTCATTGTTTCCCCAAGGCGATGGCCCGGCATAGTACTGCCTCCCGCAAGACGCCAGGGGTAGATCATTCGCCTCACAATTATTGGTTAAGTCCCTTTAATTAATCCCCTTTTCCAGAATTAGGAACCTGTATAATATTGTACGCAAGCTGACAGAATGCTAGTGTTATTGAGGAAAATGCATTTTATTAAATTAAAACCGACAGCTAGGCTATGAAATGTAGCATTCGTCTTATATAAGTCCTGCATGGGAAATATTCGGATACTTACGTAACGACTATTGGGATTAGGGGGGTACACACATTTGTTACGATTAGTTACAAGGGGAGATGGGAACCTGAAGATTTTTTACGTAACAAAACAAAACAAAATATTCAAATGAAATAAAAAGACTTTTTTGCTTAGATCATTTGGTTATTTTAACTCTCTTGTTTCTGTCATCGCAGTGTCGTCTGGAGTTTACGTTAGCTTTGTTCACGTGTATTATACATTCAAGTAGTATCATGAACAGATACAGCGGTCCCTTGGGTCTGACTTTCACTTAGCACGGGTTTTAAACAAATATTAATGGAAAAAAATACCCCACGTTGGTTTTTTTATTTTGTTTTTAACACCAACGGTTTTTAGGCGGCTGCCCAATGTCTATGTACCGTATTGGGAGAGAGAAAAATGTTTTTTTAATCTAACATTCATTAGTTATTAAGAGAAGACTATTTAAAAAAAAAAAACGACAGTCAGCCGTAGTCAACCGTAGTCTACCGTTTATTAGATTTCAAGTTGCCATTAGTTGATCTAAGCTTTTTAATATATATATATATATATATATATATATATATATATATATATATATATTTTACGTACGTCAATTTATAGATTGCATCTATATTTACAAGTAGATCTAGAATCTAGATCTATTCTAGTTTTAAATCAGAAGTCTAGATCTAGTGCTAGATATTTATATAATGAAATAACCAATAAATGGGTTTATTTACACAGTTAAATACAATGCCCTCTGGCGTAATAGGTAGCGTCGTTAGTAGTTGACAGTGTCAAAATAACAAGCTCGATACTCAGTTTGAGCCACAATAAAAAAATGTTATATATTTTTTCAAATTATTTTAAGTTGTATAACGAATGTTGTTGTTGTTGTTGTTGTTAATGTTTTATGTTTCTCTCCATTTGTTCTCCAAACAACAGGCCCCTACATCATATGTGACCTATTGGACATATCACAAGTTCACATTTCAGGGGAGATGCATTCTGGATTCTATAAGACTAGTAGCAACGTCATAATAGTATGAAGTACCTAGCTTGTACGTATCTAAACTTACAATGTTTGTCTCAAAGCAATGTATCAGGTAGGCCTACGCTAATAGATGGGTATCGGAAGTAAAAAATAAACACAAAAAAAACCTCATCATGTGCATATATATACTAGCTGGATATTACCCGCGGCCTGCGGGCCTTAGTTTGGGTATTAGTGATCTACTGGATTGAATTTAGATCTATGTCAAACGTGCAAAATGATCATTCACATTTTTTAATATTTTTCTACAAAAATAAAAATTGTGTGAAAATGGATTTACGCGTTCAGCAGACATATTCAAATATTCAATACTGTGACAACGGGTTAACCAGATTTGTTTAAAAGTTTCATCTTTTAATAGATATACAATTATGTACTTTTTGTCTCTTTTGGGGGCTTTCCGGTTGTGGGAGGAACATTAAACAAACACTACGTCTCTGCTATGATCTAGGGAACGTATCTATCAAGTTTTATCAAGATTGGTTAAAGGGTTTACTTTACTTTCTGCTTTATATATTAGATATAAATAAATAAATATATATATATATATATATATATGTATGGTTAAGCAATGTTGTCATTGCGGAAGAGTATTTAAGCACTCCACTACCTATAAATTGCTTTCTTATGGCATGTGTCTCAAATAGACTCTGACAACCAGTCGAACTCCAGGCCTTCAAGTGTGGCTCAGCGGGACTGTTTTCACTCACGGGAGAAGTAGCTGATGCCTAAACCAGTAAGCTTCGGGCAGAAGGGGCTTGCTACCCACCTAGGAGAAGGAAATTCCGAATTCAAACCTCTGCTGCCTTTCAGCTGTACCCAATCGTGGGAAAGGCTTCGATTGTCAATCATAAGGAAAGGTCAGGAGCCGACGACACCTTAGGCTGTTAACCTCACTCAGCCGCTGACACCAAATTGTATGGGCACTTGCCTATACATCAGCTGCGTGGAGAGGGAAAAATTGCTGTGTGGGTGACATCGAGCCGACAATAGCTAATGCCCAGGCATTCATTTCTTTTCCATAAGATGATCCATAGTCGTTTCGCGTCTGAAGGGAGGCGCCATTTCGATAGTATTGTGTAGCTCTGTGTTGAAATAAAGTTTGTATATAGCTAATCCAACCACACTTTGTAGGTATGTGCATTCACTCTACACGATAGAAGCTTCCAATACTCTTCTGTAAACAACGTACACTCAATGTCTGGCCGAGTGGCATGAACCGCTCAGCTACACAGCAAGAAGACACAAGTTAGAATCCCAGCTCGAACAGAGCTGTGTTTGCTGAGCGCCTAAGGGCAGCACGGAAACCTTCTCACAGATACCCCCTCCCCCACTGGTTCACTGGTGTATGTTGTAAGCATGAATGCAGCGTTATTCAAAAGCAATACAACAAAATGTGTGTGTGTATGTATGGTATACGTTTTACGTGCTAACAGTGCTGTAAGTCCTTAAATCTTTTTGTCTCAATTCATAATGAACAATTTATAAGATCACTAATTTCACTCGTCATCGACATGTCAATATACCCACTAAAACCTTTACATCAATCAACCTTTGACCCTATACTAACTCCAATTGACCTTCATATTCTGTGTTTACTGCATTATTACTGGACCTTGGCGTCAGTAGGGCTAATGGTGCTGACAAAGTAGAGCGCAATGTCCCGACAAAATAGCGAATGACAAAATTGAATATCGTGGATTTATTTATCATATTTATAATAAGTACCGGATTTTAGTACGTAAAGGTCCTGGGTAAATAAATCTAAAAATAAATGCCATATTTGTAAAGAAAGAATTAGAGTGCTTGAAACAAAAAAATCTCATTCTCCTTTTTGCCTAATTCTTAAAATGCAGATTTTACTTTTTAAAAATATTTTTTTTTAATGTAGTAGCCCAGTTAATGGGTAGGTATTTAATGATATGAGTGTTATAATATAGTCAGAATTTGTAATTATCTGTGGCAGATCTCTTTGATCAAATAAGGGCGTCACAACATTGACAAACTGAGGACTGTCAGGATTAGTTCTGTTCTTAAGCAGACAATTCTTTCTATTTCAACGCTAAGTAGTAAAGTAGACCCAAAGTCAAAGAAGTTGATTACTCACTTCCTAAGAGAACAGGAGTACACTGAGTACAGGAGTACATTGAGAACAAGAGTACACTAGTACTGGAGTACATTGAGAACAAGAGTACACTGAGTACAGGACTACATTGAGAACAAGAGTACACTGAGAACAAAAGTACACTAAGAACAAAAGTACAATGAGAACAAGAGTGCATTGAGAACAAGAGTACACTGAGAACAAGAGTACACTGATAACAAGAGTACAATGAGAACAAGAGTACATTGAGAACAAGAGTACACTAAGAACAAGAGTACATTGAGAACAAGAGTACATTAAGAACAAGAGTACATTGAGAACAAGAGTACACTGAGAACAAGAGTACACTGAGAAAAAGAGTACAATGAGAACAAGAGTACATTGAGAACAAGAGTACATTGAGAACAAGAGTACACTGAGAACAAGAGTACACTGAGAACAAGAGTACACTGAGAAAAAGAGTACAATGAGAACAAGAGTACATTGAGAACAAGAGTACACTGAGAACAAGAGTACACTAAGAACAAGAGTACATTGAGAACAAAAGTACAATAAGAACAAGAGTACACTGAGAACAAGAGTACATTGAGAACAAAAGTACAATGAGAACAAGAGAACATTGAGAACAAGAGTACACTGAGAACAAGAGTACACTGAATACAAGAGTACAATTAGAACAAGAGTACACTGAGAACAAGAGTACACTGAGAACAAGAGTACATTGAGAACAAGAGTACACTTAGAACAAGAGTACATTGAGAACAAGAGTACACTGAGAACAAGAGTACACTGAGAACAAGAGTACACTGAGAACAAGAGTACAATGAGAACAAGAGTACACTGAGTACAAGAGTACACTGAGAACAAGAGTACACTGAAAACAATAGTACACTGAGTAAAAGAGTAAAATGAGTACAAAAGTACAATGAGAACAAAAGTACACTGAGAACAAAAGTACACTGAGAATAAAAGTACACTGAGAACAAGAGTACATTGAGAACATAAGTACAATGCGAACAAGAGTATATTTAGAACAAGAGTACACTGAGAACAAGAGTACACTGAAAACAAGAGTACACTGAAAACAAGAGTACACTGAGTACAAGAGTACAATGAGTACAAAAGTACAATGAGAACAAAGTACACTGAGAACAAGAGTACACTGAGAATAAGAGTACATTGAGAACAAAAGTACAATGAGAACAAAAGTACACTGAGAACAAGAGTACACTGAGAACAAGAGTACATTGAGAACAAAAGTACAATGCGAACAAGAGTACACTTAGAACAAGAGTACATTGAGAACAAGAGTACACTGAGAACAAGAGTACACTGAGAACAAGAGTACATTTAGAACAAGAGTACACTGAGTACAAGAGTACAATGAGTACAAAAGTACAATAAGAACAAGAGTACACTGAGAACAAGAGTACATTGAGAACAAAAGTACAATGAGAACAAGAGAACATTGAGAACAAGAGTACACTGAGAACAAGAGTACACTGAATACAAGAGTACAATTAGAACAAGAGTACACTGAGAACAAGAGTACACTGAGAACAAGAGTACACTGAGAACAAGAGTACATTGAGAACAAGAGTACACTTAGAACAAGAGTACATTGAGAACAAGAGTACACTGAGAACAAGAGTACACTGAGAACAAGAGTACACTGAGAACAAGAGTACAATGAGAACAAGAGTACACTGAGTACAAGAGTACACTGAGAACAAGAGTACACTGAAAACAATAGTACACTGAGTAAAAGAGTAAAATGAGTACAAAAGTACAATGAGAACAAAAGTACACTGAGAACAAAAGTACACTGAGAATAAAAGTACACTGAGAACAAGAGTACATTGAGAACATAAGTACAATGCGAACAAGAGTATATTTAGAACAAGAGTACACTGAGAACAAGAGTACACTGAAAACAAGAGTACACTGAAAACAAGAGTACACTGAGTACAAGAGTACATTGAGTACAAAAGTACAATGAGAACAAAGTACACTGAGAACAAGAGTACACTGAGAATAAGAGTACATTGAGAACAAAAGTACAATGAGAACAAAAGTACACTGAGAACAAGAGTACACTGAGAACAAGAGTACATTGAGAACAAAAGTACAATGCGAACAAGAGTACACTTAGAACAAGAGTACATTGAGAACAAGAGTACACTGAGAACAAGAGTACACTGAGAACAAGAGTACATTTAGAACAAGAGTACACTGAGTACAAGAGTACAATGAGTACAAATGTACAATGAGAACAAAAGTACACTGAGAACAAGAGTACACTGAAAACAAGAGTACATTGAGAACAAAAGTACAATGAGAACAAGAGTACACTTAGAACAAGAGTACATTGAGAACAAAAGTACACTGAGAACAAGAGTACAATGAGAACAAGAGTACACTGAGAACAAAAGTACAATGAGAACAAGAGTACAATGAGAACAAGAGTACAATGAGAACAAGAGTACAATGAGAACAAGAGTACACTGAGAACAAAAGTACAATGAGAACTAGAGTACATTGAGAACAAGAGTACATTGAGAACAAGAGTACACTGAGAAAGAAAGTACATTGAGAACAAGAGTACATTGAGAACAAGAGTACACTGAGAACAAGAGTACACTGAGAACAAGAGTACACTGAGAACAAGAGTACACTGAGAACAAGAGTACAATGAGAACAAGAGTACATTGAGAACAAGAGTACACTGAGAACAAGAGTACACTAAGAACAAGAGTACATTGAGAACAAAAGTACAATAAGAACAAGAGTACATTGAGAACAAGAGTACACTGAGAACAAGAGTACACTGAATACAAGAGTACACTGAATACAAGAGTACATTAAGAACAAGAGTACACTGAGAACAAGAGTACATTGAGAACAAGAGTACACTGAGAACAAGAGTACACTGAGAACAAGAGTACACTGAGAACAAGAGTACAATGAGAACAAGAGTACACTGAGTACAAGAGTACACTGAGAACAAGAGTACACTGAGAACAAGATTACATTGAGAACAAAAGTACAATGAGAACAAGAGTACATTGAGAACAAGAGTACACTGAGAACAAGAATACAATGAGAACAAGAGTACACTGAGAACAAGAGTACACTGAGAACAAGAGTACACTGAAAACAAGAGTACACTGAGTACAAGAGTAAAATGAGTACAAAAGTACAATGAGAACAAAAGTACACTGAGAACAAGAGTACACTGAGAACAAGAGTACACTGAGAACAAGAGTACATTGAGAACAAAAGTACAATGCGAACAAGAGTACACTTAGAACAAGAGTACATTGAGAACAAGAGTACACTGAGAACAAGAGTACACTGATAACAAGAGTACACTGATAACAAGAGTACACTGAGAACAAGAGTATAATGAGAATAAGAGTACACTGAGTACAAGAGTACACTGAGAACAAGAGTACACTGAGAACAAGAGTACACTGAGAACAAGAGTATATTTAGAACAAGAGTACACTGAGAACAAGAGTACACTGAGAAAAATAGTACATTGAGAACAAAAGTACAATGAGAACAAAAGTACACTGAGAACAAGAGTACACTGAGATCAAGAGTACATTGAGAACAAAAGTACAATGAGAACAAAAGTACACTGAGAACAAGAGTACACTGATAACAAGAGTACACTGATAACAAGAGTACACTGAGAACAAGAGTATAATGAGAACAAGAGTACACTGAGTACAAGAGTACACTGAGAACAAGAGTACACTGAGAACAAGAGTATATTTAGAACAAGAGTACACTGAGAACAAGAGTACATTGAGAACAAAAGTACAATGAGAACAAAAGTACACTGAGAACAAGAGTACACTGAGAACAAGAGTACATTGAGAACAAAAGTACAATGCGAACAAAAGTACACTTAGAACAAGAGTACATTGAGAACAAGAGTACACTGAGAAGAAAAGTACAATAAGAACAAGAGTACATTGAGAACAAAAGTACAATGAGAACAAGAGTACACTGAGAACAAAAGTACACTGAGAACAAGAGTACAATGGAACAAGAGTACACTGAGAACAAAAGTACAATGAGAACAAGAGTACATTGAGAACAAGAGTATATTAAGAACAAAAGTACAATGAGAACAAGAGTACAATGAGAACAAGAGTACACTGAGAACAAAAGTACAATGAGAACAAGAGTACATTGAGAACAAGAGAACACGTGTTTTTGAAGTGCATCTTTGATACAAAAACTAAAAAAAAATTTTGAAATAAAAAAAACAAAACAAAACTTATACGAAGTGTAATTGTATAAATTTGCAATAGATGTAGACTAAAAATAATAAATCTGTGCGATTAGAAATATTTTTACAACTTTTTTGTTTGTTTAGTGCTGTTTTATGCTTTTAGCTTTCTCATTGCGCTAATATCCTATCACTTATCTGGACAAGTTGTGGGGAAAAGGGGGGGTGGATATCTGGATGAATTTTTAGGAAATCGTTTTTCAACTGTTTTTATATAACAAAAAACAAAAGGGGAGGAGGAGGATGACAGGAATTCAAACTCGTGACTCAAGCCTCATCAAGCCTCATCAAGCCTCATCAAGTCTCATCAAGCCTCATCAAGCCTCATCAAGTCTCATCAAGTCTCATCAAGCCTCATCAAGTCTCATCAAGCCTCATCAAGCCTCATCAAGTCTCATCAAGCCTCATCAAGTCTCATCAAGTCTCATCAAGCCGATATTCTAACCACTCTGCTATTGCGGTGTCTATGAAAATGAAAGATTGTATAGTTGTGTATTGTTTGTTTCAGCTTACTTTAAAGTGGCGACCTTTAAAGGAGAGTAACTCAGCTTATACCACAACCTTAGTCAAGTACAATTGCTTTACCTTTTTCGAGATACCAAACAAAATAATTAATTACCAATACTTAATTAACTAATTGGTTAATTTTTTTATTGATTCTTGTGTTGTTAAATAAAAGAAAATAGTTGTGCTACATTTCAGCTTGATTCGAGATTAGATATTGAAGAAATAACGTGTACAAACTTTGGACCAGTACGACAGACAAAGTGAGTTGATGTCAGCTTTGTAATTAATAGGATGATGTTCATTGTTAGTTATTATGAATTGTTTTATCTTATGTTTGCATATTCATATTTTACGAAATCTGAAGATTTTACGGTAAAATGAATGAAAAATTTTGATAAAATTAAGAAAATATTGGCGCTATTTTGTAGGGTCACTTATATTTTACATTTACATTGTTTATTGTATGATACTCATAGTAGTTTCCGAATTATAAAATCATCGTCTCAAATCTAGGAGCTTATGCGAGCTGATAGAAAGAAATTAATTACTTTGTTAATAGATGGTAGCTTTAGATTTCTGACCACATGTAGCCTAAATTTGAAATTGTTCATCGTTTATGGTTTGCAGTTGTATTTGGGATTATTTTGAAAGTCAATGTCTTTGGTTACTTTTAAAGCCACACGTTCTGCGACATACTCTTGAATTATACAACAAAAATAGATCTCCGATCTGTGGCATTTTACGTCTCGAGAGACGATCTTTTCCCTTTGCAAGAGGCCAATCTTTGATACACAGCTGCAGTCACAGGTTGGGCATCTGTAATCACCAGGCGCTGTTGCCCTTTCACCTTTTTTTCTACTTCTGTTGTTTATGCCACCTGCAATCCAGGACCTTTCCTTTGTGCTCGCTCTCCATGTAGGCTTATCCAGTGCATCCAATAGTAGCGTAAAACCCAGTGGCGTAGCTATGGTGGGGGGAGGGGGGTACAAATTTGGAAATCCCCCTGGGCCCCACTTTAATGGGGCTCCAAATGAGTGTCCGAAATTTGTTTTTACATTAGATATTACGCCATTATCTCATGCCATGATGTCGAATGTCAAAATGCAGGGGTCCCTAAAGATGTCAAGCCCCCCGGGCCTCATATTCTCATGACTACGCCACTGGTAAAAGCGCAGACATTTTTTTTAATCACGATAAAAACGAAGTTAAAACAGTTGGACACTTTATGAATATGTATGTCCACATATTTGTATAGTTGTTATACCCCACCTCTTCTGTAGTTCAATTAATTGATTTTTTTTCTTTGCCTGTATTAGCTTTCAAGTGAAATCTGCTTGTAAAGACCAAGCCAGACGTGAAACGTTACAGACCTGATGACGTCTACATCCGCCACACAACAATTCAGTATCTCGGTAATTAGATCTTGAAGAGCTAGAACAGTGTCTCCCAAACTGTGCTCCGCGGAATTCTAGTGTTCCGCAAGACTTTGATTAGGCTCTCCACGAACTAATTGAATAATTAACTAGTAGACCACCAGGTGAATTAATACCTCTAAAACAAATAAGCAAAGTGTCCGCTAAATACTCAAAATGTGCGAAGTGCTCCGTTAAAGAAAAAACTTGGGAACCACTGATCTAGAATATTGTCTAGCTTTCGTTGAAAATAAAAAAACAACAACTGAATGTTTAGATTTGACATAGTGACAAGAACAAGGAATTGTAAGGCAAATCAATGCACATTTGATTAGAGTAACACCATCTGTGCAATCAATGGATTTAGAATCACTTCAGGATAGAGTAATAATAAAGAAAGTAGCAATAATATATAAACATTAAACCATAATTTACAGATTCAAAAACAAAAACCTAATAAAACTCGAAATACAAAAAAGGCATATTTCTTATTCCATATGCTAAGACATATGTTTACAAGTACTCTTTCTTTCCAAGTGCATCGAATGGGTTGTCTGAATCAGCCAGGAAAATCAACGCCTTGGTAGACTTTAAGTCACTGATTAACATATACGACAACACTGTCACATGGATGCGAGTCTTTATCGTAGTAACGGTATTAATTTATAACACATGGTCCGCAGTACATGTATCGCTGTCATTTTCTTTTATTATAACTTTAATATATATATTTTATTTGTTTCTTAAAGTAGTTGTACAAAATTTGAATAATTTTTATCCTTACCAGGAAACTATCAAACACAATCTCATAATCTAGACAATGGACTTTCAACTTTTGTTAAAAATATAGTAAAAAATTAATGACTGCGAGGCAAACTAACGAGTAATTAAGTCATTATATATGCAAGAGACATTGAATTGGGTTATACTAGTTGTGCGTGGACACAATAAATTTAATTAACTCAAATCACAAGTATCTGTAATTATGTTTAAGAATAGAAAGAAAGAAAGTTCCATTCTAAACAAAAATTGCAAATTGACGAATTGTTGAAAAGAGTGGTTGTCATGAATGTCGTAAAAATATAACAAAACTTACACGTTGTATTTCAACTGTATTTAGACTTTTTTTTTTTTTTGCGTCTGCTTTGTTTAGTATTTCAATTTTCAAGTCCAACATACACAATTTAAAATACAAAGTTTGAAATAAAAGTTGCTTGTCCACTCTCCAGATTATAAAATTGTTATTGATCGTTTCCTGGTAAGGATCAAAGAACTACGAAACTGAAGATACCTGGAAAATAAAAAGTTCATTGGCAAATCATTGATCTTTAATAAGTCACGTGACTAAATCATTTTATTCAGCGTCACGAAGCGTCATCATTGCATCATCATTAGAGAGAGAGGATTCTTTCAACAAGAGCCTACTCAACAAGAAACTATTGGAACGCCTGTTTCAACCAAAATTGTTACGAAATAAAAGTGTTTTTTTTAACATCCGTGTTTTTATGTCTAATATCTGGACCTCTCAGACATCGTTTGGGCATCACGTGATCTGCAGTCTGCTGAATTCATGAAGACAGTGGAATAGATTGGATGACAAATAATTTAAAATTTGAACCGCAAGTTGTAGTTTTGTTTGTCGTTGTTGTTTTATCATTTTCGCAATCATTGTTTCTAGATCGTATTAAAGGGACATGTCCTATTCTATGTCCTTCTCATTAATGGTAGTGTTAGGACATGATTAGGAATGAGTTATTTGTTTCGGGAATAGGGTAAAGTTTTACTTAGCGACGATGACGTAAAGTTGGTTAAAAAACAAGAACGCTCTAAGTGACGCTACAAAGAAGACGCTTCGTAAAGAGCAGTACAATAGATATACGGATTTACGGACATAGCAGACATCGGACGATTCCCTTCTTGATGATTAAATATATTTGTAGAACAACATCAGCGTCGACTACATATTTTGATTGTTTCGGCCTTTCGCCGGTGTTACTGAAGTAGTTTGAGTTCAGTGTTACTTCCAGTCAGACGTCGATCTACCCTAGTGATATTTCAAAGAATCAACACCGCGCGGAAGCCTTAACAGTAGTCAGGACAAAAAATAATCTTTTTTTTTTTAAAGTAATTGTCTTTAAAATTCAAGGACCTTCAACTAATGTCTACAACAATTCTGATAAAGTATTTTTCATTATAAAGTAACTAATGTAACATTGTAACTAGACGGGAAAAAAACATTCAAATTTAAATCTAGATCTTGATATAAACAAAAATAAGTTCTTTACAACAGAGCTGAAAGGGAAGCACTAGCACTAGCTGCTACCATCCTAGCAAATCATCCAAATTCCCCACACAGTCAGATTGTCTTACTAACCGATGCAAAAACAACCCTCCAAAGCCTGCAAAACTCTGATTCCTCATATATTAATAACCTCAAAACAGCACTTACAAAGCTCAACAACAACAGCAAAAAAAACTGTAATTCAATGGATCCCAGCTCATATAGAACTACAAGGAAATGAGAAGGCTGACACACTCGCCAAGAGTGGGAGAACTAACACACTAATAAACTCTGCACTCTATCCAGAAGAATTGAAGAAATTAATAGTAAATAAAATAAATGAGAAATGGATGAGCTCTCTACCAAATCACAAGAAAGATGACGCTTACTATAAGCTATCCCGACAAGACCAACGTCTAATCTTTCGACTTAGGACCGGACACAACAGAATGCGACAACACATGTACCGGAAGCTCAAAATTGGAACCAGTGAAATCTGCCCATGTGGAGAATCACCAGAGAATACAGACCACGTCCTCCAAAACTGATCTCTATACCAAGAGGCCCGTATAAGACATTGGCCCCAAATCACCCCACTAGAAAGGAAACTATATGGAGAGCTCCCTGATCTGGAAACCACTGCGCATTTCATCTCATGTATTGGTCTACTCATCTGAACACTCCAACATAACAATGAGAACGAAGAAGAAGAAGAAGAAGTTCTTTACTTAACACTGTGAAACTATAATCTACTGCACTATTTGATGACCAGAAATATTTCTAATGAGAGCGAGATACCTCATATCGCAACCTTATTGCCAGGTGTAGAAAAAGGTCAAAGGGTAGATTTTTAAAAAAAAAGCATGTCTTGGAGTTCAAAGATTAAGGAAGAGTTCAGTATTTCACGTGGCTAAGCAGTCCTAGCGATGACCTACATATTTTGCCAAATCTAACTAGACGAAAAGCCGTGGATTTAAGTTCTCTTTTCGGTGTCTATGCCGTGTGATTGTCAAAAGAGCTGAGCCGAAGGCTCTTCGAGCTCTAGGCATGTAAGCCTGCTTGAACAACCGTTCTGTCTGGAAGAGATCCAAGTCAATGCCTATGTAAAGCATTGCTATTTCCTATATATCTGGCACTCCGGGCGCATGGACTAGAATGCATGGCCAGAGGCCGAGTACACCGGGAACCTCTACCATTTTCCTATGTTGTACCAAGCTAACCGTGCAGGACTCGCCATTAGTGTAACGGTCCCTTGAGGAACGGCGCATGGATAATCGACAGGGACGTGGAAGCGCTCTTTCAACTCCGCACTGTGCAATGGGAAAGCTCTCGCATTGTGTGTCCCGCGGCCCGTGTAAAATATCTCCAGCTGAAGCCATTTGTTGCCAAGTGTTCTTTTCTATGCCAGTTAAAGCAATTTGGTCATGGACAACTATCAAAAACCACAAGTGATATTTACTTGCAAGTCATCGTGTCCATGTGGACAACCCCGTAGTGAGACTCTCTAGCCGCTACATTGGACAGCATGTTATTGCACTTGACCGGACTTAAGTTTTTCTTTAAATTATCGGACAAGCTTTTGTCTTTTGTTTAAGCGAACACAAACATAAAACGCATTTCAAATGTCAACATGAAACATGACGTGGTTCAATTTTTGGCGATGTAATGTTGAATCATTTCAAGTTAGGGTTCAATTCAATAAAGATGTAGATTTCAACAGAGATATTGGAAACTCAAACTCTGGAGGCTGTTGTTATGTTTACAGTAAACACAGTGAACACAGCGAGCCAGTGCGCTCCATTCATTTGCTTTGTGTTGGGTTCCAATATTTGATTTTTTTTATTTACTTTGAAAGCTACAGTCAAATGTCATGAGTTGAAATTCCTTGATAACATCTGTAACGTAATTAGACCAGGTTTTTAAAGACGTAATGTAGCGATTTAATGTTAAGTATTGTAGCGATCTAATGTTGATAAGTAATGTAGCGATTTAATGTTGATAAGTATTGTAGCGATCTAATGTTGATAAGTAATGTAGCGATTTAATGTTGATAAGTAATGTAGCGATCTAATGTTGATGAGTATTGTAGCGATCTAATGTTGATAAGTATTGTAACGATCTAATGTTGATAAGTAATGTAGCGATTTAATGTTGATAAGTAATGTAGCGATTTAATGTTGATAGTAATGTAGCGATCTAATGTTGATAAGTATTGTAGCGATCTAATGTTGATAAGTATTGTAGCGATCTAATGTTGATAAGTATTGTAGCGATCTAATGTTGATAAGTAATGTAGCGATTTAATGTTGATAAGTAATGTAGCGATCTAATGTTGATAAGTATTGTAGCAATCTAATGTTGATAAGTATTGTAGCGATCTAATGTTGATAAGTATTGTAGCGATCTAATGTTGATAAGTAATGTAGCGATTTAATGTTGATAAGTAATGTAGCGATCTAATGTTGATAGGTATTGTAGCAATCTAATGTTGATAAGTATTGTAGCGATCTAATGTTGATAAGTATTGTAACGATCTAATGTTGATGAGTAATGTAGCGATCCAATGTTGATAAGTATTGTAGCGATTTAATGTTGATAAGTATTGTAGCGATCTAATGTTGATAAGTAATGTAGCGATTTAATGTTGATAAGTAATGTAGCGATCTAATGTTGATAAGTATTGTAGCGATCTAATGTTGATAAGTAATGTAGCGATTTAATGTTGATAAGTAATGTAGCGATCTAATGTTGATAAGTATTGTAGCGATCTAATGTTGATAAGTATTGTAACGATCTAATGTTGATAAGTAATGTAGCGATCTAATGTTGATAAGTAATGTAGCGATCTAATTTTGATAAGTATTGTAACGATCTAATGTTGATAAGTAATGTAGCGATCTAATGTTGATTAGTATTGTAGCGATCTAATGTTGATAAGTATTGTAACGATCTAATGTTGATAAGTAATGTAGCGATCTAATGTTCATAAGTAATGTAGCGATCTAATGTTGATAAGCAATGTAGCGATCTAATGTTGATAAGCAATGTAGCGATCTAATGTTGATAAGTAATGTAACGATCTAATGTTCATAAGTAATGTAGCGATCTAATGTTGATAAGCAATGTAGCGATCTAATGTTGATAAGTAATGTAGCGATCTAATGTTCATAAGTAATGTAGCGATCTAATGTTGATAAGCAATGTAGCGATCTAATGTTGATAAGCAATGTAGCGATCTAATGTTGATAGGTATTGTAGCAATCTAATGTTGATAAGTATTGTAGCGATCTAATGTTGATAAGTATTGTAACGATCTAATGTTGATAAGTAATGTAGCGATCTAATGTTCATAAGTAATGTAGCGATCTAATGTTGATAAGCAATGTAGCGATCTAATGTTGATAAGTAATGTAGCGATCTAATGTTCATAAGTAATGTAGCGATCTAATGTTGATAAGCAATGTAGCGATCTAATGTTGATAAGTAATGTAGCGATCTAATGTTCATAAGTAATGTAGCGATCTAATGTTGATAAGCAATGTAGCGATCTAATGTTGATAAGCAATGTAGCGATCTAATGTTGATAAGCAATGTAGCGATCTAATGTTGATAAGTAATGTAGCGATCTAATGTTCATAAGTAATGTAGCGATCTAATGTTGATAAGCAATGTAGCGATCTAATGTTGATAAGTAATGTAGCGATCTAATGTTGATAAGTAATGTAGCGATCTAATGTTCATAAGTAATGTAGCGATCTAATGTTGATAAGCAATATAGCGATCTAATGTTGATAAGCAATGTAGCGATCTAATGTTGATAAGTAATGTAGCGATCTAATGTTGATAAGCAATGTAGCGATCTAATGTTGATAAGCAATGTAGCGATCTAATGTCGATAAGCAATGTAGCGATCTAATGTCGATAAGCAATGTAGCGATCTAATGTCGATAAGCAATGTAGCGATCTAATGTCGATAAGCAATGTAGCGATCTAATGTCGATAAGCAATGTAGCGATTAATGTCGATAAGCAATGTAGCGATCTAATGTTGATAAGTAATGTAGCGATCTAATGTTGATAAGCAATGTAGCGATCTAATGTTGATAAGTAATGTAGCGATCTAATGTTGATAAGTAATGTAGCGATCTAATGTTGATAAGCAATGTAGCGACCTAATGTTGATAAGCAATGTAGCGATCTAATGTTGATAAGTAATGTAGCGATCTAATGTTGATAAGTAATGTAGCGATCTAATGTTGATAAGTAATGTAGCGATCTAATGTTGATAAGTAATGTAGCGATCTAATGTTGATAAGTAATGTAGCGATCTAATGTTGATAAGTAATGTAGCGATCTAATGTTGATAAGTAATGTAGCGATCTAATGTTGATAAGTAATGTAGCGATCTAATGTTGATAAGTAATGTAGCGATTTAATGTTGATAAGTAATGTAGCGATCTAATGTTCATAAGTAATGTAGCGATCTAATGTTGATAAGCAATGTAGCGATCTAATGTTGATAAGTAATGTAGCGATCTAATGTTGATAAGTAATGTAGCGATTTAATGTTGATAAGTAATGTAGCGATCTAATGTTCATAAGTAATGTAGCGATCTAATGTTGATAAGCAATGTAGCGATCTAATGTTGATAAGTAATGTAACGATCTAATGTTGATAAGTAATGTTGCGATCTAATGTTCATAAGTAATGTAGCGATCTAATGTTGATAAGCAATATAGCGATCTAATGTTGATAAGCAATGTAGCGATCTAATGTTGATAAGTAATGTAGCGATCTAATGTTGATAAGCAATGTAGCGATCTAATGTTGATAAGTAATGTAGCGATCTAATGTTGATAAGTATTGTAGCGATCTAATGTTGATAAGTATTGTAGCGATCTAATGTTGATAAGTATTGTAGCGATCTAATGTTGATAAGTAATGTAGCGATTTAATGTTGATAAGTAATGTAGCGATCTAATGTTGATAAGTATTGTAGCAATCTAATGTTGATAAGTATTGTAGCGATCTAATGTTGATAAGTATTGTAGCGATCTAATGTTGATAAGTAATGTAGCGATTTAATGTTGATAAGTAATGTAGCGATCTAATGTTGATAGGTATTGTAGCAATCTAATGTTGATAAGTATTGTAGCGATCTAATGTTGATAAGTATTGTAACGATCTAATGTTGATGAGTAATGTAGCGATCCAATGTTGATAAGTATTGTAGCGATTTAATGTTGATAAGTATTGTAGCGATCTAATGTTGATAAGTAATGTAGCGATTTAATGTTGATAAGTAATGTAGCGATCTAATGTTGATAAGTATTGTAGCGATCTAATGTTGATAAGTAATGTAGCGATTTAATGTTGATAAGTAATGTAGCGATCTAATGTTGATAAGTATTGTAGCGATCTAATGTTGATAAGTATTGTAACGATCTAATGTTGATAAGTAATGTAGCGATCTAATGTTGATAAGTAATGTAGCGATCTAATTTTGATAAGTATTGTAACGATCTAATGTTGATAAGTAATGTAGCGATCTAATGTTGATTAGTATTGTAGCGATCTAATGTTGATAAGTATTGTAACGATCTAATGTTGATAAGTAATGTAGCGATCTAATGTTCATAAGTAATGTAGCGATCTAATGTTGATAAGCAATGTAGCGATCTAATGTTGATAAGCAATGTAGCGATCTAATGTTGATAAGTAATGTAGCGATCTAATGTTCATAAGTAATGTAGCGATCTAATGTTGATAAGCAATGTAGCGATCTAATGTTGATAAGTAATGTAGCGATCTAATGTTCATAAGTAATGTAGCGATCTAATGTTGATAAGCAATGTAGCGATCTAATGTTGATAAGCAATGTAGCGATCTAATGTTGATAAGTAATGTAGCGATCTAATGTTCATAAGTAATGTAGCGATCTAATGTTGATAAGCAATGTAGCGATCTAATGTTGATAAGTAATGTAGCGATCTAATGTTCATAAGTAATGTAGCGATCTAATGTTGATAAGCAATGTAGCGATCTAATGTTGATAAGCAATGTAGCGATCTAATGTTCATAAGTAATGTAGCGATCTAATGTTCATAAGTAATGTAGCGATCTAATGTTGATAAGCAATGTAGCGATCTAATGTTGATAAGCAATGTAGCGATCTAATGTTGATAAGCAATGTAGCGATCTAATGTTGATAAGCAATGTAGCGATCTAATGTTGATAAGTAATGTAGCGATCTAATGTTCATAAGTAATGTAGCGATCTAATGTTGATAAGCAATGTAGCGATCTAATGTTGATAAGTAATGTAGCGATCTAATGTTGATAAGTAATGTAGCGATCTAATGTTCATAAGTAATGTAGCGATCTAATGTTGATAAGCAATATAGCGATCTTATGTTGATAAGCAATGTAGCGATCTAATGTTGATAAGTAATGTAGCGATCTAATGTTGATAAGCAATGTAGCGATCTAATGTTGATAAGTAATGTAGCGATCTAATGTTGATAAGTAATGTAGCGATCTAATGTTGATAAGTAATGTAGCGATCTAATGTTGATAAGTAATGTAGCGATCTAATGTTGATAAGTAATGTAGCGATCTAATGTTGATAAGTAATGTAGCGATCTAATGTTGATAAGCAATGTAGCGATCTAATGTTGATAAGCATTGTAGCGATCTAATGTTGATAAGTAATGTAGCGATCTAATGTTGATAAGCAATGTAGCGATCTAATGTTGATAAGCAATGTAGCGATCTAATGTTGATAAGCAATGTAGCGATCTAATGTCGATAAGCAATGTAGCGATCTAATGTCGATAAGCAATGTAGCGATCTAATGTCGATAAGCAATGTAGCGATCTAATGTCGATAAGCAATGTAGCGATCTAATGTCGATAAGCAATGTAGCGATCTAATGTCGATAAGCAATGTAGCGATCTAATGTCGATAAGCAATGTAGCGATCTAATGTTGATAAGCAATGTAGCGATCTAATGTTGATAAGCAATGTAGCGATCTAATGTTGATAAGTAATGTAGCGATCTAATGTTGATAAGCAATGTAGCGATCTAATGTTGATAAGCAATGTAGCGATCTAATGTTGATAAGCAATGTAGCGATCTAATGTTGATAAGTAATGTAGCGATCTAATGTTGATAAGTAATGTAGCGATCTAATGTTGATAAGTAATGTAGCGATCTAATGTTGATAAGTAATGTAGCGATCTAATGTTGATAAGTAATGTAGCGATCTAATGTTGATAAGTAATGTAGCGATTTAATGTTGATAAGTAATGTAGCGATCTAATGTTCATAAGTAATGTAGCGATCTAATGTTGATAAGCAATGTAGCGATCTAATGTTGATAAGTAATGTAGCGATCTAATGTTGATAAGTAATGTAGCGATTTAATGTTGATAAGTAATGTAGCGATCTAATGTCGATAAGCAATGTAGCGATCTAATGTCGATAAGCAATGTAGCGATCTAATGTCGATAAGCAATGTAGCGATCTAATGTCGATAAGCAATGTAGCGATCTAATGTTGATAAGTAATGTAGCGATCTAATGTTGATAAGCAATGTAGCGATCTACTGTTGATAAGTAATGTAGCGATCTAATGTTGATAAGTAATGTAGCGATCTAATGTTGATAAGCAATGTAGCGATCTAATGTTGATAAGCAATGTAGCGATCTAATGTTGATAAGTAATGTAGCGATCTAATGTTGATAAGTAATGTAGCGATCTAATGTTGATAAGTAAAGTAGCGATCTAATGTTGATAAGTAATGTAGCGATCTAATGTTGATAAGTAATGTAGCGATCTAATGTTGATAAGTAATGTAGCGATCTAATGTTGATAAGTAATGTAGCGATCTAATGTTGATAAGTAATGTAGCGATCTAATGTTGATAAGTAATGTAGCGATTTAATGTTGATAAGTAATGTAGCGATCTAATGTTCATAAGTAATGTAGCGATCTAATGTTGATAAGCAATGTAGCGATCTAATGTTGATAAGTAATGTAGCGATCTAATGTTGATAAGTAATGTAGCGATTTAATGTTGATAAGTAATGTAGCGATCTAATGTTCATAAGTAATGTAGCGATCTAATGTTGATAAGCAATGTAGCGATCTAATGTTGATAAGTAATGTAGCGATCTAATGTTGATAAGTAATGTAGCGATCTAATGTTCATAAGTAATGTAGCGATCTAATGTTGATAAGCAATATAGCGATCTAATGTTGATAAGCAATGTAGCGATCTAATGTTGATAAGCAATGTAGCGATCTAATGTTGATAAGTAATGTAGCGATTTAATGTTGATAAGTAATGTAGCGATCTAATGTTGATAAGTAATGTAGCGATCTAATGTTGATAAGTAATGTAGCGATCTAATGTTGATAAGCAATGTAGCGATCTAATGTTGATAAGCAATGTAGCGATCTAATGTTGATAAGCAATGTAGCGATCTAATGTTGATAAGTAATGTAGCGATCTAATGTTGATAAGCAATGTAGCGATTTAATGTTGATAAGTAATGTAGCGATCTAATGTTGATAAGTAATGTAGCGATTTAATGTTGATAAGTAATGTAGCGATCTAATGTTGATAAGTAATGTAGCGATCTAATGTTGATAAGTAATGTAGCGATCTAATGTTGATAAGCAATGTAGCGATTTAATGTTGATAAGTAATGTAGCGATCTAATGTTGATAAGTAATGTAGCGATCTAATGTTGATAAGTAATGTAGCGATCTAATGTTGATAAGCAATGTAGCGATCTAATGTTGATAAGCAATGTAGCGATCTAATGTTGATAAGCAATGTAGCGATCTAATGTTGATAAGTAATGTAGCGATCTAATGTTGATAAGTAATGTAGCGATCTAATGTTGATAAGTAATGTAGCGATCTAATGTTGATAAGTAATGTAGCGATCTAATGTTGATAAGCAATGTAGCGATCTAATGTTGATAAGTAATGTAGCGATCTAATGTTGATAAGTAATGTAGCGATCTAATGTTGATAAGCAATGTAGCGATCTAATGTTGATAAGCAATGTAGCGATCTAATGTTGATAAGTAATGTAGCGATCTAATGTTGATAAGTAATGTAGCGATCTAATGTTGATAAGTAATGTAGCGATCTAATGTTGATAAGTAATGTAGCGATCTAATGTTGATAAGCAATGTAGCGATCTAATGTTGATAAGTAATGTAGCGATCTAATGTTGATAAGTAATGTAGCGATCTAATGTTGATAAGTAATGTAGCGATCTAATGTTCATAAGTAATGTAGCGATCTAATGTTGATAAGCAATGTAGCGATCTAATGTTGATAAGTAATGTAGCGATCTAATGTTGATAAGTAATGTAGCGATCTAATGTTGATAAGTAATGTAGCGATCTAATGTTGATAAGTAATGTAGCGATCTAATGTTGATAAGTAATGTAGCGATCTAATGTTGATAAGTAATGTAGCGATCTAATGTTGATAAGCAATGTAGCGATCTAATGTTGATAAGTAATGTAGCGATCTAATGTTGATAAGTAATGTAGCGATCTAATGTTGATAAGTAATGTAGCGATCTTATGTTGATAAGCAATGTAGCGATCTAATGTTGATAAGTAATGTAGCGATCTAATGTTGATAAGTAATGTAGCGATCTAATGTTGATAAGTAATGTAGCGATTTAATGTTGATAAGTAATGTAGCGATCTAATGTTCATAAGCAATGTAGCGATCTAATGTTGATAAGTAATGTAGCGATCTTATGTTGATAAGTAATGTAGCGATCTAATGTTGATAAGTAATGTAGCGATCTAATGTTGATAAGTAATGTAGCGATCTAATGTTGATAAGTAATGTAGCGATCTAATGTTCATAAGCAATGTAGCGATTTAATGTTGATAAGTAATGTAGCGATCTAATGTTCATAAGCAATGTAGCGATCTAATGTTGATAAGTAATGTAGCGATCTAATGTTGATAAGTAATGTAGCGATCTAATGTTGATAAGTAATGTAGCGATCTAATGTTGATAAGTAATGTAGCGATCTAATGTTGATAAGTAATGTAGCGATCTAATGTTGATAAGCAATGTAGCGATCTAATGTTGATAAGTAATGTAGCGATCTAATGTTGATAAGTAATGTAGCGATCTAATGTTGATAAGTAATGTAGCGATCTAATGTTGATAAGTAATGTAGCGATCTAATGTTGATAAGCAATGTAGCGATCTAATGTTGATAAGTAATGTAGCGATCTAATGTTGATAAGCAATGTAGCGATCTAATGTTGATAAGTAATGTAGCGATCTAATGTTGATAAGTAATGTAGCGATCTAATGTTGATAAGTAATGTAGCGATCTTATGTTGATAAGCAATGTAGCGATCTAATGTTGATAAGTAATGTAGCGATCTAATGTTGATAAGTAATGTAGCGATCTAATGTTGATAAGTAATGTAGCGATTTAATGTTGATAAGTAATGTAGCGATCTAATGTTCATAAGCAATGTAGCGATCTAATGTTGATAAGTAATGTAGCGATCTAATGTTGATAAGTAATGTAGCGATCTAATGTTGATAAGTAATGTAGCGATCTAATGTTGATAAGTAATGTAGCGATCTAATGTTGATAAGTAATGTAGCGATCTAATGTTCATAAGCAATGTAGCGATTTAATGTTGATAAGTAATGTAGCGATCTAATGTTCATAAGCAATGTAGCGATCTAATGTTGATAAGTAATGTAGCGATCTAATGTTGATAAGTAATGTAGCGATCTAATGTTGATAAGTAATGTAGCGATCTAATGTTGATAAGTAATGTAGCGATCTAATGTTGATAAGTAATGTAGCGATCTAATGTTGATAAGTAATGTAGCGATCTAATGTTGATAAGTAATGTAGCGATCTAATGTTGATAAGTAATGTAGCGATCTAATGTTGATAAGTAATGTAGCGATCTAATGTTGATAAGTAATGTAGCGATCTAATGTTGATAAGCAATGTAGCGATCTAATGTTGATAAGTAATGTAGCGATCTAATGTTGATAAGTAATGTAGCGATCTAATGTTGATAAGTAATGTAGCGATCTAATGTTGATAAGCAATGTAGCGATCTAATGTTGATAAGTAATGTAGCGATCTAATGTTGATAAGCAATGTAGCGATCTAATGTTGATAAGTAATGTAGCGATCTAATGTTGATAAGTAATGTAGCGATCTAATGTTGATAAGTAATGTAGCGATCTAATGTTGATAAGCAATGTAGCGATCTAATGTTGATAAGTAATGTAGCGATCTAATGTTGATAAGTAATGTAGCGATCTAATGTTGATAAGCAATGTAGCGATCTAATGTTGATAAGTAATGTAGCGATCTAATGTTGATAAGTAATGTAGCGATCTAATGTTGATAAGTAATGTAGCGATCTAATGTTGATAAGTAATGTAGCGATCTAATGTTGATAAGCAATGTAGCGATCTAATGTTGATAAGCAATGTAGCGATCTAATGTTGATAAGTAATGTAGCGATCTAATGTTGATAAGTAATGTAGCGATCTAATGTTGATAAGTAATGTAGCGATCTAATGTTGATAAGTAATGTAGCGATCTAATGTTGATAAGCAATGTAGCGATCTAATGTTGATAAGCAATGTAGCGATCTAATGTTGATAAGTAATGTAGCGATCTAATGTTGATAAGTAATGTAGCGATCTAATGTTGATAAGTAATGTAGCGATCTAATGTTGATAAGTAATGTAGCGATCTAATGTTGATAAGTAATGTAGCGATCTAATGTTGATAAGTAATGTAGCGATCTAATGTTGATAAGTAATGTAGCGATCTAATGTTGATAAGTAATGTAGCGATCTAATGTTGATAAGTAATGTAGCGATCTAATGTTGATAAGTAATGTAGCGATCTAATGTTGATAAGCAATGTAGCGATCTAATGTTGATAAGTAATGTAGCGATCTAATGTTGATAAGTAATGTAGCGATTTAATGTTGATAAGTAATGTAGCGATCTAATGTTGATAAGTAATGTAGCGATCTAATGTTGATAAGTAATGTAGCGATCTAATGTTGATAAGTAATGTAGCAATCTAATGTTGATAAGTAATGTAGCGATCTAATGTTGATAAGTAATGTAGCGATCTAATGTCGATAAGCAATGTAGCGATCTAATGTTGATAAGTAATGTAGCGATCTAATGTTGATAAGTAATGTAGCGATCTAATGTTGATAAGTAATGTAGCGATCTAATGTTGATAAGCAATGTAGCGATCTAATGTTGATAAGTAATGTAGCGATCTAATGTTGATAAGTAATGTAGCGATCTAATGTTGATAAGTAATGTAGCGATCTAATGTTGATAAGTAATGTAGCGATCTAATGTTGATAAGCAATGTAGCGATCTAATGTTGATAAGCAATGTAGCGATCTAATGTTGATAAGTAATGTAGCGATCTAATGTTGATAAGTAATGTAGCGATCTAATGTTGATAAGTAATGTAGCGATCTAATGTTGATAAGTAATGTAGCGATCTAATGTTGATAAGCAATGTAGCGATCTAATGTTGATAAGCAATGTAGCGATCTAATGTTGATAAGTAATGTAGCGATCTAATGTTGATAAGTAATGTAGCGATCTAATGTTGATAAGTAATGTAGCGATCTAATGTTGATAAGTAATGTAGCGATCTAATGTTGATAAGCAATGTAGCGATCTAATGTTGATAAGTAATGTAGCGATCTAATGTTGATAAGTAATGTAGCGATCTAATGTTCATAAGTAATGTAGCGATCTAATGTTGATAAGTAATGTAGCGATCTAATGTTGATAAGTAATGTAGCGATCTAATGTTCATAAGTAATGTAGCGATCTAATGTTGATAAGTAATGTAGCGATCTAATGTTGATAAGTAATGTAGCGATCTAATGTTCATAAGTAATGTAGCGATCTAATGTTGATAAGTAATGTAGCGATCTAATGTTGATAAGTAATGTAGCGATCTAATGTCGATAAGCAATGTAGCGATCTAATGTTGATAAGTAATGTAGCGATCTAATGTTGATAAGTAATGTAGCACCGAACTTTTAAGTTTTGTAATCAGTAATTAAAAGGTAATTCTCTCTCTGTATCTCTCTCTCTCTTTCTTGCTCTCTGTCTCTCTCTCTCTGTCTTTATGTCTCTCTCTTTCTTGCTCTCTGTCTCTCTCTCTCTGTCTTTATGTCTCTCTCTGTCTCTTTCTATTTCTTACTCATTTCTGTCTCTCTCTGTCTTTATGTCTCTATCTGTCTCTTTCTATTTCTTACTCATTTCTGTCTGTCTCTGTCTCTCTCTTTCTCTGTGTCTGTTTCTCTCTCTCTCTCTCTCTATTTTTCTCTCTCTTTCTGTCCGTCTCTCTGTCTCCACCTCTCTCTCTATCATCGAATGGTCTATTAATGACAGCAAATATTAAAAAGTGACAATATATACATATATATATACAAATTCTATATTAATTAGTATTGAGACATACACAAGTTTCCATTCATGTATATACAATGAAAATAATTTGCACATTGTCAGATACCAGCCATTAAACAGGCGAAATATTACACAAGCTGACTTATTGTCTGAAACACTCTTTCGGTTGCTTACTTACAATAACTAAAAAGTGCATGTCTTTTACATCATTACTTCTATAGACCATTTTAGATAAATACATTTCTAGACCATTGATTATATTTCTAGACCATTTTATCTAGGCCCAAATACTATTTCATCTATAGACCAAAATATTTTAGACTACGATTTTAGACCTTAAAAATTATACCATCCCATTAATTCATAGTTTAATACCTATCAAACCAGTATTATTGTAACAGAACAAAAAGGGCACATATTGTTACAGTTTGTTGACTCATAACACTAAACTTCTGGTAGACAACTAAACCGTTGTAGGCGTAATGTATCTTAACTAATAAAACTTCAAATAATTTGAATAACTTCCTTGTGAACAAGAGGCCTACGAAATAGAACTTTACTTATAATATTCACAAAATCAATTTGTGATAAATGGAATAAATGTAGTAGACTTGAGTAATAATATTTCTCAACATTATCGAACTCACTACACTATAGTAACCCAATAGTACAGTTTAACGTTCTTAAGTCGTCTGTCCCAGGAGCAAACATCTAGAATGCTACCTATGTTGCATCATTCACAACCAATCGTTAAACTCTTCCCACCGTCACCATATAAACACACACACTCTACAACAGCACCCAAATAGACAGAGAATGAAGCAGAGAAAAGGGAAGTAACAAAGATATCTTGTTATGTTGGATAGAAATGTCTGATTTGTTCCCTAGCGACGTTTGAGCAGATCATTAAGGTTGCAAGCAAACATGTCTCTGTCAGTAGAGGAAGTACTTAGATCATTGAGGCTGCAAGCAAACATGTCTCTGCCACTATAGGAAGTACTTAGATCATTGAGGCTGCAAGCAAACATGTCTCTGCCACTTGAAGGAAGTACTGAGATCATTGAGGCTGCAAGCAAACATGTCTCTGCCACTAGAAGGAAGTACTGAGATCATTAAGGTTGCAAGCAAACATGTCTCTGCCACTAGAAGGAAGTACTGAGATCATTAAGGTTGCAAGCAAACATGTCTCTGCCACTAGAGGAAGTACTGAGATCATTAAGGTTGCAAGCAAACATGTCTCTGCCATTAGAGGAAGTACTGAGATCATTAAGGTTGCAAGCAAACATGTCTCTGCCACTAGAGGAAGTACTGAGATCATTGAGGTTGCAAGCAAACATGTCTCTGCCACTAGAGGAAATACTGAGATCATTAAGGTTGCAAGCAAACATGTCTCTGCCACTAGAGGAAGTACTGAGATCATTAAGGTTGCAAGCAAACATGTCTCAGCCACTAGAAGGAAGTACTGAGATCATTGAGGTTGCAAGCAAACATGTTGTTTAAAGTAAATTGTTTGAAGTGCATTGTTTACAGTGCTTTATTTTAAGTGACTTGTTTTTAGTGCCTTGTTCTGAGTGCCTATCACTAGATCACTTTTACCCAATTAAATAATAATAAGCGAAATATAAAAAATACTTTTTAAAAAGGCGTATCTTATCTTCTTATCTTATATAATACAGACGTTACTTCAAAAAAGAAGATGATTACGTCCTACGCGTCATGCATTTAGTCATGCATATTAACCAATGACTTAAATTCTGACAAGTCACTGGTTTTTCTGGCTAGCTCAGGCAACCCATTCCATGCTCTAATAGCACTAGGGAATCAAACAAAATAATTTATTTACCAATAGTTAATTGAATAATTGGTTAATTTTAATTGATTCGTGTTTTGTTAACTACAACAAATAATTGTGTAAAGTTTCAACTTCATCTATAATAGTGGGAAAACTAAATTGTTTAAAATGTTTACCAAACAGACAGCGAGTTGATAAAGGCTTTATGATATTTGGTTTTTTTTACTACAGGCCTAAGAGCTTGGACATTTTATTTGACAGTGCTGACAGTCATTTATTCTCTAAACCGAATACACAAAAAAGCTTGCTGTTTAGATTTATCCACTATTGATAAAAATCGTCATATGACTTTAATTTAAATGTACATTAGAGTCAATAAGGAATAGTATATGTTTTCGTATGAGTTCATCGCTTAAATCTCTCTTAAATCTCTTCAATCAATGTATTTTTAAAGTTTCGATAAAGAACGAGCTCTCCAATTAAAAAAAAAAACATAATGGAGCTTGTAATTAATTAAATCTGTAGATTAAAAATTACATTTAGATTGGAAGATTTTTTAAAACTAAAATTGAGAAACATGGTGCCCTAAGTGATAGAGAACAAGCACGCGAGATGGACGTCCTTGGTTTCAGCCTTAGTAGAACTAGAAATATTTGTATACATCTAAAAATATTTGTTAGCAAAGCTTTATCTAGGATAGATCTGAAAATCGGGAGCGGGGGGGGGGGGCGAGGACAACGATCCCATGCAACGTTTTTATCTTGTTGCAAAATCTTTATCGAAAACGTTGTTTCATCATTCTGTCTTTTCTATAATAGTTAAATATGTGTCACATATTTCAGGCATAAAAAAAAATTGATGGCCTTGAAGCCTTCTTTAACACTATAAATTAATTAGCTCATGTTTTCCGCTATCATCACAACAGAACATTTTATCAGCTTCTAGATGAAGATCACGTGGTGGCTCCTCCTTGCTAGTTGAATTCGACTTCTTCACATGTCATTCTTTTATTTTTTCGTCTTTCGAAAACATCTTCTGCATAAACAGTTTCAGCAGCTTACTAAAAGCAAACACTCCTCGACAGTCGTAATGGAAACGAATAGCACTCATTTAAGAACATGACCAAAAATTATTTAGAATAAAGGCGAATAGAAATATTAATCCGAGAAACAAATATTAATAATAAAATATTTTATAATCAACATTTCACACTTGGCCTTAAAGTTCTAGTTACTCTATTGAATGCCTAGTCACTCTATACAATGCCTAGTCACTCTATACAATGCCTAGGCAAAGCAGGAAATAGAAATTTTATTTACTGTTTTGCCTGAAAGTGCTTGCATTCTATAGAAGTTTGGGTTAGGATTGCAATGTCTGCACCGTCATGCATAAACTGTAGCAGATTTTTAAAAATATTTTTATTGCAGTACATAACATATGTTATCTTATAAATTACAGACTTTATTTCAAAAGAGAAGACAATTATGCCTTATACGTATCCATATGTCAATCTAGTCATGCATGTTAATCAATCACTTAAACTCTGCTAAGTCGTTGGTTTTCCTGGCTGATTCAGGCAACCCATTACATTCTCTAATAGCGCTAAGAAAATGGAGCACTTGTATGACTTTGTCCTAGCGTATTGAATAAGAAGATTACCTCTATCTTTGTGTATTTAAGTATTTTAAAAGGTTTTGTTTATGTATTTAATAAATATGGTTTAATGTGTATATTCCTACTTTACTTTTTAGTCTTCTGACCTGAAGCGTCTCTAAATCTAGTGACTTAACTAATGTTGTTACTCTAAGAGTCTAATCAAAGGGACTATTCGTTTGTTATAAATCTACAGCTGTATTTTGTGTCTGTACTTGTATCTCTAAGATTTTTGTTTAGTTTAGGGTTCCCAAACAGAGGACGCATGTTCTAATATTGACCTAAACAATATGCAATAGACCTTTACAGTCTGTTTCTTTCAAAAAGTCAACCAATTAGTCCTAATTTATTGATTTCGTGTTACATAGAAAATGTACAAAGCTAAGTGGAAATTAGCCTTGTGTAGAGAATCAGGTCGTTCGCTAAAATTTCAAAAGTAAAACTAGACTATAAAACCTTCTATTTTTATTACTGCTTGGATAGCTCAGTGGCTAACGTGTCAGACTTCCGTACGAGACTAGAGTTCAAATTTTAGACTATTTTTGTTGAAATTACTTTTGAAAAGGGAGCACGTAGAGCTTCTCTCCCACCAAACCTCCTTTCCTAAATTGGTGCACAAAAGTGATTGACTGTAGCGCACTGAGCAAGATATAAGCATTGGAGGAAATAAAAAGACTACTGGCTCTTCAGTAGCTAGAGTGAAATAAAATACTTATATCTTACAGATCATACCTGCATTTGTGGCATAGTAACAGCTTTTGTTGGTTTTTTTTAGATCAACAATAATAAAGAAAACTGTAATGAATTTGGTAATTAACATTGTATTTATTTATTACCATTTTCGCAAATATGATTTTTCTTTCTAAAAAACGACAGTAACTTGCATACATCAGTGGTCGCAAATAATTGTTAAAGTTTAAGACGAAAAAGGCTCAAATAATAAATAGTAAAAATATTTTTTTAAACTCTCCTAATTAAGGATACCATCGTTGATTTGACCCCATTAAATTAAATTAATTTTTGACTTTATAAACTTGAATTTGTGTTGTTTAAAAAGAGCATGCATTGTCCTATAATTCTATACCAAAAGTAACGTTTTCTGATTACCAATAAAAATATTATTGAAGTTTAATCATAACAGGGTAGAATGTACAAATGTGAAAAATGAAAAAAAAAATAATGTCCGATTGCGGAAAATAATTACGGAGATAAAGAGTTAAAAAGGCTTTGTTGTGAAATTCATTTGAGCTCAACAAACTAAACAAAATAACATTTATTTCTTTTTTTCAAGTTTTTAGTGTATTTGAATATAACCGTTGTTTTTTTTTTCTATTAATAAAGCTTAATGCTTTGTTTGATTTTATACTTATTTCATCAATATGTGTATTCCATAATACATTTTCATTTCTATTTAGAGATTCACAGTTTTTGATTGTAAACGTAAATCCAGTACGCCATTCCCTAGACATGCAGTGTTTTAACAATATATAAGTGCCTAAGTTTTAAAAATGCCGAAATAAATAAAAAAATCTGACTGGGCATTTCAAATGTAAAACTTACCTTCAACTGTGACTGAAAGAAAAGAACTTTGATGCTAAGGTCGAAAGTAGAGAAAACAAAACAACTCTTTCTCTCTCTTTTTTTTTTGTGTGTACTCGTAAGTACTTCTTGATGCTCCTTAATTCGTAGTTCTCCTGTCCTATCAAAGTCAATGAATGACCAACGAAATTGGATCTAAGTGGCGGTAGAAATCTTGGTGACTGCTTTACTGGTCTTCGTCCTGGACCTAGGCGTTACTCTTAATGGTCAGACCTGGCGTCGGGAGCAACTGCTTGTAGGGAAGCAGGCAAGAAACGGAGGGGGGGGGGGTCGATTACAGCCAGACGCAAGCATTCAATTTGCTACAGGGCGCCCGCGCTCATGCACGAACACACACACGCACAGGACAGGGTATTCCTTTTTTTTTTTTTTAGCGCTATACCAAATTTATCCTTTTTTTTTTTTAGCGCTATACCAAATTTATCCTTTTTTTTTTTTTTTAGCGCTATACCAAATTTATCCTTTTTTTTTTTTTTTAGCGCTATACCAAATTTAATATATTTCTTTTCATCGTAACTTGATGTTTTTTTAGGGGAAAAGGGGGGGGGGGGGAGGGAAGAAATTTCATTCACGAGTAATCTGTTCTTTGTTTACATTTTGAGTTCAAGATCCGGTTTACATGTTTTTAAATACACTAACATAGGAAAAGAATATATATATATATATATATATATGGCTTTTTTTTGTGACGGTACGCACCGGTACGGCGTACCGGCACCCTTTTGAGAAAATTATTACTTTTTGTTGTATTTTAACATATATTGTTAATTTTTAGTAGTTAAAAGTTAGGCAATCAACAACTGAGTACTGGCACCTAATCACTGAGTACCGGCACCTATATATATATACTACACATATGTTACCCGCGACCCGCGGGTCTTTATTTGCGCATTACTGTCGATATAGTCACAATTAAACGAAATAATAATGTAATAAGTAAAGCGAATGTGTCAATGAAAAAATAGTGTGAATGAAGCTATCAAATAAAAATAGCTAATAAGCTTAAATCCATTTTTTCAAATTAAAATATTTGCTTGTAGGCCTACATATTTTTGATTAAAATTTGAGATGAATAGACTTAATTTTGTATGTTCATGTGTTACAGTATAAAGTAGATCTTTAGGTAGACATAGATCTAAATAAATCTACACTAATCTAGAGTTAAAAATTGGCTTTTATAGAGTTCAATCTGTGTTGCGCATGCGTGACCTTTTTTCATGAATGAATATAAGCCTATCTCAACACGGCTACGCAGCTTTATTTAGCGAACAGCGAACGAATGTATTAAAAATGCTTTAGAAAAACAAATTTGAATGTTAATTTGATTAAAACATGAAATGAATGGACAATAATTAGTATGTTAATGTGTTAAAGCACAAAACTATCTTTGCGAAAAGAAGTTTTATCATCTTAGAGTTCAATAAAAGTTTTAGACCTAGGCCTAGGAATAGACTCAGTAGAGAGATGTGTTAATCACTGTTAATGTGTAACCATTTGGTAATGTCTAATGAAGGATGTTCGCCAGACATTACCCGCGGCCTGCGGGTCTTAGTTTGTGTTTACTAATCTAGTGGATTGGATTTAGATGTATGTTAAACTTAACTAATGATCCTTTCAAGTTTTTTCTCTTTCGCTACGAAAATAAAATTAGGTTTGCGAAAATGGGATTATCGAAGCCGATACATTTACATCTATTAAAAACGAAAGAGCGATAGCTTTGTTAAATGAATGGGATTAACTATCTCGAGAGTAGCAGGTAATTTTCGCATCCATTCTGCTTTTTTAACCTCTAAGCTGCTTTTAAATATATTTGTTGTTTTGACACTGTCCTAGAGCTAACCTCTCTACTTCTGCCAGATTGATTCCTATTGATATTATTTTGTGCTACAATTGCAAAGAATTTAGACATAAAGAGCTCTAACGCGTTTTCTAAAAATTTGACAGTTTATGTGTATCTCTGGGGAAAAAATAACTAGCTACTAGGCCAGCCAATGAATACTGGCAGGTTTGACCCCATTTGATGAAGTGTTCCAAATCAAAGCATTTCTACTAGGCCAGACAATGAATACTGGCAGGTTTGACCCCATTTGATGAAGTGTTCCAAATCAAAGCATTTCTACTAGGCCAGACAATGAATACTGGCAGGTTTGACCCCATTTGATGAAGTGTTCCAAATCAAAGCATTTCTACTAGGCCAGACAATGAATACTGGCAGGTTTGACCCCATTTGATGAAGTGTTCCAAATCAAAGCATTTCTACTAGGCCAGACAATGAATACTGGCAGGTTTGACCCCATTTGTAGAAGTGTTCCAAATCAAAGCTTTTTATTAGGCCAGACAATGAATACTGGCAGGTTTGACCCCATTTGTAGAAGTGTTCCAAATCAAAGCATTTCTACTAGGCCAGACAATGAATACTGGCAGGTTTGACCCAATTTGTAGAAGTGTTCCAAATCAAAGCCTTTCTACTAGGCCAGACAATGAATACTGGCAGGTTTGACCCCATTTGATGAAGTGTTCCAAATTAAAGCATTTCTACTAGGCCAGACAATGAATACTGGCAGGTTTGACCCCATTTGATGAAGTGTTCCAAATCAAAGCATTTCTACTAGGCCAGACAATGAATACTGGCAGGTTTGACCCCATTTGATGAAGTGTTCCAAATCAAAGCATTTCTACTAGGCCAGACAATGAATACTGGCAGGTTTGACCCCATTTGATAAAGTGTTCCAAATCAAAGCATTTCTACTAGGCCAGACAATGAATACTGGCAGGTTTGACCCCATTTGATGAAGTGTTCCAAATCAAAGCATTTCTACTAGGCCAGACAATGAATACTGGCAGGTTTGACCCCATTTGATGAAGTGTTCCAAATCAAAGCCTTTCTACTAGGCCAGCCAATGAATACTGGCAGGTTTGACCCCATTTGATGAAGTGTTCCAAATCAAAGCATTTCTACTAGGCCAGACAATGAATACTGGCAGGTTTGACCCCATTTGATGAAGTGTTCCAAATCAAAGCATTTCTACTAGGCCAGACAATGAATACTGGCAGGTTTGACCCCATTTGATGAAGTGTTCCAAATCAAAGCATTTCTACTAGGCCAGACAATGAATACTGGCAGGTTTGACCCCATTTGATGAAGTGTTCCAAATCAAAGCATTTCTACTAGTCCAGACAATGAATACTGGCAGGTTTGACCCCATTTGATGAAGTGTTCCAAATCAAAGCATTTCTACTAGGCCAGACAATGAATACTGGCAGGTTTGACCCCATTTGATGAAGTGTTCCAAATCAAAGCATTTCTACTAGGCCAGACAATGAATACTGGCAGGTTTGACCCCATTTGTAGAAGTGTTCCAAATCAAAGCATTTCTACTAGGCCAGACAATGAATACTGGCATGTTTGACCCCATTTGATGAAGTGTTCCAAATCAAAGCATTTTTACTAGGCCAGACAATGAATACTGGCAGGTTTGACCCCATTTGATGAAGTGTTCCAAATCAAAGCATTTCTACTAGGCCAGACAATGAATACTGGCAGGTTTGACCCCCATTTGATGAAGTGTTCCAAATCAAAGCATTTCTACTAGGCCAGACAATGAATACTGGCAGGTTTGACCCCCATTTGATGAAGTGTTCCAAATCAAAGCATTTCTACTAGGCCAGACAATGAATACTGGCAGGTTTGACCCCCATTTGATGAAGTGTTCCAAATCAAAGCATTTCTACTAGGCCAGACAATGAATACTGGCAGGTTTGACCCCCATTTGATGAAGTGTTCCAAATCAAAGCATTTCTACTAGGCCAGACAATGAATACTGGCAGGTTTGACCCCATTTGATGAAGTGTTCCAAATCAAAGCATTTCTACTAGGCCAGACAATGAATACTGGCAGGTTTGACCCCCATTTGATGAAAGTGTTCCAAATCAAAGCATTTCTACTAGGCCAGCCAATGAATACTGGCAGGTTTGACCCCATTTGATGAAGTGTTCCAAATCAAAGCATTTCTACTAGGCCAGACAATGAATACTGGCAGGTTTGACCCCATTTGATGATGTGTTCCAAATCAAAGCATTTCTACTAGGCCAGACAATGAATACTGGCAGGTTTGACCCCATTTGATGAAGTGTTCCAAATCAAAGCATTTCTACTAGTCCAGACAATGAATACTGGCAGGTTTGACCCCATTTGATGAAGTGTTCCAAATCAAATAAGAACATAAAACTAAAATGTTATTTAACCTTGGTTAGGCCAATAATAGAATATGCATCCACCGTGTGGGACCCCTCAACTCAAGAAAACATTAAGAAACTGGAACAAACACAAAATAGAGCAGTGAGATTCATAACAAACGAATATTCACATTTGACTAGGGTAACACCATTAGTAAAATCACTAAATTTAGAAAGCCTTCAGGACAGAAGACTCAAAAGTAAAGTAGCAATCATACATAAAACACTGAACCATAATCTTCAAATACAAAAACAAAATTTAATAAAATACTCTGAAAGACACAAAAATAAAGGCACATTCCTCGTCCCATATGCTAGGACAAATTTGTACAAATACTCCTTCTTCCCTAGTGCTATTAGAGCATGGAATGGGTTGCCTGAGCTAGCCAGAAAAACCAGTGACTTGGCAGAATTTAAGTCATTGGTTAATATGCATGACTAAATGCATGACGCGTAGGACGTAATCATCTTCTTTTTTGAAGTAACGTCTGTATTATATAAGATAAGATAAGAAAGCATTTCTACTAGGCCAGACAATGAATACTGGCAGGTTTGACCCCATTTGATGAAGTGTTCCAAATCAAAGCATTTGAATAGGAAACGAACACTTACGTCGTCTGATAACACACAGCTGAAGAACGGGAATCCCCGCACTTGACTTAAACTATTTCGTTGTCCTAAGTAATGGGATAAAAAAATAAAAACATTTTATATGTTACAAGCACAGACCTATAAATATTATATCTAGACTGGACATTAACATGTTTTAACACTTCAAAAATGTGAAAATGCTCAATAAAGCTGAAACAAGGCGTTGTTTTGTAAAGAAGTTATAAGAAGTTATTTCAAGATCTAGGTAATCAATATATTTAAATGTACATAAGATGATTAGGTTTCGAAACATAATCTTAATGGAAACTAACAGGAATTGGCTTTGTTTCATATATTTGCGTGAATATATAGTTCTGTGATTAATAGCCCATTCAAATTAAAATCCGAGAAAATGGTATTGCATTATTTCTAAACTTTGAAAACTAAAGAAAACATCGATTTTCCTAGATTCGGGGCGATTTCCCATACAGCTTGAAAAAGATTTACGTACATAACAATCTATATAGGTCTGTGAATTGATCAATAGCGGATAAGAAATTGTTTCCGTTTTCCATTCTCGATATAATATATATGTATATAGGTCGGTGGGTACACGTTTATTTTTGTTTCTATTTATTTCCTTTCTTTTTGTCCTCATTTTCTCTCCCGCTCCCAATCTCAAGAATGTGTTAAACTCAATCGACGCCCCCCCCCGCCCAACGCTGCACCACTGCACACAATGTTGTTAAACACTTTACCCCACTACCCTACCATCTTGTAGACTCATTGGTCGCTGTGTGCAGCATCTGTGCAGCTCTTAACGATTCACAAGGTCGCAGACTCTTGTGCTCATTTCTTTGGGACAGTCAACTCTGTAATTACTCTTATGTCATATCTACTCAGTGCTAAAATAAAAAAAACTTGTCTGCAGTGGCGTAGTTAAGGTGGGTGGGGGAGGTCCAAATTTGAAAATCCTCCCAGGGCTCCCACTTAAGGGGGGCCCAAAATGAGTGTCCGAAATTTGTTTTTTACGTTAACTATTATTCAATTATCTCATGTCATGATGTCGAATGTCAAAATGCGGGGCTCCTAAAGAGGTCAAGCCCCCCCCTCCGGGCCCACAAATCCTTAGCTACGCCACTGCTGCTATGTGTTGTGTTCAATGCATGTGCAATGACTTAGAAACATGATAAAATGTATCAATGAACGAATCGTACACATGTCGCTGAATGAATCAGGTGTCAATAATGGATGTAAATGAATGAATCGTAGTTGTCAATGAACGAATCATAAGTGTAGATGATCGAATAGTTGATATCAGTGAATGAATCATAGCTGTCAGTGAATCAATAGTGATTGTCAGTGAAAGAATCATAGTGGAATAACTAATTCGTTGTTGTCAATGAATGAATCATGGTTTTCAGTGAATTAATCATAGTTATCAATAAATGATTCTTAGTTTTCTATGAATGAATTAGGTTGTCAATAAATGATTCGTGGTTGTCCATTAATGTATCATGGTTGTCAAATCAATTACGATGTGGCCTTACATTCGCTAAAATTTCGGTTATAAGTTACTTTGGTATCAGAGTTTGGTAGAAGAGTTTTCATAGTGATCTGTTTTAGACAGATGCCTGTCTGGTCGTTCGGTTCGCGCTCTGGACAGTCATCTCGATGGTCCTCGTTTTGACCACCGCCCGCCCATCTCTCCGATGTTCTGCTATGTCAAGGATGTAATCATTTTCAATTTGGAAGGAACATCCGAAACGTGTAAAACAAACAAACACATGGATCAAACGTTATTGCTGAAATTTTAACAAACAGTAGAAAAAAACAACTTTTTTACAAAACTTATCTAAGGGAAATAATCGCTAATTACGGCCACTTATCTAAACGTAGCACGGTTTAGCTCCCCTTCTGCTCTATAAAACAAAATTAATTAAATAATACTAATTGATTATCTAATTGGTTAATTTCTGGATTGATTCCAGTAGAGTTATCGTCTATAAATAATTATGCAAAATTTCAACGTGATCCGAGAATGGGAAAATAAAAAAAAAACGTGTCAAAACATAAATAAGGGGATTAAATCCATAAATACATCCTCATTTCTCATTAAGTAGAATTTATTTCCCTTATTTCAATATCATACTAAGAAATTAATCACAGATAATTACTTAACTCATTGGTTATTTTTTTGATGATTCTTGTCTTCTTAGTTTCAATGAATAATTGTGCAAAGTTTTAACTTCATCCGAGATTGGAAAATGGGAGAAAACTTTTGTACCAGACAGACAGACAGACAGACAGAGTGAGTTGATATAAGCTTTGTACCAGACAGACAGAGTGAGTTGATATAAGCTTTGTACCAGACAGACAGAGTGAGTTGATATAAGCTTTGTACCAGACAGACAGAGTGAGTTGATATAAGCTTTGTACCAGACAGACAGAGTGAGTTGATATAAGCTTTGTACCAGACAGACAGAGTGAGTTGATATAAGCTTTGTACCAGACAGACAGAGTGAGTTGATATAAGCTTTGTACCAGACAGACAGAGTGAGTTGATATAAGCTTTGTACCAGACAGACAGAGTGAGTTGATATAAGCTTTGTACCAGACAGACAGAGTGAGTTGATATAAGCTTTGTACCAGACAGACAGAGTGAGTTGATATAAGCTTTGTACCAGACAGACAGAGTGAGTTGATATAAGCTTTGTACCAGACAGACAGAGTGAGTTGATATAAGCTTTGTACCAGACAGACAGAGTGAGTTGATATAAGCTTTGTACCAGACAGACAGAGTGAGTTGATATAAGCTTTGTACCAGACAGACAGAGTGAGTTGATATAAGCTTTGTACCAGACAGACAGAGTGAGTTGATATAAGCTTTGTACCAGACAGACAGAGTGAGTTGATATAAGCTTTGTACCAGACAGACAGAGTGAGTTGATATAAGCTTTGTACCAGACAGACAGAGTGAGTTGATATAAGCTTTGTACCAGACAGACAGAGTGAGTTGATATAAGCTTTGTACCAGACAGACAGAGTGAGTTGATATAAGCTTTGTACCAGACAGACAGAGTGAGTTGATATAAGCTTTGTACCAGACAGACAGAGTGAGTTGATATAAGCTTTGTACCAGACAGACAGAGTGAGTTGATATAAGCTTTGTACCAGACAGACAGAGTGAGTTGATATAAGCTTTGTACCAGACAGACAGAGTGAGTTGATATAAGCTTTGTACCAGACAGACAGAGTGAGTTGATATAAGCTTTGTACCAGACAGACAGAGTGAGTTGATATAAGCTTTGTACCAGACAGACAGAGTGAGTTGATATAAGCTTTGTACCAGACAGACAGAGTGAGTTGATATAAGCTTTGTACCAGACAGACAGAGTGAGTTGATATAAGCTTTGTACCAGACAGACAGAGTGAGTTGATATAAGCTTTGTACCAGACAGACAGAGTGAGTTGATATAAGCTTTGTACCAGACAGACAGAGTGAGTTGATATAAGCTTTGTACCAGACAGACAGAGTGAGTTGATATAAGCTTTGTACCAGACAGACAGAGTGAGTTGATATAAGCTTTGTACCAGACAGACAGAGTGAGTTGATATAAGCTTTGTACCAGACAGACAGAGTGAGTTGATATAAGCTTTGTACCAGACAGACAGAGTGAGTTGATATAAGCTTTGTACCAGACAGACAGAGTGAGTTGATATAAGCTTTGTACCAGACAGACAGAGTGAGTTGATATAAGCTTTGTACCAGACAGACAGAGTGAGTTGATATAAGCTTTGTACCAGACAGACAGAGTGAGTTGATATAAGCTTTGTACCAGACAGACAGAGTGAGTTGATATAATCTTTGTACCAGACAGACAGAGTGAGTTGATATAAGCTTTGTACCAGACAGACAGAGTGAGTTGATATAAGCTTTGTACCAGACAGACAGAGTGAGTTGATATAAGCTTTGTACCAGACAGACAGAGTGAGTTGATATAAGCTTTGTACCAGACAGACAGAGTGAGTTGATATAAGCTTTGTACCAGACAGACAGAGTGAGTTGATATAAGCTTTGTAAAATGTAACATTAAAGATGACATATTTATACTCCAGCGTTAAAATAGCACATCATTCATGTATTCGTCTATTTATCTCAGGGCACCATGTAAACTTTGTCAGGAATTTCGTTTTGTATCAGAATAGTAAGTTCTAGAAAGACAGTGTCTGAGTTTGAACTAACTGACCAGGGGCATTTCGTTCAAGCTAAACTGTCAGGTCCTAGAAGTGTCTGATGTGTTGACCTTTTTCCTAGAGCCATATCGCCTTATTGGATAGAGAAAGTAAATTGTTCCTGCTGATCTGGTAAGCAGCTTTGGTTTTGTTGTTGTTACATTCATCGCTGAATGTCAAGATATGCATGTGTCCGTTCAGTTGTTGTTGTTACATTCATCGCTGAATGTCAAGATATGCATGTGTCCGTTCAGTTGTTGTTGTTACATTCATCGCTGAATGTCAAGATATGCATGTGTCCGTTCAGTTGTTGTTGTTGCATTCATCGCTGAATGTCAAGATATGCATGTGTCCGTTCAGTTGTTGTTGTTACATTCATCGCTGAATGTCAAGATATGCATGTGTCCGTTCAGTTGTTGTTGTTACTTTCAACGCTGAATGTCAAGATATGCATGTATCCGTTCAGTTTTTGTTGTTACTTTCAACGCTGAATGTCAAGATATGCATGTGTCCGTTCAGTTGTTGTTGTTGCATTCATCGCTGAATGTCAAGATATGCATGTGTCCGTTCAGTTGTTGTTGTTACATTCATCGCTGAATGTCAAGATATGCATGTGTCCGTTCAGTTTTTGTTGTTACTTTCAACGCTGAATGTCAAGATATGCATGTGTCCGTTCAGTTTTTGTTGTTACTTTCAACGCTGAATGTCAAGATATGCATGTGTCCGTTCAGTTTCTGTTGCTACTGTCATCGCTGAATGTCAAGATATGCATGTGTCCGTTCAGTTTTTGTTTTTGTTTTTAGTCTGTCTTCTGTGACTATCAATGTCGCAGTTCAATGTGTCAGCAGTACAATACTAAAGGATTATAACTTTGAAGTATTAGGTAGTGTTCAAGGTTGACATAGAAATGTAACCTTTTTTTAACACTTTGAGAAGATGCGAGTTTCTATATTATATTGCGGATAATATAAGGGAAGTTTATTACATGTAACAAAAATGTTAACTCCCTTTCCAATATTGTTTCGCTTCGTATGAATATAAGTAGTTGAGTCTAGCTTAAATCAATATATATATATATATACTAGATGATATAGATAAGGGAAAGTGGGGTAATATGAGATGGTGGGCAATATGAGCGTTTGTGGTAGGTATTTTTTCATAGGTCGGAAACGAGGCTTAAGCTAAGAAACAACATTCGCAATTTAAATTCACGTTGTGGATTGCAAAATTAGTTTAATTAATTGTGTTTTTAGAAAATTGATGGCCCTCTTTACATTACATCACATTTTATTAAGGATGTCTAAATGCTTCAATGTAAGCTATCATATTATGTTGGTATATAATGAAAACATGAGCAAATATTAAGAATAAAACAGGTTTAAAATTCTAATCAGCACAGCGATATGCTTTCAATAACAAACTTGTCATTGTTTATTTCATATATACTGTATCCATTTTATATTAGCAGTTGGTAAAAATTTATTAACTGTAGGTTTTATTACTCTTTAAAGTTAAGCATACATAGATAGATAGATAGATAGATAGATAGATAGATAGATATAGATAGATAGATAGATAGATAGATGGATGGATGGATGGATGGATGGATGGATGGATGGATGGATAGATAGATAGATAGATAGATAGATAGATAGACAGACCACAAGGTCTGAAAGAGGAGCTTACTTTTTCAATTAGATAGATATAGATATAACACTGTTTTCTATGAAAAAAAAAGTATTTTACGCACGCACACACACAGAGAATATGACGCACTTGAGTGTGAGTACACACACGCATTGACGCACCAACACAACGTGGTGACAGTAATTATCAGAAAGTGTCCTCTGGGGAACATGTTACACTCGAGTACTGACTGCCTTAAGAAAGATAAATGATGGAAGTTATTAGTAATCCCTTTCTTGCCTTCTTTCTCTCTCTCTCTCTCTCTTTCTTTCTCTCTCTCTTTTTTCTCTTTCTCTCTCTTTGTCTTGCTTCTTATTTCTCTCTTTCTTTATCTATCTAGCTATAGTCACTGTTTCTATTTTCTTTCTCTCTATCTCTCCCTATCCAAGGCATCTAATTCTCACTATCTTCTTTTCTCTCTTCCTCTTCCTTTCACGTTATATATATAACTCTCTCTCTCTCTCTCTCTTCTTTCTCACTTCATTCTTTATTTCGCTTTTTTTTTCCGGCTTCTTTTTCTCTCCCCCCCCCTCCTTCCCTCTCTGTCTCGCTCTCTCACTTTCTATATATTTCACTGTATACCTCTTCTCCCTTTCTCTCTCTCTACTTCTTTCTTGAGTGCTGTTTTTCTTTCTTTCTCTCTTTCAGACTTCAACACTCTTTCTGTGCATTTTAATCTTTCGCTGTATGTTTGTGTTCCTCAGGATAGGCAAGGTGTCACAATGCTAAACTAAGATTATTTGAGGAAATAATCTTCTTGGATAAGATCATTCATTGAGTTATGGATTTCTTTGGTCGTGGCCTTTGGTTTCTCTGGTTCTACAACAATACATATAGGGCGGCGTTTTATCTACTCTTTGTGTGGGTGTTGTTAGCTAAGCTAGCTGTTATGTGTTTGTGCCATTAGCTATGCTAGTTTTTATATGCTTGAGTCATTATCTAATCTCTATATTCTATGTGTTTGAGTCATTATCTAATCTCTATATTCTATGTGTTTGAGTCATTATCTAATCTCTATATTCTATGTGTTTGAGTCATTATCTAATCTCTATATTCTTTGTGTTTGAGTCATTATCTAATCTCTATATTCTTTTGGTTTGAGTCATTATTTAATCTCTATATTCTATGTGTTTGAGTCATTATCTAATCTCTATATTCTATGTGTTTGAGTCATTATTTAATCTCTATATTCTATGTGTTTGAGTCATTATCTAATCTCTATATTCTATGTGTTTGATTCATTATCTAATCTATATATTCTATATGTTTGAGTCATTATCTAAGCTAGCTTCTAAGATTTTAAGTCATTACGTTTGCTATTTGTTTGTGTTTGGGAGTCACTACGTAAGCTATCAGTCCTTTGGGCGAGCCCTCTAAATCATGGGCATTAACCGTGTCAGTTGGATCCTGTAATGATGCCAATCGATCTCTTGTGACTGAAGAATGGCTCATAACATATCCATATTTCAGCCATAGTGTGTCATTTGTATAAAATAGTATCTCTTGCTGTAATAGAATGAAGTTTCCATGTTGTACTGTGCTCTGTAATACTTAAGTGGTCTTAGATGAATATCTGCGGAAGTTTCACTTTTCTATGGTGCATTTTCATGAATGGAGGCGAATCTAAAACTATGCTAGTTTTATGGTGTAACTGGTGTACACAATATAGTAGGTTAAATGCATGACGCGTAGGACGTAATCATCATCTTTTTTGAAGTAACGTCTGTATTAAATAAGATAGATAAACTAAGTATTTTGAAATGCACACAATAATCTTTGCGCACTTTAAAGCGGTGCACAATCTAAGCTCTAGGCTTTCCTCGTTAAGTCCAAAGAACTATGTTGATAATCAAATGTCTAAGCATGGGACTATCTAAGGCTCTTTCGCTAGTTACATACAGTTATTTGTTTGTATATAGTTTTCAACACGGATCTTTCAATCACCTTCACCTATCCCTAGTCTGTTGGACCGTTGGGGCACCACACAAGATTTGTCAACCGTCTTTCTCCATTCCTCTCTTGTCTTTTGCCTTGAACACAACCTCTTTTAATGGCAGGCCCGTCTTTCAATAGGACATTGTTAATATTTTTTTTCTCATTTGTTGATTTCATTTCCATATCATTTCTTTAGGTTAATGGCCCTCCACTTTTTTTTTCAAATTTCTCACTATTGCTTTATCTTCTTTTTCTTTCTTTCAGTATTATATTGCTAAGAAGATACCTTTTAAATGCATGCCGGATCTTACAAACGAAAATATAAACAGAGTTTCATTTCTGACGTCATAATCTCGCAGTTAGAGATCTCCACGAGAACTATTAAATTCTCTCTACTTTTTGTTTAGATATTATGAATTTTAAGATTCGGTCTGTTTGTAAAATGTTTTACATGTTTCGGATGTTCCTTCAGAGTTGAAGATAATTACTTCCTAGTCCAAACCTCCCGCAGGACGACGGGGGATGGGAGCGGGCAGAGTTTGAACCCTGGACCATCGATAAATCTGAACGACAGTCCAGCGCACAAACCGCACGACCAGGCAGCCATCTTGTTGCTACCGGTCGGTGTCGGTATAATGAATGATTGTGTGGGAATGAGAGAAGGGCGAATGGGGAGGGGGTATTGTATTTCTAACTACAATCTATATGAAAGTCAGCCAGAATAAACTACGCTTGCCCAGAAACACAAAGTCTTACCCTAGAGGGTTTAGGTCATTGGCACGTAATATACTCGGCAAGGTTGCCCTGAAACTTTTTTTTAAAAACATTTTTGAATCTTCAAGTCTCTACCATGTGTAAATTATGTACCCATTGTAGCAGTCCTACTTTGAGAACCCTTGATGTGTCACGCCCTTTGACTCAACACCCCGCCAATCAGCTCTACGTCTGCAAAACAAAGGCCCGTCACTCTGATTGTGTGGAACAAGATTAGTAGATGAGTAGGTCATCGTAGAATTACCCGTCATGCTTAGCAAGCTGTCACAAGGGGGAGCCACATGTGGTGACTCGGAACATGAGCAAGGCAAATAGGCCAACAGAAGCGAAAGTCTGTGTAATTGTATTAGACGCTTCTTTTAGTTCTATGTAAGGTCTGTTGGCAGAACTATTGCTTTAACATATTGTCCCATCATTTAGACTTTTTTTTTGCAACTATTTTCACACGATTTGTGACTCCTAACAATAAATCAATCAAAGGGAAAGAAAAACTGATTTTTACTGTTTTACTCAAATCTAATAGGAGACCGTTGCCATGGCAATGAAGTTAGTTTTTTTAAATTCTCGAAATGTTGTTGTCACAGAGGAGGCCTACTACTTGGAACAAATCTACTCGGGGTACTAGGAACAAGGGTACTAGAACCAATCTACTCGGGGTACTAGGAACAAGGGTACTAGAACAAATCTACTCGGGGTACTAGGAACAAGGGTACTAGAACAAATCTACTCGGGGTACTAGGAACAAGGGTACTAGAACAAATCTACTCGGGGTACTAGGAACAAGGGTACTAGGAACAAATCTACTCGGGGTACTAGGAACAAGGGTACTAGAACAAATCTACTCGGGGTACTAGGAACAAGGGTACTAGAACCAATCTACTCGGGGTACAAGGAACAAATCTACTCAGGGTACTAGGAACAAGGGTACTAGAACCAATCTACTCGGGGTACTAGGAACAAGGGTACTAGAAACAAATGTACACAAGGGTACTAGAACCAATCTACTCGGGGTACTAGGAACAAGGGTACTAGAAACAAATCTACTCAGGGTACTAGGAACAATGGTACTAGAACCAATCTACTCAGGGTACTAGGAAGACTAAAGAGTGAGAAGCGCTGTTCCAGGATTGAATCAAAAACTGGGCGACTTTGTTCTTTCTCTTTGAATGTCAGAAGCCAAACTTGATAAAACTTTAAATTACATTTAGAAACTGACGTCATCATCCGGGCACTGTGTTTTCATATGAGAATGTGCGTGTGTGTGTGTATGTTTGAAGTGAGCCGTGACTCCGGTCTCCACAAATCCCCATCTAATGGCGGCTAACATCAAGTCTGTTTATCCCCGTCTTCAGTTCAATAGCGACGTGTTTATATTTTGCTGCTGAACGCCCGGCATAGATATTCACAATGTGTCATTATGTCAGTGTTTCTAGGCTAGACACCACCGTCATTAGGCAATCTATTCTTAGATAAGTACCACTGTCAAGAGATTTCATAATACTAGATGGTGACGTCTGCTGTAGAGTTTTGTCTAATTCTTAAGTAGACAAACCTGTTATTAGGTGAAGTAGTCTAAGCCAGTGATTTTCAAACTTTTTTGAACAAGTAGGCTAACACTCGGTGAGGACCAGTAAACAAAAGTACCACTAGGTGAGGACCAGTAAACTACCAGTAGGTGAGAACCAGTAAACTAAAGTACCACTAGGTGAGGACCAGTAAACTACCAGTAGGTGAGAACCAGTAAACTAAAGTAAGACTAGGTGAGGACCAGTAAACTACCACTAGATGAGGACCAGTAAACTAAAGTACCACTAGGTGAGGACCAGTAAACTACCAGTAGGTAAGGACCAGTAAACTAAAGTACCACTAGGTGAGGACCAGTAAACTACCACTAGATGAGGACCAGTAAACTACCAGTAGGTGAGGACCAGTAAACTAAAGTACCACTAGGTGAGGACCAGTTAACTACCACTAGGTGAGGACCAGTAAACTAAAGTACCACTAGGTGAGGACCAGTAAACTACCAGTAGGTGAGGACCAGTAAACTAAAGTACCACTAGGTGAGGACCAGTAAACTACCACTAGATGAGGACCAGTAAACTACCAGTAGGTGAGGACCAGTAAACTAAAGTACCACTAGGTGAGGACCAGTAAACTACCAGTAGGTGAGGACCAGTAAACTACCACTAGATGAGGACCAGTAAACTACCAGTAGGTGAGGACCAGTAAACTAAAGTACCACTAGGTGAGGACCAGTAAACTACCAGTAGGTGAGGACCAGTAAACTACCAGTAGGTGAGGACCAGTAAACTACCACTAGATGAGGACCAGTAAACTACCAGTAGGTGAGGACCAGTAAACTAAAGTACCACTAGGTGAGGACCAGTAAACTACCAGTAGGTGAGGACCAGTAAACTACCAGTAGGTGAGGACCAGTAAACTACCAGTAGGTGAGGACCAGTAAACTAAAGTACCACTAGGTGAGGACCAGTAAACTACCAGTAGGTGAGGAACAGTAAACTACCAGTAGGTGAGGACCAGTAAACTACCACTAGATGAGGACCAGTAAACTACCAGTAGGTGAGGACCAGTAAACTAAACTACCACTATGTGAGGACCAGTAAACTACCAGTAGGTGAGGACCAGTAAACTACCAGTAGATGAGGACCAGTAAACTTAAGTACCACTAGGTGAGGACCAGTAAACTAAAGTACCACTATGTGAGGACCAGTAAACTACCACTAGATGAGGACCAGTAAACTAAAGTACCACTAGGTGAGGACCAGTAAACTACCACTATGTGAGGACCAGTAAACTAAAGTACCACTATGTGAGGACCAGTAAACTACCACTATGTGAGGACCAGTAAACTACCACTATGTGAGGACCACTATGCTAAAGAATCACTGTCGATGAATTCTTAATTTGTAGCCCGCGTTGTTTACAAGACCAAGTCAGTCTAATGAAGACGCTAACTAATATGGAACTAAACTTTTAATTTATACGGTACATTTTAGTTTTTAAAAAAAAAAGGGGGTGGGGGGAGATGTATAAATGTCTTGTGTAGATGTATTACTAAATTGTTATCTGTTATTACAGCTACAGACTTTTTTTTAAAAAGTGTTTACTTTTGTTTTCAAAGACAAAAGATTGCATTTAGTATTTAAGTCTAAGAAGTGTTTACTATTATCCATGTCGAGTGTAGTATGTATAGTACAAATCTGGACTTCATATAAAAAGGAAAGGCTTCTTCCTTGAGGCACAAGACAATTAATTTAGCCCTTTACAAAACCATCAATTAGACGATTATTCACACTGAAAAACAAGCAGTTCATTGAATACATATGAATATTAAAAATGTCATAAAAATAAAAATATTAGAATATCCTCGTACCTTGTGAGTATCATGTGGTCACTGGTCAGTCGGACTAACAACACAATTATATCGGAAACACGCTAGACAAGCTCGCGTCTCTTCTTTTTGAATGGACGCAGATAGGGTTGTAGTTGTTAATAGTTTATAGCTTCTGATAGGGTTGTAGTTGTTGATAGTTCATAGCTTCTGATAGGGTTGTAGTTGTTGATAGTTCATAGCTTCTGATAGGGTTGTAGTTGTTGATAGTTCATAGCTTCTGATAGGGTTGTAGTTGTTGATAGTTCATAGCTTCTGATAGGGTTGTAGTTGTTGATAGTTCATAGCTTCTGATAGGGTTGTAGTTGTTGATAGTTCATAGCTTCTGATAGGGTTGTAGTTGTTGATAGTTCATAGCTTCTGATAGGGTTGTAGTTGTTGATAGTTCATAGCTTCTGATAGGGTTGTAGTTGTTGATAGTTCATAGCTTCTGATAGGGTTGTAGTTGTTGATAGTTCATAGCTTCTGATAGGGTTGTAGTTGTTGATAGTTCATAGCTTCTGATAGGGTTGTAGTTGTTGATAGTTCATAGCTTCTGATAGTGTTGTAGTTGTTGATAGTTCATAGCTTCTGATAGGGTTGTAGTTGTTGATAGTTCATAGCTTCTGATAGGGTTGTAGTTGTTGATAGTTCATAGCTTCTGATAGTGTTGTAGTTGTTGATAGTTCATAGCTTCTGATAGGGTTGTAGTTGTTGATAGTTCATAGCTTCTGATAGTCATGCTGAAATTACCTGCCTTTTTACCTGCATGAGTGAACCACTCCGGAAGCAGATTCTGAGTTTATGTTTTCACACAAACTATCTTTAAAACATTATATGATTTATTTATTGTGTGTGTGTGTGTATTTCTTTCAATGTTGCTTTTCTATCACCTGAAATCTTTCTGTTCAACCACCGCCAAGAGACTCTTGTACATATGTTGTCACTTTTCTTATGATGAATCTCTTCACCTTAAACTGACTGGACGCAATCAAACTGCAAACGGATCGCAGGTGGTACACCCTTCTCCCCTTTTCCTAAACATTTCAACTAAACATAATTTACAATGTAGTGAGTGTATTTGTTTAAATATTAAATTGTTTCGTTTCATTATAATTAGTCATCACAACTGTTTTTGGATATCATTTTTTTTTTACAAATATTCTTATGTTAATGACAACGAAAAAAATAACCTTGAAGTAGAAGGAGAAATGGCGAGCTCTGCATGCTTCTGCTCGTCTCGTGCTCTGTTGACCAAGACGTGATTAGACGTGAGCTGGCTAAACCCACGTAATGAGAAACACAAACATGGCTGCATCCAAGTGCTGAGCAGACTTTTTCACCAGTTTTCAACGGGCTAAGTTTCTATGTTTGAACGTGAATGCTCGTTTGATTGCACGTTGAGACGTAGCTATCCCGTCATGCACTTTGCAAACAGATTCAAACTTGCAAACGATTTCTGCATAATATTATAGCGGCAAAGTTTTAAATTGCGATTAGTATTTTTTTTTAAAAGAGAAACAGGACTAGAAAATAACACCTGCTTGAATGGCGGTATTAAAGAAGACATTCAAAGATGTTGAAAACCTACCACAATCATTGGATATTTTTTGTAGAACGAAAGCTATATCTTGGAAGTTTTAAATGGTTGATATTATTATATCATCATCATCATTATCAGCCTTGACTTGCATCGTAGGGGTGCTGTTAAGGATTTACTTAACCAAATCTTTCCAAGCTTTTCGATCAGCAGTTGTCATTTGCAGAATGTCAAAAAAGAGTTCGGTTCATTCTTTCACGTTGACTCATTGAAGTATCTAGGATCTAACATAACAGGTGATGAAAGATCACTAAAAAAGAGATAAAAGCCTGTTTGAGCTTAGCATCTTCAGTCGTGAGTGAACTGAGTGACATCAGCTTCCCAGTCAAATTTAAACTGTATTCTTCTCTAGTGGTCTCTGTACTTCAATAGGGTTGTGAAAGTTGGACACTGAACGCTGAGGCTGAATGAAGAATCTCAAGCCTTTGAGAGTAAAAGCCTCAGAAAACTGCTTGGTACCGGGCTATCGCGAAACAAACGAGTTTGTACTTTTACAAATCAACACTCTGGCTGGCAAAAATGAGGAACTCTTCAAGACTGGAAAATCGAAAGCTGAGCTGGACAACACGAACGTGATTCTTTAAGGTTTAAAAAACAACAACTCGCAGTGCGTTTGGTAAAACAAAAACAAGTCGAAGTATAACAGGACAGAGTTATTCTTTTCTTTTTCAAACTAGGCCTATTTGTATGAACGTAATGGTTAACAATATTAACATTTGTTATTATTTAATCCTAAATGCGCTGAAGGACATGTTTCGTTCTTTGAATAAATACTTTGAATAGATTTAATAAGGAAATTGTACAGTTTTTTTTTTTATAGTTTTTTTATTATGAAACTTTTTTTGTCTAAAGAGTGAAAGTTTTTGTTGTTATCACGTGATCGCTGTCTGTTGTATTTGAGTTCAGAATAAAAGACAATGTTGGAAAATGGCGCTTCATTAAAGATGCTTTTGAAAACAAAGCAAAAATAAATGAGAAGGAAAACGCAATTCATTCACGACCATTTAAACCAATTAAGCAACCATGTTTGGAAAAACAAAAGAAACAAACAACGCAAACAATTCAGGATGAGAGTACAATAAAAAAAATATTCTCCTCCCTATAACAAAGTCCTCTCTCCATTTACATCTTTAATGAAACAAACTTGCCCGGTGCAATTCTTTCTTTCATGATTTGAGACAGGAATTTCGAAATTCAAGGTTAAAGTCAGATCTAGCAAACTTTTACTTTCACAACTAATATCTCTCTAATATCGTCATGAGAAGATGCATTACTACGATGCTTTCCCTCAAGTACTACAGACACTCTACAAAAGAAAAGATGTTACAGAAGTGTCCATATTTTAGGCCACCGATCTCACACGTTCTTCAAGTGGTGAGCAATGTTTCGGGTGTTCCTTCCAAATCGAAAAATGCAAATATGACCTACTGACAGAAATATAGGAACGAATAGCAGAAGACAAAAGGGGCATTCTAAAGCACCTACTAGGCGAACCAAAGGAAGACCACGAATACGATGGATTGGCGATGCACGGCTACAACTTAAGAGTTCGGGCTTGAAATGCTCAAGACTTATCTAAATGGAAAAGCAGGTCAGAGCTGTAACGCCACAGGAATGGATGGGTGGAGTCACAATCAAAGATTATTACATCCTAGAGCCCCAACCTCCTGCGGGATGGCGGCGGGCAGACCCTGGACCAACAAGACAACAATCTACACGACCAGGGAGATAACCTGGGCTAGAGTTTGCTTCGAAACAGAGAGAAAAGAAATAGAGAATCTAAAGCAGAAACGCTGTAACATTTGAACTCTACACAGACAAAGTAATGTGAGATCTCGACTTGTCCGTGAGTTGAACGTGAAAAACTCTTCAAAGCTTTCCCAGATTCCCTTATACACGCCCATGTCAACAAAAGGGGGGTATTGTGATGTAGTGTATAAATTATTCTAAGCCCACAATTCACAACACTGAAAAAAAAAAAGGAGCTGTCTCCATGAGCTCAATTGTCGTCCACTATGATCCGGCTAAATCGAATAGCCTAAATCTGTCGTAAAAAGGAACAAAAAAAAAGATGTCGCGAAAGTATTTGCTGAACAGAAGAATTATGATTGTGAAAATAGAGGTGAAAAAAAAAAGAAGTGCGCGTACAAAACTTGATTGGATTTAGATCTTGCATAATGTTCGTGCGGGCTAATTTCATCCAGGAAACTAATTTGCTTGGAGCATTCAAGCAGACACAAGACTTGGTGGGGGAAGACAAGGGCTTGTCAGTCAGACGAAAGGGATTTCAATAGAGGAAAATACTTTAGTGGTTTGCTTAGGATTAGCGTCTGTTTTGGTGTTTGCGTGTCATTGTTTTTAATAGATCCATACAGGGGAGAGAATACATTGTAGAGAATCAGTAGCGGGAACAGAAACAAAAAATACTTGAAGACACAAAAAAGACGACACAGTCTTGATTTTAAAGAAAGAGCCTCTCTCTCCCTTTCTCTCTGTCTATAGGCCTATATATATATATATATATATATATATATATATATAGAGAGAGAGAGAGAGAGAGAAAGAGAGTTTTTCTTCAAAATCTATTTCATATGATTTTCTACATTACAAGCGTTCCTTCCAGCAAGTCCTACACGTAGCTATGTGCTCGATAGACAAGCTCTGCTGATTCGTTGATTCATTCGTTTTCCTGGCTGGTTCTGTGCTCTAATGGCACTGTGGAAGAAGGCGCACTAGAGGAGCTCATCTTATCGAATAATCCAACCCACAAAAATGATCGACCATTTAGTGTTCATCTACCGCATTACTTACGTAGAGGTTTATAATTAACAAATTATGAAATTAAACGTTCAACTGTTATGGTTTTAAAAATGTGACCGTAAAGAACGAGCAATGGTCATAAGGTCCGTGAGTAGGCCTACTGTGTCTTTGTGTCGTAAATTTATAATTTTGAAAATTATTTCGTGTCGATCAATGAGAATTATGTCAAATCATGACTAGGATTACTCTTTTTCTGAGAAAATATTTGTGTTGTTGTTGTTACCAGCAAGTGCGAGCTGCATGCATTCAATAGAAACTATGTTAGTTTGTCTCATACATGTAGGAAGAACGTTCCGAGAAAACATTAGTCATTGAAATCTTTGAGGATTTGTTTCTGTAAAGACTAAAATATAAAGCTAAACTTGATATTTATGTCAAGACTACATATTAACGCTTAACTTGATAGTTATCCAAAGACTACATTGTGAAACTTAACTTGATATTTCTGCACAAATTTGATAAGCTTAACTTGATATTTATGAAAGGCTACATTGTAAATCTTAACTTGATATTTATGTAAAGATTACATTGTAAAGCTTAATTTGATATTTATGTAAAGACTACATCGTAAAGCTAACTAGATCATGCCTGCTAGAGATAGACTTAACCAACTCCAAACTAACTCTAGGATGCCGTCGAGTGTAATTCAAACCATGAGGACGCGCTAACCTATGACGTGTGTAAATGTGAATATTTCATTGTTCTGAGATTTCTAAGTGTACTTTCTCTTTAAACAGATCCAAACATAAGCCAATAGATCTAGCCTATTTATTCAATAACAGAATTTGACTACCAGTATCTCTATCTCATGTTGTAGGTCATCTTAGGGGTGTTCTCGCCCCTAAATAGCAAGAAAGATCGTTGCTTGCCAGATTTTTTTCTGAGTGGTCGGCCAAATAGCTGGATAGAATTGAATTACATAGACGGGAAACACAATCATGTCACACGAAAGGCAACCTGTACCCAGTGCTAGGAATTGTCAGAGGTGATGTAAGAAAAGTGCATAAGGAGGGTTCAATTGAATAGGGCTAGGTTGTTTTTTTTTTACTTTAGCTCGAGTTTATGTTTGTAATCGCAGCGCCTTGAACCTACATATTGTTTGTTAACAATATTATTATTATTATAACAACAGGGACGAATTTGTTGTAATTTGCAATAGTTTTACCACCAAACTATTCTGTTGATTGGCTACATCTTTTAACCTCTGATCTAAAGTCAAAATTTTATTATAAACGTATTTTCTTCAAGTGGGATCATTCCATTGCCCAGACGATAACTTAACACTAGATGACATATTTTTTGTGCATAATATTTAATGAAACGTTATCTGGCCTGGATTGAACACTTACTCTAATCTTTACTCCAACAGAAAGTTTTTATGAGAAAAAGTAAGTGGGCTGTGAGACTAAGTGACCGCTAAGCAAGCTAGGAACTTTCTCCGAGATTACCCCTCCCTCCCCCCCCCCCTTAAAAAAAATGCTCAGAAAAGTGATTGGTCCATGAAAGTTGCACTAAACAATAAAAAAAACTTTGGGGTTACAGGTAAGGTTCAAATATTTCGTGAACATTAAACCTCTTGGGGATTTTTCCATAGTCCAAGATTTCATTCATAAGTTGATACGTCCACTTTTAAGTCCATACACTAAAAATAATAATTAAATTTGACTTGGGAGTCTTAGTGTATTTACTATCCTATTCCACTACAACACTTAGTCATATTCAAGATTCTGTAGGAATACACTCAACTAGGCTAGCTACATAGGGTGACATCAATTAGGCTAGCTACCTAAGGGTGACATCAACTAGGCTAGCTACATAGGGTGACATCAATTAGGCTAGCTACCTAAGGGTGACATCAATTAGGTTAGCTACCTAGGGTGACATCAATTAGGTTAGCTACCTAAGGGTGACATCAATTAGGCTAGCTACCTAAGGGTGACATCAACTAGGCTAGCTACCTAAGGGTGACATCAATTAGGCTAGCTACCTAAGGGTGACATCAATTAGGTTAGCTACCTAAGGTGACATCAATTAGGCTAGCTACCTAAGGGTGACATCAATTAGGCTAGCTACCTAAGGGTGACATCAATTAGGTTAGCTACCTAGGGTGACATCAATTAGGCTAGCTACCTAAGGGGGACATCAATTAGGCTAGCTACCTAAGGGTGACATCAATTAGGTTAGCTACCTAGGGTGACATCAATTAGGTTAGCTACCTAAGGGTGACATCAATTAGGCTAGCTACCTAAGGGTGACATCAATTAGGCTAGCTACCTAAGGGTGACATCAATTAGGCTAGCTACCTAAGGGTGACATCAATTAGGTTAGCTACCTAGGGTGACATCAATTAGGCTAGCTACCTAAGGGGGACATCAATTAGGCTAGCTACCTAAGGGTGACATCAATTAGGTTAGCTACATAGGGTGACATCAATTAGGCTAGCTACCTAAGGGGGACATCAATTAGGCTAGCTACCTAAGGGTGACATCAATTAGGCTAGCTACCTAAGGGTGACATCAATTAGGTTAGCTACCTAGGGTGACATCAATTAGGTTAGCTACCTAAGGGTGACATCAATTAGGCTAGCTACCTAAGGGTGACATCAATTAGGTTAGCTACCTAGGGTGACATCAATTAGGCTAGCTACCTAAGGGGGACATCAATTAGGCTAGCTACCTAAGGGTGACATCAATTAGGTTAGCTACCTAGGGTGACATCAATTAGGCTAGCTACCTAAGGGGGACATCAATTAGGCTAGCTACCTAAGGGTGACATCAATTAGGCTAGCTACCTAGGGTGACATCAATTAGGCTAGCTACCTAAGGGGGACATCAATTAGGCTAGCTACCTAAGGGTGACATCAATTAGGCTAGCTACCTAAGGGTGACATCAATTAGGCTAGCTACCTAAGGGTGACATCAATTAGGTTAGCTACCTAGGGTGACATCAATTAGGTTAGCTACCTAAGGGTGACATCAATTAGGCTAGCTACCTAAGGGTGACATCAATTAGGTTAGCTACCTAGGGTGACATCAATTAGGCTAGCTACCTAAGGGGGACATCAATTAGGCTAGCTACCTAAGGGTGACATCAATTAGGTTAGCTACCTAGGGTGACATCAATTAGGCTAGCTACCTAAGGGGGACATCAATTAGGCTAGCTACCTAAGGGTGACATCAATTAGGCTAGCTACCTAGGGTGACATCAATTAGGCTAGCTACCTAAGGGGGACATCAATTAGGCTAGCTACCTAAGGGTGACATCAATTAGGCTAGCTACCTAAGGGTGACATCAATTAGGCTAGCTACCTAAGGGTGACATATCAAATTCCTGAACTTTTCCCATGAAGTACCAGTGAAGCTTGACGACTCGTCTGTCTGTGTAAATGAACTTTCAACTTACTTGTCTCAATATAACTTTCTAAACCACAAAATCTGCAGCACATGACGCGGTTCTATTCAGTTCCTTGATACATTTTAGATCACGGATGTAATTATTTCTTATTGGAAGCAACGTTTGTCATTGATAAGATAATGAAGCAGAGAGTCTACAATTGTTTTATTTTATTTTATTCTTTTATCTGTAGTGCGGCCCACAACAAGTGTGAACAAATGTGAAGCACACCAGAGAGAGACCATACAGAACCAGCAAATGATTTATGACAAGAATTAATTGGACAAAATGTCTGGGTACAAGAAAGACAAGGAAGAGAAAGTCAACATATTTTAATCAATAAGAGAACAGTCCTTTCTAAGCAAATGTCAGTTTATTTTATCTGGCTGTGTACACTTTCTGTAACAATCATCAAGTGTACATCAATATTTAGAATGTAAAAGTACACAATAAAACAATGTAATGGTCATGTGACATTGCAAAGGGTAGGGCCTATATATATTTTTTAAACTGTACATAAAAAAAACAGAACTAATCCCTACTTAAATCAGCCCACGTTTCAAGAATGGGCTACACATATATAATACAGTTTTGTACAGCACTTTTCAATAAAGCCTTGGCTACAAAACCTGGCCAATTTACATTTTCAAGTACACACGTTTGTGTAAATAGTGACTTTCCCTTTCAGACATTTTGATCCATGGGGGAAGATAATGTAACGCTCATCTGTTTTTCTGGCTGACTGTTAATGTTGATGTCATGTGGCCAGCACAACGACTAAACACCTTTACTTTTCCCCAACTAATATTTGGGGGACTCAGGGGCGTCCTAAAATTTTTCTCCAGGGTTGAAATCAAGACACATCTGTTTGGATGCCAAGCACTTTACCCACCAAGCCTCTAACCAGTGATCTAAGTGTTATTTGACCAGCAGCTTGACTAGTAACTTCTGCTTCTATTTACAAATAAAGTATCTGCAGACGGTCAACAAAAAACATTCAAGGCAGACTTAAACCCAGAATGAACCCTTCAAATAGCAGTGCAATCCACTTTTTTTAATGTTTGGAAGTTTGGTTTGGAAATTTAAGGGCAAGAAAAAAAAGGTTTGGTTCAAGTAAGAGAACTCTTGTTCAAAGTTCTCTTCCTTTACAAACTTCCAAATGTGCAGAATGTTAAAATAACCAAGCAGTTGGGTAGAAAAGTGTATTGATGAGTGGGTCAAGGTGAAACAGAAATTTTTAAAATTTTGCTCATCAGAATCATAGCTTGTTTGTATGGGATATTCCATTATTACAGAAAATTTGCTAGGCTGGTATTGCCATGTAAAGTCTGTAAAAGATCATTTTATAAATGGTAAGGACCAATCAATACAGCACATTATGGAGCTTACTGCCATTCCAAGTGCCTCATTGATGCCCCACCAACCCATTTTAGGGTCAGTCTACCAGTCATTTTACCCCCACGCTGTCATGGTCATTCCCTCCTGGTCATGTTCAACTAATAATTTGTACTGAACTCATCCCTTTTTTTTTTCTTTTAGATCTTACACATTCATCATTGTTTTGTTTTGTTTTGTTTTGTTTGTTGACCCCAGTGACTTGGATATTATATCAGGGGGGAGGGGGGGGGGAGCAAGGGTACAATTTTAGAGTTAATTCCAGTCATACTATAGTGTCCTGATGGTTTGATAAGTCAACATAAAACAGTTTTAGCATCAAATACATTGGTAAAAAAAAAAAGAACCTATAATGCTACTTGATCAGTTTTTTGGACCAGACCAGCTATAACACAGCAAGACTTATATATAGATTAATTTCTCAAGAGAAATATGACATTTTGTGACACTCAACAAGTTTTGGGAGTAGAAATGGCGTTTTGTATAGAAACATAAGAACACATTTTGAAATTAAAAAAATTAAAATTAATCTTCCATGGATGAGTTCTTATATTATACAAATTGTTTAAACATTGTAGAACAGGAGAGAAACAGGTTTCAAGAACAGCAAAACTATTCAAACTTGGATCAGATCCTATTTTTTCAGAGAAGTAGAAACACAGGACCATTACAACATCACATAGTAGAAGGACTCTACCTTTTTAATTGATAGTCAATGTCATTCGGTCAATGTCATTGTTATTTGGTAAAAACTTTGTAACTGATAGTGATAGAAATAGTTTCTATTGCATACAAGTAAATATTGTATGATCCCATAAAGAAAGATTCTGAGTCCTTACACATTTCTATACAGTTACAAGTTGGCAGATTTGTCTATTCGACTTTTGATGTTAGTGCTGACCAACTTTTTGAATTCAGGAAAGTTTTCTCTCTCTAGGAACAACAAGTATCTGTCTTTGAAGGGCTGAAATAGAGAGATGTAAAAACAAAGTGTGATTATGTCCCTTGATTTACTACTAAAAACTGCAGAAAATCTACAAACACTTTCTTGAAACCAAGTATTGAAATGCATACAGTTTAATAACAGACTCACCTCTATCTGCAAGGGATGAATTTTTTTATCTTCTCTCTGAGTCTGAAAGAGAAACAAAAAAATTCAAAAATAAAAAACGCAGAGTATCTTTGTAGGAGAAAGAATATTTGCATCAAGGGTCCAGAAAGAGATTAAAACTAATGTAAACAACCTAGTTCATTGACAGAAGTAATTTTGAATCTCCAAACATGAATTACCATCAGATTACAATCATTGTATTTATAATGCCCTGTTAACAAACAAAATGTAGGCTCAAGGCGCTGTTATAACACTACAAACACAAACACAAGAGCTAACATGACAAACTAATCTAAAAAAGTTTTAAACAGGTAGGTCTTAATGTTCTTCTTGAAAGTTGAGTAGCATTTTGTCAGTCTGAGATCAATGGGGAGTGAGTTCCAAACCTTTGGTCCGTGAACTGAAAAAGCCTGCAGACCGTAGCTTTTGAGGGAGAAACATGGTACCACTAGAAGCATTGAGTCCATTGAGCGCAGGGCTCTCTGAGGGACATATGGAGTGATCAGTTCGCTAAGGTATTTCATTGTTATATATATACACTGATGACTGATGACAAAGTGTGGCCACCTTGTAATCGATTCTCGCATTCACGGGAAGCTAATGGAGCGTGAGCAAGAGCATAGTAGCAGAATCGCGTCTTGTTTTTCTAAGGACTATTCGAGCTGCGTTGTTCTGTATACGTATATTTTGATCATGATATTATTATGACTTGGTGCTGCACATCATCATGGAAGGGGTCGAGGATGCAAGGAGTTGAACAGGATGTTAAAGAGAAATTGGAAATCAATTGTTAAAACTGGATGCCTAAACAAGGGATATAACTATTACAATTTGATGGTTATCTCTTTTCAGTTTATGTTATTGATTTTTAAATAGTCTTCTCTTTTCACTTTACATGTTGTCTTTTCAAGAGTCTTAATGTCCACCAGTTCATAGAAATAGATTTTTTTTTAACAAGATTAGGGTAGTATTTCTTTTACCATTATTTATATATATATATATATATAACTTAGATTGCCAAACAAACCTCTTTCAGGAACTTATATGCCAGACCAAGAAAAGCAGGTCCCATGTAGATGGTCAAGGCGTTGTCTTTGATTTTATCTGCCAGGTGTAATGGTGGCTTAAAGTGAAATATTGACTCGAGCTTGTTTGAGCGCTCTTGAAACAAACGACCTGTAAGAGTGTAATATAAAAAAAATTTATCAGTAAAATCTTTCCTTAACAAGAGTGGCACATTCTTTGGAAAAGAAATACTCTTCCGACCGGCCTTTCCCTTTCATTCCATACCTTATGTAGTTTACATAATTTTTAAGGCCAGACTAGAAGTAATCAAACACTCAAAATACTAACTAAAAAAAATTGATGTTTTATTTTCTGATTTTGAAAACAACAAAATCTTTTTTATATCATTGCCCCAATCTTTTATCTTTGTCATTTTACCAGAGAACTTCTATTTACCATTATCAAATAACTATAGTTGTCTTAGATAGTTAATGAACATTTTTACATGAGTTAAAATGAAAAATTAAAAAAAAATACTTTGAACATAAAATAAAGTATACTGTATACATGAAAATAAATTAGTTTGATATCAATTGTCAATCTATCAACAACAGTTGCATTAACCTTAACCAAGCACTTCTCAAACTATAAGGCAGGGAAGTGATATCCTTACAAGAGGGGGAGCAGACCAACTTTTTTGTTGTATTTCATTAATAAATTAAATTCCATTTTAAAGTCACTAAAAGGTTACAAATAAAATCTCTGGCTGCAATGAACAAAAAAACAAAAAACTAATTCTTTTTAAAAAATTGAAACTTTCAAGACACATTTTCATATTTACAAACGAAAGATATTCAAGCAGAGAAAATATACTGCCCAATGAAAAATCCAAGCACTTAGAAAGCAAGTACAGGTGGATGTTTATATATCAAGTTGATCTTTAGTAACAGAACTATGAAGAGATCAAATACATACCTTGCCACAGCATGCCCATGATGTCAAGAAGTAGACCATTAAATTTGTCAACTCCTTTACTCTTTGACCCTGTTGGATAGAGAACAGACACCTGATTGGCTAGCGTTGTATCACAGGTCACTGCATCTCGTCTGCTGCTTCTTACAGCAGTAAACGCTTCCCGAAAACTACAACCAAAAAGAATGGAAGTAATTAAAATATTTGATTAATTTGACTAAATAAATACCTAATAAAATAAAAAAATAAATGCTACAGAATCAATTAAACTTGTAAAAAAAAAAAGAGAAGAAAAAAAAAACCTACGAATTGATGACTTCACAGAGACGAGCTAGAGTAGCTGGACAATCAGACAATAGCAGTCTATGAATGACTCGAAGTGGGAGACAGACTAATGGTATGTGACACTTCTGAAACAAACTTGATACCTATTTTCAACATCAATAAAAAATGAAGATTAATAGGAAAAGAAAAACAACATGGCATTGTGGCTATACAATTGTCCCAGTTTAAAAAAAAAACATAGAAGAAGGAAGTATGTATGGAAACTTTTAGCACTATTTTTCTATTGTCAAATAGTTTCCATAAGTATTCTGCTCTTTCATATATATTGATGTTTCAAAAAAGTAGTCATGATTCATGAACTCTGATTAAATAAATTATGGCTTTTATATAGCTCTACTTTCATGCTTATAACATGCTCAGAGTGCTACAGTCCAATCTCATTTGTGGACCAGTTGGGGGGTAGGGATCTGGGAGAAGGTTTTCCATGCTGCCTTTAGGCGCTCAGTAAACACAACTCTGCTTGAGTCGGGTGTCGAACCTCGAGCCCCCTTCAAAGGTAGCCAAGCCAAGCTAAGTTCAAGCATACTTAGCCTTCGACCATCATGACTCCATCATTTTGATACTAGAAAAGTAATCATAATTTACAACTCTAAGATATTGAATCAGTGATTTGACAATATGCCACATTAAGAAAATTGAATTTTTTTGCAGGATAATCAGATGTCTTGCCAAAGTGAGCATTAATGTGATAGTCTGATCTGTTAAAGTAGATCTGTTATTTTTACATAAATTGGATTTTTGGACAAGAAACCTTGAGGACATTTAGCTTTAAATAGATACCAGACACTGACTTAATTTTAATGTAACAACCTGATATAATCAAAGTTTGTTACAATTAATTCAATGTATAGGAGTTACAAAGTAATTTTGTACAGCTTATTACTTTTCTATTATTTGAAAAAGAAACTGTAGTAAATCACAATTTTTAAAAAAGTTATAGTAAATGACTTTACCAGTTCCAGGAAGTCCAGAGTGGTCATTTGCAGCAGGTAGTGGTCATCTTCCATCATCATGCCGGCTACAATCACTGCATCTAGAAAACTAATAAGTTTGAGCAAGATGCTTTGGGTGTTGTCCACTGTGCTAGAGGGAAGATGTGTCTCATTCAAGACCGCGTCTCCTGTAGCATCTCTTGCTGACTTGTTACTGTTAGAATCAAAACATGTCTTCAGTACAGCTGTAACCAATACTTCATCATAATGGACAGATACCATTACAATCATTGTCAGTTTTAAAAGAACTACTTTAACAAAAACAAAATTCTGTCAAAGGTTAAAAGGGATAAAATTTGGAGGGCAAAGGGCAAAGTATTAATTAAGAAAAAAAATATTTTTTTTAGTCTTCCCTTCAAGTGAAAAATTACAGAAAAAAAAGTTCCTTATCTTCTTATCTTATATAATTTTTTCCCGTTAATTTTGTTTGTTTGATTGTTTCATGAAACAAGTATTTACAGTTAACCTAATATCAAATAGGTAGGCCTATAATATCTTATCTTATATAATACAGACGTTGCCAGCTATCTTTTGATTTGATATATGGGAAATTTTCTCTGAACAAGATTGAGGAGTGCAGTTATCTTGGTAAATGTATTTAGGCCTACGTCTTGCGGAGTTGTGTTCATAGTAAAATTATTGACAGTTTTGGCAGCGTTTACATTTTTTTGATCGACCGTTGGGATGCACAGGCCGCATGGATAAACAGTAAATAGTTTTTTCCCGTAAGTTTTTTTTTTGTTTGTTTGTTTCATGAAACAAGTATTTACAGTGAACCTAATATCAAATACGTAGGCCTATAATATCTTACCTTATCTTATATAATACAGACGTTACTTCAAAAAAGAAGATGATTATGTTCTACGCGTCATGCACTTAGTCATGCAAATTAACCAACGACTTAAATTCTGCCAAGTCACTGGTTTTCCTGGCTAGCTCAGGCAACCCATTCCATGCTCTAATAGCACTAGGGAAGAAGGAGTATTTGTACAAATTTGTCCTAGCATATGGGACGAGGACTGTGCTTTTATCTTTGTGTCTTTCAGAGTATTTTATTAAATTTTGTTTTTGTATTTGAAGATTATGGTTCAGTGTTTTATGTATAATTGCTACTTTACTTTTGAGTCTTTTGTCCTGAAGGCTTTCTAAATTTAAAAACAACCCTCCAAAGCCTGCAAAACTCTGATTCCTCATATATTAATAACCTCAAAACAGCACTTACAAAGCTCAACAACAGAAAAAAACTGTAATTCAATGGATCCCAGCTCATACAGAACTAGAAGGAAATGAGAAGGCTGACACACTCGCCAAGAGTGGGAGAACTAACACACTAATAAACTCTGCACTCTATCCAGAAGAATTGAAGAAATTAATAGTAAATAAAATAAATGAGAAATGGACGAGCTCTCATCCAAATCACAAGAAAGATGATGCTTACTATAAGCTATCCCGACAAGACCAACGTCTAATCTTTCGACTCAGGACCGGACACAACAGAATGCGACAACACATGTACCTGAAGCTCAAAATTGGAACCAGTGAAATCTGCCCATGTGGAGAATCACCAGAGAATACAGACCACGTCCTCCAAAACTGCTCTCTATACCAAGAGGCCAGTATAAGACATTGGCCCCAAATCACCCCACTAGAAAGGAAACTATATGGAGAGCTCCCTGATCTGGAAACCACTGCGCATTTCATCTCATGTATTGGTCTACTCATCTGAACACTCCAACATAACAATGAGAACGAGGAAGAAGAAGAAGAAGAGTATTTTATTAAATTTTGTTTCTGTATTTGAAGATTTTGGTTCAGTGTTTTATGTATAATTGCTACTTTACTTTTGAGTCTTCTGTCCTGAAGGCTTTCTAAATTTAGTGTGAATATTCATTTGTTATGAATCTCACTGCTCTATTTTGTGTATGTTCCAGTTTCTCAATGTTTTCTTGAGTTGAGGGGTTGCAAGGAAGCAGCTTAACAGTTAATAAGGATAAGCTATTATTGTAATAAACTAGAATAGGCTAATCTGTAGTTCATGTCCGACCATGTGCGCTTTATTATAGGTTTGCAATTCAATATTCTATAGCATGTTAGTCATGACAATTTGTTTTCATTTGCACACTATTATAGTTATCATTATATTTAGTAAAGGCCTAGAATATTAAAAAAAAAAAATTTTTGTCTAGGAGGACAAATCCTTGCCAGCTATCTTTTGATTTGATATATGGGAAATTTTCTTTGAACAAGATTGAGGAGTGCAGTTATCTTGGTAAATGTATTTAGGCCTACGTCTTGCGGAGTTGTGTTCATAGTAAAATTATTGACAGTTTTGGCAGCGTCTACATTTTTTTGATCAACCGTTGGGATGCACGGGCCGCACGGATAAACAGTAAATAGTTTCTGCCCGTTAAATTTTTTTTGTCTGTTTGTTTAATGAAACAAGTATTTACAGTGAACCTAATATCAAATAGGTAGGCCTATAATATCTTATCTTATCTTATATAATACAGACGTTACTTCAAAAAAAGAAGATGATTACGTCCTACGCGTCATGCATTTAGTCATGCATATTAACCAATGACTTAAATTCTGCCAAGTCACTGGTTTTTCTGGCTAGCTCAGGCAACCCATTCCATGCCCTAATAGCACTAGGGAAGAAGGAGTATTTGTACAAATTTGTCCTAGCATATGGGATGAGGAATGTGCCTTTATCTTTGTGTCTTTCAGAGTATTTTATTAAATTTTGTTTTTGAAGATTATGGTTTAGTGTTTTATGTATAATTGCTACTTTACTTTTGAGTCTTCTGTCCTGAAGGCTTACTAAATTTAGTGATTTTACTAAAGGTGTTACTCTAGTCTAATGTGAATATTCGTTTGTTATGAATCTCACTGCTCTATTTTGTGCCTGTTGCAGTTTCTTAATGTTTTCTTGAGTTGAGGGGTCCCAAACGGAGGATGCATATTTTATTATTGGCCTAACCAAGGTTAAATAACATTTTAGTTTTATGTTCGTATTTGATTTATAGTAATTTCTTTTAATAAACCCTAATGCTTTGTTTGATTTTCTTATAGTTTCATCAATATGTGGATTCCATGACAGTTTTTCATTTATTATAACACCTAGGTATTTTGCGTTTTTAGTCTGTGTTACTGGTTTGCCATGAATAAGTGGAATTAATTTGTTTTAGTTTTTTTGTTACTCTTAACAACTGACATTTTTCTGGGTGGAAAGACATGCTCCAATTTGATTCCCATTTCTGTAATTCATCTAATTCTCTTTGTAAAATATCTTTGTCTTGTGTTGTTTTTATTGTTCTATATATTATGCAATCGTCTGCAAATAATCTGACTTTTGTTCCTGAACTAATGCAATTTGGTAAATCATTTATGTAAATTAAAAATAGTAGTGGACCCAAGACTGTTCCTTGAGGTACACCTGAGTTTACTGTTATTGGTGTTGATTTAGAGCCATTTATTATTACAGTTTGTTCTCTCCCTATCAGAAAATCTTTAATCCACTGATGCAGTGGACCATTAATGCCAAAATATTTTAATTTTCTAAGCAAACTATGGTGGTGAACTTTGTCAAAAGCCTTAGAAAAATCTAGTAAGATAGCATTTATTTGTTCACTATTATCTAAACCTTTAGAAAAATCATCAATTAGTCCTACATATTATGTGTTCTAGGATTTTACATGTGATGCTGGTAAGTGATACTGGTCTGTCCTTTAGAGAACACACAGGAGGAGGAAGAGTGAATGTCAAGCTGCACAAAGGTGTCACATGACCCTCTTTAAAGATAACTTTTTTTTTCTGTTACGTTACTTTGATTATTGGACTCCAAGACATCCTAAAATTTCAAATGAAAGATCCCATCCTCTAATAAAATTTGTAGTCATAACTCTGGCAAAAATAGACCGAATTTGTTTAAAAAGATATACAAAAAAATAGTGCTGTAAAAAAGACAATACCCTTCTTGTTGCGTTTGTTCTTCTTGACTAGACATGTTGCCATAGTTAATGATGCTTAGGTTATGTAACAATTTTGTCAGGGCAGTGATGCACATAGACTGAAATACAAACAAATTTGTATCCAAAAAATTGCTTATGAAATGCCATCTGACACACATTATATATAACAGAGTATTTACAAAGTAAAAAGTATTTCAAAAGTATTTAATTTAAAAATATTGATGCATACATTACAACTGTCGTCTATAACTGTTATTTAAAAAAAAATAAAAGGTTTATATGATTTAAACAGATCTTTACAAAATATTGTTTATATTGAAATTGACCTATGTTTTTTTTCCCTCTACTTGCCATCCCCATACTTTATTATTTTGTCAGTTCTACCTGCCTCCTGGCTAGACACACTCTTTTGGAGATGATGCCAAAAGTAACACATAAAATGATTAAAAAAAAATATTTTGATAAAGAGGAAACAGGAAGTGAAAACACAGGGCTTGGTTTGTTTGTTTCATAACAAAGTCAAAGGTTGTATATTTAAACCTTGAAACAAATTAAAAATATGAGAATGAATCATTTCATTCAGAATTTGTTCTACAACTTAGTAAAGCAACACATTTGCCTTCTTGCTCTCTCTTAGATTTTCTAAGGTGCATTATAACTGGTGAGAGAAAATAAAGTACATATATATATGGCTCCTTCTTTCGTGAGATATAATGTATTCCACTGGATGAATTACTAGTGTTGATTGCATGAATCTGAATTGTCAGAAGTTCAGAAGTGTCCAACTTTTGCACAGTTCAAGTATGAGAATGAATCCATCTCTAGGCAGGTCTCATCTAAGGAAACCTCATTCAAACTAGTGTTAACTAGTTACATTATTTGACCTTAATTTTTTGTTGGCAATATAAAAATGCTGTAATAAAAGCAATATTTTAAAACAAAAATAAATAAATTAAAGACTGAGAAGAAATAGACAGACGAAAAATAAGCACTAACCTTGAAATAGACATCACAAGAGAAGAACAATCTATGTAATGGATCCAGAACACAATAGTGCAGCTCTATACACACACACAAGTCAAAAATTAATTAGTGAAATATTTAAAAAAAAGAAATGAAAGTAACTTACTAGAAAAAAAACACTGGAATAAAATAAATTAAAGTATTGAACCAGCTGTTAAATCAGGGAGTACAATTAAGAAGTGTCAAAGTATACATGAAACATTACCATTATACGTTGATGGCTTAAAACAGGTGATGAGAGAAAAAATTAAAGGTGTAAATCTTTGTCCATCCCAAAGAGGAAGCGAACATTCTAGGAAGCCTTCAACAACAGAGAAACTCTGCAACAAATATACAGAAAAAAAACATTGTTTCACAATATACGGAACTAGACATTATTCTACTATATCAACAACAAAAAATACTGTTACAATATACAAAGAAAAAAACAACAACAACATTCTAACACAATATTTAGAACTAGACATTGTCACATTGAAAGCAAATACTGTTAAAATATACAGAAATAAAACATTGTTCATTAAACTGCCTTTGAATATAAAATATCTATTATGTTGTTACTGTAAAGAAATATTTACCATGTGTGAAAGGGGGAGTGAGAGAGCAAAAATCTCCCATAGTTTTGAGTACACTGGAACCTCATCTAGTGAAGGTCTTCAATAGCAAACATTTTGGATAACAACCAAAATTTCATCAAAGATTAGCACTGGACACCGAACAGAAATTTGGACACCAAACAACCCTTAATATTATAATGTGACATGTTCTCTTATATGGGACTTCCCCCCCCCCCCCAAACAGTAATTCCACCCCTTCTTCCCACTAACTTCACCCACCCAGGAATCACATTGCAGTCTGTAAGTTTTCCCTATGTTCACTTACTGTTTTCTTATGTTTAAAAGCTTTCTATAATGTTTTTGTTTATTTAATTTCATTGATATTGTATTATAACTTCTCATTAAAAAAAAACATACCTATATATTACAGAGTCAACAAGGACAGGGAACCAATTAAATCTATTTCCTTTTATTTCTTTAGGGTAAAATGTCTAAATTCCAAACATTTTGGGTACCAGCCAACTTTCCAGAACAGATTGTTGCCCTAAGCTAAAGTCCCACTATATTCCAAATTTATTCCAATGTACACCATCAATGAACTTGAGTGAAAAAAAAAAGAGTATAACCTACCGAGAGAAGTTGAACAGCCAAAGTTGACCTTTAATCAATGAATCCTCACACAACATCTAGAAACAATTGTAAGCAAAGATAAACTCAAGCTTACCTGTACATTCTGTGAGAAACTGAGCAACATTTGTAACAGCTGTTCATACTTTTCACATTCATCTTTATCAGTATTTCTGAAACCTACCAAGAATTCAAACAAAAATTTTATCATATAAACACCACAATATGATGTTTCTTTTAGTGACATTTAAAAAATATAATACAGTTTTAAAAAATTGTATTGTTTTAGTCAAGCTTAATTTTTAAAAACAATAAGGTCAATAATTTGTTTTTTTGGTGAGTCACAATATTAGTACCAGTCCATTATGAATCAGTTTATCTATCAAATACTTAAAAATAAGATTGTGCTTATTGCATATTGTATTGGCCTAACCTGTCATATATATAATATATTGTTTTCATTGCATGTAGTATTTACCTGACCAATCATGTAGATTGTGCTTATGGCATGTAGTATTGACCAGACCAATCATGTAGATTGTGCTTATGGCATGTAGTATTGACCTGACCTACCATGTGACTGTGCTTATGGCATGTAGCATTGACCTCACCATCCATATATATTGTTTTCATTGAATGTAGAATTGATCTGACCTACCAAAAGCAAACACATGTTGTATCCACAAACATAAGCGCGTGATGACAATCTGGTCTGGGTGGCAGGACAACAATAGTTGTAACTTTTTGTCTTTCAGGGCAGCAGCTATCTGACTTGGATACTACAATAAGATAAGATAATAATTTAGAATGGAAGAAATGGCAGCATCCCGTGATCACAAGAAATTCTTGTACATAAAAGAAAAGCTTATTATCAAAGCATTGTGCATTAGACAGTTTATAACAGTGTTTTGAGATCACTAGAACTAATAAAAAGGTGGTGGTTTTTTTTTCATCAAGAATTTTTAAGGATGTTCTGCAATAGGATATTATCTATGTACTTTGGCAAGGAAGTTATTATTTTAATGTGCTATGTTTTGAATTAGTAAGTGAATAAATTAAGTCATCAATCCAGCCTAGACTTTTACATTGCTAACTGCGTTATATAGTTCTAGTTTATTATTCTAACTAACGACCCATTCTTCCCTTTAAAAATAGTCACAGAGTCTATATTAATCCAAAAGGTAAAACAAAAGCTACACCCCAAGAAAAATGGGGAAACCAGCATATTCTTTCCTTACTTAATGAACAAACACTAAAACAGATGAAGCTGGACTCTTGACCCTCACCTCAATTTTATCTAAGGCTTCTAAGCATGCACTAAACAACTCGAGATGTGCATAATTAACAACCAATCAAACAAAGGTGAACTCTTGACCCTCACCTCAATTTTATCTAAGGCTTCTAGGTAGGCACTAAAAGAGTCCAGCTGTGCATAATGAATATGTTCAAAGTCTGAAGGTAGGCTGGTGGTGTTCAGATCAGTTTCCTCCGATATCTCCTCTGAAGCTGAGTGAGGTTCAGGTACCAACAGCTTTTGACGTTTGGACTTCTGGATGAAAAGAAGTATTAACTATGTATAAATACAAACAGAAAACAAAAGTAATGAAGTGACCCTGTGGGTCAGTCATGCCTAATCACACTCACAAGTAACTATGAATATATGAATAAATAAATATAAAACCATTATTATTTTGAACAGACTTAATAACAGAAATAAGAGGATCTTTGTTGACTTCTTGTCTAATCTTATTATTGAGTCTTTATGTGCTTCATGTTATAGAAATGTGAAAAAAAAAAAATAATTTAAAGACACAAAATCATGTTTCCATTAGCTTATAAGATAATTTTAAAACCATACTCATGTTTTCATACTAGTAAGCATTTCCTTCAATGCAATGCAATGTTTCAAAGAGAGTAAATTTATAAAAATAGACTTAATCGACCCCTAGTAAACAAAAGCTTCATGTGAATTAGATTTGACATAATTTGTAGGTCACTTGAGTTTCCTTTTATCTCAAAGACACTAAGTACCTTATTATCATTTTTTTTTTCAACCATTAACTCAAAAAAAATCTTTTCTCCAACAAGCAGTATTGCAATTATAATGGATTATGTACTTATTTTTCTTCTTTTCAACGTGTCATTATTTAAATTTTTTAAATGTCTTGGCTCAATCCTGATGCAATGAATATTGCTACTTGTCACAAGCTCTACATCAGCAACAGATTCAAAGCAATGCAACATGAGTATCATGTACTTTGTACTTTGGCATCAGTTTTAAGGAATAAAATTTTTTTAAATGTTGACAGAGAATGTTGTTACGTAACTAGGCATTGTTTTTTTCTTTGACCTGTTGCGGTCGAGAGACGGGGAGGTTGTCTGCCCCTTGTGTAATAAGTTTTTTTTTTATTCGTCAAGCCACACAGACAGTGACCGGTCCTTGACCTGTGTGTGTACCTCTGGTTGAAAGGAGGGTGTTTTTTTGTTTTTCTTTTCTTCTGTCTCTTTGAAGAGCGTTCTAGATCTGGGTGTTGATGACTTTCTGTTCTAGAATATACTGGATATCGACGCGTGGTAGATTATATAAAGACCGCCCGCGTGACGTTGACAGACAGACATACGGAGACAGCCGTGGGACAGAATAGCGGAGACATTGCGCTACCCGTGCGTGGTATACCACTTGATCGTGTAAGTTTGTTTTTTTATTCAAGGCCTTGCTTGTATTTGTAATTACATTTTCAAACTCTTGTATTGTAATATTTTTACATGCCATTTTTGTAAAAGGGTTTTGGTCAACACATCAATTCTGTATTGAGTAAATGTTTATTTTTCTTTCTTGTAACTTTATATTTGATTAAACATTAAGTTGATAGTTTACCTTCCGATTTCTTGTGTCATTTTTTTTTTGTTATTCATTGTAAGTCTTTGATTAAATTCAGACTTAAGATAAGTGACACAACTCCTTTTCTATTGTCACGTTCCCCTAGGCAAGCCATTTAAAAGTAGAATTCAATTCGTAATACGTGACAAAAGAAGTTTGAGGGCTTTCGTCCCGGATATTTTTCTGAACCTATTTTCGTCTTACTTGAGTAATTTTGTAAAGGCGAAGTTGACTTTAACAAAATTTTTTTTGTGTCAAAGAGTCGGAAGTAAAGTATCAATAGTATTGACCAAACTCTCTTAAGGTTTTTTGTTGTACTGATTTTGTACTGTATATTTACATTGTATACATATTTTTGCTTGATCGTTTGCTAGTTAGTCATGGATATTCAGGTTTTTCTTGCAAATCCCTCTGTGGAAGAGCTTGATGCTTTTACTAGGAAGGAACTGGTCCTTATTTCTAAACATTTAGGGTTAAGAATAAAATCAAATGCCCTTAAACAAGAAATCAGAGATAACATTGTAATCCATTATGTAGACGAGGAAGTGTTTTCTGAAGACCTTTTAGAAACCCTTAGACCCGATGAGGGTAAATCAGATTTAGAACTTCAGATAAAATTAAAACAAATGGAAATAGAAGCCCAGACGGCTAGAGAGCAGAGAGAAATTAAACAAAAAGAATTAGAGCTTGCAGCGGCTAGAGAGCAGAAAGAAATGGAAATGAAATTACAAATAGAGTTTAAAAAATTAGAGTTAGCTGCTAATGTAAGACCAGATTCTTCCCCTGCCAGTCATACTGCTGAAGCAATAAAATTTTTGAAAATAATTCCACGCTTTAATGAAGCCACAATTGACAATTATTTTCCACAATTTGAACTTGCTGTGAAAAATTTTAATGTACCTGAAACTTTGTGGCCCACTTTGCTGCAAACAGTTTTGACTGGTAGAGCTGCAGAGGTATTTTGTTATTTGACCATTGAACAACAAAAAGATTATAATGTTGTTAAGGCCTTAATTCTTAAGGCATATGAACTTGTTCCGGAAGCTTACCGAAAGCAGTTCAGGGATTGTTGCAAATCGGATGGCCAAACCCATGTAGAATTCCTGCGGGAAAAGGAGCGACGCTTTGAGAAATGGCTCACTTCCAGGGAAATCGGCACCGACTTTGCAAAATTCAAGAACCTAATGCTGATGGAAGAGTTCAAGAGTTGTGTGCGGCTGGACGTCCGTACGCATATAGCTGATCGTGGCGAGGAAGATGTGCACAAGGCTGCAGTGTTGGCAGACGATTATATAATATCACATCAATTTGCCAAGTATACGACGGATGTCAAGCCAAAACAAGTCAAACAGCCTGAGTCCATTGCTAGCAACTCCATCAAGAACAGCAGTACAAACGACAGAAAACCTACTACAAGTAAAGCTACGTGTTCCTACTGCAAACGAGAAGGCCATAAAGTTGACGATTGTTGGAAATTGAGGAAGAGAAACGAAAAAGCTCCTTCAAAAGTCAGCGCTTGCACAGTACAGTGGTCGTCGAGGTTTACTCCCTCATCATCAAGCCATATCAAGAATACCTCGACACCACCTGTTTCAAATGTATTGACTGTACAAGACTCTCCGAAAATGTCTCCACGGTGTTCAAATGACTCAACAGTGAGTTCTTCATATTCATCTTTACGATGTTCCAATGACTCAAACAAGAGTTTTTCAAATACATCAAGCCGATGTTCCAATGACTCAAACAAGAGTTTTTCAAATACATCAAGCCGATGTTCCAATGACTCAAATAAGAGTTTTTCAAATACATCAAGCCGATGTTCCAATGACTCAAACAAGAGTTTACCTAATACATCACCCCGATGTTCCAATGACTCTAACCAGAGTTCCAATAATACATCACCCCGATGTTCCAATGACTCTATCCAGAGTTCCCATAATACATCATCCCGATGTTCCCATGACTCTATCAAGAGTTCCCATAAGACATCACCCCGATGTTTCAATGACTCTATCCAGAGTTCCCATAATACATCATCCCGATGTTCCCATGACTCTATCAAGAGTTCCCATAAGACATCACCCCGATGTTCCAATGACTCCATCAAGAGTTCTCCAAATACATCCACAAGATGTTCTACTGACTCAAGAAAGAGTTTCTCCACTGCGTCTCCTAGAGATGTCAATGACTCCAGCGAGAGTTCGACCCAAGTCCAGTCTGCATCAACCAAAATTGATGTTTTATTAGAGGATTTTAAGCCTTTCATTTCGGAAGGATTTGTATCACTACCCGGTGATTCTACAAGTCTACGACCTATCACCATTTTGAGAGACACAGGTGCCTCACAATCGCTACTTTTAGAGGGTATCTTGCCCTTGTCTAAATCATCATCGACTGGGAAGAGCATCCTGTTACGAGGCGTAGAGCTTGGATGTATAGATGTGCCTCTACATCTAATCGACATAAAGTCAAATCTCATTACTGGACCGGTTGTTGTAGGTGTCCGACCAACATTACCATTGGAAGGCATCTCATTGCTGTTAGGCAATGACTTAGCAGGTGGAAAGGTGATAGCCGAACCCATCGTCACTCAAACACCCGATTTATCTGCCACACCCGAGGAAGACCTAGAGTTATATCCAGCGTGTGCAGTAACAAGGGCAATGAGATTGAAAGCATCTCAAGAAGAAAACGTCATCAAAGCCAACAGTAACCAAGATGATGTGGACTTGAGCACCACATTCTTTGCTTCTCTTGAAGAAGAACCAACGCCAAATTCTGAAAAGCCGGCATCAACTCGAAAACAGTTGATTGAGGACCAAAAGAAGGATCCAGAGCTCGCCAAACTCCGAGAAACCGCAATGACATCACAAGAGGCAGAGCTAGCATCAACGTGCTACTACATCCAAGATGATATGCTCTTCAGGAAATGGAAACCTCCAGACGCATCCAACGAAGAAGAATGGAGAATATGCCATCAAATCGTGTTACCAGAAAGATACCGAGCGTACATCATAAATCTGGCTCATGACACACCAATGTCAGGTCATCTCGGCATCCACAAGACATACCACAAGATTATGTCACACTTCTTCTGGCCACGTTTGAAGAAAGATGTCATCCAGTACTGCCGATCCTGCCATGCCTGTCAGATGGTTGGCAAGCCAAATCAAAAGATCCCTGTTGCTCCTCTGAAGCCGATTCCAGCCTTTGAAGAACCTTTCAGCAGAGTACTTATTGACTGTGTTGGTCCTCTCCCAAGGACAAAAGCTGGCAACCAATACCTGTTGACCCTTATGTGTGCTTCAACTCGTTTTCCTGAAGCTATTCCTCTAAGGAACATAAAAGCATCAAACATTGTGAAGGCCTTAATCAAGTTCTTTACTCTATTTGGTCTACCAAAGTCCATCCAATCGGACCAAGGAACGAATTTCACGGCCAATCTTTTCAAGCAAGTCATGACTCAGTTGGGCATCAAACACTGCATGTCGAGTGCGTATCATGCCGAGTCGCAAGGCGCTCTTGAGCGATTCCATCAGACTCTCAAGAACATAATCCGAACCTATTGCTTTGAGCACGAAAAAGACTGGGACGAAGGAATCCACATGCTGCTGTTTGCAACCCGTGAATCCGTCCAGGAATCGTTGGGATTCAGCCCTTTTGACTTAGTCTTTGGCCATTCGGTGCGCGATCCCTTGAAATGTATAAAAGAGACTTTGTTGTCACCAACAGCCACTGAAGGACTTTTAGACTATGTAAGTAAGTTTAAAACTAGACTTTATGATGCTTGTGTTCTGGCCAAAAATAACTTACAAAACACCCAATCCAGCATGAAACGCTGGTATGATAGAAAGGCCCGTGTTAGAGAATTTTCTCCCGGGGATAAGGTGCTTGTATTTTTGCCCATACCAGGTCAACCCTTGCAAGCCAGATATTTTGGTCCCTATGAAATTGAGACCAAAATTAGTGACCTCAATTACACAATCAAAACCCCTGACCGTAGGAAAAAGACTCAGCTATGTCATATAAACATGCTGAAGCCTTATGTATCTCGGCCAGATCACTCAGAGAAGAGTAATTGTGTTTTAAATACAGTCAAAAGTTGTTCAAATAGCCATGTTTCTCCTATTGATGATGATATTGTAAAGGAGAAATTTGGACAATACAAAATCCCTAATTCTTTTGTATTACAGAATTTGGATGTAAAACTGTCTCATCTGTCTTCGACAGAAAGGCCAGTTATCATGAAACTCATTAATGAATTTAATGACATTTTTTCTGATGTACCAAAACAGACTAATGTTATAATGCATGATGTAGATGTTGGCGAGGCTACTCCAGTCAAGCAGCATCCTTACAGGGTTAACCCTGAAAAACTTGCCATACTTAGGTCAGAAATCAAGTATATGCTTGAAAATGACCTCATTGAACCAAGTTCCAGTAGTTGGAGCTCCCCATGTGTCTTGATACCTAAACAGGACAAGACTTATCGTTTTTGTACAGACTACCGTAAGGTAAATGCTGTAACAAAGACCGATTCGTTTCCTATCCCTAGGATAGACGATCTCATAGATCGTATTGGTGACGCTAAGTACATCACCAAAATAGACCTACTTTCAGGTTATTGGCAGGTTCCCCTGACTGATAGGGCAAAGGAAATCTCCGCCTTTGTCACCCCTGATGGTCTGTACCAATACAAAGTAATGCCATTTGGCATGAAGAATGCTCCTGCCACTTTCCAGAGAATGATAAATGCCCTGCTTGCTGACATGGAGAATTGCCACGCATACATAGACGATGTAGTAATTTTTAGCCAAGATTTTTCTAGCCATTGTAAACAACTGCATTGTCTTTTTACTAAACTGTTACATGCAAAAATTACTGTAAACCTGAGTAAGAGTGATTTTTGCCAGGCTTCAATCCAATACTTAGGCCATATTGTAGGACAAGGCCAGGTGAAACCTGTAATGGCCAAAGTAGAAGCTATCCAAGCTTTCCCTATCCCTGCTGATCGGAAACAACTCCGAAGATTTTTGGGAATGTCTGGATATTATAGAAAATTTTGCGAAAATTTTTCTGTCATTGCCAGTCCTTTAACAAACCTCCTGAGAAAGAACGTCCGATTTACTTGGACGGATGAATGTCAGAAAGCCTTTAACCAGATCAAGCAGATATTATCTAGCTCTCCCATTTTGATGGCTCCTGACTTCGGAAAACCTTTTAGGTTAGCTATTGACGCCAGTGACACAGGTGTTGGGTCAGTCCTTTACCAAGAAGATTATTTCCAGGTAGAGCATCCTATTTGTTTCTTTTCCAAGAAATTTAATAGACATCAAAGAAATTATTCTACTGTGGAAAAAGAATGTCTTGGGTTGATTCTTTCTATACAACACTTTGACTTTTATATCAGTGGGTCCAGATGGCCACTGGTTGTATTTACTGACCACAATCCCCTTACATTTATCCACAAAATGTCTGGCAAGAATCAACGACTTCTCAGGTGGAGTTTATTTTTACAAGAGTACAACCTAGTTCTTAAACACATAAAAGGCAGCGAAAATGTTATCGCCGATGCCTTATCTAGATTGTAAAAAGTACTTTGATGTATATTTTTTTATATATATCATGATAAATACATTCTGTAATGTAAATTTTTTTTTGTAGTTCTAAAAAGATTTCCATTTCGTGGAAATGTAAACTTTTTATTTTTAGGAGGGAGGTGTTACGTAACTAGGCATTGTTTTTTTCTTTGACCTGTTGCGGTCGAGAGACGGGGAGGTTGTCTGCCCCTTGTGTAATAAGTTTTTTTTTTATTCGTCAAGCCACACAGACAGTGACCGGTCCTTGACCTGTGTGTGTACCTCTGGTTGAAAGGAGGGTGTTTTTTTGTTTTTCTTTTCTTCTGTCTCTTTGAAGAGCGTTCTAGATCTGGGTGTTGATGACTTTCTGTTCTAGAATATACTGGATATCGACGCGTGGTAGATTATATAAAGACCGCCCGCGTGACGTTGACAGACAGACATACGGAGACAGCCGTGGGACAGAATAGCGGAGACATTGCGCTACCCGTGCGTGGTATACCACTTGATCGTGTAAGTTTGTTTTTTTATTCAAGGCCTTGCTTGTATTTGTAATTACATTTTCAAACTCTTGTATTGTAATATTTTTACATGCCATTTTTGTAAAAGGGTTTTGGTCAACACATCAATTCTGTATTGAGTAAATGTTTATTTTTCTTTCTTGTAACTTTATATTTGATTAAACATTAAGTTGATAGTTTACCTTCCGATTTCTTGTGTCATTTTTTTTTTGTTATTCATTGTAAGTCTTTGATTAAATTCAGACTTAAGATAAGTGACACAACTCCTTTTCTATTGTCACGTTCCCCTAGGCAAGCCATTTAAAAGTAGAATTCAATTCGTAATACGTGACAATGTGAGGACATACCACCTGGATAAAAGCTTTTTCTTTACGGATTTTAATTTCTGCTCTATCTGTGTCAAGGCCATTATCATTTCCTGCTGCTTGATTAGCTGCAACTATTTCTTGTATAGTGGACCTCCATGTGGAATCGTGAGCTTTAAAATAAACCTAGAAGAAGGATTTGCATTTATTGACAGGGCTTTGAAATAAACTTAGAGGAAAGATCTTGACAAAAAAAAAAATATCAACTTTGTAAAAAAAAAAAAACAGAAAAAAATCTTACAACTGCTACCTGTTTCTAAACAAGTCCATAAAGTCTTTGGCTTTGCTGAAATAAATGTTTCACTTACCTTGTGAGTATGTTCCAACTTCATGGGAACTAAATGTGGACAGAATACTTTATAAATTGTCAATAGCCCAATGATACAAGATTCAGGGCCCTGTAAATAAAAAAAAAAAAAACACCATTGGATGCTTTGTACTGAAGAAATCAATGTTTGACCATTACACTAATCATGTTAAGTTGGTCCACAGGTCGCTCAGTCTTTTAAAGATCATAAATAGTTATATTTTAACTAAGACCTATCAGCAACAAATATAAGACTAAATTGGAACAGCCTCTATTTCAACTATCAGTCCTATAAAGAAAGTGCCCTATTGTTTTATCCAAGACGAGAGTAGATATGAAGTCATGTGATTATAGGGGAAATTCAGTCCACACACACACACACAAGTGTTTATTAATACTAAGGCTAGGATCAACTTACAACTTTACGTGTTAACTGTAGTAACTGTTGCACTTTGAACAACTTTACATCATGCTTTCTAGTCAATAAAAACAACAAATGGCACGCATGGGGTAGCTGGAACAGAAGAGGTCAAAATTCATTCAATGTAATACAAAACCAAATAGATGACCATATCAAAATATTGTCTGTTTTTTGTTTTTTATTCATTACACATGGTAAAACTATTTACAAAGATACATTCAAGCTTTTTAATTAGTGTAAAATATTAGTGCGGTCAGTTTCGTCTTTAAATTAATAAAGCTCTATTTATAGACATTTTAGGTTTTAGTGTGAAATATATATGATGATATATCGTTTCAATTGTAAAATAAATTCATTATATTTTCTAGCATATTAACAACTGCCAAAATGAATGACTGTTACAGGGACTTTTGTTGCCTACACTTAGAACAAAAAGCTTACCAAAAGATATGAATGAATAAAACAGAAGATTATATCATAGAGCTTATGAAGCTGGTCATAACCATCAATGTAATCATAGATCAGAAGTATCCAACGGAACAACACACTCTATAAAAAAAATAAGACAAAAAAATGTCATTTCCGTGTGCAGAGCAATATTTCTAAACTGCTCGTAGCCTAGAGTCAAATCAATGATGAACAAAAATATTGATATTTTCTTCAGCTGTTATTGTTGACAATGCCCAAAAACCTTTTTTTCAGAGAAAATTTGAGTTACACTGAAAAAAGTAAATACTTAAGTTCAATACATTACTTTTGTTTTGTTCATTATTTCCAATTGAAAAGCAGTCTCTAAGACAAAACTAGATAAAAGTTTACCAAAGACCAAACAATTTTAAAGTATTTTTTTCCTTTGCAGATATGAATAGTATTATACATTGATAAATCCAATGGCTAAAATACAATTTCATTTGATAACAATAAGATATCATTTTAAGATGGATGTAAGATCAACAGCGGGAAAAACAAAACACTAATGTATAAATGATTAGTTGCAGCACATTTACATGTAGATTGGTAGGTCCTGGGTCACTAAAGACTCTAGTACTGATCCAAGAGATAACTCTGACAACAGCAGATTGTGGAACTTTACTACTTGGAACAAGACATTTGACTAACTTGGTCCTAATGGCTTGGGCTAAGAAAATGAAACAAACAAACAAGAATGACTATTTAATAGAAGTGAATTATTTAATGATATTACAACTTTTACAAGCATTTTTTAAATCTAATGTATTCAACATTTAATATTTTTCTTTTTTAAAAGAATTAAACTTAGTTTTATAAAAAAAAAATGGATGGAACAATACTAAAGCAACAAATGTCAGTTTATCTGATTATTAATATTATGAATATTTCAAATATAATTTACATATTCAATGTTTTTCTTCCGATTTCTCACAAAAACAAAAGTTCAATCAGACAACAATCACACCTGAGAAAAATAGATTAGCTTTCATGTAGTTAGAGAAACTTGCAAAGAAAGACAATAAATAAAAAATACTCACAGATCTTGGTATTAGGGTGAACAATAATTTTAATAAGAGTAGTTATTTGCTCTCGAGTTAATCCATGGTTCATTGCATGCTTGACAATGTGATCAACTGACAGATGAAACTTGACGTTGCCTCTAAGAACTGTGTTTGCATCCACTGCACATATCACATGATGGTTAAAGGGTTTTGGAATCAGAAAGAAAACATTTTTTAACATTTATTAAACAGCTACTATTTATACACAATATCTAATAAAGCTCTATAACTTTAAATCACTGAATGATTATTAATTACCATACAGATACGCTTAAGACGTAATTTTTCTTTTGAAGGAATGTGTGTATGTGTCCAGTCTATTATATGAAAACTAAGCAATTTTTTTTTCTACAACTACCACTAGTTGAATATATTTCTTTTCATTGGTTATTAAGTGTAATCATCATAATCATCATCAAACTCCATTTGAGTTAAAGCTTGAGAGGCTCAAATTCTCTCTTGCAAAAGCCCTGGACAGAAACCCTGCTGTTTTGCATAGTGCATACATGTCACCATACAGGTCAAGAATTTTAATTTCCCAGACCTGTCGAGGCGGAGATCAGCCAGTCTGAGGCAGTCAAAAAGATATTTAAAGGAGTAAAGTTGGTTTTTCAGTCTAGAAAAAATTAAAATAAAAGAAACAAACATAATCTGAAATGCATACATTGTAGAAAAAAACTCATAGCATTATTTAGGGCTGAACTACGACGTTTTGAAGGAGACTCTGGTTCTAGCTGTGGGCTACTTTCTAGAGACATTGACCTTGTCAAGACAGATGCCATTTCAAGTTATCGTAGCTGTTGAATAAAAAAAGAAATTAAAACATTTTTTTATCAAAGGATATCAATAATTAATACTAGGATTCACATATACATGCATGTATTGTTGTTTTTTTAAATTAAAATACATACATACACAGATATATAGATATCATAATATTAGTATGTTCACATTTGTTACCTTGGCTCAATCATATCCAACAACACTCTACTGGATAAACACATAAACAACAGGATAGCCAAGGCAATGGCCACCATGTCACGGTTGCAGAAAAGAGTCTGGGACAACATATTGCTGACTAGCAGTACTAAAGCCCTAGTCTACCGGACCTGTGTGTTGAGCACCTTGCTGTACGGAAGTGAAACATGGTCAACCTACTCATGGCAGGAAAAAAAGCTGAATGTCTTCCACCTCCGATGCAGATCTTTAAAATAAGGCGGCAAGATAAGAAAAACCAATGAGGAAGTGCTACAAAGAGCAGGGTGCCAGGAAATCTGCTCTGTTATCAGCAGCAGACGCCTTGGCTGGCTTGGCCACGTTCGTAGAATGCCAGTAGGTCGACTTCCACAGGACATCCTGTATGGCGATCTAATAGAAGGCAGGAGAGCCGCTGGTCACCCACTTATATGTTATACGGATGTATGCAACGCAACATGAAGCTCTTCAAAATCGACACTGGCAACTTGGAAGAGGTGGCACTGAACAGATCCACATGGAGAGAGAGCATAAAGGAAGGGTCACAGATTGCAGATGTCATACACAACAGAAGCAGAAAGAAGGGTGAAAATGCAACGGCACATGGTGATTATATATGCCCAACCTGCGATCGCAGTCGTGTATCAAGGATTGGCCTCTATAGTCACACAAAAAGTTGCAAAGGGAAAAGATCGTCTCTCGAGACGTAAAATGCCACAGACAGAATGTATTAAATATAGATCATAGACAAATTTTAAGCAAAATTGCACTATTTGGCACATTGGGCTGCAAGCTGTTTCGACAAAGATCTGTCAATGGCAATGTCTGAAGCCTCTTCCCAACTTTTTCCACTGCTTTGAGGTCTTCCATGAAAGTGTGACGCAAGTTATACGAGGAGGTCCTTGTTTGCAATTTCCTCTCGTATCGCAGCTTTAAGTATTTATAAATGCAATTCATTTGGTCAGAGAACATGCCTCATGCTACGCTCTGTCACAACCTCACTAGGTGTTCAACTCCCAGTTCGGCATATAACTTGCAAAAATATTTCTGATTGCTTCACATACTAATCAGATGCAAAGGTATACATTTTTTTAATGTAGAAAAACTTACTTTCTCTATGAAAAAAAAAGAGGATAATATGGGACACCAAGAGAGATAGCCCTAGTAGTTTCTTTTTTGTTAAGTGTATTAATTAATGAGAAGATTACGCAATCTAAACGATTAAAATCAGTGTTGTATTTCAAAGAGGAGGCTGCATTCTTTACAATGGTGTTTTTTTTCTTCACCATGCTTGGGGATAATGTTGATTCAATACTATATGGTTGTTACAAATAGGTAAATTTGAGTGAATCATAAGACATTTTTTAAAGAGATCTAAGAAGATGCATAAATTCCATCAATTGCACATTTGTAAGCATATATAATATATATATAAATATTCTATTCTGCTATTCAAAAGCTTGATGAGTGGTTAAATTTACAAAACAGTCAAACAAATACAAGCCTTTAGATCTCAAAGCCTTCAATAACAAACAAATCAACTCTATAATTTTATAGTACTTCGATAAAAAATTCAAAAAGATACCAATGATCTTATTTTCCTGAGTTAATCGTGAAGGAAGTTATGACAATTTTAGTAGTAAAAAATTAGCCTTTGTAAAAAAAAATTGTGACTAAAAAGACTGATAGATGAACTTAAATTGACTGGATTAGAAAAAGTCTATCTAGATCAAATCTAGCCATGCATGTTATCATCTAAATCAGTGATTTAAACTATGCTGTCAGGCTAGATCTAAATCAATGTCTAACTTACTAGACTTCTCTCTAAAGATCGTCTAGTTTTTAGTATCTCTTCTTCTCTGAAGTAACTTCTGTAATATATATTATAATTATATTTTCTATGATCTAGAGTCTAGACCTATCTATCTTTGTCGTCAAATTTGTGTCTTTCTCAGTTTCTGAGTATTTTAATTTTTTATTAGATCTAGATCTAGAGTAGTTTTATTTATTCACTGTTTTTGTGGTCATTACATCTGTATGTTGATATTTAATACGAAACTAGCACGCTGTATAATGTGCATGTCCATTTTCCAATGATTCTGATCCAATTTCCTTCCATTTAGCTGTCTTTTTATGTAAGAAAAAAGAATTTCAAATTTATAAGTCAGGGTGTTTTTTTTTTCTGTTACCAGGATGACTTTACCTCTTCCTAGGGTTAAGACTATATTTTTTGGTTGGCTAATGAGCCTGGCAATATTTATTCTGTTTTTGAAGCTGATTTATTTGATTCATAAGCAAAGTTGTTTGATTCCATACAAAACAAATTAATAGGGTGTTTGTTTAAATTACTATTTTCTAAGCAAAATTTATTTCAAACTTGTTACAACCAGTTTTAGACATCAATGTTAATGATCTAAGATTATATTAATTTGTTTGTTGATTTTTTTTAAATAGAGAATAAATGGGCAAATGCTTGGAGGGAGATTGATACATTGAATGAAGTTAAATGTCTGGATCTAAACCTACTAGATAGATCTAGATTTATACAGAGAGAAAATAAAGGATTCAGCTATTTAGGCAAGAATGGCCATCCTATCCTGTACTAGACTACAAAAGATCATCTGTATAAAAGTCACTATCCAAGTGACCTAATTTTAGTAGAATTAGTGTGTTCATTTTTTTTTCTTTTTCATTTTTATGCATAATTTGAAAACATCTTTATGATTTCATGTGAGAGGCTATGCCTGGTGATCTTAAAATTTAGTTAATATTAATATAGTTCTATTAAAATCTGAGTTTATGGATAATAAATAATGACACATGGCCTCTTTGATCTTAAATATAATAATAAATATAGATCTCTAGAGGCATTTTAGGCTAGGGGTAACAAAATTTAAGTAGATCTAGTCAATCTAGACATCCTTTTCTTCTTAAAGGGAAACTCTGATGGTTTTTCAAATTTGAGTTATTGACATATTTAAATTTTTATTAAAAAGTTATAATAGTAAACATTTTACCCTTTTGTATTTAAATGCTTAGATACATTTATATTTAATAAATTAGTCAGTTATTTATTGACATCTAAAAAAAAATGGGGTTCTTTGAGATTCTGTTTTTAGCTCAGTCAAACGCCACTTCCCTTAATAATACTGAAAGAGAAACCAGATTTGACCAATTGTATCGCTTTATTCTTACAGTAGCTGTTAGAATGCTTAGTGACGGCCTACAGAGATAGAGATCTAAAAGCTTTAGGATTTAACCAACTTGAGAAAAAAAGTAACATTTTCATCAAAGCCTCTCCCTGTCCTAAAAATTAAATAGATCGTGTGTCTGACTGATTCTAACAAACTCGCCAGTCTAAGGTTAGCCTAGTGGTCATGACAAGACAACCAAGCGATAGTGTTTGCTGTACATGTTGAATGGTCAGGCGAGAAAATACACACTGCCGTGGTTAGTCATGCATGAAAATCTACTTTCAACACGTATTTTTTTCTTTGCTTACAAGATCTAGATCTAACTGCATAGACGAAGATATAAATAACCAAAATGTAAACCATTACTGTATGGTCTCCCGTTATACAATAAGTCAATAGATTAAATTAATAGGCTAGTGTGACCTCACATAGAAACCCGGTGAAAATCTGATCGTTTTGGATGGGAAAAAAAATTACGCCAGAAAACATCAGTTATTAACTTATTACTTATTGCAAATTTTAAAAAAAGAATAATTGAATTCATTATCTGTAAATCAAAAAACATATTAGATCTATATAAATAAATTCATTTTCTTTTCTATGACTATGTATGTTAAACCATTATTAAATCAAATAATTATAATGATATAATAATGTGCTGTGAAAGTCAAACTTTGAATTTTAGGCCTATAGTCTATAGTCCTATAGGCAGGTGTTTGAATAGTATAAAATTAAAAATACACTCAGAGACTCTAGAATAGAATAGTCAGAATACTCTATCTACTAATCTAGAATCTAGACTAGAGTCGAGTGAAGAGTAGATCTATCTAGATCTAGACCTCTAGTCTAGAGTAAAGTGCGAAGTTCGAGCGCATTAAGCCCGCTGGCAGCAATTTTCGAGTTTGGATTTTTATAGCACCGTAACGGTCTGACCTATGAAAAAACTGATAGTATCTCTGAATTCCTTGTCCTTTTTTCTATAAAAATAGATTGGATTTAATGTATCACTAGGCTTAGTTAAAATTAAATACGAAGTCAAAGAGGTGTAGGGTAAGTATCGCCAAGCATACTTTTCCTCGAGCGGATTTTTCCCCAGTTAGTAAGCCCGATCGGGTTGATGGAAGGTTCGAACAGATTAATTTTTACTATAAAGTCATTTTCTTTTTACTCCAGCGCAAGAACACCATCCATTGCACCATTTCCCACCCTCCACAACTTCAAATAGTCTCTTTAAGCTGATGAGCAATCAGACTTAAAAATAGCCTTAAGCCCATTACCCATTTCCTTCACTACCGGGTAGTAAAAAAGAATAACTCCACACCTCCTGAGTTTGACCTCACCATGAACTTAGCCTTTACAAGGAAAATTTGGTAAACATTGAAATAAAAAAGTTTTAGCAATAAAAAGTGAACTGTTCGAACCTCTTGACAAATCGGGGCAAAATTTTATATTTCAAGATTATCATTAGGCTTTAACTTTAGGATTACCCGGTCCCGATTATGATTATTATTATCATGATTTATGATTATAAATAAAAAAATTAAATTAATAAATAGATCTATTCTATGCGTAATGAACGGTAATGTGATTCTTAATAAATGAAAATAAAGACAATAAATAAAGTTATCTTATTAAGATTTAAGTTTAAGTCTTAGTCTTAGTTAAGTGACTTAGATTCTAGTTCTAGGTCTTAACTAATAACTTAACTTACAAAGTAACAAAGTTTTTACAAAGTCAAAGACTTAAATTAAAATTAAATCTTATGCACATCTTCTTCTTCTTCTTATCTTATATAATACAGACGTTACTTCAAAAAAGAAGATGATTACGTCCTACGCGTCATGCATTTAGTCATGCATATTAACCAATGACTTAAATTCTGCCAAGTCACTGGTTTTTCTGGCTAGCTCAGGCAACCCATTCCATGCTCTAATAGCACTAGGGAAGAAGGAGTATTTGTACAAATTTGTCCTAGCATATGGGACGAGGAATGTGCCTTTATTTTTGTGTCTTTCAGAGTATTTTATTAAATTTTGTTTTTGTATTTGAAGATTATGGTTCAGTGTTTTATGTATAATTGCTACTTTACTTTTGAGTCTTCTGTCCTGAAGGCTTTCTAAATTTAGTGATTTTACTAATGGTGTTACCCTAGTCAAATGTGAATATTCGTTTGTTATGAATCTCACTGCTCTATTTTGTGTTTGTTCCAGTTTCTTAATGTTTTCTTGAGTTGAGGGGTCCCACACGGTGGATGCATATTCTATTATTGGCCTAACCAAGGTTAAATAACATTTTAGTTTTATGTTCTTATTTGATTTATAGAAATTTCTTTTAATAAACCCTAATGCTTTGTTGGATTTTTTTATAGTTTCATCAATATGTGGATTCCATGACAGTTTTTCATTTATTATAACACCTAGGTATTTTGAGTTTTTAGTCTGTGTTACTGGTTTGCCATGAATAAGATAAGTGGAATTAATTTGTTTAATTTTTTTTGTTACTCTTAACAACTGACATTTTTCTGGGTGGAAAGACATGCTCCAATTTGATTCCCATTTCTGTAATTCATCTAATTCTCTTTGTAAAATATCTGTGCCTTGTTTTGTTTTTATTGTTCTATATATTATGCAATCGTCTGCAAATAATCTGACTTTTGTTCCTGAACTAATGCAATTTGGTAAATCATTTATGTAAATTAAAAATAGTAGTGGACCCAAGACTGTTCCTTGAGGTACACCTGAGTTTACTGTTATTGGTGTTGATTTAGAGCCATTTATTATTACAGTTTGTTCTCTCCCTATCAGAAAATCTTTAATCCACTGATGCAGTGGACCGTTAATGCCGAAATATTTTAATTTTTTAAGCAAACTATGGTGGTGAACTTTGTCAAAAGCCTTGGAAAAATCTAGTAAGATAGCATCTATTTGTTCACTATTATCTAAACCTTTTGAGAAATCATCAATTAGTCCTATTAGTTGTGTTTCACATGATCTATATTTCCTAAAGCCATGTTGGTATGGGGTGAGGACATTATGTTTGTCTAAGTGGTTTATGATGTTGCTACATATTATGTGTTCTAGTATTTTACATGTGATGCTGGTAAGTGATACTGGTCTGTAGTTTCCTGGATCAGATTTTTCTCCTTTTTTAAATAGGGGGGTGACATTAGCTTCTTTCCAGTCCTTTGGTACTCTGCCCTGGTTAAGCGATGCCTGAAAGAGTATTTTGAACACTGGGGCTAGCTCATTGCTTAGTTCTTTGGTTTGGTGTTGGCTAATAGTTTTTTAATTCCATTTTCTTGTACTACTAAATCTTCTATGTTGTCTACTTGGTTCAAATTAAGAAATATGTCTTTGTCTCCTGGGGCTGAGAATGCTGATGCAAAGTATTTGTTTAGGATGTTTGCTTTAGTTTCATTATCATTATGTATTATGTTATGTTCATCTTTTAATGGCGCTATGCCTGTTGTTTCCATTTTCTTAGACTTAATGTATGACCATAGGTTTTTGTTGTTATCTTTAGATATTACATTGTTTATGTATTCACTCTGCAGCTGTCTGCTTACTTTTTGGGTTAGGTGTTTAATTTTTATATACTTTTTGTAAACTCTTTCTGCCTTGGTTTCTTTAAATTTTCTATATAGGTTTTCCTTCTGTTTACAAAGCTTCTTTAGTCTATTATTAAACCAGCATTTATTTATTTTGTTTGATGTGTATTTAGTTGGTATATGATTTTCTATAATGCTTTTAAGATGGTTTTTAATGAAATTCCAGAGGTCATCGACTGGTTGGTTAATGTCTTTTTCTAATAAGAATGTTTGTTGAAAGTTTAATGCAGCTTGGTGTAGTTGTGTTAGGTTACATTTATTCCAGAGTAAGATTTTTCTTTTGGTTTTTGTATTGGCTACTGCTTTTATCTGACTGTGTATTTTTATGATCTCATGGTCTGATAGACCAGGGATAATATCATAATCAACTACTAATCCAGGTCTGTTGGTTAAGAAGAGATCTAATCATGTCTAATGTGTTGTTTAATCTAGATATCTAGACCTAATAATTAAATAATAGTTATTAGTACTTACTGGAGTCGATAAAACATGAGATATAGAATCTAGATCTATTCGTTATTGGATATAATCATATATTACATTATATTCCATGTAGATATATTAACAACAAATTTTCATTGTAAACATTTGTATCTTCCGCCATTTTGTTAAACTCGTTTTGTTTCGTTTCTATATCTACATTCTATTTTTTACTTATATTACATGCACATACCTATATATACTATATATATAGATCTATATCAATGAAAAAAAAATATTTATTCTTTTTCTATAGTTAGTAGATTTAGATCTATTTTTTCATGCAATCGTTTCAATATAATTATATAGAGACCTATATCAGCTCTGGAAGAAAAGCTGGCTTCTCTACCACATGGCTGCCTGGTCGTGCGGTTTGCTCGCTGGACTGTCGTACAGATTTATCGATGGTCCCGGGTTCAAACCCTTCCCGCTCCCATCCCCCGTCCTCCTGCGGGAGGTTTGGACTAGGAAGTAAACTATCTTCAACTCTGAAGGAACATCCGAAACATCTAAAACATTTTACAAACAAACCACCAAAGGAAATGCCTTCCATGTAGGCCTAAACGGCAATATGTCTCTCGAGAATCAGAATGGGTGTGTACCGTGTGTTAAACCATAGTCCTTCTATGACTTAGGCTACTGAGGAGGCCAACTTAAGATTTACATCCATGGGCTCCCGCAGGATTGTTTGCAGGGGGGGTGCAAGTTGCCACCTATGGCTGCAACATCACCGAAACAGGTTCAAGAACAGATGAATAATTGACGACAAATCAGAAACACACGAGAAGCAGGCACTGATTACACATATGCAGATTGTCTGGTTTCACTTACAACCGTTATTTTAAAACGCTTGATTATAGGCTTGCAATTCAATAGTCTATAGCATGTTAGTCGTGACGATTTGTTTTCACTTGCACACTCTTTTAGTTATCATTTTATTTAGTAAATATCTAGAATATAAAAAAATAATAATTTGTGCTTTGTATCTTTATTCATAATAGAACAATATCAATATTGAAACAAAATGAATGTAACATAAAATATAAGACCTATATCTGGTATCTATCTAATATTTTTTATCTATCCAATGAAAAGTTGAATAGCATTTTAATTTTCAAAATTTAGAATCAATAGAATGGAAAAACTGTACATTTAAATGGCTTTTTGGTGTATCCGGTGTAAAGAAAAACAGAAGTGTTTCTAACCTATTTTGTTTTATTTTGTCATTATTCAGTTGAATGGAATGCCCCGCATTCTGCATTTAATTCCATTCCTCAGAAACTCACAATTTTAGCAAGTGAATTCTAGTAGGCCTGTCTCTTTGTTTTGCTTTGTTTTATGTGGTGTAGCAAGGTAGCCGTGCATCCGGGTGACGTGGCAACTGCCCACAGGTTGCGACGTAGCAGGAACAGGCCTTCCATAAATATTGGTCTCGGTTCAAGAATGTAATGGTGGGCCCAACCTTAACATTGACAAAAACCGAAGCGAGCTAAACTGTAAATAAAAATGTGTATCAGAAAATGTACACAGGACCATTCTAACTCAAGTACCTAAAGTGTGTTCATATCTAAACTATTTGTTGTTTAACGCTCAGTGGAGAGTAAAGTCAGTCTGCTTTATGGCAATAAATTGCAATCGCAACTTTGAAACTGACCGCTCTGCTGTACAAACTTTCAGGAACAAAGTAATCAACATGGGCGTAGCCAGGGGGGTTTGGGGGTTCAACCCCCCCCCCCGAAATGTAATACCCCCCCCCCGAATCGGAATTTAGTGACTGATTTTTTGTTTTGATTTTTTTTTTTTAGGTGAGATTTTAATACTTAACCATCACTTGCCCCAGCACAACCAAGGGGGTTTTGAATTTAAAACCCCCTACCAGGGGTTTTGCAGTTAAATCCCCCTCTTCTATAAAACAAAACAAAGAAATGCAAACGACAATCCCCAAATTCCAAGAGCACAGTTAAGGAAGATTTTGATTTTAAAACCCGCTCCAAAATTTACGACAAACCCCCTCTTCAATATAAAAAAAAGCAAATTACACACTCAAAATTCTATGAGCGTAGCCAAAGGGGTTTTAAGTTTACCCTCCCCCCTCTTCAGTAGGAGTTGAAGCTAAAAAATACCTCAATGTAACAAAAGCAAATTATACACTCAAAATGTTATGGGTGTAGTCAAAGTTTTTTTTTAGTTTTAACTCCCCTCCAGTAGAGTTTGAAGCTAAAAATACCTCTTCAATATAAAAAAAAGCAATTACTCACTGTAAAATCTATGAGCGTAGCTAAAGGGGATTTGAGTTTAAACCCCCCGCCAGCGGGGTCTGAAGCTAAAAACTACATCTTCAGTGTAAGAAAAAGCAATTAGGCACTCAAAATGCTATGAGCGTTGCCAAAAGGGGTTTTGAGTTTAAACCCCCCTTCAGAGAAGTTTGATGCTAAAAAATACCTCTTCAATATAAAAAAAAAGCAAATTACACACTAAAATTATTTAAGCGTAGCCAATTCAATTGGGGGTTTTGAGTTTAAACCCCTCTCCTACAGATGGCTTTTTTGTTAAAGTTTAAAACCCCTCCAGATGTTTTTGAGTTTAAAATCCCCCTACAGAGTGTTTTGAGGTGGAAAACCTCTATCTTTAATATTATTCTAAAGCAAACTACAGTTACTAAACTATATTACCGTAGCTAAATGGGGTTTTGAATTAAAAAAAAAACAACAACAGACATTTTTTAGTTTAAAACCCCCAACAGATGATTTTGACGATAAAACTTCCCTTTTCGGTATAAAATCTAAAGCAAACTACAGTCACTTAATTCCAAGAGCGTATTCAAGAGAGGTTACACATTTCTACAAGTGGAGGGCTCCATTAATAAAGTGCAGTGAATAGTCATCTGCCGAAATTGAATATATATATATATATATAGTTCGTCCATTGTGGTTCGTTGATGACCACTTTGTCATCCAGGTGGCTGAGGGCTTTGCACTGGGGTTTTATGCCTCCTCATGTGGCTGGTGAGACCTATGTGAGCCCGTAATGTTCGGCCGCACACTGGGCAGGTTATTCCAGCTGGAGCTAGTGTCGTTTGTCTTGCTTTTCTTTTCTGGCGTTTTTCTTCTGCCAGCGTGGTTTTTTCCTCAGCAACCTGTGTGCAAGTTTTTACAGCGCGACGCCATGATGCTCTGTCATGTGCCTCTGTCTCCCAGGTGCCTGGGTCTATGCTCAGACTTTGGCCTTACCATCAATACGAACAAGACGGAAGTCTTATATCTACCTGCTCCTGGGAAAGCCTACTCAGATCCAAGCATCACTATAAATGGACAGGATATAAACGCAGTGGACAAATTCACATATCTTGGCAGCACACTCTCCAGAAATGGAAAAATCGATAGTGAAATCGACCTGCGTATCGCCAAGGCCAGTGCATCCTATGGCAGACTGTCTAAAAATGTCTGGAACAGACGTGGTATCCCCACAAACACAAAGCTAGGGATCTATAGAGCCGTTATCCTCCCTAAAAAAAAATTCCTGGCTACGCCCATGGTAATCAATATTGCATTTCTGAATCACATTATATGGTTATATCACTAGTATAAGATGAAAAACTGAATTCTACGATAGTGGTCTCTGGTATTTCTGTATTTTTGTGAAAGTTGGACAGTGAAAACTGTATTTTATACGCTAGTGGTCTCTGTATTTCTGCAAAGAATCTTTGAGAGCAATGCTACAGAAAAATATTGGGTATCAGATATGAAAAGAAGACAAATGAGTTTGTAATTTAACAAGTCATCACTCTGACTGAAAAAAGGAAGAATTCCTCTATACGGTAAAGAGACGAAAGATGAGCTGGTTTGGTCCTATTGTAAGACATGATTCACTGTCAAAAGTCATTCATCAAGGTACAGTGGAGGAAGCACGAAGAAATTCTGTCCAAAGAAAGGCTGGCTGGACAACGTAACAAAAAAGACCAGCCTCTCTCTTGATATCCTGCTAAGAACAGCTGCTGACGGAAAATTGAGGCATTTGTTACGCGAACTGTCACAGCGACGAAAATCAAGGGATAGATAATGATGAGGATAAGATGACACTCGAAGCAACGTGGCTTATCTCTTTGTTGTTTGCACTCCAAATGAAAAAAAAAAGGTTACAACGACAGTTTGTGTGAGAACACAAACTCAAAATCGGCCACCAAAGTGTTCCACACAGGCAGGTAGAATGGCAGGTTTTTTCAGAAAGAATATCCGAATGAAACTCTATCAAAGGCAGAGAAGAATGGAGAAAGAAGGTTGACAAATCTTGGAATTGGTGAAAGTTAAGGAGAAGTTAGATGTGTACCTGGCCTAACTTTAATGTCATATAATGATTATCTCATTGATCTTATTGTTCTGATCTTATTCAAAGCCTTAAGAAAAAAAAATTTCCACAAAAAAATAGAAAAAATTCTCCTCTTCATTTAGTTCGTATACCACACCAGTATTACTGCAGTTCAGTACACGAGATAATATGAACAACTACTTATTAATTGTTGTTTTAAATTATGTTCCGCTTATTATATATGCATTCTAAATAGATTTTTTCTTTTCGAAAATAAAAGTAAACATTTGTTTTTGTAAATGTATTAGTTAGTATGACAGAACTTACTTAACTTAGCAATATCATCGTAAAAGAATATTTTTTTGACGAAAAATCAAAAACCGTTTGCATAAATGTGTTCAAATATAGTAATTTGATATTTCCCTTACTAAATAGCCTCTCGTGTCTGCATTTTAGAATCAAACTTTCACGCTCTTGCTCTTGGAGCACAAAGTGAATGTTTGTTTTGAGTTGGCAACATTGATCTTTCAAAATGGCGTTCTTTGCATTTTTTTTGTTGCTATTTTGATCTAAAGTTTTTCTATAGAATAGATATTACCCTCCCCATACTTCTCTGTATTACTTCATCTTCTTGTTCTCTCGTATTGTATTTTATTGCATCAAATAGAAGCTAACCGGATGAAACAGTTTCCTGTGACTTTGTAACTAACAGACGAAACAGTTTCATGTGACTTTGTAACTAACAGACGAAACAGTTTCCTGTGGCCTAGTAACTAACCGGATGAAACAGTTTCCTGTGACTTTGTAACTAACAGACGAAACAGTTTCCTGTGACTTTGTAACTAACAGACGAAACAGTTTCCTGTGACTTTGTAACTAACAGACGAAACAGTTTCCTGTGACTTTGTAACTAACAGACGAAACAGTTTCCTGTGACTATGTAACTAACAGACGAAACAGTTTCCTGTGGCCTAGTAACTAACAGACTAAACAGTTTCCTGTGGCGTTGTAACTAACAGACGAAACAGTTTCCTGTTACCTAGTAACTAACAGACGAAACAGTTTCCTGTGACTTTGTAACTAACAGACGAAACAGTTTCCTGTGGCCTAGTAACTAAGAGACGAAACAGTTTCATGTGACTTTGTAACTAACAGATGAAACAGTTTCCTGTGACTTTGTAACTAACAGATGAAACAGTTTCCTGTGACTTTGTAACTAACAGACGAAACAGTTTCCTGTGACCTAGTAACTAACAGACGAAACAGTTTCTTGTAACCTTGTAACTAACAGACGAAACAGTTTCCTGTGGCCTTGTAACTAACAGACAAAACAGTTTCCTGTGGCCTTGTAGCTAACAGACGAAACAGTTTCATGTGGTCTTGTAACTAACAGACAAAACAGTTTCCTGAAGCCTTGTAACAAACAGACGAAACAGTTTCTTGTAACCTTGTAACTAACAGACGAAACAGTTTCCTGTGGCCTAGTAACTAACAGACGAAACAGTTTCCTGTGGCTTTGTAACTAACAGACGAAACAGTTTCATGTGGCCTAGTAACTAACAGACGAAACAGTTTCCTGTGGCCTTGTAACAAACAGACGAAACAGTTTCATGTGGTCTTGTAACTAACAGACAAAACAGTTTCCTGTGGCCTTGTAACAAACAGACGAAACAGTTTTCTGAGGACTAGTAACTGACAGACGAAACAGTTTCTTGTGGCCTTGTAACTAACAGACGAAACAGTTTCCTGTGGCCTTGTAACAAACAGACGAAACAGTTTCCTGTGGCCTTGTAACAAACAGACGAAACAGTTTCATGCTTAATTGTATAACAGATGAAACAATTGTATGAGATGTATTAGCTAACAGATGTAACAGTTTCCTGTTAGAACGCATATAGTTCACACCAGTGCACAACTCAGAATGTACTTTGCAAAATCGAAAAAAAAGTCTACCTGCTTACAAAGTTTCAGTTGCCCCCCCCCCCACACTCAAGGACTATGGTCGCCCGCCATCCAAGCTCTTAAGCCTAGAGAAGGGGAAACCGAAGCTTAGCTTCTATCTATTTATAGTCCAGTTAAGTCAAGTTTACCTTTTTATATAGTAAAAAAAAAAGGTCTACTTAGGCGTGTGGTCTGTAGATCTACTAGTCTACTAACATATGTGTGTTGGACTAACTGTTAAATTCATGACTTTGTTTTCATCACTGGTAACGAATGATGCACAGGTAAGACCAGAGCTTGTTATTTTTATTTGGTTTGATCTTCTATACGCTCACGTAGAGCACTGGAATATGTAATTGTAGCACTCAGTGGTAGCCTGTTTGCTATGCAGACTAAATATATAGACCTAAGGCCTACCTAGTAAAAGCAATCTGATAAATAAAACTGAATTTTTCGTTGATAATTTATTTTTAGTAGAGCAAAGCCCAGAGAGACGTTTCACCGTTTCGTGATATAAGAACATTTCAGTGATAATAAATGAAGGCCAAACCTTTATAAATCTAATTCTCAGAACTGATCAATTCCCTCTATAGGCTTACATTTTTTTCATAGTCAAAAACGTGATATTCAAATGATTTATTTTGATAATTTTTTTTCATTCTCTTATCGAGCTGAAATTTTACACAAAAGCTAGTGACATTTTAAAACTCCTAAAGATATTTCATTAGCTATTGAATTCATTAAAGTTAATGTCTCACGATAGGTGGATAAAGACTAGCCAAAAGCTGGCAGCAATTTAATTTTCGCTTCATTTTGATGTTATTTATCGTTCTAGATCTATATATTTAGGCTTGAATTTTTATTATAGCCGGTGAGCTAAGTTGTTAGATCGTCGTGCCAATAACGTGAATATCGTGGGTTCGGTCTCATTACTGGCCCATTTTCTTTTTCGTTTAAACTCTACAAAGTATAAAGAGGACTAGCCTACTTCAACTTATACCACCACATCAGTCAAGTACAATTTCTTTCCCTTGTTCGAAATACAAAACAAAATAATGAATTATCAATAGTTAATTTTAAAAAGTAAAATTACCCTTTCAGACATTGCGACCTATAGGGCAGATTATGTTAAGGTTATCTGTTTCCTTGGCCACCGATCAACGAGCAGTGTGTCATGCAGCCAGCACAACGTCCACCGCATTTACTTTTCCCATCTAAAGTCAGGTACCTATTAGAGTTGGGTAGACTCAGGAGCGCCCTAGAAATCCCGAAAATCAAAAGCCTTCTTCACTGAGATTCGAACCCAGGATTTCAGGTTCAGAAGCCAAGTGCTTAACCACTATGTCACCGCGACCTCATTAGTTAGTTAACTAACTGTTGTTTTTTTTTCTTGTTATGTAACGTAACAGAAATAAGTGTGCACAATTTCATCTTGATCCGATATTGGGTTTGGCAGAAATAACGCGTGCAAACATTTGACCAGACTGTCAGACAGAGTGAGTTGATATAAGCTTTGTAAAAATAAAAATCAGCGCAATGAAACAAAAAGTTGGTCGCCACTGGTAAAGCTGAGGTAGGCTTTAGTAAAAGATGATTAGTAAAAAAAAAATGCATTCCAGTAAAATCGAGTGACTAGCATCTGATTTTCTGTGACCTGCAATTCGATGGTACGGTATTGTCAACCTCAATGCACTCATGGATGAATACCATAGGATAAGAAAACATAAGATAAGATAAGAAGATAATTTTTGCTATTGATCAAAATGATCATTATGCTGCTCCTACTTTTGATAACTTCATTTTGACTGACTAGGACATACATTGTTACACATTGGCTAAACTACAAATAGATTGGATAACAGAATTATGGGCACATACAAATGATACAATACACACATGTAAAGGTTTTATTCAATGTCTTAAAGTATAATAAATAAATAAATAAATACATTATAGCTTTTATACAGCGCTACTTTCATGCTCAGAGCGCTATGGTTCAATCTCATTTGTGGACCCGTTGGGGGGAGGGAGTATCTGGGAGAAGATTTTCCGTGCTTCATTTAGGCGCTTAACCTCAACTCTGCCCGAGTCGGGTGTCGAACCTCGAGCCCCCTTCATAGGTAGCCAAGCCAAGCCAAGTTCAAGGGCACTTAGCCCCTCTACCTACTCCAAGCTGTCCCCTGATTCCCCTGTTAAGAAATGTTTTTTTTTTTTTTTAAATAAAATTTTATAGATTAATAGTCGATCCACGGCGTAGCATACGCCGCTATTTTGCAGGGCCGACCTTAGGCCACTGCAACCTATGCGACCGCAGTAGGCCCCGCACTTTCATAGGACCGCGCTAATTCTAGGTGTAAATTATTAAATTAAACCATTTTATATAATTTATAACAGATTTCCTGCGGACTTTTGATTTTCAGGAGCTCCTGGAAATCTGAAATTGAAAAATATACGAAAAAGTCCTGGAAATCTTCGAAAGTTATTAAAATATTTTGAAAATTCATAAAATCTCCTGAAATATATGGACAACAAATTGACATTTTGGGGTGTCATTCAATATGGAAAATGCCTATCCTACGAGCGATAAAAAATTGAAATGAAATGAAAAATTACTTGATGTCAACAATTCTCGTAGATAGATTAAAACATTTGGTAATTCTTGCTATTGAGCGTGATCTATGTAGGGAATAGAATTTTTATGATATACTGTATGACTTTGCTACACGCAAGGCTTATATTGTAATTCTGTACGTAGTAAAGAATAAATAAAATGCAAAGACGAATTTATTTTCTAAGACTAAAACTGCTTTATTGATCCTTATGGAAATTTGTTGTGATTACCAGGGCTCTTTTCTCATATAAAGACAACAGATACAACATAAAAAGTTCATTCAGCGACTACACACAGGCATCTTGGTCCTTTTCATGTTTCCTGATCAACGAGTGGCGTTGATATAGTCTGACTTACTATCCGTATCCCTATCCAAACTTAGCCCCGCGAAATCCGTTTCGCATAGGGCCCCACAAGGGGAGTCCGGCCAAGCTATCTAGTGACGGGTGAATACAAAGTAGATTACTTGTTCTCCCCCCCCCCTTTGTTCTTTTCGCCGCTAAAGTTACGTGGGGAAGAAATAAATAAAAGAGTGATCTTTCCATGACTTCTTGGTCACAATTGTTAAGTCCGGCCCTGCTATTTAATGACGGGTGAATACGACTTTTTATCCCCCCCCTCTATTTTTTTTCGTGAGGTAACTCTAGTCCGATTTGCAGAAATAAAAGAGTGATCTTTCTTTTACTTCTTGGTGTCCAAACTGTTCAGCCATGAAGAGAATTATATATATACTTTAAAATATCGATTTTTGCCGAGATCAATGGCACAAATGTTGTTTTCAGATATCATTTTTCTATCAATGTCTCAGATCTCTTACTTTCCTAATTCTTTAATTGCTGAGAATTACCTCCTCATAATGGCAGCAATGGAAAATTGTTACCAACTCACATTGGAGATTTCCATCTATGAAGGATATTTATAAATAGCTAGCCTTTTCGTGTATGCGGTGTGCAGAAAATAGAAATGGCTGATCATCACTGTAAAGGTGAACGATAACTTTGTATGCTTTAGTACTGAAGAAAACCATTTCGGAGCTCACTCGATTGTATCACAAATTATTAGTTGGCAACAATACAATTTCTATTGGGCCACTTCGACCTTGTTAGTTTGTCTCTAATCATTTTTAAAACTCTCTCAATCTTTTTTTTTCCCTTACATTTTTTACTAAGTTTCCTTACATCTCTTCCATATTTCTCCGTAACGCTTACTTTTCTTTTTCTCTCATGCTAAGTTTTTTGGTTTAAAAAAAATTAAAGGTGAATCATAAAAGTCTAGTCAACTGAATGTTCCAACATAATAATGAGAATGAGTGTTGTGAACTTGCTTGGATTATACCTGTCACATAACATACTTCTTTCAATGATTGGACGAGACGCCAGAGATGAATTAACAGCAGAATATAACTTGAATACAAGTACACCAGGATAACTGTAGTTGTAGACAACGCATCAAGTGTTAACTAGTAAATATTACATAATTATGAAAAGTGACTACTGTATTACTTATACTATAAGACTAGTCTCCCAAAACTCAGGCTTCTGACAATAATAACAAAACTCCAAGCGCTGTCACTCTGTCCCAACCAATGGACCAGTGAAATAATAATAAATAAACATAGAATTCCTTCAATCTTATACCCAAGATTCTCTCAAGTGGTGTTTACAATCTTATATACAAACCATGATACAAACATAATCACCACATTCCCCCCTTACCTAAATGTACCTTATTAATAGCGTACAAAGTTACTAGCTTAGATTGTGTACAATAGTAGATTCAGTATTAGGTAAAGAAGGAGTGCAACAAAATGCACAGGTCCTACACTACCTGGACTACCATCAATGACATTAATGCATAAAGCGAAATTAAGAAGTAAATTTATACATGCTGATGGAAGTAACAATGATACACAAAGTTATAACATTAAAAAAAGGTGCAAAATAAAATAAATATATATATATGTATATCTTGAACAATAAGTTCAAGCTAAGTTCATGACCAATGATTACTATGCCTCCATATCACACAGACAAGTCTGTTCGATCCGATTTACACATGGCTAATAACGATTTAAGGTAAGAGGGGGAAAAAATGTGGTGACTATGTTTGTATATAAGATTGTAAACAACACTTGAGATAATCTTAGATATAAGATTTGAGGAATTCTATGTTTGGAACATTTCCTATCAACAAATCGAATGGTCCATTATCAACTATAGCTTCAACAGTTTTTTATTAAAATAAGGGGAGTTAATATGTACTATAGCGGTCGGGTAACTTTTGACCTGCCCCCCAAAACCTTGTACTTTGCATTGTCTCTTGGTGTACTGATGGGGACTCACAAGTTTTGCTAAAAGTACACATTTCGTGGCCCGTGTATTGCATAAAGAAAAGATGTGATTCCCGTTAACTATTGGAAGGGTAATGTACGGTGAAAGACTCTCTGCTAAGCCTCCCACGTGAGCCACAACATCATTCTTCCAGTTTTCTCTTCGCCTTGCCTTTCTACAATGCTTCGCTATGTGTCCCATTTTCCTACAGTTGAAGCATCTCACTTCATTTCTCTGGGTCGATGACTGATTTCGTCTAGAATCATTGTGTTCTCTCTCTGTATATCTCTGTTGTGTGGTGGACTACGTTGTTGTGCTGTTTCTTCCTTTGTTCATCGTGCTGTTGTAGAGACTCTGCTGCGGCGGCAAATTCGATTTCTTGACTATCTTCAACCTTTTCTAGTATTTTGCCTGGATGTGCTGCTACATAAGTTTGACACAGTTCCATAACGGTCTACACAATTCTTGGTTTTCTTTCCTGTAGGAAAGCAAACAGATTCTTCCCAGCTGTTGATATGATTTTGTCCACGATGACAAACTGTTTCAGATTCTCGAACGATTCTTCAATTCCTGACGCCTGAAACCATTTTTCGAAAGTCATTTTCGCATCGGAAACAAATAGCTTCATGTTGCCGTCTGATGGTGGTTTTAGCTCATGAAACTTCTGTCGGTAGTCGTCCTCGCTGTATTGATAGAAATCAAGTAATGTTTTCTTGAGGATAGCATAGTTCGCTACCTCGTCATCGCTTAGGACTTGTAGTGCATCGAGGGCCTTTCCTCCGACCAAACTGAGAAGTTGTATGGCCCATTCGTGTTGCGGTTCCTTTTCAAGTTTCATCAGCATTTCGAATCTGTTGATAAACGCATCCATCTTATCCGTGCCTCCCAAATATTTTGGCCTTTTTGTTTGGGACGTATTTCTTTTCCTTGTGTCTTTATCTCCTTGATCATTAATAGTCTTTCCTTTGCTCTCTTTTCAATTGCAGCGATCCTGGCCTTCGATTCTTCATCATCTATTTTTATTTTGGCTGCTACTTGTTTCTCTTCTAGTTTCCACTTAAATCTCATCTCTTCTTCCTGCATTGCCATCTTTCATTCTTCTACTTTCCCCCTTTCTCTCCTTTCTTCCATTCTCTCTCTCCTCGTTCTGTCTCATTATTATTTTTACAACCCACTCGTGCAATTCTTCTCTCTGGTAGCCCCCAGACTTTTCCCCCGTTTCGTATAGTTTTAATAGGTCGCTGTATGCTCTTTCGGCCATCTTATGGACGTAGGTTTGTTCTTATAATTGATGAGAAGAGTTTTAGTCCCTTAGTTAATTCATTTCAATTTTCAGGTTTTTTATTTCAAGTCAGGAGAGCTTACTGCTAGCCAGAAGATAATAGATACCAAATCTCCTAGTTTATGTCAAAGGTTTGACACGTTAGTAGTACTATAAGAATGAAATAGTTCACCTGTCAACTTGTTGACACACCTGCTGCTCCACCATTGTTGTAAACTCCTTACTTGGATTCTACCTGACACATGACATACTTCTTTCAATGATTGGAAGAGACGCCAAAGATGAATTAACAGCAGAATATAACTTTGATATAAGTAAATCAGAATAACTGTAGTTGTAGACAACGCACCAAGTGTTAACTAGTAAACATATACATAATTATGAAAACTGACTTCTGTATTATTTATATTAGGCCTATACGATTAGTCTCCAAAACTCAGGCCTCTGACAACAATAACAAAACTCCAAGCGCTGTCACTCTGTCCCAACCAATGGACCAATGAAATAATAATAAATAAACATAGAATTCCTTCAATCTTACACCCAAGATTCTCGCAAGTGTTGCTTACAATCTTATATACAAACATAGTCACCGCATCGAGGAAGAAAGTTTAAGAAGAGTTTACAGTGTTTCACATTTCTGGTGAAAATCCTCCACTTTTATTTTGAGTTATTACAACATGGAAGTGAACAAATCTTGTATAGAAAGTTGATCTGCTTAGCGCAGACACACACACACACACAAACTGACACACACACACACACAAACTGACACATACACACACTGACACACACACACAAACTGACACCGACACACACTGACACACACACAAACTGACACACACACACAAACTGACACACACAAACTGACACACACACAACCTGACATACACACACAAACTGACACACACACACTGACACACACAAACAAACTGACACACACACACAAACTGACACACACACAAACTGACACACACACACTGACACACACACACATTCTATATGATGGTACAGGTAGACAATGATCGTTCGATCCACAGTATACGATTTCCACACTTTCATAAGTTCTAACAAACATTTACTGTTCGGAATTTTCACGAGAAACTTAACTAAACAATGTCAAGGCCGCTAAATTGAACTTCTAAATTGCCAACTAAATAAAAGTTACAAATTGAAGAATCAAAACAAAAAAAAGATGATTCTACACTCCTAAGAAGTTACACAAATATGATCATGTAAGTTTTTGTTTTTTTAAATAACCTAGCTCACTGACCGAATTTTGTTTTTGTACACCGGATACACCAAAAAGCTGGCCATTTATAGGTTTTTTCGCATTCTATGAAAATCTCCAACAGATCTGCATATTTTTTTTTTTGTGCATAATGGAAGAATATTGAAACAAGTCGAATGTGTGCTAGACCTTTCATTACAACAGGAGGATATCATGATAGTGTCAGAGTATGTTTAAGTACAATTGTAAGTCGTCCAATTTAAGATTGTTTTAAAGGTATCTAGACTCGTCCATTTAACATACGGTATAACAGGAGATAAGAAAAAGTGTAGTCTTGTCTTTATTTTGTCTATATAAAAAAAACTGTCACTTCATATGTGTGATTAAGTATAACTCCTAGAAGAATACATTTATACATTGGATGTATTAGTTGGCTGCCTGGTCGTCGGTTTGTATTTTAGACTGTCGTTACTATGGTCTCGAGTTCAAACACTGCCCACTTCCCTCTCCCCTGCCCTCCTGCAGAAGGTTTGGACTAAAAAGGTAAAAAAATAATCCTGAAGGAACTTTAGTAACTTCTGCAACAAACATGAAAAAACTGCACTTCAAATTCTCTCGTTATTCTGTATCTATGCAATTGCCACGAAACATATCTTTTGTTCTGACATGCCCATGTTCGGATATCCTGGATTGGAACATTATTTGTCACGTTAATTTTCGTTGACAAACAGACACTTGACACGGTACCTTTGACCCATATGTAAGGTGAGTAAAAGGAGACAATCAATATCACGGCTTATTTCCCGTTATAGTATTGTAATATGAAAGCAACTAGCCCGCTGACTTCATACAAAGAAATGAGAGACAAAAACAGAGCCTTAAACTACTTCTATTAAAAAGAGGGACGCCACTCCAGTGTAGTAATGCCATGAGGTGAGACGACTTGGAGTTTAGTTGCTTTATTTAATAGGATCAAAATAAAAACGGAACCTATTCAAATTTCAATCACCATATCTTGTGTTGTTTATGAAGAGCTTCAAAATTTAAAAGTCATTGTTGTCGTGCCTCCTACCTCTCATACAATATAAGTCTATGATCGGAGTTTTTTTGTCTTTTTTTTGGGATGGAGCGTCTATAATTTATACGATTTATTTTTACAGGTATGCTAGGTAAAAAATAGTAAATGTCTGGTTTTTTTTTTTTTTACTATTTTTAAAACTCACTCTGCCTGGTAAAAAGTATGTACATGTTATTTCTCTCACACCCATAACACAATTATTTATTTTATCTAACAAAACATGAATTAGTTTAAATAAAACGAACTAATTAGTCAATCAATTATTGGCAATATTTAGGGATTGTCCTTTATTCAAGATTTACAAAATACTACAATACCAGAAAACACAAGACAAACACTGTCATGCTAAGACCATAGTACGCGGTCATTTAGCAAGGCACACGTTATTCATACTTTTTATATGTATATCGTAATAGGTTTGTAAAAGTCTATACTTGTTACGGATACTGCATTTTAAGCTGTGCGTAACACTTACTGCATATTTTCACCTCGTTTTAAAAATCGTTTATACCTACGTGCATATTTCATAAACGTAAAAATACGCTAGCACTTATTTTTAGCACTCTGAGGATGATTTTGAAAATCGGATTTAAATTTCTGATAGATAAACGTAACCGACATATGGAAAGACAACCCAAACATAAAAAAAGAGTCTTTTCCCTTGCTTCTAATGATGTTATACATGTTTGTATTACTCAACTGGATCACGTCTATAGTAACTAGTGTACTTATCTTTGCACAACAACGCTGTAGGGTAGTAGGCCTGTGAGCTCTATAATCTATGAACAATCCAAACAGCTCTAATGGGTACCTGACATTAGTTGGGGAAAAGTAAAGGTGGTTGGTCGTTTTGCTGGCCACATGACAACCCTCGTTAACCATTAACAACAGAAACAGATGACCTTTACATCATCTGCCCTTTGGATCGCAAGGTCTGAAAGAGAAACTTTTAATCCTTCATGCATATTTTGATTATCTTCCTCTTATCTTATACACTACAGATCTTCCTCCCATACAGAAGATAATTACGACCTACGAGTATCCATCTGTGAACCTTGTCGTGCTTGGTAGTTAGAGACTTAAACTCTGCTAAGTCGTTGGTTTTCATGGCTGATTCTAACAACCTTATCCATGCTCCAAAGGCACTAGGGAAGCACTTTTATGACTTTGTCAAAGCATATGGAATAAGAAATGTGTCTTTAACTTTGTGTCCTTTCTGAGTATTTTATAAAATATTACTTATGTATTTGTAAGTTATGGTCCACTGTTTGAAGTATTATTGCGACTTTACTTTTTATTCTTCTGTCCTGGAGTGTCTCTACACTTACTGATTTTAGTCATGGTGTTACACTAGTCCATTGTTTCCCAAACTGTGTTCCGCGGATTCCTCGTGAGGCCTGAATAGGTGTTCCATGAGCTACTGAAAGAATTAACTAGTTTACCGCTTTTGCAAGAGAGGATTTGAGCCTCTCAAGCCCTCACTCAAATGGAGTTTGATGATGATGATGATGACCGCTAAATACTCAGATTGTACGAAGTGTTCCGCTAAATACTCAGATTGTGCGAAGTGTTCCACTAAACACTCAGATTGTACGAAGTGTTCCGCTAAATACTCAGATTGTGCGAAGTGTTCCGCTAAATACTCAGATTGTGCGAAGTGTTATGCTAAATAGTCAGATTGTGCGAAGTGTTCCGCTTAATACTCAGATTGTGCAAAGTGTTCCGCTAAATACTCAAATTGTGCGAAGTGTTCCGCTAAACACTCAGATTGTATAAAGTGTTCCGCTAAATACTCAGATTGAGCGAAGTGTTCCCCTAAACACTCAGATTGTACGAAGTGTTTCGCTAAATACTCAGATTGTACGAAGTGTTCCGCTAAACACTCAGATTGTACAAAGTGTTCCGCTAAACACTCAGATTGTGCGAAGTGTTCCGCTAAATACTCAGATTGTACAAAGTGTTCCGCTAAATACTCAGATTGTGCGAAGTGTTCCGTTAAAGTTTATGTTTGGGAAACACTGCTCTAGACAAATAAGAATATTCATTGCTTATAAATCCCACCGCTCTTTTTTTTTTTTTTTTTTTTTTTTAATCCGTTTCTAGTTTCTATATAACAATATATTTTTGAGCTGAATTACTTAAAATAGCCTAAATGGCAATGTATCTACTACTTTTAAATTAATTGTTAAATATGCCAGATGCTTTGTATTGAGAATATCCTTCTCTAATTATATTCAAAGAAATCCATCGATTCTTAATCGTACAAAGAGTAAAGCCTAGAAGTATGTGTTGACTTTAGTTACTCTTGTTTCACTTTAAAAAAGTAAGGCCCATACCTGGCCGTCTATGACTGTGTCCGAAACTGGGCTTTCTACTTTTTTAAAAAAAAAGTCCTGCTACAGTCCTGTGTACTTTTAACTTCGTGATGTCAGCAGACGTCACACATCAAAGTAAAAGTTGTTCACAAGGGACTTGACTCTCTTACCTTCACTCTCGGAAGGTATACCTTCTTTAACAAAAAAACAACTAAAGACAACTCTTGTAAGTACACAAGTTCATTAGCATGAAAGTTAAGTTCTTTACGATGTACCAGCTCAGTACCTGGGCCGGCCCAAGGCATAGGCGAACTAGGTTAGGGCCTCCGATTGGTGAGGGCCTCGCACAGGATTTAAAAAAAAAAAATTCTTCTAGAGAAGAAACAGCGAAACTTGTACCCAGTGTTATTGATGGCGTACTCTTGCGCGGTGGCTGAGCGGCTGGTGAAGACAGGGATTTTTAATTTCGGGATCTTCGGGCGCCTCTGAGTCCTTCCAGCTCTAATGGGTACCTGACACTAGTTGGGGAAAAGTAAAGGCGGTTGGTCGTTGTGCTGGCCACATGACACCCTCGTTAAACGTAGGCCACAGAATCAGATCACCTTTCAATCATCTGCCCTATAGACCACAAGGTCTGAAAGGGGAACTTTACTTTTTTTTAATTTTTTTACTCTAGCCTGACTCGGTTTGAAATAAATTGCTTAATTTTATTATATTTATTCGCTGTTTACTTTTTATTTTTCTATTTCATTTGGGGCCACCAAAGTCTCTTCGCCTAAGGCCTCCAATTATCTAAGGCCGGCCCTGTCAGTATGCTTCATGCTTATGGACACATTAGATCCGAAATGCAGTGTGTTAATTTTGTGAAGACTTAAATAGCGCGGTTATTTACAACTGTAAACGAACCAGGATAAGTTTGTTCAGATCACAGACCTGTACATATTAAGAGCCTCAGAAACAAGTGAAGCTAGTTAGGATGTTTTAAAACATACCCATATAACGAGCAAAAGATTTGTTTTTAAATGAAATCCTTCGTCCTGGTGGAGTAATATAATAAACTAAACATTTTTGTTTTATTTATTGAAAAAAATGGACAAAAATGTGGTTATCGAAATCACTACATGAGCGTTATTAGGTCGATGCTAGATCAACTTCACTACCCAGACATACTACTAAGTTCCAACTTCCGACATCTTCCATCCAGGACGAAAGTGTAAGCTCTAAAAAGAACTGCTAGCTTTGAGAGACTGTAGAGAGACACGCGCTATTTCCCTCTCTAACTTTCTCTGTTTACAGCTTTTGTTTGTTGTTTTTGTTTCTCTCTCAGACCCTGACTCATCGTGGAGATGTCGAAAAAAATCGGCACAGTTCGAGATAAAATGAATCGCTTTTATGAACCTTTTACCTGGGAAAGGATTTTATTCCGTGACCAGGATGAAGGATTGGCTCTTCATCGACACTTCTGTCTGAAGGCCTTCATCAACTAGTTACTAGATGATCATTTAATAGTTTTTTTTCATGGGTCACGGTACCTTGAGAAAATGCAATGGGTTCCCCCATCCCATGTGAGGCCGGAGGCCGAGCCCACGAAGGGACACGTCATATTCTTATAATGTACCACTGCGTTCCATGGTTGCGGGGGGGGGCATCACTGCCCGTATGGACCTCGCAGGGGAACGGTTCAATGGATGCGGACTGGTTAGCAAGCCTTTCTTACATCCCCACCACGTGCATGTACACTTGTTAAGCATAAGTGTGAGGGCTCTGTTTGCTCACGTACTTAGCCTTTCCGCTTTCCCGTGCGGACGTTTCCAGGGAAGCGCCACGCTGAGGCAACGGGAGCATTTCCTCTGGACCCTCACTCCAGACTATTTCTAGTCTCAATCTTCAATCTCGCTTCTCTCCACCATTCCAGTCTCTCTTTATCTATCATTAATCTCTCTTTCTCTCCCTTAGTTCTCTCTCTTTCCGGACTGTATTTCTTCATTCTCTTTTTCTTTCCACTATCCAGCCTCTCTTTCTCTCCCTTAGTTCTCTCTCTTTCTCTCCAGACTCTTTTTTCTCTTCCGTCTCTCTCCAGTTTCTCTTTCCCTTTAAACTATCTTTCGCTCTATCACTCTCCCATATCTCTCTTGTCTCTCTTCGGTTTCTTCTTCTCTCTCTCTCTCTCTCTCTCCCTCTCAAGTCTGAGCCAGCTGTCACCAAATATCAGTGCGCTAATCACTCTGCCACACTGAAACCCCATCAAAGGAGACTCTGTAAACTTGGATTAAAGAAATCAGATCCTTAAGGCGGCTTAACCGATTGAATGACGTTTGTTTATTGTTGTTTTCAAAGCTGGTAGTAGTGATGGATGAATTGATTTCAACCCTAAGGCTTCATTTCAGTTCGTAAAAACGCATCAAATGTGGCTATCTATCTATGTACAATCTGGATCTCTTTGAGACTTTCATCCGTGGCGGAAAAACTAGAATATATCTAACTTTTTGGTGCATTCAGTGCACAGAATAAAGGAACGTTGTAAATGTGTAAGTCACATGATCATTTGTGTGCACTTTTAAGAACAGAGGATTCAGATTTTCTAGGCTCAACGATTTTTTTTCTTTTTAATTTAGTTGGCAACATTGAAGCTTAATTTTGCGTCCTTGACATTGCTGAGTTTCTCATGAAAATATCGATAAAAGTATTGGTCTAGAGTCTAGAGTGTAGAGGAGTTATCGTTTTATCGGAGATTTTATCCAAAGCAGATCAACTATAAATAGTTAGCTGTTTGCTGTATTCGGTGTACAGTCAAAGAACTGTTACTTAGTTATGTCATTCAGAAGCTATACAATAAATTTTGTATTCTTTGTATTACAAAGCGTATATCAACTCACTCTGTCTGTCTGGTTAAAAGTGTATACACGTTATTTCTCCCACACCCAGACTCGGATCAAGCTGAAACTTGGCCCAATTCTTCAATCAAATACACAAGACGTGAATCAATCAAGAAAAAAGTAAGCAATTAGACAATTAATTACTAATAATTCATTAGGTTATTTATGGGAAGCGTGGTCGAGAGGCCAAGTGAGCTTGAACTTGGCTTGGCTACCTAGAAAGGGGCTCGAGGTTCGACACCCGACTCGGGCAGAGTTGTGTTTACTGAGCTCCTAGATACCCCCTCCCCCCCCCCCCCACTGGTCCACAAATGAGATTGGACCAAAAGCGCTCTGACCATGCTATAAGCATGAAAGTAGCGCTATATAAAAGCTATAATTTTTTTATTTTTTTTTTATTGCAACAAGGGAAACTAATACTTCTGTATTCACAAATATGGCTAAATTTGTTGCCTTTAGTCCCTTAAATAATTGTTAAGGCTTTTTCTCCCTAACGCATTCTCCGATCTAGTTGATACTCTAAAGATGTGTTTATTGTACCCAACAAAACATGAACCAATAAAACAAAAATACTCATTTAGTTAATTATTGGTAATTATTTTTTTTGTTTGATATCGAATAAGGGAAATAAATTGTACATTTTTTGTAGATATAGTTAAAGGACGGAGTTCTTACCCTTTAGATAAACTTTTTTTTTAAAGGATTTTTTATATTTATTTTATTTTGTTATAACTTAAAGTCAAATTTCTTGTAGCACAATCTAATTACTCTTTAGTTGGCAACAGTGGTCTTATAATACTGCGTCCTTGACATGGATTAGAATAGAAGGAAGATATATCGTGAAAATCCATAAAGTAAGTTTTCATTTGTCAAGTCTGTTCTAAAAAACTGAAAACTTCTCATTTTACCTATTTGTCTGTCTCTCTGTCTGTCTGTCTATCGATGTCTGTTTATTATCTATCTATCTATCTATCTATCTATCTATCTATCTATCTGTCTGTCTGTCTGTCTATCTATCCATCTATCTGTCTGTCTGTCTGTCTCTCTGTCTGTCTGTCTGTCTACAGAAAGGTGCAAAAGCGAAAGATATGTTAACAAAACAGAACCGAGAAATCAATGGCGCGTTTTCGAAGTCACGTGTTTTATGTGTTTTTACTTTGCGTTGACTGTGATCTTTTGTTGCATGGTTCCTAACAGTAGGACAATGCACCAGACCAAACAATAGCCACAGCGATCGATATCGACCGCTGTGAACGATTGTTGGCAATCTACAGGTTATCTAATTGAGTGAAGAAGTGGCGAGCATTGATGGACAACTTTCTAATGGGGTAAATGCTTGCGATGATAGGTATTGGAACAGGCCTTTGATGATAGGTATTGGAACAGGCCTTTGATGATAGGCATTTGAACAGGCCTTTGAAGATAGGTATTTGAACAGGCAATTCATGACAGTTATTTGAACATGCCTTTGATGATAGGTATTTGAACAGGTTTTTGATGATAGGTATTTGAACAGGGCTTTGATGATAGGTATTTGAACAGGGCTTTGATGATAGGTATTTGAACAGGTTTTTGATGATAGGTATTTGAACAGGGCTTTGATGATAGGTATTTGAACAGGGCTTTGATGATAGGTATTTGAACAGGCAATTCATGATAGTTATTTGAACATGCCTTTGATGATAGGTATTTGAACAGGTTTTTGATGATAGGTATTTGAACAGGGCTTTGATAATAGGTATTTGAACAGGCAATTCATGATAGGTAATTGAACATGCCTTTGATGATAGGTATTTGAACAGGTTTTTGATGATAGGTATTTGAACAGGCAATTTATGATAGGTATTTGAACAGGCCTTCTACGATTGGTATTCGAACAGATCTTTTAAGATTAGGACAGATCGTTGATGATTTCATTTGAACAGACCATTGATGGTTGGTATTTGGACAGATTTTTGATGAGCACAGACAAAAAGTAGTGAAGTTTATAATAATAAGGCTTGTCTTCGAGTACGAAGGTTAGTGAAGAATGCAGTATTTCTCGTGGCTGCGCAGCCCCAACTGTGACCTACATATTTTGCCACATCCAGGGCAAGCATAACCATTGTCGATTTCGATTTTCTTTTCGCCGTATGCATCTGTCCTCGGCATCGGATTTTCTTTTGGTCTCAAATGCGTATCCCGCGGCCTTTGTGTGTGACCTCCAGCTGTCTCGTTCTGAGGCCGCATGCCATCAGGTTCTCTGTGGTCCGACAGTTACGCTGGACAGGGCACGTAACCTGTATGGGAGATGAACGTATGCCAAAGGCAGTCTTTTTTGGTGAGCTTAAAGGTGGTCGACATAACAGAGGCGCCCCACGGAAACGCTTTAAAGACCAGCTTAGGCGCCAACTTTCCTTAGCTGACATAGAAGTTTATAATATAAACTTTATAATGATATAAGACACTTATTTCAAAACAAGCAAACTCTAAAAAAAAAATACTTTCTAAAAAAAAACAAGGTTATCTAAGGGAGGAACCGCAATACTTCAAGTGTAACTAAATTAATTAATTACCACTAACTGATTACCTAATTTGTTAATTATTTAATTGATTCATGCATTGTCCTCACTTATGAATAATTGCGCAAAATTTCAATTGGATCCAAGAAGGGGTGTGGGAGAAAAAGACATGAACAAAATGTGTACCAGACAGACAGACAGACAGAGTTTTGAAAAAAAAAACACCGCTGAATTTATATCTATGACGTCATTTATCAAACCCCATAATATCCATCAACGGATTGCACCTTGCTGCATCTTTTATCCACAGAAAAGTCTATACAGCGATGGACAAATTACGGTCCGCGGGCCACATACGGCCAGCCGGACTTTTTTATGTGGCCCGCGGACACCTACAGAAATCAGGTGTGTCGACCACGAAACAAAACAAAAATTTAAATATATAAATAATATATTAATAAATATATTTGACGGATATTTATCGGTACACACAAAGCTATATGAACCTAGGGTAGGAAAATTCCGTTGTCCACCCACGCTTACCTATTTCGAAAGTGACTTTGTTTCTAGATACAAACACTTTACCACGTACCCACAAGAAAGAGGCATTGGGCTTAGTCTTTGTGTTGCCATATTATTTTAAGTTTGGAAAGGGCTGTTGTGGACTGTGCTATCCGGGACAATAGTTCGGGTTTTGTTCCCTCATCTGAGACAATAGCTACGAGGTATTTGAAGCTACTGACACTAGTCAGCTTTTCACCTCCAATACTGTTGGCTATTGATCATAACTGTTGTTTTTTTTTTCGGCATTTATTTGCATATCATATGCTGCGGAAGTCTTGTCAATGCACATCACCAGGTCAGCTAGTTCTTCTTCTGTCCCTGTTAGGCCATCAATGTCATCTGCGAAGCGCAAGTTAGTAATTCTTCTTCCTTCATAGCCCTCGAGAGCATCTTCCATTATCCTTTCAAGGAAGATATTGAATAGTGTTGGTGAAACAAGATCTGGCAATCAAGAGAATGGCATAAACCCTGTACCCAATCACTCATCATCACCCTTCCAAAGAAAGGCAATTTACAACTCTGTCTAAACTATCGCACCATCAGCCTTATAAGCCATCCCAGCAAAATCTACTAAAACCGATAGCAGACAAAATCATATCAGAAGAACAAGCTGGTTTTAGAGAAGGTCGCAGCATAACAGAACAAATCCTAAACCTCAGAATACTCTGTGAAAAATATCTCCAAAACCAAGAGAGTCTTTTCCATGTCTTTATTGATTTCAAGAAAGCTTTCGATCGAGTATGGCGCGGGGCACTCTGGGCGAGAATGGAAAAGTACAACGTTAATAAAAACCTAATTAAAGTTATCCAGAACCTCTACAAGGATGCCACCAGTGCGGTGTACTTCAACAACATTAATATTGGGGGCAGGTTCAAAACCACAGTTGGAGTAAGACAAGGCTGCCTACTATCACTCAAGTTTTGTCGCTACATTCGCCAGTAGTAATTTTCCGTGCTCTAAGGGTTTGTACAGGATCATTCAGGAAGATGGCGGCGTAAGCATTACGCTCATGCTTGGAGAGCTATCGGAGTACTGAGTTGGCCATCAGTGGTGCGACTCTATGTAACGCCGTAGTCTAGGAAAAATAGTATTAAAAAATGTACTCTCTGCTCACAGGTCTGCTTCTTTGACCTGGTCAGTTATTGCCAGGCTCCCACAACTGGTGGGGGGGGGGGGGAACACCTGGACTTAATGCACCCCAATAGCTTGGCCTTGATAACTGGAAGATGTATCTTCTCTCCGCCAGTACATTCAACAGATTATGGGATGGAATTTCCAAAATTAAAACTGTTTGTTATTGCGCTTTCCTATGTAGGCGTGTCTGGAATGGGGAGCTGCTAATTACATTGCTATATGGACTTTTTTTAAACTCCAGGCCTCGCTACAATTGATGTCTCATAAACAATTACAACTAATACATTAAGTATATTAACTGTAGACAAGGTGTAAACAAAAACCTTATAAGGTATTAATGATAAACGTTTTGACATAATTATAACGTTTAAAGCTCTTGATTGCAATCCTAATAATAAGGCATGTCTTCGAGTCTGAAGATTAATGAGTGGCTATGCAGTCCCAGCTGCGACCATGCAATAGCTAATCTAAGTTAGTAAACATACACTATAATAAAAAAATATTTTTTCCATTCACAAAAAGGAAACTTGAGCTAATCCATTTCAACGATCAAACAAAGAGGGTATTACATGCAGAGATGGCAATAACTTCATCAACCGGCCTGATCAAGTGGTTCATTATTGTGTCTGCTATCAATCGCTCAGCTTTTCATCCAGTGTTCTGCGCATGCGCTTTGGCTTGTAAGTTTCAATCATTCTTTCCAAAAAGAAGATTATTACATCAATGTATTCAAACGATGACGAAGATGAAGTCTTGGAACGTGGGATCAGCTTGACGCAAGCGCATACCAGTCGGCCATCAGTTGTATACAATCTGTTTTAGTATCATCATTGCTTCGACTTGCATTTCTTGCGTATGTCTTTTGATTCAGACATTTTACTGTCTTTTTTATTCAATCTGTAACATTCCTTCAGAAAATGTTTCCACGCGCGCTGGAAATCTTTGGTCATCTCGATCAGACGTCCTTGTTGGCTGTATTTTTGTAGTTGTTCCACGATCGCCGCTTAGTTCAAATATTTTGGAATGTGGTTTCATCGTCAGATATTGACAAGCCTGTGGGAGAGAAATAGTTGTTGTTTTTAAATATCGCAAACTAAATTTGATACTTTCGTTTTAAATATATAGCTGCCTAGTTTCACCAGCTTTTCGATATCTTTTTTGAAAGGACAATTACAGGATAATGGAAGGATAATGGAAGGACAATGAAAGGAGAATGGAAGGACAATGGAAGGAGAATGGAAGGACAATGGAAGGAGAATGGAAGGACAATGAAAGGAGAATGGAAGGACAATGAAAGGAGAATGGAAGGACAATGGAAGGAGAATGGAAGGACAATGGAAGGAGAATGGAAGGACAATGAAAGGAGAATGGAAGGACAATGAAAGGAGAATGGAAGGACAATGGAAGGAGAATGGAAGGACAATGGAAGGAGAATGGAAGGACAATGGAAGGAGAATGGAAGGACAATGAAAGGAGAATGGAAGGGCAATGAAAGGAGAATGGAAGGACAATGGAAGGAGAATGGAAGGACAATGGAAGGAGAATGGAAGGACAATGGAAGGAGAATGGAAGGACAATGGAAGGAGAATGGAAGGACAATGGAAGGACAATGGAAGGAGAATGGAAGGACAATGGAAGGAGAATGGAAGGACAATGGAAGGAGAATGGAAGGACAATGGAAGGACAATGGAAGGACAATGGAAGATGCTTTTCAAGGGTTACGAAGGTAATGTAAGTATTGTATGAAGAAGAATTACAAACTTGCGCTTTACAGACGACAAAGATGGTCTGTTAGGGACTGAAGAGCTTGCTGACTTGGCGATGGGCATAGACAAGACTTACGCAGCATGCGGTATACAAATCAATGCCCTCCAAAAATTATAACCAATCGCCAACAGGACTTTAAAAGGGACATCAGTATTGGAGACAAAAAACTTTTGTATTTTTAAATGCATCGGAGCTATTGTTTCAGATGAAACAAACAAACCCGAACTATTAACCAGAATAGCACAGTCCACAGCAGCATTGTGGCATAGCCCTCGACACTAAAATCTGACACTGGTCAATAAACTCATAATTCCATACACTTGTAAAGAGCAAATTTAAAAGCAATAATATTAGGCCATAACATGTAAATCACCCTGACTAGCAGAGTTTTCAAACTGGTTAATACAACTTTCAAAGCATTACTTAAAGTTTCCAGAATAGTGAAACTTCAATGTAAATTTAAACCAGAAAAATATTTATAAAAAAAGTTTTTAAAAAAAAGCTTATACAAAGTGTAAACGTATCAGTTACTTTGAATGTAATTAAATTTCTTCTAGAGCTAGACGAACAACAACAAGTTTGTACGATTCGAAATATTTAGACCAATTGTTTTCGCTATTTCATGCCCTTTTCTTTCTCACTACGCTATGATCCTATCACTTGTCTCACTACGCTATGATCCTATCACTTGTCTCACTACGCTATGATCCTATCACTTGTCTCACTACGCTATGATCCTATCACTTGTCTTACTACGCTATGATCCTATCACTTGTCTCACTACGCTATGATCCTATCACTTGTCTCACTACGCTATGATCCTATCACTTACCTGGACCAATGGGGAAAATGGCGAAACTAGTGGAAGGGGAGAAGAAAGAAAGTGATATTTGGGTGAATGTTACAGACGTCGCTTATTAAAGCATTTATTCTTTTAAAAACGACATGAATTCGAACTCATGGCTCAAGCCGACATACTAATCATACTAACCACTTTGAAGGTGAGGTGCTTTTTTTTTAAAAAAAAAAAGAAGATTGTATCGTTATCTTTTGTTTGGTTCAAACTTTACATCGGCGACCTATAAAGGGGAATAATTCAGCGTATAACACCACTATAGTCAAGTACAATTTCTTTTACTTGTTCGAGTTACCAATCAGGTAAAAGAAATAATTGTACAAAATTTCAGCTTGATCCGAGATAGGGTGTTGGAGAAATAAAAATGTCCGTTTGGTCACATCTAATTTTGTTTAACCTTGGCAAAAAATCAATAAATGTGTGTGTGTGAGTAGGTTATATAACATATATAACATAATATAACATAATAATAACATAAGTTTTATACAGGACGTTATGTGATGTAATATAAAATAACTTTTGTACAGGAAGTTATGTGATATGTGTAAGTTATATAAAATAACTTTTGTACAGGAAGTTATGTGATGTGTGTAAGTTATATAACTGTGTGTGTGGCGATGGAAGGGGAGGTGAGTCGGGAGAGAAACAGGGGACAGCATCTGTTACATTGCGGCAGCAACAAGTCATGAGGAAGTGTTTATAGTTCTTTTCTCTTTCCCTCTTGATCTGGAGTTATTAGCCCCTTTCCGACATAACAATGCCAATATTAAGACACAGTAACACTGTGATAAGGATGTGTTCGTGTTACAGACATACGCATATGGTTTGTGTGTGTGTGTGTTTTCTGAGACTACATTTGACAACGTGAGTTTGTACAAGGATTCCTTTCAAAGGTAAGCCGAACTGTTGTCAAAGGAATGCTACTCAAGTACTAACATATAACATGACTGTATGATATATAGATGTAAGATCTGAGCAATAGCAATAAGGGAATTCTTATAATAAGTCTTTGTCAAGTTGTATCTTTAGTTGATCGGATGTATCTTTAGTACTTACTATTGATTCTAAAGGATCCTTTGTTATCTCATAAACACAACAAGATTCAGAAAGGAATTTTTTTTAAATGTAAATGACCCCTTTCAGACCTTGCGATATATGGTGCAGATGTAATGGCAGTATGCTTCTGTGGTCAGTAACTATTACCCAAGTGGTCCCTTTAAAGTTGTTATATAAAATACCCCATATCTTGTGAGAATCTCCGATGCAGCAAGCAAGTCCCCGATCGAACTGCACTGAACAATGTAAGTTTTGACAACGCACAAAGGTGGAATGACAAAATAGTAAGCCTGGAGAAACTTTTTTTCTTTTCAATAATGCATTACTCGAAGTTCTTCAACTGAATGTTCAGGATGCTCATTTGTTTTTCTTCTGGTAAAGTCATTTTTTAAAAGTTTTTTCAGAACAAACTGCAATATAATGATTCTGGAAACTTCTCTATAAAGATAAGTCTTGCTATAATGAATTCCGGAAACTCTTCAATAAAGGTAAGTTTTGCATAATGAATTTTAGAAACTCCTCTATAAAGATAAGTCTTGCTATAATTAATTCTGGAAACTCTTTAATAAAGGTAGGTCTTGCTATAATGCCTATATTATGAATTCTGGAAACTCTTCAATAAAAATAATTCTTGCTATAATGAATTCTGGAAACTCTTCAATAAAGATAAGTCTTGCTAGAATGTATTCTATAAAGATAAGTCTTGCTATAATGCCAGTATAATGAATTCTGGAAACACCTCTCAAGCCCTCACTCCAATGGAGTTTTATGATGATGAGGAGGAGGAAACACCTTAATAAATATAAGTCTTGCAATACAGTCAATACTTCCGGAAAGTGTTCTGATTTCTGTAAGAGTTCATCTCATATCATAAGAACATTTTAGATTTTCATTTATGGTGAAACAAAAATATACATAACTAGCTTTTTGGTGCAACCCATATACAGAATAAGCTAAGATTTTTTTTACAGGTATATGATAATTTGTTGGCTTTTTTTTTTAGCAATTCAGAATCAAATTTCTAAGGGCTTTCTTTTGTATCACAAAATAATTTTGAGAAAATAGACTTTGATTCTATGTGAGCAACTAACTAGCGGCAATAATGAAGACTTGAAACGAAGATACTGCCACGCAGGTAGATGTTGTCAAAACTATAGCCTTATTCCTTTTTTTTTAATTGGTTACAGACGGGTTCAATTTAGTGACCTTGGCATTGTGAATGCAAAGTTAAGCAAAGCGCATCTTTCAGACATTGCGATCTGTAGGTCATCTGTTTCTATGGCCCCACAGGTGTCATGTAGCCAGCACAACGACCAGACGCCTTTACTTTTCCCTAACTAATGTCAGAACTGGGTGGACTCAAAAGGGGCCGAAATTAACAATCCCAGTCTTCACAAGGATTCGAACCCGGGACCCATCGGTTCGGAAACCAAACGCTTTACCACTCAGCCATCGTTCCTCCTTGGCAATGCGTAAATATATAAAATGGTCGTTTCTCTTTCATTTTGCTAATTTATTTATGACGATCATATTACTCAATATATTGTCCATCAAAACTCTTGTCTTCTGCTACAGACATATGGTCAGATGCACTTCAAACTAATGTTGTGTTTGATGTTGTCTCAATGATACTGTAATGATACTGTAATGACGAGGTAGATTACATGTAAGCATCTTCTGTTTGTTCCATTATTTCGAAGTCTCAACAGGGAATCTTCATGGGAAATATGGCGTGGGGGGAGGGGGGGGAGGCACTAAGTGAACGGAAAATAAATAAATGAGGAATTTTCTTTTTTACACTTTTCCAAAATCTTTTTTTCTTTTATGAATGTGCATATGTTTAGTGGCGGAAACCCAGGTGTATTCAGGATTGCAGGTGAATACAAACAGTGGTCCAAGTGCAAACTAATTTTATGCGTAAAACAAGCAATAACGGTTGCGCATGCTGTTTGTATCTTGTTAGTTAGAGCGTAATTTAATGTCATAAAGACTTTTTTTTTTTAAATAAAGCATAGATGTTTTTCAATCTTCACTAAATCATGCACGATTAGAGGCAATGTTACATTGTGATAGTTCACTAAAGCTTGTAGATAACAAGCAGGAATACACTGGTACAGTTAACGTGGCAGGCAGTCCAGACTTTGGTAAGAAGAAACAAAGCCATCAAACGTTATACAAGACCTAATGACAAGACTCAGTAGAGCAGAGTTTCTCAATCTGGGAGGTGGGAGGGAGTGTCTTAACAAGTGAGCCGTGACCTACTGGCAGTTGTAAAGGATAGGGATGGGCGAGGTTGATCAATTTACTTTTCAATGGATAAAATGGTACATTTTCTTGTAATTATAAAATTCAAGTTTGAAGAGTAACCAAGTCAAATGAAAAAAAGTTTTTAAAAAATATATATCAAGTAAGAGTGGTTATTTCATCCTCTAAGTAGGTCCTAAGTAGGTCCAGTGGGACCTTTCAAAATGTAGGCAAATATATGCGGACACGTCGACAACACTCTAGGCCTTTGAAGAGGACATTTCATAAACGTGTATACAAATAGTCAATAAAGATTTCCTACCAGAACATAAATGTGATACGTTTCTCACAGTATTGAATCCAAACATCTCACGCATCACTTGTACGTGAGTAAATAAGTGAGTAACAACTAAGCTAGTGATGCTATGATGTTTGTCTTAGCTCATTGACCTAAAAGTAGAAAAATAAAATATGACCCGACCCTTAAACCGAGTACGTGACCACAAACAGGTGGATTACGACTTGTATGTGTGAGGCACTTATTTTAAATTCTATGAGGCTTTTATAATTTTATTTCATTCTTTAGCTTATAGCCTTATACCAAAGAGGCGTCGCAGGGAAATGTTGCAGGCGATCTGTTGGCGAGTGTGAGGTCGATGAACCCTGAACTCTTCTTCTAGTATCCCTTCAACAAATCATCGTTTTTCTCTCGCCTTGTATCAATTGTTAAATGGAAATTAATTTGACAGTATGTGTATATCTTTGGGAGAAAAATAACTTATGGACCAGAGAGTCAAAACTCTGGTCTGACCATTAAAATGTTTCCAAATATAATCATTATACAATTAAATTTAGCTTGCGTCTTTTTCATATGATCATTACTAATTTATATTATTATAATCATTATATTGCCCGACATATTCAAACATATCTGTGAATTATGAAGGAATGGTTTCCCTTGTTAGTATCAAACAAAGAAATTAATAAACTGTAATTAATTGACTAATTGGTTAATTTTTTGTATAGATTGATTTTCATTGTCTACGCTAATGAATAATTGTGCAAACTTTTAACTTGATCCTAGAATGAGTGGTGGAAGAAATAAAGTGTTCTAACATTTTATCAGACTGACAAACAGAGAGAGTTGATATAAGCTTGGTAAAACAAATCGAGTCTTTCTGAATGTATCAAGGATTTTACATAAAGACATTAATGCATGTCCCAGCTTTTACAAGAGATCATGTCATTACACTCAATACATGAACATCTTTGAAATAACAGTAACATTACACTCAATTCAAGAACATCTTGAAAATAACAGTGACATTACACTCAATTCAAGAACATCTTGAAAATAACAGTGACATTACACTCAATGCTTTTACGACATCTTGGGATAGTAAAAGAGTTACGATTGCTAATGTAAAAAAAAAATCTTTGACTTTAATGTCCATGCAGTCAACAAGGGTCTGAATAGGGTCACCAGATGCCCGGGAATGTGTCCTCTCAATAGGGTCACCAGATGTCCGGGAATGTGTCCTCTCAATAGGTTTACCAGTTGCCCGGGAAAGTGTCCTTTCAATAGGGTTACCAGATGCCCGGGAATGTGTCCTCTATCCCTCAGGCAATGACCTAAAATATGAAACTGTTCCGTTGTTAACTGTAATGTCATATTATCCAGCAATTAAATTCAATATATCTTCATATTGAAACACACAATGATATATTGTCATTCATACACAAACTCATTCACAATGATATTTTATCATTCATACACAAACTCATTCACAATGATATATTGTCATTCATACACAAACTCATTCACAATGATATATTGTCATTCATACACAAACTCATTCACAATGATATATTGTCATTCATACACAAACTCATTCACAATGATATATTGTCATTCATACACAAACTCATTCACAATGATATAGTCATTCATACACAAACTCATTCACAATGATATATTGTAATTCATACACAAACTCATTCACAATGATATATTGTCATTCATACACAAGCTCATTCACAATGATATATTGTCATTCATACACAAGCTCATTCACAATGATATATTGTCATTCATACACAAACTCATTCACAATGATATATTGTCATTCATACACAAACTCATTCACAATGATATATTGTCATTCATACACAAACTCATTCACAATGATATATTGTCATTCATACAGTTCCTAAAGAATTGAGTTATTGATGAGAAATATGTTTAGTTTTTTTACCAGTACAGCAATTTGAAATCATTTGTCTGCTTACCCTTGGTATCAAGGATCTATTTTTAGAACATTTCTTTTTCTACCCTATCGTCATTCTAAAATAATAAGTGACTCCAGAATACAAATCTATCTCTTCTTAGTGACTCCAGAATACAAATCTATTTCTTCTTAGTGACTCCAGAATACAAATCTACCTCTTCTTAGTGACTTCAGAATACAAATCTTTCTCTTCTTAGTGACTTCAGAATACAAATCTATCTCTTCTTAGTGACTTCAGAATACAAATCTATCTCTTCTTAGTGACTTCAGAATACAAATCTATCTCTTCTTAGTGACTTCAGAATACAAATCTATCTCTTCTTAGTGACTCCAGAATACAAATCTATCTCTTCTTAGTGACTCCAGAATACAAATCTTTCTCTTCTTAGTGACTTCAGAATACAAATCTATCTCTTCTTAGTGACTTCAGAATACAAATCTATCTCTTCTTAGTGACTTCAGAATACAAATCTATCTCTTCTTAGTGACTCCAGAATACAAATCTTTCTCTTCTTAGTGACTTCAGAATACAAATCTATCTCTTCTTAGTGACTTCAGAATACAAATCTATCTCTTCTTAGTGACTTCAGAATACAAATCTATCTCTTCTTAGTGGCTTCAGAATACAAATCTATTTCTTCTTAGTGACTTCAGAATACAAATCTATTTCTCAGGGACTTCAGAATACAAATCTATTTCTTCTCAGGGACTTCAGAATACAAATCTTTTTTCCTAGTTATTGTCAACGTAGGACATTATTTGACGTTACAGAATATGTACTATTATAGCAAACTTAGATTTAGTCAATGGCTTCCCAAACGTTTTTGTTTTAAGCAGTGATTAAGAGAAGAGTTACCATTGAATACATGTTGCCCCACTTCCCAGTAAGGAATGTGCTTTGAATGGCTGTCACGTAATGGGATTAGCTTTAAAAAAAAAAGAACAAGTTATAAAAATGATGACAGGGTCGTAAAAGCAGATGAAAAGCTTGTGCATACGTTTAGGTGTCTTGGTTGTTAAAGAGGACCTGGCCACGTCTGCCAGATTAATGTAACTTAACTATATCATGGCCTGGTCGAGATGCTAAGTACGCTTGAACTTGGCTTGGCTTGGCTACCTATGAAGGGGTCTCGAGGTTCGACCCCCGACTCGAGCAGACTTGTGTTTACTGAGCGCCTAAAGGCAGCACGGAAAACCTTCTCCCAGATACCCAATTTTCCCTCCCCCCAACTGGTTCACGAGATTGGACCATAGCGCTCTGAGCATGCTATAAGCATGAAAGTAGCGCTATAAAAAAAAGCTATAATTTAATTTTTAATTTTACTGCTGACTGCTCGAAATAAAAAAACAACTGCTGACTGCTTTACACTGAAGTCAAACGTGTTAGAGGTTGAAACAATGCAATGTCGTGAAGTTGATCATTTTGATAAGGATGCCGCCAAAACCACTGGTTCTTACACCTAACAACAACAACAAAACGTGGGGCACATTCCCCTGATGGCAGTTAGAGAGACTTGAAACTTTAAACAATATTTATTGCACCCAACAAAACATGAATTAATAACAAAAACAACCAATTAGTCAATTAAAAAAAAGCTCCCCTTGCAGAGCTTGCGATCTATAAAGCAGATCTAAAAGTCATCTGCTTCTGTGGCCCACGGTTAACGAGGGCGTCATGTGACTAGCACAACGGCCAACCGTCTTTACTTTTCCCGAAGTTTTTAAAGCTGACTCAGAGATGCCCTAAAGATTCCAGTCTTCACCAATAATCATTGGAAATTGATTATTTTATTTGATATCGAATAAGGGAATAAACTACATCAGTGTGAGATATAGCCGTTAGTGCGGAGTTCTTTCTCTTAGATAAGCTTTGTTTTTTTAAGTTTTTTTTTTTAATTTTGTTTTTCTTTCACTTTCTATTACAATTTTATTATCTGTTTCCCATAAGTGAACAAGTAGGTGCCCTTAATCTTTGAATTCTCAAATGTTTTCCCAAATTCCATTTGCTTTAGCCTACCACACAGGGTAAACACTTTAAACACTGTGAAATTATGCGCAAATATATCAATACCATTCTGGCAACACGTGTGCCATTTAGCTGTTTGCTAATCTGATTAAATCATACTTCCGCATTTAAATTGGTTATCGGGTGCATCGGTTCGTGTCATACTGCGGCATGTTATTTTAGTTTGTTTCTGAGAGTGGACATATTTATGATACAAATTGCATGTTTCTCTCAGTTCACGCTCACACTTTGGAGGTTCATAGTAACAGAGTGAAGAAACACAATGTTGTAATTGATTGGATCTGTGTTTAATATCTTCAAACTCAATGAAATGAAATGAAGAAGTCAACAACCAACAAAGTAAACATCGAACTTCTCTTGTATAAATCGTATGAGCAATAAGGTAGATTGACTGACCCCCCCCCCCAAAAAAAAAAAATCTATAAATTAGTGTCATAAATGTGCAATAAGCAATGACCGATAACCAGTTACTACTGACCAATGACCCCCAACATCTTTCCCCGTTTTCCTTTTGTAGTGTCCCAACAAAGACTTTTCTAGATGATTACATTCTTCTTCGATCTTTCTTTGAAAAAATATACTTTTTTTCAAGTTGACCCCACGCATTGTTTACAAAAATATGTCTTCGAGGTCTTTCTGAAATTTCGACGAGGAACACCTGGCCTGCAGCTTACACTCTTAATTTCAATGCGCTCTTTTTAAACTAAAAATGTGCACAACAGCTGCTGATCTGTGCCTCTGTCTGCATTCAGCTTGACATACAGTGGCAGCGGTTCCCAAACTTGGGGGAATGAAGCTCATTAACGCAAGCGGTGAAAACTGCCCAGACCTTATCCCCTGACAACCAAATTATGTTCATAGCTTTCGGAAGAAAGGATTTGAGTTTCTCAGCCCCAACTCATGTGATAGGCCTTGATCTTGTAGTTGTTGATGGCTGGCTGACTTCGACACATTACTCTGGAAATGTCTGGGTTTCTTGTACGGATGTATTAGATGCACCTACACATGTAACAAGTTTAAAGACTACGTCCAAACCGTAACACGGCGGTGAGTCAGAGACGGCGGTGAGTCAGAGACGGTGGTGCACGTCTTGCAAAAGAGTCCACGTCTCCTAAAACAGCGGTAGACGTATTTTTGAGGTCACTAGAACTGTCCTGGAGAAATGAGGCACTACGCCGCACAGCAGAGTTTCTAATCAGGTCACAACTGAAGACCCATCCCAGGTATAGATAACACCGGAAGCAAGTGGCTTCCACCTTGGACAGCTGGACATTCACTTTGAAACCAAAAGAAAAGCTAGTGTCAAAGCCAGGCTTAAAGGATTTTTTAAAAAAAATCAATCACAAGCAGATTTGTCTTCGTTAGATGTAGCAAACTATGTTTAATCACAGCTACGACTGCGTAGCCCCCTAAAATACTACATCCCTCAAATATCTTCGGTCTCGCAGACAAGCCTTGTTATGAAGTCGCTACCCCAACACCCAAACTGATTTACATTTCTCAGTGGATGTGATGCAAGGATAAGATCAAGGCGGACTTAGCAACGTCATCACATCGTGAGTAAACACATTTGTTTCTGTTGGCACTCGCCACACAATAGCAACCACTTTTCATGATTTATTATTGATTGGTCATAACTCTAGCTAGCTATAAATGTAGAGTTTGATTTAACAGCGATACAAGAATAGAGGAACAGACGGGAGAGATGAAAGAGAAAGAGCAGAGTGTGAGTATGAGAGACAGAGAGAGACAGAGAGAGAGAGAGAGAGTACGAGACATATAGACCCGGTGGCAGAATAACAATCAACAAGATAGATTCTTATAGATAGGGAGGCGCGGTGGCTGAGTGGTAAAGCGCTTCATTTTCGAACCGAGCTGTCCAGGGTTTGAATCCTGGTTAACACTGGGATTTTTAATTTCGGGATCTTTAGTTCACCTCTGAGTCAACCCAGCCCTAATCGGTAGTTTGGGAAAATTAAGGCGGTTGGTCGTTGTGCTGGCCACATGACATCCTCGTTAACTGTGGGCCACAGAAACAGATGACCTTTATATTATCTGCCCATAGATTGCAAGGTCTGAAAGGGGAATTTTACTTTTACTTTACTTGATAGATAGATAGATAAATAGATAGATAGATAGATAGATAGACAGACAGACAGACAGACAGACAGATAGATAGATAGATAGATAGATAGATAGATAGACAGACAGACAGACAGACAGACAGACAGACAGACAGACAGATAGATAGATAGATAGATAGATAGATAGATAGATAGATAGATAGATAGATAGATAGATAGATAGATAGATAGATAGATAGATAGATATTTGTAAGTTATCACTGATTAATTGATCAAAAAAAGAGATCTCATCAACTGTCGTACGGATTCGCATGAAATTTCGTACACAAGTTCCTTTTATCTTCTAGGAGCTCAGATAGATAGATAGATAGATAGATAGATAGATAGATAGATAGATAGATAGATAGATAGATAGATAGATAGTAGATAGATAGATAGATAGATAGATAGATAGATATTTGTAAGTTATCACTGACTAATGGATCAAAAAAAGAGATCTCATCAACTGTCGTACGGATTCGCATGAAATTTCGTACACAAGTTCCTTTTATCTTCTATGAGCTCACTAAGAATCGGTTTGACAGATTCGCTTACTGACCACCGAAAAGTGTGAAAACGTGTGTTTGTGTGTGTGGTGTCCGGTCGAAAAGCAACGTTGAGAATGTTGAATATTTCGAAATTGCATTGAGAAGCCAAAGAAGAATAAAAAAAGATTGTACGTAGAATGCCCTTTTTTGGGGTGGGAGGGGGGCAGGAGGGCGTATAAGTGATACTAGATATAGTGGGTCGAATGCATGTGTGTCGGGGGTGGCGATATAAAGCGGGTAAAAAATCATCTGTCAGGGAACAAAACGATGCACAAGGTGGAGAAAAAAAAAAGACAAAATGGGGGTTTCATAGAGAGAGAAGGAGAGAGAACGGGGGCCGTTTCATTTCTTTGTAACACATACATTAATTCACGGACTAAAATGTACGTTAGTGGGGGTCGTTAAAATGTGGCCCGTTCATGGGGAGTTAAGAAAAAAGGACGGGATGTAACAAACACTATACAGCCTGGGTATAAATCAATGTCTAATGCTGGTATACAGTTTTAAAAAATCCTTTTCACACAAATGTAGAGGGGTTAAACAAATAAATCTAATGTGTTATTGATTTCAACGTCTCAAATATTTCTCTACCAACATTCTGTGTCTCATTGATTTTGATATTACAATACAGCTGGGAAATAGTAACAATAGAGGCTACCAGAGTGTTAATTTTATAAGCCATTATCTCATAATAATAGGAATTAACAATGGAAAACCTCTTGGAAGAATTGGAAAAAAAGAAGTTTTTTTTTTTTAAAGGAATGGAACCTGGATTTTGTTAATTTAGGTATTACTGGTAAGCTTATTGTTGTTACCGGTCTTTGACTAGTAGCGCCAAACTGCTAAACCGTTGCAGGCGTAATATATCTTTACTAACAACACTTGAAATATATATATATATATATAATTTATTTATAATATAGACGAAATCAAGTTAGTATGAGATCAAATAAATGTAGTAGAATTTAGAAATACTATTTCTTAACAAAATCTAACTCATTACAATTGCACAACCTTTCAGTCTGACGTTCTGGAGACCTCTCCACTTACTTGGGCCCTAAGACCAAGGGAAGACAATGCCACCTATGTTGCATCATTCTTAGCCAATTGTTAACAACATCTAGCTCACTACAATTACACAATCTTTCAGTTTCATGTTCTGGAGTCGTCTCTCCTAATACCAAACCAATGACGACAATGCCACCTATGTTGCATCATTCTCAGCCAATCGCTAACCACTTTCCACCGCCACCGTAGAAACACACACAATCTCCAAAACATTTATTTAAACATGAAATCGATCACAAAAAAAAATATTTATGCAAAACTCGCTTAAGATTTGGGCAGACCAGTGAATGAGGTTCGTCTGCCTAGGTGATGAATTAAAGAAATGCAGAAAACACCTCGACCCGAAAAAATCTATTTCTATCATAACTTATTTTGTAAACATGTTGGGTTTTTTGCAAATTCTTCGTCGTGAAAACTTTTGGAATCTGGACACGGATCTCAAAACGAATTTTCTTAGAAATTTGACAACTTATTTATATCTTTGGGAAAACAATTCCTAGCCAATTGGCCACACAGGGAACACAGGGTTTTAAAAATAGGACAATCTTTAAAATTAAATTCGATCTCGATTTCAAGACAGTTTATATCTATAACACAAATACGTCAGCGGATATTTCCGCATATGTTCATGACTAAGTCAGTTAAACAAGAAAATATTGTTTAAAATAATTCTAAAAAAAACAAAGCTTATACTAGATTTACTCTTATCAACTAGTTTGATTCAGTCGTGTCATTAAATTTGTAATAGATCTAGACTAACAATAAAAAAGCATTTATAAAAATATGAAAAAAGGGGAAACGATCTAAATTTGAACTCATGGTTCAAGCTTTCTCTGGCTTCTCAAGCCTACAGGGTAACCACTTTGCTTATGAACATGGAAAATTGTATAGTTATCTATTGTTTCTATAGTCTCGTCCTATGTTGTTTTTTTATCCGAGGGGTAAAAATGTTTCATAATTTTAAAATATATCATACATTAGTTATTAAGAGCAAAATAATCACTCTTACAAAGGTTGTTCTGCTGTATAGTGGAGGAATGCTCTGTCTCTATCTGTATATGTTACTTGTTTTAATTTTAAAACATGTTGTCGCTAAACGAAAGCCACAAAAATAGTGATAAAATCGATTGATTTCAAGCAAGACGTTGATATCATCGATATCAACCACGTGACATGAGAATTCAATTTAGTGAATAGCCCAAGAACTATCGTGACATTGTTATAGCAGGCAGTTGTTTCAGGCGACATTCTGTGAATGACTAATCACGTCATAATGTGGCTTCCTTGGATGCCTTGTCCGACCAACAGACGTTTTGTAAATGAAAGGTCAATAGAAATGATCTGCATTGATGAATTAACTGATACGTGACATTGGGACAAATGAACAAATGAATTGAGGCTGATGAATGAACTTGTTAGGATTTTTAAAAAGAATTATTCATCTTAAAAAATAGTTTTTATACACGTACACCAAATCCTTAGTACAATTATGAACTCAAAGATACCCAACTTACTTACGACTAACGGCGCACGACAGGAGTTAAGGAGATCTCGTTAGGTAGTAATGGGTTAAATACTATCATAGTAAAGTCGGCCTCTATAAGTTGGTCACTTCACTCACACCCAGAACAGCTCGCCTTTAATAACAAGTCTCCCTGTGAAAAGGGTTCTCCGGTTACTGCACCGCTGCAATGAGATTGACTTGATGTGAGAATAGGACAACTATTGATTGGGTTCCATTGGGTTTTTGTTGTGAATGGCAGGGACTGGGGGGGGGGAGGGGGGATATTGTCTTCGTTACGCAACAATATGGTTAAACATTTGTCCAACATTTGCCTGACCTCTTTACTTTACTGGGACGGGGAGAGGAGAGCCTCCAGTGGGCCTTGTACTCATTCTACTCAACGATTACCTGATGTTGTTTGTTTTCACAGTAAGATGCTGATTACAGAATGACAGCAAGCCATGACATTGTCCTGCCTCATGCTAACAAATCTTCACTAAATGACTTCCAAGTACTGATTCATTCATGAATCTGATACACCGCGATTTGAAATAGTTGAGTAGAAAAAACTAATTTATTTTGTGTTTCTCTCTTTCTCTCTCCAGATGTATTTAATTTAGAATCATTTGTTTCTGTGTGTAAATCAAACTTTTACTACTCGATATCTAACACGTTTTCTAAATATTTCTTTTATAGTGTCCATGTTGTAATAGTGAGGACAAAAGATCGAACAGGAATAAGATGTTCAGTCAGACGAGATCTTCTTTCACTCCAGTTCTAGGTGGTACATTTACAGTTTAAAATACTTTTTTATTGTTTTTCAAAAGTACAAACTAATTTTAAGTTTTTAACATTCACATCGCTGTTATCTCCTACGTTTGGCGCCTTTATTGTGACAATAACATTGTGTTCGTGCATTATGTCTGTTTTAGTCGCTCAAAGACCTCGCCGATTTAAATCTCACAGCCTAAGATTGAGCATATTTACAAAGCTTATATTAACTCTGTCTGTCTCGTACAAATCGTGTACACTAAGATTTTGTTTATATAGGAAAAAAGGAGATACATAATGCAGTATTGAGATATATTGTAGTAATTGCTGTTCTTTCCTTATATCAGCTTAGTTAAGTATTGTTTTTTATATTTTGCTTGTTTTAATGATACATTTCTGATACATTTTCCTCATTGAACATAAGCATTAATTTGGTAGTCTGTGTATGGGTCGATTTGAGGAGGCTATTGTGTTGCAAATAATTGTTTGTGTGGGGGAGGGGCGGGTATTATGTTTATTTGTTCTTTATTTCGTTATTAAAAACTCATTATACAATGTTCTAAATCTCTGGACGTAGTTTTGCTACTTGAGTTGTGAGACGATGCAAGCGTAACAGAGTGCTTGCCCTTAAGAAACCAATATGATCGCCTTCCCGCCACCCTCCTTTTTTATTTCTGTCAGCCAAATCAACTTCACTCCTCCACTTCCTACAGATATACTAACGTTGAATGTGTCTTGATAGAGCTGTAAAGCCAGTATGTCAATCAAAGCATGTCTTTCAAATGTGACTTATATAACGCCAGATCACTGGGCACAAAATGTCTCCCCCTGGGGCGTTGGTTAAGCTCGAATTGACTCTTAACTGTGTCAGGTTTTCTATGATAGAAAACTACAGATGAATATAAGTATGTGAGGACTTATGCGACAATATGGTGACAATGTGGTGACATTTGGAAACTTTGGAATAAAATGCAGAAACAGATGACCCGGACTTTCCCCTTGACTCCTCCTTGTTAACAGCTTGGTTTGACCTAGTTTGGCCAGGGACAAAAGCTACAATACTATTTACAGACGTCACCATTTTTTTTTTCTCACTTTAAAGAAAAAAAACAAATCTAAGTCTAGCCTCCTGTAAGGTCGATCCTCATGAGAGGTTCGATGTTGATTTACACATTTGTTTAGTCAAAGAACAAAGAAAACATAAACAAATACTTTTCTAAGAAAAGCTTATATTAAGAGCTTATATTCAGTGTAATTGTATCAACTAGTTTGGATCATTTTGCAATTATAGACTAATCTGAACTAAACATAATAAATCTGTGCGATTAGAAATATTTTTTACCAATTGTTTTTGTTTAGCTTTTAGCGTTCTCAATGCGCTATCATCCTATCCAGGGGCGGACTGGGTATTAAAATCGGCCCGGGCATTACCATATACACCGGCCCATAAACGAATGGCATGTTTTATCATGGGCGTAGCCACGATATTTTTCTGTGAGGGGGGATTTTTTTCTACCCCCCCCTCTGCAATGTATATGTATGTAATTAATCTTTTATAAATTCTGACCTTTCATTCTTTCGGACGTTTTTTTAGTCTAGAATAGGTTCTTCTTTTAATTCCTATCTCTTGTCTGGATCTGTTATGAAAGGGAGAGGGAAGCAGATGGGGGGGGGGGTACTCGGTGGATGTTTACATGATCATTTTTTTAATACATTAAAAAAATTGTTTACTCAGGGCTCAAGAGTCCTCAAGGGAACTAATTCAACTTATACAACTTATACAAGTATGATTTCTTTCTCTTGTTCAAGATACCAAATAAAATAACTGATTATCAATAGTTAATTAACTAACTGGTCATTTTTTTCATTGATTTTTGTGTTTTCGGGAAAAAGAAATAATTGTGCAGCATTTCAGCTTAATCCGAGATTGGGTGTGGGAGAAACAACCTGTACAAGTTTTGACCATTTAGATAGACAGTGAGTTGATATAAGCTTAGTCAAGAGAGAGACACTTGAGTAGAGACGCTCGTGAGAATAAACACTTGGAAGAAGAAACAGTCGATTGAAGAGATACACCAGAGCTGAGACACACTGGGGGGAAAAGAGAAACATGGGAGTAGAGACATACTGGGAGGCAGAGACACACTGGGATAGAGACACACTGGGGGATAGAGACACACTGGGGGATAGAGACACACTGGAGGAAAAGGAAAACATGGGAGTATAGACACACTGGGTATAGATACACTGGGGTAAGAGACACACTGGAGGAAAAGAGAAACATGGGAGTATAAACACACCGGGGGAAAGAGAAATATGGGAGTAGAGACACACTGGGGGAAAAGAGAAACATGGGAGTAGAGACACACTGGGGGCAGAGACACACTGGGGTAGAGACACACTGGGGAATAGAAACACTGGAGGAAAAGAAAAACATGGGAGTATAGACACACTGGGGTAGAGACACACTGGAGGAAAATAGAAACATGGGAGTGTAGACACACTGGGGTAGAGACAGACTGCGTTAGAGACACACTGGAGGAAAAGAGAAACATGGGAGTATAGACACACTGGGGTAGAGACACACTGGGGTTAGAGACACACTGGAGGAAAAGAGAAACATGGGAGTATAGACACACTGGGGTAGAGACACACTGGGGGATAGAGACACACTGGAGGAAAAGAGAAACATAGGAGTATAGACACACTGGGGTAGAGACACACTGGGATTAGAGACACACTGGAGGAAAAAAGAAACATATGAGTAGAGACACACCGGGGGAAAAGAGAAACATGGGAGTAGAGACACACTGGAGGAAAAGAGAAACACTGGAGTAGAAACACACTAGGGTAGAGACAGACTGGGGGAAAAGAGAAACATGGGAGTAGTGACACACTGGGGTTAGAGACACACTAGGGGAAAAGAGAAACACGGGAGTAGAAACACACTAGGGTAGAGACACACTGGGGGAAAAGAGAAACATTGGAGTAGTGACACACTGGGGGATAGAGACACACTGGAGGAAAAGAGAAACATGGGAGTATAGACACACTGGGGTAGAGACACACTGGGATTAGAGACACACTGGAGGAAAAAAGAAACATATGAGTAGAGACACACCGGGGGAAAAGAGAAACATGGGAGTAGAGACACACTGGGGGAAAACGAGAAACATGGGAGTAGAAACACACTAGGGTAGAGACACACTGGGGGAAAAGAGAAACATGGGAGTAGTGACACACTGGGGTTAGAGACACACTGGGGGAAAAGAGAAACACTGGAGTAGAAACACACTAGGGTAGAGACACACTGGGGGAAAAGAGAAACATGGGAGTAGTGACACACTGGGGTTAGAGACACACTGGGGGAAAAGAGAAACATGGAGTAGAGACACGCTAGGGTAGAGACACACTGGGGGAAAAGAGAAACATGGGAGTAGAGACACACTGGGGTTAGAGACACACTGGGGGAAAAGAGAAACACGGGAGTAGAGCGAGTCGAGATCTAACACACAATTTTATTCATTCTATTTTTAAAAAAAACGTGTCGTCAGTCAGAGACTTTATATTCAAGTAGCCAGCATCAAGGAGTTTTGAAAGGAGACGCACTCCCAAGTAAGCTTTGAGCTGGAACGGAGGTGGGCATCAAGGTACTAGATACAAAATGTACTGTCTCTATTGAAAATAACTTTTTTTTTTAATTCTTCGCATCTTTTTTTTTTTTTGTTCACAGTAGCTAGATAAAAATGAAAGGATCCCCTTCAGGGCCAGTCTACACATTTGTTCATTCCTTGATGTTCAAAGAAATTCCAAAAGTTCATTGCAGGCGTAGAAAAAGAAAAGCCTGGTTGACGCCCCTGTGTTTGGGCTTTGTGTCTCTGGCCTATTACCTCCTCTACCTAATGTTCACCAGGTGCTCTGACAGTATACAGTTTGCTGCCCTTTCCACGGCACAGAGACAATCCATCCAACTCATGGTGCTGAAGATCCAAAATACTCTACAGAAAGATAACTCTACCACTTTCGATTCCGCTAGGAGTGTGAATCATGAGGAGTACATCGAAAGAGTTGCCGCCCCGTGCCGTCTTGAGAAACAACGCGTAATGCTTTGGTCGACGCCCAAAATCACAATAATCTATTCGCTTTTGAAAGGGAGCTCGTCTAGATTGGCACTCTACTACCTCAATCAGACCTTTGCCACGCTTTCTCTTGATATCATCACTGACATCATAATCATTGCTGATGAAAGCCTCCAAGAAAAGGAAAAAGGGCTGATAGAGGATGTGGTCGATTGTGACGTATGCAGGGTATTCTTCCTGAGTGGGACGATTCACGAGCAAAGAAACTTTGCGAGTAATTTCGCCAGGGGAGAATACCTCGTGTTCTTGGACGGGCGCGTCAACGTCCATGAAGGATGGCTGCATCACTTGATGGCCGCCTTGAACAACAGTAACAACAGAGTCGTGTCCCCTACCTTGCAGCTGACTAGCTTAGATGGCAGCCTGCACACTGTGGGACTTACAGTCAACGAACTCCAGTGGGATCTGAGCGTCGCAAGAGCGCGGGCCGATGAAAAGAGGATCCAGAGCGCATTGCGAAACAGGGTGACTTACGTTTCTCAAACGGCGATCACGCCAGAAGTCTTCCTGCTCAGCAAAGAACTCTTTAATGCAATGGGACAGTTTGACACACGCCAAAACCTATCTGGGTCAGAGCATGTGATGTTTTCGTTGAAATTGTTAAGCTGTGGAGGGGAAGTGGTGGTTTCTATGTGCTCATCGGCGTACCTTAGGGGCTCCACTGAGGATTCAGTGCCCACTGCCAACCAAATAACTTCATATGAAGTGCTGCGAGAAGATTACTTCAACAGACTTTACAATGAGGCTGTTGCCTCAATTTTCCTTGACAGCTTCACTCTTAAATACTATAGCTGTGTAAACCATCTTTTGAATCTCACTACGTATCATCCACAGCTATCTACAGCGTCTCCGTTCGTAAGGAAACGCGGTCTAGTCCTGAACCCAGCCAGGATGAAAACTCAGCTAGAGCAGCATGTCATGAGCAAGCTGAAATTGTTGAAGTGCCGCACAAAGAACTTTAAGACCATCCTGAGCAGCCTCCAAGCAGCCATGGTAGCACCCACAAAGTTCGCAACATTCTACGGGTACATCAGGACAATGGATGGAGTGTGGGCTTTAGGATTGCATGCCGGCTCTGAGAACGCGACCTCAGCGTCTCAGAATTCTTTGTCGACAACCCTGGAAGATAAAATTGTGCTAACTCGAAACGCTTCTCTCTGGGTTGGCCCGTTCTCCTTCACCAACGGGGCTTTTATATTTCAGCACAAATGGTGTTTGACTTCATTATCCGGCAACCTTTTCTCTCTGACTAGATGTGTCGTAGGCACCGCTGGTCAGCTGTTTATTTATAATGACAACATTATTCGACCAGCTTCGCAACATGAGAGAAGCGTGTGTGCAGTATTAAACGGAAACTATTCCAATCCAATTTTCCTGAACTCCTGCAAAGAGCAGAATTTTACAAACAAATTTAAGCTCGACCTACAATTTAGGAAAGATTGTATTCAATAAGATATTTAAAATAGTGTGGTCTTGTTGTATGTTCTTATTATGTAGAAAATATGCATATATAATTTTTTAAATGTAGATGCTTTTTACTTTATTTTATTTATTTTTGTTTTGGTTTGCCAAAGCTGCACAGTCCACAGCAGCACTTGCAATCTAGAAAGACAAACATCGGCCTCACAACTAAAATCAGACTGATGAGCTCCTTAGTCATGGCCACATTCTTGCATGCTTGCGATTCTTTGAGGCTGACTACAGACCTCGAGAGGAGGATCCTATGAATGGAATTGAAATGCTGAAGAAGGAGAGTGTATCACCTACAAATACCGCATCACAAATGAGGAGATTCGAAGCATGATCACAATGGCAGTTGGGCCTCACGGTGACCTGCTGACCGCTGTCAAAAAAGCTAACTAAAATTAAATTGTCACTTCACAAGGTCCTCAGGGCTCGCAAAGACCAGGAAAGACCTACCAGGAAAGACCTACCAGGAAAGACCTACCAGGAAAGACCTACCAGGAAAGACCTACCAGGAAAGACCTACCAGGAAAAGAAGAAGAGACAGAGAGAGAGAAAGCGATGGGAAGACACCAAAGAATGGACAGGCCTGCCATTAAATGAGATTCTATTCAAAGCTAAGAACAGAAAGGAATGGAGAAAGACGGTGGACATATCATGTGTTGTGCCCCAACGGTTTGATAAAGGGACAGGTGAAGGTGAATGACACTTTGTTTCCTATGTGCTACAAAGTAACCTAAAAACAGAACGATGTAAATCAAATGGAAATGAAGACAGGAACAGAGAAGGAAATGTCTCTGTCTCAGAAAATGTAGTGTCTGTTGTTGTCAAAGAAAAAAGGAAAGAACTACTCAACTGTGTTAATATTATTTATAGTTAGGGAAAGCAAGTCTTTTAACAAGATAGCACGACTTGTCCTGAAGCTCCTAGTCATCAAGGGAAAATTATATTTAAAAATATTCATCAGCCACAATTGGTGACCAACTGAAATGTCCGGCAGAAACATTAACAATGCGAGTTTAAAATGGAGAGTGCGATACGTTTGTAAGAAATAAGAGAAGTTGTATTTTAATTTGACAAATTATTGAGTTGATGACAAGATGTGTTTTTAATAGGAATCACGGCTAACAGGGTGGTCTCTCAAAGTAGGGACTATAATAAATGGGAAGCGATTGAATATAAACAAGTTATTGGCTGTTTCACTCATCTATTTCAAACCTTTCTTTCTTAACAAGAAAACTGCATTTTCTCTCTCTCTCTCTCTTTTATTTATTATTGCTTGCTTTCTCTTTATCTCTCTTGCGTTTTCTTGCGTTCGATCTCTCTTTCAGTCTTTCTCGTTCTCTCTACCTCTCTCTCATTCATTCAGTTTCCTTTCTTTCTTTCTTTCTCGTACTTTCTCTCTCTCGTCACTCATTCATTATTGCTTTCTCTCACGTTCTTTCTGTCTCCCTCTCTCATTCATTCTTGCTTGCTTTCCTTCTTTCATTCTTTCTTTCTCGCCCTTTCTCCTTCATTCTTGCTTTCTCTCCCTTTATTTCTTTCTGTCTCCCCCCCCCTCTCACTCTTGCTTTCTCTCTCTTTCTTTCTTTCTGTCTCCCCACTCTCACATTCATTCTTGCTTTCTCTCTCTCTCTTTATTTATATGAATTAACAAAGTAAAGAAACGTCACTACATCAAGCTTGACTCAAATTGTTCCCATTTTATCCGCATCATTGAACAAAGAAAAGGTTACTTAGAATCAGTTTATTGGTAGTCTAATGCAACTGATTGAGAATAAGAAAACAAATCTACGAAAGTAACACACACTAGACTGTCACGGTGGTCCCTGGTTCGAACTCTACCTGCTTTTATCTTTTATCATCCTACAGGAGATTTGGGCTCGGACTTAATGATCTTTTCTTTTTCATGACAAATCAACTATAAGTCTATACTTTTTACTAATCAACTATAATTCTATCCTTGTTACAAATCAACTATAAGTCTATACTTTTAATAATCAACTATAAGTTTATACTTGTTACAAATCAACTAAAATCTATCCTTGTTTCAAATCAATTATAAGTTTATCCTTGTTACAAATCAACTATAAGTCTATCCTTGTTAGAAATCAACAAGTCTATAATAATAATAAAGGCTTGTCTTCGAGTCCAAAGATCAGTGAGGAATGCTGTATTTCCTGTGGCTGCGCAGCCCTAGCTGTGACCTATATATTTTGCCACATTAGGGCAAGCATAACCATTGTCAGAGGTGGTCGATTTAGATTTTCTTTTCGCCGTCTCCATCTGTCCTCGGCAGCGTATTTTCTTTTGGTCTATACTTGCTACGAATCAACTTAAAGTCTATACTCGCTACGAATCAACTTAAAGTCTATACTTGCTACGAATCAACTTAAAGTCTATACTTGCTACGAATCAACTTAAAGTCTATACTTGTTACAAATACTTACAAACTTAAATGCAGTTATTAGATCTATATTTTGTTATGCTCCAATCATCGGGTCGCCAAAATGCTCCAATCAAGACTTATAACACACATCCGAGTCCGCACAGCTGCCCGGCTTTTCAGACTCTCTTTAAAGAACTGGATAACTCTTCAGCCAACCTTTAAAACGTTTAGTTAGAGGGGAAAATGGTCGTTGAGAGTCTTCACTCTCAGGGTCTCTATTGTCATTCTTTTTAGCGTCTCTAAACATGTTGCATTTTCCTATCTACTCTTTTATTCCCGAGATGAGCATAACAATTTTTAGTTACAAAACTTGTATTTTGATTTCTATCGAAAACGTACGATGACCTCACCACACAGAAATAAATGTGTATCAAATAATTAAAAGTGTGAAGCGGTTGCAATTGCGCTTTACAAACGGTCACTCCAGAGCTCACTGCTGTTAATTATCATTAGCGATTATGCCAAAAAAATCTAAGTATTGGCTGTAACTGACAAATCAGATGTTTATTACGACGACATAAATATTGTTTGACATTAAGTTAACAACAACTTTTATTTTAAGGGATGCTACTCCCAAATAGAGTGTAATAACATATATAATACAATGTCACTAACTAACATCCTTCCTGTTCCATAGCCACAAATATTAAATGCATTTATCTTAGTGACCAACGTCATAAAGTTACCAAGAAAAACATACAAAATACTTTTAAAAAACCCAACAACAACTTTTAACAGAATCAATTGTACCAATTACTCTTTATCAGTTATGTGATTAAATTTGTAATAGATTTAGACTAATTAATAAATCTGTACGATTAGAGATATTTCCACCATGCTTTTAGCTTTACCAATGCGCTACGATTCTAACACTTGTCTGAAAATGGAAGGGGAAGAAGAAGGGGGTATCCTGGTAAATGTTACCGTGATCGCTCTTTTTTTGCATACAAAAAATGGTCACTCATGGATAAAGCCTCCTCAAGGGAACTAATTGACCTTATATCACCACAACTATCAAGCACGATTTCGTTTCCTTGTTTAATACCAAACAATATAATTAATAACCAATAGTCAATGAATATTTTTTTAAATTGATTTTTTGTTTTGTCAGGTAGTGATGAAATACTTGTGGAAAATGTCTACTTGATCCGAGCCTGGGTGTGGTAGAAATGTAGGGGAAGGTGGGGCTAGTTGTCACAGTTTTCAGATTTTGATGTTTTAAACATATTTAGAGTTCATTGATTCTCACCAAACAAGTTATACAACAATAAAGTGGCTGGGTTGAGGTTGTGACAATTTGCCCCACACTGAGGTAAGTTGACACAGGCATGGGGTAAAATGTCACACATTTAAAAAAATCACCATATCTTGCTATGTCTAAAAGAAATAGCATATTAAGTCAAGACTTTGTTCTTGTAGTAGTTTCCTTGACTGGCCGTCGTGAAAGAATGATATATATGTGGAGGTTCTGAAAAGTTTTGGACCTAACAAGGAAAGCTGTAGGTTTTTCTTCAAAATAATGTTGTTTTTTTTTCTATATAATATTTGTAAAATATTTGTTCACTTCTTTTAGCAATGCACCCACTTCCAACCTATCTAAATAGTAGGACAAGGTAACTTCTTTCCTAAAATAAATGTTGCTCTCGGAGGACATCTTTTCTGTATGTTGATGCTGGCATAACCTTTGTAAACAGCATTATTTAAAGAGAAAGTCGCTTAATACTATTTAGGTATATATTTAGGTATATATCCATAAAAAGGAATCAATAAAACTAATAATTAATTATTATAACTAATAACTAATTATTAATTATTAATAAACAAATATTAATATTAAAATTTGTTTTCAAAATGCTTAATCTTCATTGGGTAAATTGTCCCAACTGTGACATATTACCCCAACCTGTGTGACAACTTGCCCCACAACAATTGTCAGAACATTTATTCCAATAACATTTTATTGGGTCGAGCTTTTAGAAAAAAAACTAATTTCAATGTGTAGAGTGAGTTTCACGTGTACAAGTACGTCAAATAAAAGAATGTAAAAAAAAAAAAAAACTTAAAAAAAAATCTTTTTAATCTTTTAAAAAAATCCTTTTACACGGCAGATAGCCCTGTTTTTGCTCTCGGTTGTAATATCTTTTGCATTAGCTCCCTTATATAAGCATAAAATATTTTCCACTCTAATATAGATTTCAACAGAATGCATTTCCCACTTAGATCTCAGTATAAGACAAACCGAAAGCTATGAATGATTGATTTAGAATGTATAGAAAGGTCATGACAAGAGTGATTCCTAAAATTACGGTTCGTGCAGTTCCAATTTAAGTCTTAACTCTTTCAGTGCGGTTTATTCTCAGGGAATAACTTCACTAGCGCTGGTGGAGACATATTTTCTTTTAAATAATATTAGATATGTTAAATTACATAATAAAATAAAAAAGATACTGTTACGAATCTCACTATCCAGGCTCTCTGCAAACTGCACCATACAACACCAACTTAAAGAACTTGACAACTCAGGGCTCCAAAGTAACGTGACGCTTTAATAGTTGAATAAATAACAGCCAATAATGTACAATTGGCAACACGTAAACTGTACAAAAATCTCTCCGATAACACCGTTCCGCAGTATTAACTCTTGCACTGGCCTCTCCGTCTCGTTCCGGGCTTGCACTGGGTTCAACAGTTCAGGACTGACTTCACACACTAGGCTCGTTGTGTTGGTCTCGATCGCAGACCAAGATCAAGATGCCAGTCGTCTCAACTGTACTTGATAGTACTCCGCACTGAACCGTCGTAATGCTCCGTACAGAATCACACCGTTGAACTGTGCTGTAGTCGACCGTGTTCTGAGCCCTGTCGTGAACCTTCTCTAGTGAACCTTCTCTAGTGAACCTTCTCTAGTGAACCTTCTCTAGTGAACCTTCTCTAGTGAACCTTCTCTAGTGAACCGTCTTGACTGCGACACCTCCGCTGTTATATAGTGTCCCTAATGGCCTTCTAGAACCGGACGGAACATCGCTCGACGTTTCTAGCTTCGTCACATGACTACATCCCTGGTGACGCTCCTGAGCTCTGTTCACGACGCCGATCTTTCCCGAACAGTCATGTTGACACTCGTCTCGGCTGACCGTCGTAACTCGTCACGGTTGACCGCTCGTCTAGCGCTGGCCTGGAGCAGATTGGTGTCGGCTGACTACACTCACACCACTACCCCCATCTGTGCCACCACCAGGTTTATAACAATACGTTAGTTTTAGTAACTTTGAAGACTTTGTTTCAGAATATTCAGTGTTTTCGATCAAAAAAATTCGCGCCGAAAGAGTTAAAACAACAACAACAACAATATGTTATTTTGTAAGTGCAAAGAACAGAAAAGTAGCCTAAAAAAAAATAACAACTCGGAAACATTCGGGCCTACTTAAAGAGATGCTATCCTAGAATGGATCATAGAAGCCGAGAACTAAAGGTAAAACTCTTGCACTGGCGGATACCGAAGGGGGTTGCGGACGAGTTTTAGCAGAGAAGTCACACAATTCATATACGAATTTTTTGCTCATGTTAATAATATATACTAATTATATATATTTTAACCTATTTTTGGATTGTGTCGCCCCCACCTTTTTCTAGAATGTTGACGGATTTGGTGGAAAGGGGGGGGGCGATAGCATCAATCCCGCCCTCCCCCCTACCCTTAACGTTTGAGTTGGGGGCAGTGGCGTAGCAAGGTATCCGTAGCCCGGGTTCGAGAATATGTTGATGGCCCCACCATCCCACAAACCTGATTGTGATATCAACTATACAAGTGAGATATTTTTCTATTGTTTTAAAACCTTTTACAGTAATTAAAATCTAGATTCATTTTTATACTGACATGTATTTTTAAATTATTTAAAAACAGCATACAAAACAGTTTATTGTCTTTCCATTAACTTCTTGTTTTTTTATTTTTCAGGATCGTCTGGAATGATGGAAACACGTGCGGCCGAGATCTTGTGGAGGAGATCCATTGAGAAGTTCAAATTGCGCTACACCACTATGTTGTCAGATAGTGATTCTAAAGCCTTTAATAAAGTCTGTGAAATAAAACCCTATGGAGATGTACCTTTAACAAAAGAAGAGTGTGTCAACCATGTGGAGAAAAGGATGGGCACAGTACTCCGTAATTTGGTTACATCTCTTGGAGGTAATGGTGTAGGAAAACTTACACAACAAACAATCAAAAAACTGTCCAAGTATTACACCAGAGCGATACGGAAACACAATGATGCTAAGCAAATGAGAAATGCTATACTTGCGAGCATGTATCACAATTTTTCGACCGATTAGAGTCCGATGCATCATCTGTGTCCTTCAGGTGCAGATTCTTGGTGTTTTTATAAGTCTTGTGAGACAAAAAATGTAAAGCCTGGTAAACACAGTCTCCATATACATACGCCTCTCAATTATGACTTACTAGCTGAACATCTGAAGCCTATATACAAAAGATTGTCAGAGCCTCAACTTCTACAGCGATGTTTGCTTGGCTCAACTCAAAATGCGAATGAGTCTTTTCATTCTTGTATTTGGAATATTTGCAGCAAATCAAGATTTTCTTTACTAAAAAAAAGTTAACTTTTCTGTTTTAGCTGCAGCAGGACAATTCAATTTTGGCTTTTCTTTTGGTAGTGAAATAAACAGTTTTTTCAACTGCCAGGTAAGCAAAAGTAGCCAGCGACTTGGATTATTGAGACTTACGAAACGCTTGAAAATGCAGCTTATAAAAAACAACAAGTTGTAAAAAGAAGACTGTTATTAAGAAAGGAGGCTAAGGCACGTAAAGAATTGCAGTTTATTGAAGCTGAAGGAGTTTCATATTCACCTGGACATTTTTAAATCTTTTATGGAAGTTCTCAAGTTTTGCTTTTTTTTCTCATTTCTGTTTTTTCTTAATTAGTCTTCTTAAAAGTCTTATATCTTAAGAACTAGTTGGTTTAATGATGTGACATTTTGAATAACACTAGTTTACATGTTGTTCTTTAACTTACAAGTGTTATATATTCAAATATAGTTATTTAACTTAGTTTTACAAACATCATTTTATTTAAAATCAGTTTTTCTCAAAATGGCCGTTTTCCAAAAATGCATTCGCTAAAATTTATAAATCTTTAGAACCATTAAAGATATTTATATGAAATTTACACTTACAGATCTATTTTAATACTTTCATGTGACATCTTGATTTTTTAAATATATTGTTAGGTTTTCATTTTCTATTGACATAAATGTAAAAAAAAATATTTTTATTTAAAAAAATGAATGATCAACTTTACTGTTATATGTTAAAAATAAATATTAAAATATAAGAAATTTTGAGATGTCACTTTATACTTTGTTGTTTTCTTTTTCAAAAGAAAAAGATTTGACTCATATTTGTCTATTAGTTAAAGAGAAATAGCATTTTAAAAATGATATACAAAAAAAACACAAGATGGCGGCCGTTTCCATGGCAACCACAAAAGTCAAACACATTCTTTCTATGTTTTTAAAATCAGGATGAGTTACTGTATCAACCATACAAGTTTGATAAATTTCTGATAAATATTGACGAAAATAGATTTTTTAGGTATACCTCCCCTTAACTTTACTATTTGTTCAAGAAAGAGAAATGGGGATAAGATACACCCTAATCTCATATTCGTATCGATGTTGAAGAATTCCACCGTCCACCGTCTGTTGTGACACAACAGCTTGATTTGCTTTAGACATGTCGCTGAATCTGGACAAATTGTTGTTGGATGCTTTATTCTCTTGCTATTTTACTGAGTGATTCCAATGGACACTATCAAACATTTTTTTCTTTAAATCTACAAAACTGATCAACTTCCTATGTTGTTACTCCAGGCTTTGATTGACAATGTTTCGCAGAACGTAAACCTATTCAGTGTTGATTGACCTTTTCAGAAGCAGCTGAGAAACACTGGTATAATTTAAACCTTTTCCGTAAGGAGCTCTTAAATAATCTCTAATATAAATTTTCAACTCAATGTTTCTGAAATCAGTAATTGTAAATTTTAAATATATGTAATAACTTTTGATAAAATATTTATATATATATATAAAGAAACGACATATTAAAATATAATCGAAAACCATTTTCGGGTGTAACCAATCAATAAATTAGCTTACAGTTTTATTGCTCAATATTAAGAAACCAAAAAAAAAAAGTTAAAACAAACAAACAAACAATAGTTGTTTGTTTTTTAAGGGGGGAGATTGCTTTTTTTTCCTTGGGAGGGGGATGACACCCTGCGCTTACCGCATCGGGTGACATCGACCCTAGTGACGCCACTGCCATGTGTTGCAGACCTGGCTAATCTTATCTTATATAATACAGACGTTACTTCAAAAAAGAAGATGATTACGTCCTACGCGTCATGCATTTAGTCATGCATATTAACCAATGACTTAAATTCTGCCAAGACACTGGTTTTCCTGGCTAGCTCAGGCAACCCATTCCATGCTCTAATAGCACTAGGGAAGAAGGAGTATTTGTACAAATGTGTCCTAGCATATGGGATGAGGAATGTGCCTTTATCTTTGTGTCTTTCAGAGTATTTTATTAAATTTTGTTTTTGTATTTGAAGATTATGGTTCAGTATTTTATGTATAATTGCTACTTTACTTTTGAGTCTTCTGTCCTGAAGGCTTTCTAAATTTAGTGATTTTACTATAGGTGTTACTCTAGTCAAATGTGAATATTCATTTGTTATGAATCTCACTGCTCTATTTTGTGTCTGTTCCAGTTTCTTAATGTTTACTTGAGTTGAGGGGTCCCAAATGGAGGATGCATATTCTATCATTGGCCTAACCAAGGTTAAATAACATTTTAGTTTTATGTTCTTATTTGATTTATAGAAATGTCTTTTAATAAATCCTAATGCTTTGTTTGATTTTTTTATAGTTTCATCAATATGTGGATTCCATGACAGTTTTTCATTTATTATAACACCTAGGTATTTTGCGTTTTTAGTCTGTGTTACTGGTTTGCCATGAATAAGATAAGTGGAATTAATCTGTTTTAGTTTTTTTGTTACTCTTAACAACTGACATTTTTCTGGGTGGAAAGACATGCTCCAATTTGATTCCCATTTCTGTAATTCATCTAATTCTCTTTGTAAAATATCTGTGTCTTGTGTTGTTTTTATTGTTCTTTATATTATGCAATCGTCTGCAAATAATCTGACTTTTGTTCCTGAACTAATGCAATTTGGTAAATCATTTATGTAAATTAAAAATAGTAGTGGACCCAAGAATGTTCCTTGAGGTACACCTGAGTTTACAGTTATCGGTGTTGATTTAGAGCCATTTATTATTACAGTTTGTTCTCTCCCTATCAGAAAATCTTTAATCCACTGATGCAGTGGACCATTAATGCCAAAATATTTTAGTTTTTTAAGCAAACTATGGTGGTGAACTTTGTCAAAAGCCTTAGAAAAATCTAGTAAGATAGCATCTATTTGTTCACTATTATCTAAACCTTTAGAAAAATCATCAATTAGTCCTATTAGTTGTGTTTCACATGATCTATATTTCCTAAAGCCATTGTTACGTATCTAGGCATTGTTTTTTTCTTTGACCTGTTGCGGTCGAGAGACGGGGAGGTTGTCTGCCCCTTGTGTAATAAGTTCTTTTTTATTCGTCAAGCCACACAGACAGTGACCGGTCCTTGACCTGTGTGTGTACCTCTGGTTGAAAGGAGGGTGTTTTTTTTTTCTGTCTCTTTGAAGAGCGTTCTAGATCTGGGTGTTGATGACTTTCTGTTCTAGAATATACTGGATATCGACGCGTGGTAGATTATAAAAAGACCGCCCGCGTGACGTTGACGGACAGACATACGGAGACAGCCGTGGGACAGAATAGCGGAGACATTGCGCTACCCGTGCGTGGTATACCACTTGGTCGTGTAAGTTTTTTTTTTATTCAAGGCCTTGCTTGTATTTGCAATTATATTTTCAAACTCTTGTATTGTAATATTTTTACATGCCATTTTTGTAAAGGGTTTTGGTCAACACATCAATTCTGTATTGAGTAAATGTTTATTTTTCTTTCTTGTAACTTTATATTTGATTAAACATTAAGTTGATAGTTTACCTTCCGATTTCTTGTGTCATTTTTTTTTGTTATTCATTGTAAGTCTTTGATTAAATTCAGACTTAAGATAAGTGACACAACTCCTTTTCTATTGTCACGTTCCCCTAGGCAAGCCATTTAAAAGTAGAATTTAATTCGTAATACGTGACAAAAGAAGTTTGAGGGCTTTCGTCCCGGATATTTTTCTGAACCTATTTTCGTCTTACTTGAGTAATTTTGTAAAGGCGAAGTTGACTTTAACAAAAATTTTTTTTGTGTCAAAGAGTCGGAAGTAAAGTATCAATAGTATTGACCAAACTCTCTTAAGGTTTTTTTTGTTGTACTGATTTTGTACTGTATATTTACATTGTATACATATTTTTGCTTGATCGTTTGCTAGTTAGTCATGGATATTCAGGTTTTTCTTGCAAATCCCTCTGTGGAAGAGCTTGATGCTTTTACTAGGAAGGAACTGGTCCTTATTTCTAAACATTTAGGGTTAAAAATAAAATCAAATGCCCTTAAACAAGAAATCAGAGATAACATTGTAATCCATTATGTAGACGAGGAAGTGTTTACTGAAGACCTTTTAGAAACCCTTAGACCCGATGAGGGTAAATCAGATTTAGAACTTCAGATAAAATTAAAACAAATGGAAATAGAAGCCCAGACGGCTAGAGAGCAGAGAGAAATTAAACAAAAAGAATTAGAGCTTGCGGCTAGAGAGCAGAGAGAAATTAAACAAAAAGAATTAGAGCTTGCAGCGGCTAGAGAGCAGAAAGAAATGGAAATGAAATTACAAATAGAGTTAAAAAAATTAGAGTTAGCTGCTAATGTAAGACCAGATTCTTCCCCTGCCAGTCATACTGCTGAAGCAACAAAATTTTTGAAAATAATTCCACGCTTTAATGAAGCCACAATTGACAATTATTTTCCACAATTTGAACTTGCTGTGAAAAATTTTAATGTACCTGAAACTTTGTGGCCCACTTTGCTGCAAACAGTTTTGACTGGTAGAGCTGCAGAGGTATTTTGTTCTTTGACCATTGAACAACAAAAAGATTATAATGTTGTTAAGGCCTTAATTCTTAAGGCATATGAACTTGTTCCGGAAGCTTACCGAAAGCAGTTCAGGGATTGTCGCAAATCGGATGGCCAAACCCATGTAGAATTCCTGCGGGAAAAGGAGCGACGCTTTGAGAAATGGCTCACTTCCAAGGAAATCGGCACCGACTTTGCCAAATTCAAGAACCTAATGCTGATGGAAGAGTTCAAGAGTTGTGTGCGGCTGGACGTCCGTACGCATATAGCTGATCGTGGCGAGGAAGATGTGCACAAGGCTGCAGTGTTGGCAGACGATTATATAATATCACATCAATTTGCCAAGTATACGACGGATGTCAAGCCAAAACAAGTCAAACAGCCTGAGTCCACTGCTAGCAACTCCATCAAGAACAGCAGTACAAATGACAGAAAACCTACTACAAGTAAAGCTACTTGTTCCTACTGCAAACGAGAAGGCCATAAAGTTGACGATTGTTGGAAATTGAGGAAGAGAAACGAAAAAGCTCCTTCAAAAGTCAGCGCTTGCACAGTACAGTGGTCGTCGAGGTTTACTCCCTCATCATCAAGCCATATCAAGAATACCTCGACACCACCTGTTTCAAATGTATTGACTGTACAAGACTCTCCGAAAATGTCTCCACGGTGTTCAAATGACTCAAACAAGAGTTTTTCAAATACATCAAGCCGATGTTCCAATGACTCAAACAAGAGTTTTTCAAATACATCAAGCCGATGTTCCAATGACTCAAATAAGAGTTTTTCAAATACATCAAGCCGATGTTCCAATGACTCAAACAAGAGTTTACCTAATACATCACCCCGATGTTCCAATGACTCTAACCAGAGTTCCAATAATACATCACCCCGATGTTCCAATGACTCTATCCAGAGTTCCCATAATACATCATCCCGGACGAGCCCCCAAACTTCTTTTGTCACGTATTACGAATTAAATTCTACTTTTAAATGGCTTGCCTAGGGGAACGTGACAATAGAAAAGGAGTTGTGTCACTTATCTTAAGTCTGAATTTAATCAAAGACTTACAATGAATAACAAAAAAAAATGACACAAGAAATCGGAAGGTAAACTATCAACTTAATGTTTAATCAAATATAAAGTTACAAGAAAGAAAAATAAACATTTACTCAATACAGAATTGATGTGTTGACCAAAACCCTTTACAAAAATGGCATGTAAAAATATTACAATACAAGAGTTTGAAAATATAATTGCAAATACAAGCAAGGCCTTGAATAAAAAAAAAACTTACACGACCAAGTGGTATACCACGCACGGGTAGCGCAATGTCTCCGCTATTCTGTCCCACGGCTGTCTCCGTATGTCTGTCCGTCAACGTCACGCGGGCGGTCTTTTTATAATCTACCACGCGTCGATATCCAGTATATTCTAGAACAGAAAGTCATCAACACCCAGATCTAGAACGCTCTTCAAAGAGACAGAAAAAAAAAACACCCTCCTTTCAACCAGAGGTACACACACAGGTCAAGGACCGGTCACTGTCTGTGTGGCTTGACGAATAAAAAAGAACTTATTACACAAGGGGCAGACAACCTCCCCGTCTCTCGACCGCAACAGGTCAAAGAAAAAAACAATACCTAGATACGTAACACCATGTTGGTATGGTGTGAGGACATTTTGTTTGTCTAAGTGGTTTATGATGTTGCTACATATTATGTGTTCTAGGATTTTACATGTGATGCTGGTAAGTGATACTGGTCTGTAGTTTCCTGGGTCAGATTTTTCTCCTTTTTTAAATAGGGGGGTGACATTAGCTTCTTTCCAGTCCTTTTGGTACTCTGCCCTGGTTAAGTGAAGCCTGAAAGAGTATTTTGAACACTGGGGCTAGCTCATTGCTTAGTTCTTTGAGTAATCTAGCTGGAATACCATCAGGTCCAGACGCTTTATTTGGTTTGGTGTTGGCTAATAGTTTTTGAATTCCATTTTCTTGTGGTACTATATCTTCTATGTTGTCTACTTGGTTCAAATTCAGTAATATGTCTTTGTCTCCTGGGGCTGAGAATGCTAATGCAAAGTATTTGTTTAGGATGTTTGCTTTACTTTCATTATCATTATGTATTATGTTATGTTCATCTTTTAATGGCGCTATGCCTGTTGTTTCCATTTTCTTAGACTTAATGTATGACCAGAGGTTTTTGTTGTTATCTTTAGATATTACATTGCTTATGTATTCACTCTGCAGCTGTCTGCTTACTTTTTGGGTTAAGTGTTTAATTTTTATATACTTTTTGTAAACTCTTTCTGCCTTGGTTTCTTTAAATTTTCTATATAGGTTTTCCTTCTGTTTACAAAGCTTCTTTAGTCTATTATTAAACCAGCATTTATTTATTTTGTTTGATGTGTATTTAGTTGGTATATGATTTTCTATAATGCTTTTAAGATGGTTTTTAATGAAATTCCAGAGGTCATCGACTGGTTGGTTAATGTCTTTTTCTAATAAGAATGTTTGTTGAAAGTTCAATGCGGCTTGGTGTAGTTGTGTTAGGTTACATTTATTTCGGAGTAAGATTTTTCTTTTGGGTTTTGAATTGGCTACTGCTTTTATCTGACTGTGTATTTTTATGATCTCATGGTCTGATAGACCAGGGATAATATCATAATCAACTACTAATCCAGGTCTGTTGGTTAAGAAGAGATCTAATGTGTTGTTTAATCTAGTTGGCTTTTTAATGATTTGATCTAAACTTAGGTTGTGTAAAGTTTCTATGAAAAGCTCATTTATGTCCTTAAGGTTTTGGTGTTTATCTATGGTTAGTGTTTTCCAATCTATATCAGGTAGGTTGAAATCACCCATAATCCAAAAAACTGCATTTTTATTTGTCTCTTTAAGTGTGGTAATCTGATTACATAATTCCTGCATGTATTCTAAACTAGAATTTGGTGGTCTGTAAATGCTGACTATTATTAGGGATGTTGAGGTGCTATTAATTTTACAAAATATAAATTCTATATTTTTTGAGTTAGGTAAGGTAATTTCTTCTGCTATAAGAGTGTTTTTTATTGCTAGAAGAACTCCTCCATGATTATCAGCCCTATCTTTTCTAAAAATTTTAGATTATGTCTATATGGACATTTTTAAGAGAACAACTTTGATTTTAAGTTTCACTTTTAATGAATTTAAATAATGAAAGTGTCAGAGTTAATGTGTAACACGTCTGCACTACTCGAGAGATAAATCTAAAGCGAGAATGACAACAAAGTGTATTTCCTCCTTGTCAAAAATAAAGGCCAGAAATCAACTTTAGTATTTCAAATTTTCGATATTCTAAAATTAAGAAACACAATTGATAGTTGATGATTGCTTTCATTTTATGTACGAATTCGATTACGATGGTTATTATTCTTATACAGTAAATTAGTATACGTATTTAGATACGGTGTGTGGAAGTTACAGCTATCCTGTCTCCACACTCCACATGCCTCTATTATTTATGAAATATCGATACATTAAATTAATTAAAGTAATCATTTTGTAACAATCGTTTGCTTATATTTTTATATTTTCCAATTAAGCTGCAAATTATAGAGAGATCTCACAGAATGCGCTCCCCTTTTCAAATCATTAATCTGAACTTCAATGGAAATCTACATCAAATAATTTCAGGGACGATTTTCAAAAGAAAATCTCTTATTAGATTGAAAAAGTAATTAATAAAAAGATTATAAACTCAAAAATGACCAACATTGATTTGCAGTTTGGTTAATTAAGCATTGAAGATTAAATACAGTTTACGATTTTTTTAGCACAAATATCACAAGCATCACATCTACTTCTCTTATATGCTTGTGAGTCTTGACGCCGACAGTAGAACTAAAGAGGAGGATCCTAGCAATGGCATTGATATGCTAAAGAAAGCTCCTAGGTCTCTCATAGAAAGATCTCATCACGAACGAGACAGGATTATTACAGCGATTGGACCCAACGATGACCTCTAACTACTGGCAAAAAAAACCCTCAAACTAATTATCCTTGGCCTTATTACAAGGTCCTTGGGGCTCGCAAAGACCGTTCTTCAGAGAATAGTGCCAGGGAAAAAGAAGAAGAGGCAGACAGAGAAAGCGAGAAGACATAAAAGCATGGACGGGCCTGCCATTGCAAGAGGTTCTATCCACGGCAAATGCAGAGAAGAATGGAGAAAGACGGTCGATACATTGTGTGTGTGGTGCCTCAACAGCTGACTAAGGAATAGCTGAAGGTGAAAACGAAGTATATTACCAAAAATAGTTCAACGCAGATGCTGGTATTTCAATGTTTTTAGATAACAAAATAAATGTGTGAAATAGTATTTATTCCCAAGAATCCACATGTACTGTACTCAAGCAGTGTAACTCGAGTGGGCTGGCAGAAGAGACAATGTTTCTAACATTTTATTTCAAGTATTTCTAGTGTCAGCTTTAGAATTTAGTAGTTGACATTATTTGGAAAGTTGTTATATCAGCTATTTTTACTTACGTGCATTTTATACAATATAATCCAGTAAATCCACAGTTTTCTACCATATTCTTTATAAACAGATATTTCTATAGTATCCTTTTACATTAAAATAGAATAGCAGTTCAGATTTGGCTGTAAATGTGGAGTTATTTCTTTATTACATTTTGTATAACGTTTTTTCCCCACTTTACATTACGGGATCACGAAACTTTTTAAAAAATTAACGAATTAGTTAATCATTTAGTGATAATTAATTCATTTTAATATAGAAAAGGGGAGCTTATCCATCAGTATTGTTATGGTATTGAGATATATACCAGTTATTTTTTGGGGGGGGGGTTCTTCCCCTTAGATACGCTTTTTTTTTAAAAGTTTCTTTTTTTTATTTTCTTGTTTATGCTTCTTTTTTGCAAAGTGAACTGTTTGATAGTTCAAGATCTTAGAGTTGGTAACATAGTGAGAGAGAGAGAGAGAGAGAGAGAGAGAGAGAGAGAGAGAGAGTTAGTAAGTTGATACAACTACACTTCGTATAAGCTTTTAAAAAAATGTTTTACATGTTCTTGTAGAAAGCTGCGCAATGGAAGCGTCTTAGGCTTTAGGATAAGAGATATAGGTAATGGTTGTGTACAACATTTACATCTGCTTGACTGCCTCCCTGACAGAAAAGTTAGTAAGACAGGCCTACGGAAACGCATTAAAGACTGACTAGCTTAGGCGTCAACTTTCCTTGGCTGACATAGAAGAGAGCACCTAGTTGCATGCGGTCTCAGAACGAGGTCACTCCCGAAGGCCGCGGGATACACATTTGAGACCTAAAGAAAATCCACTGCCGAGGACAAACGAAGACGGCGAAAAGAAAATCTAAATCGACCACCTGCGGACAATGGTTATGCTTGCCTGAATGTAGCGAAATATGTAGGTCACTGCTGGAGCTGCGAAGCCACGAGAAATACTGCACTTCTCACAAGTCTTCGGACTCGAAGACAAGCCTTATTATTATTATGGAGGAGGAGTAGAGCTTCATTTAACCTAGAGCTCCAAAATTGTTCGACTCAATTCTTAGAACAAACAATTACCAAGAAAAAGAAGAGAGCTCTCCTTTAAGCGCTTAATTCCACAATTTTATACATTCCTATTTGGACCTAGAATTTTAATCCTGCAAGGCTAGCGCGCTATTATGCCACTTTGATGTAGGTACTTAAATTTTATAGAGACGTAAGGTTATATATATAGGTTATCTTATCTTATCTTATTTAATACAGACGTTACTTCAAAAAAGAAGATGATTACGTCCTACGCGTCATGCATTTAGTCATGCATATTAACCAATGACTTAAATTCTGCCAAGTCACTGGTTTTTCTGGCTAGCTCAGGCAACCCATTCCATGCTCTAATAGCACTAGGGAAGAAGGAGTATTTGTACAAATTTGTCCTAGCATATGGGACGAGGAATGTGCCTTTATTTTTGTGTCTTTCAGAGTATTTTATTAAATTTTGTTTTTGTATTTGAAGATTATGGTTCAGTGTTTTATGTATAATTGCTACTTTACTTTTGAGTCTTCTGTCCTGAAGGCTTTCTAAATTTAGTGATTTTACTAATGGTGTTACCCTAGTCAAATGTGAATATTCGTTTGTTATGAATCTCACTGCTCTATTTTGTGTTTGTTCCAGTTTCTTAATGTTTTCTTGAGTTGAGGGGTCCCACACGGTGGATGCATATTCTATTATTGGCCTAACCAAGGTTAAATAACATTTTAGTTTTATGTTCTTATTTGATTTATAGAAATTTCTTTTAATAAACCCTAATGCTTTGTTGGATTTTTTTATAGTTTCATCAATATGTGGATTCCATGACAGTTTTTCATTTATTATAACACCTAGGTATTTTGAGTTTTTAGTCTGTGTTACTGGTTTGCCATGAATAAGATAAGTGGAATTAATTTGTTTAATTTTTTTTGTTACTCTTAACAACTGACATTTTTCTGGGTGGAAAGACATGCTCCAATTTGATTCCCATTTCTGTAATTCATCTAATTCTCTTTGTAAAATATCTGTGTCTTGTTTTGTTTTTATTGTTCTATATATTATGCAATCGTCTGCAAATAATCTGACTTTTGTTCCTGAACTAATGCAATTTGGTAAATCATTTATGTAAATTAAAAATAGTAGTGGACCCAAGACTGTTCCTTGAGGTACACCTGAGTTTACTGTTATTGGTGTTGATTTAGAGCCATTTATTATTACAGGTTACATATACGAGTCTGTGGTACTTTCATTCTTCTGCTTTTATAAATGCTTCTCTTTATATATTCTGTCATACTGAATTGCCATTTGATTCGACCAATAAAATTATCTTATCTATCTTAAAGCTAGTTTAAGATCTAGATCTAGAATTCCTAACTGCCTAATCAGAAAACGATTGAGCTAGCATAAAATTTATTAGGAATTCCCGAAAGTAGTTCTATTTTTTCTTTTAAGTCACGTGATTTTATTTATAAACAATTACAAACGCCAAACGAAACGTCAACTTAATAACAAAGTTATGCTTGAGTAAGTACAGTGAACAAGGCTGACTATTTATAATTTTGTATGCAGACATTCGATATAGAAAAAAGACCGTAGGCTCCCTGTTGTTTAGTTGTATGTCTAAGGAAAACTCCTTCCTAAAGGAAACTCCATTACACGTCACTAATAAATTTATCCAATGGTATCCCGACAATCATTGCATTCAGCAAAATATTCATGATGGCGGAGTAAAGAAAGGTATGTAGAATAGATCAAGACAATCAAGTTGTAATTTAGTTTGAAATTGATTACTGCCTTCAAATGAAAACAAGCGCTATACTGATACTTTCAGATTATGTTAAGAATAAATATAATTGATATTCTCTTTAGAATGTGTTTCGCATTTCTTTCCGTAGTGACCGTAAGGTAGACTAAAAACTGTCTTTACTTAACTTTATCTATCTAGATCTAGAGTCTAGTAACCTGTCTACTGAGTGGACAGTAAGATGGGTGAGTCTGAGTACTGTACACATAAGTTACATTTCTAACACAGAAAATAACAAAGTGTTGAGTGCACTGAGATTGAGTGAGAATGGAGTCTAGATCTAGATTTTAAGACCTTCTGGTAGATTCTAAAGATCTAGATCTAGATTCTACTTTTACTGTCTCAGACTTAGTAAAGACTAAAGTAATACTTACTAATACAGTCTAATGTATTAAGTAAGTGTTCAAGTAAAAAATAAATAAAAAGAAAGTATTGAATCGATGAAGTTATTTTATTTTCTATTCACTATTCAACTTATCATTGCTAATCTAGATCTAGATCTACATCTTTGTCTATTGTCATTTTTAAAATGTCTATCTATTTCAGTTTTGACAATTGTGACTATAGTCTGTCTATTCATAAACTAGGTATATATATGTATTTTTTTTTTTTCATAGTATAGAATCTAGGACTAGATCTTTTTTAGATTTCTAAATAGGTCTAGTATAAATTACATACCAACGTACTGTAAAATAGATCTACAGCCTCTAATCACTAATCAACCTATGTTTAATTCTTAACAGTCATCAGGCATAGTCAGAAATATCAGATTGAATTTAGATTCTAGATACATCTCTATCTAAACTTAAAACTAGAATTTAGATTTAATTTAGAGGTTTAGAAATATTTCAGTATTTTACATTTTTATATAGATTTAATAGAAATTCATTCTAGACTCTAGACCTAGTTCATAGAGCTATTCTAGATAAAATATTTATTAAATTTAGAATATAGTCAATTATCAAATTTTAATTCAACATATTTTAGGCAATTGAAAGCAGGTCCATCTTACACTTTACATACACACAGAATACAGACATAAGTTAAAAATGTAACAGATTTACTAAACAAACATATAGACATTTAATATGTTTTCTCTAAAAACCTAATTGTGAACAGATCTAAATTTTGTTAATGAGTGCTGTTCCAATGTGGCTCTAGAACCTTTGAAAAAGAAGAAATATGTGTGTGGTGGAGAATTATTTTTGGTTGTTGTGCAGTAAAGTATAAGTTTAGTAAGCATTATTTCCCTCGACTTGATATTTTAATCATCCCTTGGAAAATGAATCTAATATAATATTGTTTAGAGATGCATTTTAATTAATTAAAAAATCAACAAACTTGGATAAAAAGTATATGCTAGAAACATTTTTAAAAATATTTTTTTCCCTTAATTAAAGTGTGTGTTTGTGGGGGGTTTATTCCCATAGAAAATTTTTAATCACTGACTATATTTTGAGCATTTTAAACATGTAATGGTGTAATACACAAATTGTAAGACATATTTCCTTATGGACAATTAAGATTATTATTATTATTATTATTATATATTGAAATGTAACTAGAGTTTGTTCACAATTCTAATAAACCTTTTTTTCTGAGAAATATTTGAAATAGAGCAAAAGTGTAAATATAATATAAATATACAATATAAAAAATGCATTATAATCTCTTTTGTTTAGGTCTTATATAAAGTTTCATTTAACTTTCAAAATTAAGTCTCATTTAGGCTTATATATTGACAAATATTTACTCTTTATTATAACCTAGACATGAAAAACTATGTTGACTTTTAGTGATGTACATAGTTTGTTTTAAAAGCAAAGATAAGATACAATAATCTGCCTTCATCCCACCATAATACTGCCATAATTATTTATGTATTCAATTTCGGAGTGGGTAGGGTAGGGGGTCTCTAGACAAAACAGTCATTTTGTAGTCTCCCTCCATCCACTTTAAACTTGAATGATTCAGGGTACAGATTGAGACTAGATCCTTTACAAAGTATTGTTACATTCATTGCATCTATTGCATATCTGTTTAATAATAATCTTGTCAGTCACATCAATTAGAAATTTTAATTGGAACATAGTCATTGCTTTTCCTGGCTATAATGCATTTGCACTATGTCAGATGTCTAGTAGTTCTTATTGATCCTTGTATGTTTCTTATATATAATATATATATAAAATATAGTTTAAGATTATTTTTTTAAATCTCTGAGTATTTTATTAGATAGTATTTTTACATCTTGCAAGTAATATTGTAGTGTTTGATGTTTTTAAACAATGCCTAACTAAACTTTTTTTTATCTTCTCTCCTAGAGTAACTTAAGTTACTAATGGTGTTACTTTTGTTAACTGCCAATACTCACTTGTGATTAAACCATATTTCTTTTTTTTTTTTTTTTGTCAGGGGTTGAGGTTGTTCTTGTGTTGAACAAGAATGTTCTTTATGGTTTTATTTTGATCATTTGCATTATTCTGAAATATTCCTACATCTTTCCCAGTACTACTACTATTGGGTAGGTCATTTATGTAAATAAGAAATAAGATTTTGATGTGATAGACGACTTAAGCAAATTGCTTATTTCTCATTGAAAGGCCACTTTAAAAAAAGTTAGGACTTATTATTACTATTATTGAATAGACTAAACTAAATTTCAAACCAGACAGTCATTTTAATCTATAGGTTAAAAAATGGCAATGGCTAAACTATAATAATCCATACAGGTTTAATTAAAAACTCAGTTGACTATCTTGTTGGGATCAATACTGTTTACTGTAGGTTTACACCAATGATTCTAAAATGTTTCAGTAAAGCCTCTGTATGGTTGGTGTGTATGAATCTCCTAAGTACTTTGTTATATTTGTGTTAGTATTTTCGTAGTTATATTTCTCAGCACAGTATTTTCTTGGTTGTATACTTATTTCTAATGTTCAGTGATTTAGAAAATGGACTTAGTGATAAATAATGCCCAGAGATTTATTTTGTTGGAGCACAAGTACTGGAATTGAGTCCAGATAGCTTTTGAGGATTTTTATTAAAGATAGATTTAGAGGCCACCTCAGAATCTGAGGAAACATGACATCAGTTTTAGGTAGTGATAGTTAGTATTTGCTGTACTGGGCATGTACTTATAAATATGTATATTACAAACAAGTGACTACAAAGTGAATGTTTCTTAAGTGAGGTAAAGTGAAAGTAACAGAAGGCTTATTGTTCATTAAGTTGTCATCTTGTTTTCTGTGAAGTCATTGTTGTCAATGAAGGGGGTTCAAACTGAAATGTATACATGTCCCAGTATTTCGTCTCAAAATCTGATTGAAGCAGACCAGTCCATGACTAGTTACTTTAGCTGTGGCTTTTGTTTTTCTCTTAAATCACTTTTATATTTGTTTTGTTTCACAAGTTTACTACTAATGTGATTTAGATATAGAGATACATTTTTGAAAGGCCATTTTTATTCACATCAAGATAAATTATCATACCTTTCATTATTATTTCTTACTGGCTCATTGGACTGGTGCATTTAGAAAAGTTCCCAGTCTCCAATAAAAATTACTGGAACATTTATAGTTCTCTTAATATTTCTAATTTGAAGGACTAGGGCTCTTTGTTGTGTATTGATCTAGTATTCCTAAAATGTCATTAGTACCGACTAGTTGGCACCACCATAGTTGGCTACTTTGATTTGAGCGGCATCAATATGGTGACTGGGATGAGATGACGTAAAAGACGTGTCTACTTTGAGCTGGACATGCGTGGAACTGGACGTGTACACTGAATTAAATGCCCTTTTGTTGTACAGGACTGAGTGGGGAGGGGAAGGGTCCAGCTAGAGCCCTGACAGTGTCTCCTCCGAAGTATTGATCTCTTCGACGACCAGTGTGCCATTCACGGCGTAGTTTCGTGCTGGTCTCCTCGCTTGTTGGAGCACACACTTGCCTACACTAATTCATTCACATCCTGCAGGGCAGACTGGTGTGGGGGCGTAGGTCGTGAATGCCAGAGAAAAAGAGAGAACCTAGGACCAGAAAGGAAGTTGAGAAACCGGGTGTGTGGCACGGTGGGTGGCTGCCAGAGATGCAGGAGTGGTGGGCAGTGATACTGTCAACACGGACTCTCTGATACGTTGGTCATTTTCATTGAGTCGATGTGTCTTGCGAAACCATGTTTGCCGGGTTTTAAAACGCCCTATTGGCTTGACCTCATGGAAAATTAAATCACATTATAATAATAGACTAACTCGTGACTTACAGTTGATAGGTCTTGCTTGTCATTTTAATGTCAGTGTCAAAAGTCTGGGTTAACTTTTGACAGTTTATCTCTTCCAACTGAATCGACTTAATATAATATATAAATATATATATATATATATATAGTTTAGCTTCACGCTGAAATTTAGTTGTTAGTTTCTTTGTATGTTAGCATAAAGTTTATATTTTCTGTTGGTACATTCGCGTTTCTAAAGTACTAAATGAACACGTCTTTGGTTGGAATTATGGCAGTGCCTATGTAGAAGTGTCTCTAGACAGTTGGTTCTTTTGCTTTGGCGGACTGCTGCTTTGGACGCGATGGTGAACAAGTAAGTGCCATGCTGCACCCTTTGATTATTGTGTTTGTCAGTGTCTAAGGCTTACAACATGCAGCAACATGTTTTCTTTAGTTATAGCAACGGATTACGTACATGTAATTAAAGTTCTCATTATCCAAAATGTTCCTTATACATTTTAATGGTTTTGATCTATTCATAACTATATCAATGTATCCATGTATTTAAACTAGAATCTAGATCGTTGTAAACATTTAAGTTTACTGAGCATTTAAATTACCGGTACTTAAAAATCCTGTTCATAAATATCAGAATGACTAGATATTTCCATTGTCTGTAATCACATACTTATTCAGGAAGATTGGATCATTATAGTAGATAGCTGTTTTCTTTAAATTGATGGATACAGTGTTTTCATAATGGTATCTTTGACTTTCACTAGATTTTAAAAATCATAACGCCCTTTATTGACCAGCGAGAGACCAGCGTTTTGCCATGTATCGAACTTTTAGCACAGAGGTCTGTATCTGTAACATCTTTGCGTTTTTGTATTTCTTGATAGCACAGTCCTGTTAAATAAAATGTTCCTTATTATGTTTGTACGATAGTTACTATTGAATGAAATCAATTCCCGAGAGTCTGTATCAGATTTCTATCCACGTAAAACTGGACAGTTTCAAGCATGACATCATCTCCTTGTCACCAACACTGGGGCACGGGACGGCAACACGTGTTGCATCACCATTGTTCAGTTGTCCAAAGTCTTTCTTGACAATCTAACTTCAACTCTCTGTAGCTCACTGTCCATTTTCTTTTTTTTTTATTAAACTGAGAAACGTCGGGCACATTGCATTCTTTTCGTGACCGTGACTCTTATAATATTCGTTATCGAAAGCTGGTTTTGAATAGGAAGTTAAAGGAATGATTCTAATCACTCTTTCTGTTTTACTTCCATCTAAAGACTAAATAGTATTAATTCGTGCCTTGCAACAGACAACTCCACTTACTGCTTTAATAATATACAATTTCATTGGTTCAATCGTTATTGAATGTAGTAGCTAGCGTACATTTGGTTCTGTGTGTTGGTTGGCTGTTACAGTTTGTAAGATATAAGACAGTTTCATCGTAGATCTATGGTGATATGTTCTATTTCACTCTCGTTTATACTCAAAGGAACGCATTAAAGTGCTATGTACCAGGGGCATGTAATTCTTCCGAAGCAATCTTCAATGTCTAAACCATTTTTTAAATGACCAAATGTCGACAAAAGTTATTTAAATTTTAAAACTGCCTTTTGGTAACAAAAAACAACAACACCAAAAAACAACAACAATAACAACGTATTTAACAAACAAATTCAGCATTCTTCAGTGAGAAGTCGGATAAAATAATTAAAAACCATTGTTCCTACGAACTAAGACACTTGTATATACTGTTTTCTTCACCTTTCATTAGACTAGTGGTAGTAGAAGACAAGAGCCTTGGCTTCTCAACACGCGCCTCCTGTATCTACACATTATGTTTCCATTTGTTGTATTCTAATGGTTTCCCCCCAACGGTTGATCAGCCTTGTTTGTCCTATCCGTTGTACACAATCAATATCTATATTTGGAAATAGTGGGGGTGGGTCAGCAGGATTCAAGTTGACCTTTCCAATTCCATCATTGATTGACAGCTTGCAGCTGTAAGAGTGGAACACACTGCATGTATCGGACTCGTCCTGAAGTCAGCCTGTCTCTGTCTGATATGAATGACTACTTCTTTCTACAATATACCAACTTCTTATGCTGCTGTAAGAGTGGAGCACTGCATGTATCGGACTCGTCCTGAAGTCAGCCTGTCTCTGTCTGATATGAATGACTACTTCTTTCTACAATATACCAACTTCTTATGCTGCTGTAAGAGTGGAACACACTGCATGTATCGGACTCGTCCTGAAGTCAGCCTGTCTCTGTCTGATATGAATGACTACTTCTTTCTACAATATACCAACTTCTTATGCGCCTAGTTCAAATAAATTGTTGGGCAGTTTTGCGTCCTTTTAATACCGTCGAATCGGGATAAATCTAACCACATTGAGACGCTATTGTTTGGGTTTTAAAAACCGGCACTTTCAATTATCCTGATTCGACTGTACTCTGATGCTCTATAACGTTTCACGGAGTGAATTCTATTATCGCTTTAAAAAAATGGTATCAAACAAATGGTAAGGCCATGGGGCAGCTATTTTTCAATCTTTTTATTTTCATTTTATTCTAAATTATCTTGTTATTTCCAACTGCTTAAGTACTGGCATAATGCTATTGAGTGGAATGTTTCGGATAAAAAAAAAAGAGAGAGACTTGTCCAATGGGTATATTACGAACTGCAGGTTTTACATGGCCAAGCTACTTACTTCTTCGATAAACTGTGGATGAATTCAAACGATTGGCTCCACCTGTCACTAGCAGGAGAAGAATTCCGATATTCTTGAAAGGTCACTTACCTTCATATTGATAGTATCAATGATTTTTAATGCTGGAGAAATGAAACGGCCAGGGAAGGTGAGCCGCTCCTAACATTTGAGAATGGCCACATCATCAGTCACTGTAATATCATCAACTCCTAATTTATCAATGTATCATATGTATGGAATTTGTCTATTGATATCGAAGAAGACCGTTTCAACCATACGAAGGGCAAAGGGTTTGGCTCTGCACTTTTGATACTTTGGCTATTTGGCTGGACCTGTCTGTGCCCCACATTTGTGTACAAGGAATGATTCTTATTAGTTAATCACTTAACATATCTCCTCTTCTTTCCCCCTGTTTTTTTTTTTCATGTGTAGCAGAATAAAGGATTGTGTACCGGGGTACTTTAAAAGTCAAGAAACACTGTCTGAACACATTGTCTGTACACGCTGCTTAAGCACGCTGTCAAAGCATACTAACACGCTAAACACAAAGCCTGAACACAGTCTGAACTCATTAAACACACTCACTGAACACACCAAACACTGTCGAAACACATTGTTTTTCTATACTTACATCATTGCAGTATTTTTACCATTTTGTCTTTCTGATTGGACCCATGTTGTCCCCCCCCCCCCCCACGTGTAACATTCAGACTCTATTAGCTTATCTGTATTAACACCTGTTGACCAACTTTCTATTGATTTTCTCTTCCACGTAAAGACCGTAAGCGACCAAACAATAACACCTACTATTTGATTTCGTCCTTCTGTCATAATGAAGCTTTGATCGAAGTCAGTGTTTCTCAGGCCTTGTCGTCTTAGTCTTCAGAGGTGTGCTCTCTTGTAGTCGGAAACTGGAAATAGAGCCGCCGGATTTAAAACCGATAAATATTTATGTTTAACTAAAGGAACACCACCATGAGTGAAATCACAAACTTATAAGAACTTTTAACAATGTTTATCATAAGGGAAGGCATCCGCACTGATACATAAATATATATATATATATGTGTGTGTGATTAATATGGTCGACACCTGATTGATTTTAAATTTGAGGAAATATTAATAGATGAATACAGCGTTATGTGCCTATACCATTGGACATTCTGGGATCTTGCAGTGCATTGTTTCGGATACTGATGTACAGCCAAGTGACAACTTAAAAAAAAAAAAAAACTATTTCAGCTGTTTCTATTAACTTGTCATGAAGACTATTATACATCTGGTCCGTGATTGCTTTGTCCTAGATCGATATTGAGGTCTAAATATAGCTTTGTTTATTTCTATCATCCGTTCCTTAACATGATGGATGAAATATTTAACTCTCGTATGGAAACATTTATCGACTTTTAGTTTTATGCTGACGCGTTGAAAGTTAGTTGAATCACTAATTTGTTTTTCTTTGGTTTCATAAGCACACAACTTTTTTTGCGTTGGACTACGTGAATGAATCACATGGCAGTGTTTTCTTTTTCTTTTTTTCCATCGCAATCTCTGCTTCATTATAGTTCTATTCGTAATTTGAAATTAGCACTGCTTTTCAAGTAACGGAATAGATCAGAGTAACCCACCCATCAACACCAAAAGGCATCCATAACAAAATAAGGAATTAGAAGCCGTAGATGTCATTCAGGGCAGTGATTACACTCCAAATAGTGATGGTTTAAAATGATGATTAGCATGGATGGATTAGACTTAAATGAGATGTTATAAAGAAGATAGGCTACTGGCAGGACACTGGAGGGGTGGGAGTGAGAAAGAAGGAATGAAGACAAATGTCAATTTAGTTTGTTTGTTTTGTAAATAGCGTTTAGATTGGGCAACTTTTATGCTTACAGCATGCTCAGAGCGCTATAGTCCAATCTCATTTGGACCAGTGGGGGGGGGGAGTATTTGGGAGAATGATTTCCGTGTAGCTTTTAGGCGCTCAGTGAACACAACTCTGCTCTAGTTGGGTGTCGAACATCGAGCTCCTTGATAGGTAGCTAACCTCAAGCGTACTTACCCTCTCGGGCACATATATATGGTCCATAAATATGGACTAATTAAAAAACAAACTTTTAATCAGGGCCGGTCTTAGGCCACTGCAACCTATTCGGCCGCAGTCCATAAATATGGACTAATTAAAAAACAAACTTTTAATCAGGGCCGGTCTTAGGCCACTGCAACCTATTCGGCCGCAGTGGGCCCCGCGCGAATTGTGGGTGTAAATTATTAAATTTAACCATTTTAACTTATTATTAAAGGGTGTTCCTGGAATTCTCAGGAAATTGCAAATTATACGAAAAAGTCATGAAAATCTCCGAAATTATCAAAATCTTCTGAAAACTGATGCGAATCTTCTTAAAAATAGACAAAATTGTCATTTTGGATTGTCATTCAATATGGAAAACTCCAATCCTACTCGCGATTTAAAAATAAAACGGCATTGTCAGCTTTCATTTAAATAAAAACGTAATAAGACGAATTTTAACAAAACAGGAAGTTCAAGTACTTATAGTCACTGGCATACAAATATAGATTTAAATCTATCTGGACCTTTAAAAAAACAAACAAAACGATGTTTTGCTAGTCGATAGTAAATCTAAAAGGCAGATCTGAATGTTTATTGGCTTTTTGTTGGAAAACTACTATCTACTGTAGATGGCTCGTAAAGTTAATTTGACAGTGATTTTGTACTTAGTAAAGTATGAATAAAATGCAAAGACGAATTTTTTTAAAATACAAAATCTTCATTTTCACTTATTGTCCTTATCCCTACCCAGACTGGGACCCGCGCAATCCGTTTTGCATAGGGCCCCGCAATCTGTATGACCGGCCCTGCTCTTAATTAATATTGCCTTGAATTATTTTTGCTATGCACCTAAGGCAACATTCTGCATGTTTTTGTTTTTACCCTCAGGAGATAAGAAATGACTAAACTGACCATTCCAGTGGGAAGTAGAGCAAGTTTTCAATGTATTTTCTACTGCTTGCTTAATACCGAAGATGTGTTCACTAATGACTCTGTCTTGTCTCTCTGTTCATTGATTGTGAACCACGCAGAGAGATAAGAGGATTGGAGTGGACAGGGTGATATTTAGCAAAACTCGGTGTCAAGGCTGGCGAAGGATATGCTCGCTCAGTGGTGAAATGACACGACTTAGTGACTTCCCCCCCCCCTCTTTTTTCCCCCATTTATTTTGTTCCCCATATGTAACGACACTTGCCCGATAATCCTTGTTGAAGATGTGACGTAGCAAGAAGACGACGTCTGGATCCCGGGAGGCTGAGATTTCATGCGCGTGTCTGAGGCCACCCAGCTCTTCAGTTTTTACCAGATTTTGACGAAGAAGAAGAAGAAAAGAGAGAATTGTTATGTGTTAGATGATAACCTTGGTAGCCGTTGAAAGGAAAACAAACAATTGAACTTGACCTCTCACCTTGTGTAGACTTCTCGTTGTTTACGTACTTTCTGAAATGATACAAGAGAGAAAGAAATATCAACTCTGCACTTTTGAGAAGTGATTAAAAAAAACAAAAAAACAAATGCTCTACAGTGGCAGCTCTTTTAGGAGCTCGTTCTGCATATTGGAGTGATCTGAGCGGCACCAGTAGAAGCTTCCATTGTGTTCTTGTGCCGTCTGTTTGTCACGTTAGATCTTGTAAAACTAAGCGCTATTGAATATCTAATCTCACCGTCGCCTTAACTCAGCTTGAACTAGCTACTCATTGGTCTTCCGAAAGAGAACATTGCTTACATAATAATTATGATGTATATTTATGCACATACGCATAAACTTTTTTTTAAAAACAACTTGTAAACAAGGGTAAAAAATGCGTATTTTTTGTTTGTCTCTATGTACATTTCATATTACCATGGAGACGTTGTGCCATGTTGTAAATGAAAGTCTGATTTTGTTTCAAACTGTCTCTTCATTGTGTTCCAAGTGGATGTTACGGCTACAAAACAAAAACAACAAAAACAACAAAAAAACATGCCATTTTGTTTTTAATGAAGTAGATCTATTGAATGCTGATAGTAATCTAAAGCACCGGATGGCTGTCTAGTCGTGTGGAATGCGCTCTAGGCTCATCTCGATGGTCTCGCGTTCGAACCCTGCCCGCCACCATTACCCTCCGTTCTGCGGAGCGATCTAAATAAATGCGCTGGAGACAGAATGGATGTGAAAGAAAAACGTGTAACACAATACAAAAAAGAGGAAGATTTTGGAGATATTTTGAAAGAAGTTTACAAAAGAAACAATGTCAAGGACGTCATTGCTGCAAACGTAATAATAAACAATCACTTTGCGAAAGAGCTTAGACTCGGGGTTGTATAGTGCTGTAAAGTACACACAAAGGAATTACCACATGGTTTATTAAATTGGAGGCGCGGTGGCTGAGTAGTAAAGCTCTTGACTTCTGAATTTGATGTCCCCGGTTTCGAGTCCTGGTAAAGACTGTGATTTTTTAATTTCGGGATCTTATGGCGCCTCTGAGTCCACCCAGCTCTAATGGGTACCTGACATTAGTTGGGTAAAAAGTAAAGGCGGTTAGTCGTTGTGCTGGCCACATGACACCCTCGTTAACAGTGGGCCATAAAAACAGATGACCTTTACATCCATCTGCCCTATGGATCGCAAGGTCTGAAAGGTGAACTTTCCTTTTTTTTAATTATTATTTTAAATTACTTAGTTTATCAATAAACACGTATTCTTTACTGTAGGATACATCAAGAAGGTTTCTATTAATGGATTAGCTTCCATGTATAAAAGGGTGCTATTGATTATATATATATATATATGTTAATTATATATATATATTATTAATATATTAATACCTGAAGTCTAGTGTTTATGTACCAGTGTTTATGTTCAGCTCCATCAAACCACAATGACCTCAATTTACTAATACTCGAACTAAAAGTTCATATGTCCTTTGTTAGATACTTTCTAGACTTAAAGACACTTTAATGTTGATACAAAATGTATGTATGAAACGGGTCTGACCACAAGTGAGGGCTATGCACACGAATGTTACCTGCAGTAAGCTTACATAATGAACCCTGCCAGGTGGACATAATAGATTGACAGATGTACGTAAAGACGTCTAAGATCGTAACCCAGTCAGACACATTGCACTAGATAGCTTAACCCCGGCGTGTCTCTCTCTCTCTCTCTCTCACCATTTGTTCATCTGGTAAATATGAATATGTTTCTTCGTTCCATCGCTGTGTCCATCCCCACGTTTCTCTGTCTCTGCCTCTCTTTCGATATGGCAGTCTCGCTTCCATTCGCGCCTCCAGAGATGTAAATCTATAATTCGAAGCATCGCCCTTTTCCTCTTATATCTTGCGCCAGGGCCCCCTCTTCATTCTTTCTCTCCCTCTCCCCCTCTCTCTAATTCATTATTTTTTTTATATTTTTTATTTGTTTGTACAAAGCTTATATCAACTCACGTCACCTGTCTGGTATAGAAAGTTTGTACTCGTCATTTCTCCCACAGACATTCTCTGATCAAATTAAAACTTTGCACAATTATTTATTGGCATTGGCTAGACATGGATCAATCAAAATTTTAAACTAATTAGTCAATTAATAACTGGTAATTTATTGTTTCGTTTGATACCAACAAGAGAAATGAAAACGTTATTTTCCCACACCCATCCTTGGATCAAGTTGAAACTTTTAACTATTATTTATTGCGCTTAACAAAACATGAATTATTACAGAAAACCCAAGCAATTAGTCAATTTATTATTGCTAATTCATTATTTTGTTTGTGATGTTCGAACAGGGGATATTGTGACGATCACTCTTGCCGGGGATTATATGATCAAACTTGAGAACTCAATGAAGTGAAGAAACATCTTTCTGTATTTTCTTCAAAACTTCTTTAATAATACTTCTTTAACTTTCACATAAAATTAACTTCTCAATTTAACAACTTGACTTGATACTTCATAAATAAAACTTAAAGATACACGAAACTTCACTTAGTATAACTTCAACTTCAATTTAAATAACTTCAGATAATATTACTTCAACTAATAAAACTTTAATTAAATGGACCCGCTAATATCACAAAACTTCCAAAACTAAACCTTTACTAAGAGAGGACTTAAGCGATAACTAAGCGAGGACCCCGTCTAACTGACTTTCCCTCAATTTATACCTTTCTTAATCGTACATTCCATTAGTAACTTTTACCTTCTAGAATCTGACGTGTGCTATTTTTTTCCCTTAACCTCTTTCTTTGATTGGATACCTAAAATTAACTTGTTTACGTTGGACACTTGCACTGGTTTGACCTCGCTTCTAGAAACTGGTCGAAATAGGTCACAGACTCGACTCATGACAGATATAACTTCTACATTTTAAAGAGATATAGCTGTAAATGCTGGGTTCTTTCCCATAAAAAGCTTTATTTTTTTTTTCTTTATAGGATTTTTTGTTCGTTATTACTTAATCCTCTCGTGTTTTTCACCTCTCTCTCTCTCTCTTTCTCTCTCTTTTCACTCACCCTCTCAACTCTCTTTCTCAAGGCATATTTTATTTATTCATATACGCCTTTTTCTCTCTCTCTCCTTCGTATTTTCTCACGTTCTGACTCCCCATACAACGGCTAAAAGAATGATTTGCCAAGTGGAGTACTTCAGGTTGTCATTGTAGTTGCTTGCCAGCGATGACGCCCTGGTCTGTCCTGATGGAAGGTCATCTGTTAAAACTGTGAAACCTCTGACCTTGCCAAAAAGATGTTAGTCATTTTAGCTGTCCACAAATACAAGTGTCTTCAATTCCCCCCCCCCCCAAATGTGGTTCCTTTCAAAATAGAAAACAATGTCCTTAGACTTATCGAGGAACAGGCACAGAATGTTATTACATGATTGTATGCCTTGATTTTAGTTTTGTTGCGAACGAGGCCTTAAGTTCACAAACCGAAACCTGCTAGTACACAGGACCATTAAGCGACATGAGCGATAGTTGCTCAACTGTTGTGTTTTTTTTTTCTTGTTGTGCAGTTTAAGCCTGACGAAATTTGACATGCACATTCCAACATTGTTCAATACAGTATGTTTATAAATCTATGTGTAGGTAAAAGATATATCAAACCACGCGTTATAGTATGATCGAATCACGTGCTATATGTGATCTAATCACGTGCTTTATGTGATAACATCACGTGCTCTATGTGAACCCTCACTCCCTCAGGTACTAGAATGAAAAAAAACAACAACATTCTAGTTGGGTATTTAAAGAAATTATTTTTTTCCTTCCTTTTTTCTATATTCCTTGCTTGGCGTTTTCATTTCATTTTATTCCATGACGTATTGTTAAAAATTAAGAATTTCTCAATTGAATTATACTTACCATTGACTGGTCAGTTCTAAACACTTGAAATGTGTATTTTCCTTCTCTTGGGTCTTTCTCAACATCAATATAAAAATGATGCTGATAAATGTTGCATTTTTTGCACTGACCTATAGACATTAAAGGTTTCGTGCGCTGAAGTATTGTTATGTCTCTGTTTTATACTGACTGGTTCAATCATTTTGATTTGTTTTGTATTGTTAAGTCCTACAAGTAGAATATTTCATTCAGCAAGACTACGTAAAGAGATTGGCAGGTCGCAGAATAGTGCCGTGTTCTTGGATACCTTTTTTTCTGTTCTTTTGACCATTTGGTCTATGGATCTACTGAGTTATGTTGCTACTTGGGATGCACGCACTTGAACTGCAATATTGCGTAATGGCTTAATTTTGATTGTAATATTCACTTACAAGAAATGGCTTTGTCTATATGCTCAACTTTGCCTTAGACTTTTTCTACTTTGGTTTAAAAAATGGTGTTATACCAAAACAACAGTCTGCTTATTTACTCTATAAAGGAGACCAGAACTAGCATTGGCGCATATGTTGAGCACGGTACACACTATGGTGAAGTGGGATTTTCAATGGCGTTTGTTTTTTTTAGTTGTTAAGATCTGAACGTGACAGATGCACTGACAGACAGACAGCACAACGCCAAGAGCGGCTTGATACTACGTGGGACGCTAAACTATTTGGATGCAGACATGTCTTTGTGTGTCAATAGCTTGCTCTAAATGTGAGAGTGAAAGTGGTGGAGAGAACATTAAGTGTGTCATTACTAGCTGATTGTTTGGCTGAAATCAAAGATAAAAAGGAGACATCTGTTCTAGTATAGTGACGTCAAAAGGTGTCCCGCACTGGTTTGGCTTTTACCCACACTATCTGTGCGGACAGTTGAGAAGTGTGATCAACATTTGTTTTTCTCGTCTTACTGGGTCTCTGTTCTGGTGAGTTGGTTTGCATTTATTTGTACCATAATATGACACCTTAGAGTGCCCTTATATTTGATACATTATTGTATACATACATTGATGCAGTTTTGTTCTTTAGTGTCCTGACATTTAATCTATATACATCAGAGGTGCTATTAAGAAGACATGTTTATGATGCTACTTAGACTTATGATAGCGCATGCTGTTTTTTTTATGCTTCTGATGCTATATTCTGATGTTTAAGTTACAATTACATTCTGATGATTCCATGCATGCTGCTTTCTGAACGATATGCTTTCTAAAAACGTGTTCACGTTTGATAAATGGCGATGGCAGTTATCGTTGCTTCCGGTTGGCACCTCACTTCAATCCCGAGTGTTGATCTTCTGCTATTTTAATGATGGCTAACTCTTGGCTATGTTAGGGACAGTAATTCTCTAGGATGATGAATAACGGAGCATTCTTTTCTAATGAACAATCGAATAAAGAGCTCACAGAGGCTGCTGTTTTCTGATCCTTATATTCATTGCCAGACATACTGCACGGCTTATTGGAATTTTGAATGCCCCTCGGGTAAGCTTCTAATTAAACTTTGGTGATGACAGCTGGTATGGCTACTGTCAACATTCCAATATATCGTGTATGCTGTGAAGTTGGCATTTTGTAACTACAGTTGGCATAGCGACACTTGCATTCTGCGAGTATTATTTCGATGCTGTTTTGTGAAGCGGCTTCTAAAGACGACATCAGCATATGTTGATATAAAGTGACGCTGTCACTGGGGCGGTGTGTTGTATGTCTTGGTGTCGACATCACGCCAAGCTGTTCACGGTAGTTTAGGTGACATTGTCTCTTGAGCCAGTCACTTCACTGATGAGTGTGGCTTATCTACATAGGGATGGCGGGCTTAGCTTTTTACATTTCATCTGGTGCCCAGTAGCATATGTGTTATGTGGTCATGATGTGGTGTGCACTTCTCGCCACTGCAAAGGGAAGCAAAAATCTATGTTTGGAACACATCAGGTGTGTGTGTGTGTGTATTACACATGTAAATGACAACTCACCGTATACTATACAGTTGCGTCTGAAATAAGTGGGGGGGGGGAGGAGAGTGCATTCCTTGCATCTGACAAATGAACGCCGTTGAACAGATTGAGGAGCTGGTGTAAGGAGAAGTGAATTTTGTCTTCTGCGGGGTAGACTTTTTTTTTTTGTTTTTCAAAGGGATGGGGGATGGGGCACGATGACCCTGGAAGGCAGCTGGCCTTCCTGTGATGTGACAGTCTCAGATCAAATACTGGGAGCGCGGGGAGGGGAGGTTGTAGAGGGAGGTGGGGGGGTATGGGCTTAGAAAACAAACACTCTCACACCGTAGTCATGTCTAGCTAATAGAGTTGTGCGCCCTTGTCTACTCTTGACTGTGGCTGCGAGTACGTCTTCGTCAAGGCCTTCAGACTTAGTGCAGAGATCCACTTCCTTTTCCTTGGTCTCATCAATCGATCATCGCCAGTGCATCTCTCGCTACATGATCAAATCTTTACAATGTGTCAACATCTAGGTATGACCTTTTTTTTTTTTTGCAAATATATATTTTTTTAAATTTCTATCTGCTATTATTGGTCTATAGTTTTACCTAAGCTAACTTGTATGAACGCAACGTCTTTCACCGAAGCGTCTGTATGACACAAAATGGATAGCTAGCAATTTACTTTCTTATCAATAAACTTCATTAAGTCCTAAATGAAACGGGTGTATTTTTCAAATTCCCCCCACCCCCCAATATCTTTAGCATATGATTTTTCGTGGGACCAATGGAAGAAAAGCAGCTGTTAATTTTGTGGTGACACTCTGCTAGTTACATAAAGCCATAAAAAACTATAGGATATACTCAAAAATCGTATTGCCACCAACGCCTTTAAAAGATAATTTAGGTGCAACGGCTGTTAGTTAGTTGTCTGAAAATAAACGCATTTTAAAATGTAAACTATGCACGACACTGTTGTTCATGTAGATCTATAGACACCATTTTTGTATGTACGTTTCTTAAGACTCGAACACAGTGCACTTTATGTACACCCATCATACTATCCTTGTCCTGATAAGTGAACTTTTGTTTTTAACAACTAAATATGTATTACACAAAAACATATACATCTTTTGCAATTACATACGACCTACTGTGTGAGCATAGTATTTATAGAATTACTTACATTTTATTTTTCACTTTAAGTCTCGGTTCTTTTCGTAGCTTTGTTCCGTTTTTTTTTTGTTTTATTATACCAGCTTAACTTTTTCAAAGGTTTATTTATTTCTTATTTGTTCCATTACAATCACGTTTTCATTATTACACAGGCTTATGGCAAGGGTGGGCAATATGTGGTACAAGTGCCACGCTTGGCACGTCTAAAGCTTTTCAATGACGTGCCGCGGCCAGTAGAAAATACATTACAACATCCACAAAATTTTACACAGAAAGCTGTTAGAAAGTGCCCTGTGTTTTGTGCCAATTAAAGCTGAAATTAGGAAAATTAATAATTTAACAAAGATTACTTTCTAGTTTCAAAGTAATACCAGCGTCGTGAAGAGGAGTAGTTAGTCTTCAAATACCATTTCGAACATACAATAAAAACCTACAAATATAACAATTAAAAATGTTTGTAGAAGAACACGTTGATTTGTTGGGAATTGCCACTAGCAGATCTACACAGTGTCGTGCTTGATATAACCACATTGGAGCTGCAACCACACCTTGAGTAGACTTGGTTGTTTAGGCATTTCAGTTCAGGGGAATGCTCCTGCACGTTAGCCTTATTGTAGACCGACTTCTCCCCCCCCCCCCATCTCCTTTCTTTCCTCTAGACAAATGATTCCCAAAGTGGTCTATATAGACACCCAGGGGTCTACAAAGACTTCCAAGGGGTCTACGAAAGTGAAAAAATAAATTGGGGGTCTATGAGATGTCCACAGGGGTCTATGATAATGGATTTCATTTAAGCAGGTCCTGACTTTAATTTTCAATCCCATTAATGTAATTCTTTCCTACACTAATATATGATTTGTAACTTAGTTAATCCTTTAAATATTTACCCTGCTATTCAAACAATCATTGTTGTATTTAATTTCAATACTTATTTTAATAGCTTTATGTTGTCTACATGTAACTAATGTTTAACAAAAAGAAATGTAGACTGTAAAGTGTTGATTATTTAAAATTGGGATTTATTTCTTCTTTATCAAACAAGCGGTTGCCTAAGTACCTTTTTATGGCGATATAAAACTAATTACGCTGTAGGATCATTTGAGACGCCGCCGCCCTGCTAAAAAGTTGACAGTTTGAACAACTTTCGAATTCTAAAAAATAAAGTTCAGAATAGACCAACAAGATATCTTGAACATCATATAGAGAAGATGGTTGTTTGTGAGCGTCCTACAAGATCTCTCAACTTATAGCCAATTATGGAAAACACTATAGATAAAACATTGATTTTATCAGCCGTTGACGTATTCTTAAAAACTGTTTTACACAAACCGACGATATTATTAAACGAATACTTTAAGCAACAATACAGTTCAAGGGCACATCAGAGTACGAGTTATAAAATCTTCTTACGTAATTCTTTGCAAACAAGTATACAGTTTGGGATCAGCTGTATCGTAAGCTTTGACAGGGTGTAGTGTTGTGTGCTGCAAATTGCTCAAGGATCGCCGGCTCCTTATTTTTCTTAGGGTTGACGGACGAAAACTTTCCCATGCTTAGGTATAGCTACAAGGCAGCAGAGGTTTGAATTCAGTTTTCCTTCTGCTAGGCTGATTGCTAGTCAAGGCTAATGAGTTCCTCCTGCCAGAATCTTACTGGTTTAGTCTCCAGTTACTCGGCTTTGCCCCTTCTCCTGTTATTAAAAACAATATTTGAGCCACACGTCAAGGATCAAGAAATAAACGAGAAAATGTTCTTTGCGAAAACTTTTACAATGACAAATGAGTAAATTAATTAATATTTATGTTTCGGAGATTACTTCATAGAACAAAAAATCTCTATATGAAACTATAAACAGCAGTAACACATTTCCAGTGTGTTTGTTGATTCCTGTAACTCATATTAATTGTTATTCGAATTGGTTTAAATTTGAATTTTATCAATAACAAATGATATATCTTTCTGACTTACAATGTAGCTTTAAATTACATATTCTCTATTCGACTCACTAAAGTTAGAAATAAGTTTTAAAAAATGGAATTGATGAATTTGCAATATAAGTTTACAGGGGGTCTACCAAAAACCAGAAAATAGCAAGGGGTCTACGAGACAAAAAAGTTTGGGAACCACTGCTCTAGACTCCAAGTTTTCAATGCCGTGATTGCCTTGCCACGTTGTCTTGTAGTTAGCGCATGTTCGGACTTTTCCAGCACCACATTCTGAGAGTTGGGTTCTTTGTGCCTTGTGGCGGAGTTGTTCTCTTATCTTCAGTACGCAGTAGAAACATCTCTATGATTCCTAAGATCTGACTTAAGCAAACTGTGAAGAAAACATTCTTAGCTTGATATTTGCAAAACAGAAAATGAAACAACTTTCAAACTAAGTAGGTTACGTTTCATGGAGCTCTTCATTGTTCAGAGATTAAAAAAAAATATTAATGTGACTTCAAAAAAAAAATCTTTATCTGCTTTCCATCTTTGCCTACAAGATATGTGAAGTGTCGGGGATGTCTTCTTACTATGTGAAGGTCGTGGCTTTGCGTCTGGTTTATACGTTTTGTTTTTCTTTCTGTATCATTAATTATTTTACGACATTCTCTTCCCGGGCATGCTACACTGCCTCATAGTGGCGCCCGGGTGGAAACGACCGTAGGGTGAAACGGATAGGCTAAAGGGTAGCAAAACAAGACTCCCGTGTTGTAAAAAAGCTCCCACAACCTTGTCACAATCCAGGCGCTGTACCTCAAGGGGCCGTTACATGACTGTCATGTCCTGCACGGTTAGCATGGTAAATAAAAGAAAAATGGCGGGGGTCTTAGTGTACGCGGCCTCTTGCCGCGAGTCTGACCAACCCGTCAGGCAGAACAGTGTACACCGTTCTCTTTCAGGCCAGTGAGAGGGAGCTCTGTTCACTTTTGCTGGCTTAGAGTTCCAAGAGCTGAAGGCTCAATTCTACCTGACAGTTTCAAGAAGAAGAAGAATGACAGTCTCTTAAAGTTGAGTTTGCGATGTGAGGGAGAACATATCGACACACAAAACAAATCATGTTTACCAATGGCTTAGACTCGGAACAATGTTTAGAAGTGCTGGCCAATCCTTGTAGTTATGCCGCTATGTGTAAACTGCCACGCCAGTGAGCTCTAACTCTGCATCACATTTGTGGGAGATCGTACTAAACAGCTATCTGTTACTGTACTTCGTCTATAGTGGCGCTTCATTATTGAAGGTTGGGGGGGGGGGGAGAATCACGTTGAATGTAAACTTTTGTTACATTCGGAATGTAGCTATGTATATGTCACATGTAGGAAAATTTGTGTGTCAAGAATCCTAGTTGGGTAATTAATAGTTTCTTTGGAAGTTCAACTAAGAATAATGAGCTACAAAATTCATTGTTTCTAGATGTCACTTGTCATCTTGATCTAGACCTTTTCTTCTAACCCTCCTTCAAAATAAATAACAAAATAATTAAATGAATAAAATATAAATTTCGGCACGTTTTTTTTTTCCTTTATCGGATTAACTTGCAATTTTGCATAATTATTCATAGTCTATAACAATTACACGAATCAATCCAAAAATTAACCAGTTTGTTACCCGTTTAGTACTAATTAATAATTTTTTTTTTATTACAGAAAGGGAGATAAATCCTGTAACTTTTGGCAGTAGTTAGCGATTATTTCCCCTTAGATTAGCTTTGGTTTTAAAAAGTATTCTTTGTTTCTATTGTTTTTTGTTTGTTTTTTGTTTGTTTTGTTTTTCTTTTTAACATCTACGTTTCAATCAAAATAGCACTTGTTGATGTAACATTCGTTGCTAACAAATAGAAAGAACATAATATTAGCTTTCGTTGAATACTATTCTGAGAAGTAATTTAGATTTAAAAAAATTGCGCTTATTTATTAGCGGCCTCCGAAAGGGGAAAAGACGCTATTAGTTTAGTGCAAAATGTCTGTCCGTCTGTCCCGTTTAGATCTCGTAAACTAGAAAAGATATTGAAAATCCGACATCACAATATTTTAGACCATTCAAAGTTCTGATGCAACGGCTACTTTTTTTTTCTGAAAGCGAAAAAACTAATTTTTAAAATCAGTAATGCAAGCAGTTTTTTAAAGAGAAAAAGCTAATTAGTATGCATTATAAGTTAGACCTAGATTAAAACGAATAGTAATCTTGTAAACTTCATTTTCGTGAACTTTTATTTTTATTTTATAATTTTTTATTTTTTTTATTTTTTTTTAGAGCATTCGAATAAGAGATTTAGCCTTTTCAAAACAATTACATCAATTATAATACTCCAGTTAGGCCAGGAGAGGCGCGGTAGCTGAGCGGTAAAACGCTTGGCTTCCGAACCGGGGCTCCCGGGTTCGAATCGTGAAGACTGGGATTTTCAACTTCGGAATCCTTGGGCGCCTCTGAGTCCACCCAGCTGTAATGGGTACCTGACATTAGTTGGGGAAAAGTAAAGGCGGTTGGTCGTTGTGTTGGCTACATGACACCCTCGTTAAACGTAGGCCACAAAAACAGATGAACTTTACATCATCTGCCCTATAGACCATAAGGTCTGAAAGGGGAACTAGTTAGGCCAGATTCACATCTAACTTTGCATTCACTTGCACCTATCCTTTGATCTGCTGGACCGTTGGGGCACTACACAAGATCTGTCAACCTTCTTTCTCCATTCTTATCTCTCATTAGTCTTTGATATAATTTCATTTGGATGTTCTTTCTGAAAATATTGAAGCCTGCCTGGGTGGACCACTTCGGGGGCCGATTTTGAGTTTGTGTTTCCACACAAACTGTCTTTGTAACCTTGTTATAATTATTAGTTACCATTGCCCGAAGTTAAATTTTAACAATTCACAAAGAAGGATGATGTGATATTTGGTAGATTTAGAATTTAGATTTTCAATCGTACGAGCTTTTGTAATTTTTGATGATTCTATTATGGTAAATTTTTTCTAAAAGTTGGTCGAATCAGTTATTTAAGATTTTTTTTTTTTGGGGGGGGGGGGGGTAAACATTTCTTAGTATAAAAAATAAATAAAATATGGCACATTTTCGCTTCAGTTTTTCCAGCGAACACTTTGCAGATAGAGTTGATCTTTTCTTCCTTAATTTAGGTCAATACAAATCGAGTTATTTTCCTTTCACTCTCTTTTAAAAAAAAACAGGTTTGGGAGAGATGGGGCAAGGAGGGCTGTGTGCGGACACGCAGGTCATAAAATGTTCAATGGGAAAGTTTGTGGCCGTGGTGAATGTTTTTTAATTTTGAGAAGGAAGATGTACTGTCCTATCTATCTCTAGACTCTTGTCAAACAGAGGTGCTGAACTGCCAGTTACACTGGTGAGGTTCTCAAGATGAATGAGTGGCTGGCACACTGACCCACTTGTCTCACTTTGAAATAGAGTGAACCTTTTTTTTTTTGTTTTAAGCATAGAGTTTATTGTGGTAGGGAGGGAGGAATCAATGGCTTGTAATGCTGTATAGTAATACGTTATAGCACGTTGACTGCAATGTTATGTACAGAGCTATTGGATTAGTTTTGAGCTCCTATAATTGTCTTTGTCGAGTCTCAGTTTTTTGTTGTTGTTGTTGTTGTTACAACGCTTATATTAACTGGCTCTGTCTCTTTCTGGAATGTTGTTTAGATTTTTCGCACTCGATTTTTCCAACACTTCTGTCAATAAATTTTGCATACCAGCTCATGATCGATGACAACACATAAATCAATAAAAAAAATCGAAAATATCAATTAGTCGTAATTAATTAATTTTGTTTTTATATAGAATATATAGGGAACAATATATATGTATATATTTAAATAAAGGTTATTTTAAGTGTAATTGTATCAATTAGTTGTGAGAAAGAAAGGGGTAGCTGTGTGACGGTTACCGTGATAGCTTTTCAAATGCATGTAAAAAAAAAAAAAAAAGGTACGATTTGAATTCGAACTTGAAGGCTCAAGCCAATACCCTAACCACTATACCAGCAAAGTTCTTATAAAAATAGAAGGTTTAAAACTTTTAAGTGAGGAAGTATACAGGGGATTAATTCAACTTGCATCGCCTCATCGGTCAAGTACAATTTCTTTCCTTTGTTCAATACCAAACAAAATAATTAATTTCCAACAATTAATTAATTAATTGGTTATATTTAAAATAAAATTCTTGTTTTGTCAGTTACATGCCTTGTCCGCCTGCGGCCTAATTTCTGTTTACGTCTTCTGCGCCTGTCTTCTACAAGGGCTTTTATTTGAACATCAAATGTCCCGCGACCTGCGCGAGAGTTCTGCATTGTCTTAATACCATTTTCACAAATGATTTTTTTTCTACAAAAATATAATGACTTGAACTCATACTAAACACACCCAAAGCTTTTTTTTTCTCTTCATTTTGCTAGTTAGCGTGTGACCCATAGATCATGAAAACTCGCTGACACTGATCTTCATGTGTTTTTCGTCTAGTATTATATGTCTTGTTTATTTCAGGTCATCTCTCACAGGCCAAGCCTTGTCAGATAACCTGTCTGGAATCAACATGATGGAGGACAGCATCGAACCGTCTCAGTCTAGCCGCGTGGCCGCGAAGAGCAACTGCAATGGCAACGGCAACAGCTTCAACGGCTTGACCACCGCCAACGGCGCAGTGACTCCCGAGGAGCTGGAAGAGAATGGCCTCGAAAGCGCCGAACATTCGGAGCATGTTGATAGCGACATAGTCAACAACAACAACAACACCGACAGTATCACAAACATTAATGACAGTCTGCTGGAGCAAGAATCTGATGACGCTAATCAAACCAAGAGCAACGGACTAATTTCAGACACACCTTCGCCCGTCTCGGAGCCACCTAGCCCGCCCCTGTGCACCCACCAAGTTCCTTCCCCTGTTCATGGAACACTCAACAGCAGCGGGCACTACTCCCCGCACATGGGCCCGGGCTACTACCTGGGCCCCAGCGGGGGTAGCATGGGACACGTCTGCATGTCGTCGCCGAACCCCTGCGCCTCTCCGCCCGGGAGCTACCCCAGCTCCAACGCCAGCCATTCCGGTGGATCGGGCACGCACTCACGGGGTGACAGTCCAGGGGAGGGCGGAGGTGGGTCATCTCCTCCCAGTGGGCAGCATGTCGTGCATGTCCACGTGAATCCTGGCGAGACATTCTCTGTTCGTCTTGGGGACCAGATACAACACATCCAGGGTAAGTCTGTTAACACATTTCTTTTTAAAATCACTCTCCTTCGCTCTCAAAATACTAAGATACTCACGTTGTAGATATATGTATCGATACTGAAAGTTTCAGAGTTATTTTACTCAAAATAAAGCCGCATTATATGTATTGATACAGAAAGTTGTAAGTTAGATTACATACTCTGTGTATGAAAGCTTTGCGACATAGCCTTGGGGAGAGTACACAGAGACCCAATGTTACAACTGAAACCGCAATGACGCATTGCATTGCCAACACAGTAATAACAGGGCACATTCGTTTGTGTGTGTGTGTTTGTGTGTGTCGGTGCCTGCCTTAGAACTACAAGGAAAACATAACATTGTCAATACAGACAGCTAGATCTACTTGTCAATAGAGAGAAGTGACGATGGTTGAGTGAATGTAAGAAGGGGAGAGAGAGAGAGAGAGAGAGATGTCTTATGTTAGTCCGAGGGAAAAGGTCAAGATTTATGGGACGTTTTCGTGACGTTGAGGAACGGAAGTGTTGTTTAGGACGCTGTTACACCCCGCCCCTCTATATATACATCGTGACCTGCTGGCGAGAAGACATTAAGATCTGTGTTAGAAAACATACGTTACTTACTGGTGGACAAATGAGCGGCTTTCACATTCACACCACGGAAAGGCATTAACCCCCACATGATATAGATCGTCGGGGAATACACATTTGGAACTTGCACTGAACATTGAAATAAACACAAATGTAGTTTTAGCATTCTTATTTTGGATGTGAGGGGTTAGACTATTCTGAACTGTATTCAAAATAGAAGTAAGCTTAGTCGTTAGAATCAACCATGTTTTTATTGATACACACGAAAACAATTATTTCCGTTTGTAAAAAAAAAATGCATAGATGTCAAACATGGCGAATGTTCTCTTCACATTTAAAATTTTTTTCTTACGAAAATAAAAGATGAGAGTGAAAATGGGTTTAGCCGTTTAGCCGACACATTCATACCAAATATAAAATACTCTGAAAATGGGATTACCCGATTTGTTAACAGGTTCCGTTGATAAATTTATTTTATTTTTAGGACCCTTCGTTTGTGGGAGGGACATTAAACATAACTACTGTCTCCTCCGTGATCTAAGGAACATTTATATCAAGTTTTATCAAGATCGGTCAAACGGTTTTGATTTGTATGCGGGACATGCATACATACAAACTATTACAAACACCTTACATTCAATATATATATATTAGACGACATAGATGCCCTTATACTGAAGTGTGTAGCATGTTAGCAAAGAAAGCTTTTAAAAAAATAACTTTATGACAGCTTTGACTGATGCCTTAAGGTAAACTCATTCAAGGAAAAAGCAAGTTGCATTAATATCCACCTTTCATTCTAAACTATGTAGTCCTAGAAGCAGAACAGAATGTCACGTTAACCTGTAAAGCATAACTCTCCCTTGATGTTTCCTAATGTAAATGGGCTTCGGTTTCTGTTCACTGTAGGATCTGTCTTTCATCTATCCACCGTCTTCTTGGTCCTTTTCTCACCAGCCTTAGTACCTAACACTAGGTTCTAGTAGGATACAATTAACTTAGATTACACAAATAAAATGTAGATCTTACTATTCAGCAGCATATTAGAGAACTTTCAACCAAAAAATATCTTTGCATACCGTACTGCCGTGACTATTATTATTATAATTATTTTACTTACATTTTTAAATTAATTGTTTTCAAAAGTTTGTTTCAATGCTCTTGCATTTTTTATATATTCGCTCAGCTATGGTCCGTGTTTTTACCCCTACACCGCATTTAGGTTTTTACTGTTAGGGCGATTATGCAACCGAGCTGAAAAAATGCAGTAGTGGAAGGTAGGAATGGGATTCAAAGTAGTGGTCAAGGTTACTTTACATAAAAAGTACATTTAAAAAAATCTGTAAATGTTAGCACATCCTGGTACCTACGATATCCCAGGAGCTTGACTGGATTCCACGACCTTGAGACAGTTGTATTTAGAGCAGACCTGAAGCATCGATACCATTCAGCACTCGATTACATCGTTCTTTCAACGATCTAGATCTGCTAGTGACGAATCGACACTGAAAACTTCTGTCCGTGTGCCTAAAATAGTCATTAACTAAGCTCCAGCCCTGAGAAATCTCTCTGGCAGCAATTCCTATGACATGTTGTCATCAAAACAAAAAGGTTGCACATCACAATACGTCTTTGAAATCAAAACAAGGGGCGGTGCGAATAACAAGTAGTGTGTGATCATGAGCACACACAAAAAGGGGCGGGGGAATAATAATAATTAATGATAATAAAGATAGAAAAGAATGTTCTTAGCGCTTCTATTGAGTTGTTAAAGCAAAACCAGCAGACATAATTGTCGTGTTGTCTTGGTATAAGGTAAAAATAAATTAATAAATCTTACGAGTTTAAACGTATTGGACGATAGTCTGGTCCCTAAATTCTAGATCAATTGTTCCAACATAAAAGATTTTTGTGTGGTCCCTAAATTCTAGATCAATTGTTCCAACATAAAAGATTTTTCGTGTGGTCCCTAAATTCTAGATCAATTATTCCAACATAAAAGATTTTTGTGTGGTCCCTAAATTCTAGATCAATTGTTCCAACGTCCAACATAGAAGATTTTTTGTGTGGTCCCTAAATTCTAGATCCATTGTTACAACATATTAATTATGTGTTCACGAAATTGTGGATTGGTTATGCTTACTGGTTATAATCATTCACAGTAAACAGATTTAGATCTATTATAATAACTATTTAAATGGTATGTGTGGATGGTCTTCTAGTTGAAATGGGTTCTAGCTTTGTTTTGTTTGCAAAGCAAGATTGGAACCGTTGTCCTTCCCTTGGGCGTAGCCAGGATTTTTTTTCCGGAGTGGGTGGGTGGGTGGGAGGAGCCCCGCCGCCAGGCACTATTTCCGGTATTGAAAGCCAACAGAATACATATTCTGAGGTATCTACAGTGCATTATCCTGCTATTAAAATGTTTATTTCAAAAACCTAATGTGCGATTCTTACTGACTTAGATCCCTCCCGTGCCGTTCGGCGCATTTGCCGCCAAGCTGTTTCCACAAAAATATGTCACTGGCAATGTTTCTTCCCACCTGCTCTGAGGACCTGCATGAAAGTGTGGCGCCAAGTTGTACTAGGATGTCATCGCAACTCTTATTTTGTCGGAGAACATGTCCCGCAAACCTCATGCGACGCTCTGTCACAACCTTCTAAGGGGTCAACTCTCAGTTCGGCATAGGATTTTCTTGATTTAGACCCGATTTCTATAACTGACTCCTAAAATCTGTCTTAGCCATCTTTGTTGAGCCGCATTTAGTGTTTTTCAATTTCGGCAGATGACTATTCACTGCACATTGGCTTGGCAAAGCTCATTCCCTCAAAGAATTTTAGTGTGTAATTTGCTTTTTGTATATTGAAGAGGTATTTTTTAGCTTCAAACCCCACTGGAGGGGGGTTTAAACTCAAAAACCCCTTTGGCTACGCTCATAGAATTTTGATTGTGTAATTTGCTTTTTTTTTTATATTGAAGAGGGGGTTTATCGTAAACTTTGGAGGGGGTTTTAAAATCAAAATCTTCCTTACCTGTGCTCTTGGAATTTGGTGATTGTCGTTTGCATTTTTTTGTTTTGTTTTATAGAAGAGGGGGGTTTAACTGCGAAACCCCCTAGTAGGGGGTTTTAAACTCAAAACCCCCTTGGGTGTCCTGGGGCAGGTGATGGTTTAGTATTAAAATCTCACCTAAAATAAACAAAATCAAAGCAAAAAATCCGTCAATAAATTCCGAACCCCTCCCCCCCTGCGGGGGGATTTCATTTGGGGTGGGATGTTGAACCCCAACCCATCCCTGGCTACGCCCATGGTCCTTCCCATCCATCTCCTATGTCCCTTACAGTTTGTTGTTAGGTCTGCCCCCCTCCCCCAGTAGTAGTCGAAGCTTGTAAGCTGATACCCAAGAGCTCCAACCAAGTTTGACCAAACCCTATGCCTAGCTTTGTCTCACGTAGTTGGTGAACCCTTGCATCTATACAACGAATGTGTGCCTAGCATTCTCTGTAATGGAGGTGTCCCTAGGCTAGTGTGTGTGCTTGCCTACTTTGTTGTTTTGTTGTTCTATTTGGTACGATGTGTCTGGGGGAGGGGGTGGGATAAATATGGTGTCCACCGATCAGCACCAGCTGAGTCTGGCCAACCAGGACAAAGACTTGTAAAATCAATATCCCACCGGAGGTCAGCGAATCAAACAGAGTCATGATTTACAGATGGCTGAATTCAACGTTAGACTAAGAGCACTTCCTAACTCACAGCTAGGGGATGTGGTCACCATCATCTAACCTAGGCTTTTGAACGACTAGATTGTATTCAATTTAAATGTTGACTCAATGGATTTGATTTTTAATAAGCTGCGATACATACCATACTGTTGAGAGCAGGCATACAATAGCACGCTCACTAGAGCTAGAAGTGTTCCACTAATACAGTTGAGTCTAAAAGACACTAACACAAGATTTTACAACTGTAGAGCGTGCCTTTAGTAGAAACGATTATAAGAAATATGTATACATATGATCCAGAGCTACGTAAAAGAAAAACAAAAAATGAATTGATTGATGAAAAGGGAGACTGTTCTCTGAGAAATACAGCGACCCCTGTTTCTCTACACAACCACCGTTTCTCTACACAACCACCGTACTGACCAGTGTGTAAAGGGAGACTGGTTCTCTGAGAAATACATCAACCCCTGTCCCCTCTACACAGCCACCGTACTGACCAGTGTGTAAAGGGAGACTGGTTCTCTGAGAAATACATCAACCCCTGTCCCCTCTACACAGCCACACCGCCCTGATTCTTCAACGTTATTTCCATGGATGAGTTTGTAGAACGAGTCCGCCTTCCAAAGTCATTGCAATAGCTTTGTTGACGTCTGCTTGCTCAATGAGTACAGTCTGGATATAGTCAGCACCGGTACGATAGACGTTGACTTCATTTAAAAATTAAGAAACAACTAAACAAAACAAAATAACTTTAAGAGTTGAGTACTTCCAATGCGTGTGATTAGAAATATTTCTTCAGCATGTGTTGATAGGTTCACTGTCTTACTGGCCACCGCGAAACATGTGTTGTTAGGTTCACTGTCTTACTGGTCACCGCGAAACATGTGTTGATAGGTTCACTGTCTTACTGGCCACCGCGGAACATGTGTTGATAGGTTCACTGTCTTACTGGCCACCGCGCAGACCAATGCATTCCGAAATTAAGGCTTGGTTCCCTTCTTAGAAGACAGGGCTGGCGATCTGTCCTTTCATTCGAGAACGCTCCTACTCTGTACCTTAGGCCTTGCTTAATGTTTTGACAGACCTCTACAAACACGACGTATTTCTCAATTTTCTTTCAAAGGGACTTAAAGACGCCCAGATGTACGTACAAATCTTTAATACGTAGTGAACTGATAGTATCCCAGACTAAGTCTACACTTTCATTGTCTTAGTACTTGGTGATGAAACATCGCCGACTCAAGTTTTCATACCATTGAACTGTGTGTCATATTACTTTCTAATAGTACTTTCGTAAAGCTCCGACGAGTGGAGGTTCCACCCCAAACTCTCGACCAGGCAGAACTTGACGCCTCAGAGAAAAAAACAAAACAAAAAAACAAGCATATTGATTATTGGTCTTATTTCTATTCGTTTAGTCTTCATTTATTGAATGTAAACACAGAAATCAAAATAAGGAAAAGATAAATGCCATGAACAGATCTAAAATCAACTAAAAAACTACTCTCTACGGTATACGGAATTCGTTGTCATTTGTTAGTATTTTTGTTCTGTTGTGCTAAACAGTGAAACTAAAACATTGGATTACGTAAGACTGTTTGAAGCTGTTGGTTTGAGGTCACAGTTTCTATTCCTAAATAGTTGAGTAAGCAGTTTCTAACTCGGTTGTGGGCAAAAGTTTCTCTCCCTTGCACACACACACAAAAATAAGTTGACACTTTTAAAACATTTTTTGTTTCCTAAACGTTTTGTTCAGCCAGTTCAAAAATACTGAAGAATAACTCTGAAATCCAATCAAGCACATTGGTAAAATAGATGAGCACACGTCTTGGCTCCAACGGATGAATTAAAACGCCTTGCGTTGTTTCATGAGCTCGTCTGTCTCATAGTCAGTTTATCGAGCGTGTGGCTGAGGAACTGTATCGATCAGGGACAGATTTCATTTGCTCACTATTTAATGACCTATGACAGGAAATGTGATCGACCTTTTATTTAAGGATTGGACCTTAGGAGCATCACTTCACAGATTGAATACATCATTCTTTGTACATCATTTAACATATTGAATACATTTTTCTTCTTTGAACATTATTTATAAGATTGAATACATCATTCTTCCTTGAACATTATTTATAAGATTGAATACATCATTCTTCCTTGAACATTATTTATAAGATTGAAGACATCATTCTTCCTTGAACATTATTTATAAGATTGAAGACATCATTCTTCCTTGAACATTATTTATAAGATTGAAGACATCATTCTTCCTTGAACATTATTTATAAGATTGAAGACATCATTCTTCCTTGAACATTATTTATAAGATTGAAGACATCATTCTTCCTTGAACATTATTTATAAGATTGAAGACATCATTCTTCCTTGAACATTATTTATAAGATTGAAGACATCATTCTTCCTTGAACATTATACATCACTTGACAGATTGAATACATCTTTTTTCTTCGTTAAGTGTACACTATGTCAAAAGGGGGTAACGTCGTTTTAGAGATGAACTTAATACATTTTCTTCTTTTCAAAAACCGATGCACATGACCAAAGGAATGAATCTTCGTTGACAGCATGATCTGGGTATCATTGGTCAAGTGGCTTCCCAGTGATAGTGTGTGTGCCTCTCTCCTCACCGGGTCACTTGCTAGACCTGAAATGGCTTCGCTCTTCCTCCTCTTCACCTTTCTCTATCTGCTGCTGTGCCCTATGTTGTTGACATGGTGACCTAGTTGACTCTTGTACATGTGTGTTGCTTTGTGTACATAATCGCCTGTGTTAGGTCACCAAGCGAGTGGGTTTTTTTCCCCTCAAATGTACTTAGACTGAGAATCAGGGGCCATCCGACGTTTGGGACATTTTAGTCATTGTTTTCTTGATTCTATTTTACCTGCTTATTTTTATTGTTTGACTGTAGTGTACCGCGGAGCTGGTGTTAATGGCAGCACTTTCTAATCACTCATCGACGGGGCTATTTGACGATGTAGTACGTGGCTTGGAAAATGAACACGCTGTCAGCCCAAAACCTATGTAGATGTTTGTGTTTGCTGAAGGGCGAACACATGTATGCCATTATCTTTGAATTATAAGCAAGTTGGGAATAGTGATTTATATTGGGCCTACAAAATTTTGTCTATAATTGTCAACACCAATCTTTGAAAATGTTGATTAGTGACATGATTATGTTGCACGTGACATGATTATGTTGATTAGTGACATGATTATGTTGATTCGTGTCATGAAAATGTTGGTAAGTGACGTGCCGTGTACCACCAACACTTCCTGGCCAACCAAATGTTCCACTTGTTATACCTGCAGGCCCTTGTGCAATGTAAGACTAGACCAAGTAACAGTAGCAGAATAAAATCACGTCAAGTTCTTGTGGAGCTGGTCAGACGTTTGGAAACAAGTCCCTAACTCAAATGAAATGAATGAAGTGTTCTGAGCAGTTGTAAACTTGACGTGACCACAAGTTGCACAAATAAAAACACACAGATATCATGCAGCACAGCATGAATTGATCACCAGAGGCGGCCTTAGCAGTGCGCGGGGCCCTGGGCGAGTGTCATTTCATGGCCACGAATATTTGCACGATGGGCTGACGGTGACAAATAATTATCTTGAGGCTCTCCTAAAGCTCATGACCACTCGCAAGAACTAAGGCCGCCTCTGATATCACAGGTGAACTCAACAGGAGGTACTTTGTTCAAAATAGGATCCTATTCGATAATGAATATACCACTAGGTCTAGATCCTACTCAATAATGAATATTCCTATGAATATATCACTAGGTCTAGATCCTACTCAATAATGAATATACCACCAGGTCTAGATCCTACTCAATAATGATTATACCACAAGGTCTAGAGCCTACTCAAATCGTACTACTGTTGAAGGTCCCGATCCCCCCCCCCCCCAGCACACTGTCTCATTATTTCGCTGGATTAGATTGAATTTAGAAGAGCTGCTTTCACTTGCCAGCTTTCATACTAGTGACATGCTCAGGCAGGTAGGATTACGACTCCAAGTGCACCTATAAAAAAAAGTTGCGTTTCTTGACAAAACAAAACAAAACGTACAACCGCCTGGACGGTGAGGGACAATTTTTGTTCTCTTCTGTTTCTTTTTTTTTTTTTTGTTGCTTTCTTTCTAGTCTTCATTTGACCTGACCGCTGCCGTGAAGATTATTTCTCTTGAATGAAGCCACTGGACCAGTTGTAAATTAGGATGCTCACTTTTAGTTGACACTTAAGTGCAGAGATTAAGTGATACTTCAGTAAGTCGGTAACACGTCTTTTTCACCTCTCTTTTCATGATGAGACAGTGATTTTAGTAGACGAAGTCAATCTAGCAAAGAATCATTTATTGTGTGTGTGTGTGTGTGTGTGTGTTCAGTTCTTGGTGATTTATGTCGTGACTCTCTTGACTGAACTAAAACTGATACGAGCCAATTAATACACCCAGCCTGAGAGCTCGGCTAGTTACCTAGGAATAATAGCAATGGTCAATTCGTTTCTCGTGGTGTTGTTGTTTTATTTTTACTTCAACGCACAACAAATGCTTGAATGACTAGTCGCATTGCGTCATTTACCTTCATTACAGTCATTAGTTTAAAACCATCAAACTCAACAGCTGACCCTAGCTTTGGTCATAGTTTTCACATTGGTTTCAGTATGTTTAAAAGGCCAGACAACTAGCACAAGATATTTACGCATGAAATTAACATTTAGAGTTTGAAATCCTTGTTCATTTTTTTTACATAGTATAGAAGGAACTGTTTGACCACAGCCTTGGTCTGTTATCTATAATATTGTAGTACCTTTTCGTATTTTTTTTTACATACAATTTGAGAAGAATTGTATATAGTACTTATTTTGTTTTTATGTATGCTTTCTTGATTGGTTACAATATTATCAATTCTCGACGTATCATTTGCTTAAAACTTTTAGTATAGAATTTAAAAAAATAATAAATGTTATATGTCAAGGGAAGTAAGAAAAATCAGCTTTAGTTTTACTATTTTAGTGAGTTGCTTTTCTTGTGCTGTTGGCTGAGGGGAAGCGAGGATCACTTCCTCGTTCTGCAGGCGCTCTATTAAAGTATTGAGTACTTGTTACCTTTTTAATACATCGCCAGCTGTGAAATAGAAACCATTCGCTTCCCGTATAAAAGTGTTAGCAATTACAGTGATGGATACAATAAATAAAAAGCCATTACTTTTTTTTTCTTTTATAAAATGATATTAACATAGACACATTTGAGTTTTGTTGTATACTTACTCAAAGTAATACTTTCAAAGGTCTCTTAGTGCAATGGTTCTCAATCTGTGGTACGCGGACACCCAGAGGTAAGGGGTCCGAAGAAAAAACAAGAATTGTATACAACTAAAATAATATCTTCGCTAAAACCCAGTTTATCCGATCGGATAATTTGAATGCTAATCAACCCGCACCTTAATATTGTCTAACTTGGTCTATTGCGTCTATCGAAGTGTCTATGACGGACAAAACAAACAGATTATAAGACATTCCCAACTGGGCGTTGAGCTCTTTTGCGCATACAGAAACTGAATCCATACGAACAGAGGAGCAGCTTATTGGATTTAAAAAAAACATAAAACGAGAAATTTCTAACCAATGTCTGAACAAGGAGAACACAAATTCTGGTTTCAAAAACAGATTCCAATTTTTAGCGGCCCCCGAAAGGGGAAAAGAGGCTATTAGTTTTGTGTGGAATGTCTGTCTGTCCGTCCCGTTTAGATCTCGTCAACTAGAAAAGATAGTGAAAAATCTGACATGATAATATTTTAGACCATTTAAAGTTCTGATGCAGCGTCTTTTCCGGAAGCGAAAAATCTAATTTTTAAAATCACTTACGCAAGCAGTTTTTTCATAAAAATACACCAGTTTTACAACTATTCACTATTAATAGTAACAAACACGGGAGGCTCTTTAGTAAGGGAGATGACGATTTCCCATATTTTCAACACATTGATGCAAATGGTTTAAGATTTTCTGTCTTTTTTTTTTTTATTACATTTGTATTGCTAAGTTATGTAAGTTCTGTTATACTAACTACTACATTTACACACAAAAAAGTTTTTTTCAAAGAGAAAAAAATCAATTTAGTATGCATATAAGTTGGACATAATTTAAAACAACAATTAATAAGTACTTTTTCATATTATCGCATGAGCTGCAGGGCTCAGCCACAGAAATAGTACACTTAACTATATATATATTTACGGAAATGTTTATTTTGAGTTTGTGTTTCCATACAAACTGTCTTTGTAATCTTGTTTTTTTAAAGGATGGAATATTTTCGAAGGTTAAGTCACCTTGTATATCTTGCATTATGGGTCATTGTACAGAAGTTGTTGACTGGTTTCCCGTATTCTTATTTGGTAATATGTGGATACATTGCCGGCAAGAACATCACACACAATAAAAGAATGTTTTGAAAATGTAAAAAAATAGTCAGATCTAGGTGGAATCTTTTAACAAAGCTTAAAAATCAATTCACTGTGTTTGTCTGGTAAAATCTTTAAACATGTTTTTCCCCCATTTCACATTCACGGATCAAGTTGAAACTTTACAAAATTCAATTGGTCATTCAACTTGACAAAAAACTAATCAATAATAAATAAATAAAAAAAAAAGTTAGTTAATTATTATTGGTGTTTAATTATCTTATCTTCTTATCTTATATAATACAGACGTTACTTCAAAAAAGAAGATGATTACGTCTTACGCGTCATGCATTTAGTCATGCATATTAACCAATGACTTAAATTCTGCCAAGTCACTGGTTTTTCTGGCTAGCTCAGGCAACCCATTCCATGCTCTAATAGCACTAGGGAAGAAGGAGTATTTGTACAAATTTGTCCTAGCATATGGGACGAGGAATGTGCCTTTATTTTTGTGTCTTTCAGAGTATTTTATTAAATTTTGTTTTTGTATTTGAAGATTATGGTTCAGTGTTTTATGTATAATTGCTACTTTACTTTTGAGTCTTCTGTCCTGAAGGCTTTCTAAATTTAGTGATTTTACTAATGGTGTTACCCTAGTCAAATGTGAATATTCATTTGTTATGAATCTCACTGCTCTATTTTGTGTTTGTTCCAGTTTCTTAATGTTTTCTTGAGTTGAGGGGTCCCACACGGTGGATGCATATTCTATTATTGGCCTAACCAAGGTTAAATAACATTTTAGTTTTATGTTCTTATTTGATTTATAAAAATTTCTTTTAATAAACCCTAATGCTTTGTTTGATTTTTTTATAGTTTCATCAATATGTGGATTCCATGACAGTTTTTCATTTATTATAACACCTAGGTATTTTGAGTTTTTAGTCTGTGTTACTGGTTTGCCATGAATAAGATAAGTGGAATTAATTTGTTTTAGTTTTTTTGTTACTCTTAACAACTGACATTTTTCTGGGTGGAAAGACATGCTCCAATTTGATTCCCATTTCTGTAATTCATCTAATTCTCTTTGTAAAATATATGTGTCTTTTTGTTTTTATTGTTCTATATATTATGCAATCGTCTGCAAATAATCTGACTTTTGTTCCTGAACTATATCGAAATAAGGGGAATAAGAGCTACATAATGAGAATTAGCGGTTCTTTCCCTTGGGTAAGTTTTGTTTCGTTTTTTTCTTTTGCTTGTTCAATCTCTAAATGGGTCGCACTTTTAAATGTATCCCAAGTCCATCCCATGTATCCCGTGTGATAAAAGTGTATAGGTTTTGAAACCAATGTTGTGACTAACATAGTCTCCGAAGACGTTTTCAAACTTGATCTCCTCTCCTTTGTTGTTTAGTAGGACTCTAGATTTATGGTTTCGTTTTCAGGCTGTCGTTGGGATACTCTCCCTTGATATGGCGGCAACAGAGGCGCGGAGAATCGATTCAACCCATTTTATCTTTATACTTTGTTTCTTGATCTAGGGAGACATCTATTTTTAAGTGTGTTCAATTTAGCTAAAAATAAAATTGAAGTAAGATTTACAATAAAAAATGAGGTGTTCTACAATTGGTCGAAAACAGGTGCTGCCTGATTGGCTCAAGATGGTTACTCTATTGATGAATGATTGGCTAACTGGTTTCCCCATCAAAGTTGGAAATTAAGTACAACATTGCAATGAACTCCGTTACAGTTGTAGAACGTTTTGTTATCTTAAAGAAACTCTTGTCTGACTCTCAAGGAACGCAAAAGAAAAGAATGTAGATCCTAAGGACGTTTCCTCTCTCTCAGCAACTTGGCACATCCAACCACTATCTTTCAAAGTACAGTGTTAAAGTTTTAAAACGTATTTATATTCTTGAGATGTTTGTTAGGTAAAGTTTATTAGCTTGAATATGTCTCCAGCTTATGTTTGTGACTAGAAACAGATTATGCCACTTGCTAATGATACCAATTAATGGTTGTATACTCCGTAAATGACTGTATCAATGTTAGACAATGCCGTGCTAGAAGTCATCCAAAATGACACTCTTTTAGTTTGTGATTATGTCTCCCCTTACCCCCTAAATCTATTCTATTTAGCATTACCTTTTTTTTTTTCCAAATGAAATCTTTCTGCTTATCCTTGATATTGTCTGTGGAGTTATTCCGTATCTTATTTACTTGTCTATTAGCTGTTTTACCGTTGCGACACTTGAGATAGCAGACTTTGTGTCTGGTGCCAACAGCAGAGGTCACAGTGACTTGTCCAGCGCCTGTCTGGCTGCAAGCATCAGGCCTTTTTGAGCGTGAGTCATTCCAAACTTTTTTTTTTTTGACCATTCTCAGCCTCCTTGTGTTTGTCTTCACTGTTACCGTCTCGCGGGTGGGTGCTTCTAGACAGTCTCAAGGATTGCTGAGATTTCATATAGAACGTGTACACACACACATAGATAGAAACAAAACACTTTTTAAGAACATTCATATGTGGAAACATAAAGGGAAAGGAATTTAAAAACAACTACGAATTAATTTTGCCTGTCAAACTATAGAAAAAATCTGTCCTGGTATTCGTTTTCTGATTCAAACATTCTAATCTAGTGGTCATACAAAGTCTAACTGGTTATAGCATAAGTCCTCAGTACTAGAGTCCTAATGATGCATTACTAGATCTGCCCAAACTGAACAAAGGTTAGTATGTAAGCTTTCTCTATTTATTGCTGAGAAAGAAAAAAAATATTATGTACTTTTAATTAATATTTTTAAAAAATGCAGTGATGAGGCTATATTCGTGGAGTTAGAAAATTGTTTTCTAGTTGTATGAAAAGAATTGAGAATGTATTGAGCTTCTTGTAACTCTCAAGGAATATTTTGTTTTGGTTTGTATCATTTAGTTGAGCACTATCCAGTCACTCGGTTGGTATGGAAATATCCAATTCTCTGTGTTATTCCCCGCCCCCCTTTATCGCCCTCATTTTAACACTGAACATCTAACTTGATCACATGTAGATCTCAAGTGTGATCTCATTCCTCTAGGCGCTCGGTAGACTTTGATCTATCTAGATCTCAAACATGTAGTTTTCAAACGTGATCTCATTTTTAGGCACTCGGTAGACTATGATCTATATCTCAAATATACATGTAGCCCTCAAGCGTGATCTCATTTCTGTAGGCACTCGGTAGACTATGATCTAGATCTCAAATATACATGTAGCCCTCAAGCGTGATCTCATTTCTGTAGGCACTCGGTAGACTATGATCTATCTAGATCTCAAATATACAGGGAGTTCTCAAACGTGATCTCATTTCTGTAGGCACTCGGTAGACTATGATCTATCTAGATCTCAAATATACATGTAGCCCTCAAGCGTGATCTCATTTCTGTAGGCACTCGGTAGACTATGATCTATCTAGATCTCAAATATACAGGGAATTCTCAAACGTGATCTCATTTGTCCAGAAACTCGGTAGACTTGGATCATCCTGTCACGTGATGATGCTATTCATTCGATGACTTGCGGGCGAGGCTGAGGTCCCGTCATGGAAAAGGTTATGTCCGCTGTCACGATTAGAACTTGTGAGCAATATTCCAGCATACTTCTTGTTTCCACCTGTCCAATCTTTCAAATTCTCAGATCCTTTGCAACGAAAAGGTTCCAACTTAGTCATATATTTCTACATAGGCGCTTTTTCGTATATTTTGCAATTTCATGAGATTTCAAGGACCTCTTGTTTAATCGATTTCATGTTTCTATGGCCGACGGTTAACTTGGCTGTCATGTGGCCACCGAGATTGAAACCCGAGTTCCCTCGATTCGGAAGCGAAGTCTACCACTTAGCCACCATCTGTAGCTCATGGTTAACGAGGGTGTCATGTGGCCAGCACAACGATCACCCGCCTTTACTTTTCCCCAACGTATGCCAGGTACCCATTTAGAGCTCAGACTCAGAGGCCCCCAAAGATCCTGAAATAATATTTCCAGTCTTCACCAGGACTCGAACCCGGGACCCCAGTTCGGAAGCCAAGCGCTTTACCGCCCAGCCACCTTTAAAGTAATTGTTAATAGAGAACAGTGCGCGGATAAAAAGTTACTCAAAGTTCTTATAATGTTTTTAATGTTTATTTCTAGACTAGAATAGACTTGTACTTGTTACACTATGTTAAGTTCATATTTAAATTAAATACATCTGCCTTAAATTAAAAAGCATGTTTACCTGCTTGAGCTCTTAACTGCCAAATCAAAGGTTGGATCTTTTTGGGGTTAACCCATAACCTCATTAAGATTTGCTCCTTATTGATAGATCTAGCTCACATATTTATGTTAAAGGTATGTCTTTAGTGTTTTGTAGCTAAATGCAGCAAGCGAGGCAGCTAATAGGCTGGTTAAGAACTTTGGTGTTCTTTGTTAGCGTCTGTCTGAAAAGTCTTAGAAAACAAAAAGAAGTCTCAAGGAATACAGCACATCTGACAGAATAGAGCCGAATTGATCAGGATAGCTCCATACACTCTGTAGAACTAGTAGGGCAATTACGGAAGCCAATTAATCAAAGAAACGTTTTGAATTTCTCCAACTTCCAACAAACCTCGACTCTGAAATCAATGTGTGTAAAGCGGATTGGGTTCCGTTTCCACTTTTCTGAAATACAATCATGAAATAATAGTTGTGTGTGTGTTTAACGGTACTTCAGTGAAATCTGACGCATTTATTTATGAAGTTTGAATTTTTTTTTCTGTCTTATGCTCGCTTCATGTTGAATTATTTTTTGAAAGGATGAAACATGCATGTAAAAGGAAGTTCCAGTGAAAATATACAAAAGCATGCAGTCTAGTTCAACCATCTTCTTGCTTCTAGTTAGTTCTGAGCTACAGGGGAAATAACTTGGAAATACCAACTAAAACCTTTTTTTTTTTAAACTGCCACTCACCATGTGCTGATATTATGACTAGATCTAGATCTGTCTGATAGCTCATGCTCCAAAACTAGCGGAATCTTCCGTACTGCCTGGCGTGTGTCTTTCACTCAGTCCAAATGTTAAGGAAATTCCATCTTTGCCTTGTTTAGACGTACGTCAGATGGTTCAATGGTTAGTGACCAATGAAAAAGCATGAAATTTGTGTTCGAATTCCCCGTGTCTTCGTGCACTGTTTTTTAGAGTGTTTCAAATGTAATCATGGTATTCAAATGGTAGAAATAACCCGTACATTTCCCTGGTCTGCTCTACAGACTTAACAAGACCAAGTGATCTATGAAAACGGGGTTATTCTCGACTTTTTGTTTTTAATTTAATAAATGACCTATACTAATTGAAATGATTAAGTTCAAAAGGTTAATGTTCAGATCATGATTTGGAACAAATACAACTAGAACACGGAAACTGACATTTATTTTTCTTTTGGTTCAGAGTTCCCTAGAGAAGTTTCTGGACTAAGTCATCCAAGTTTCCCAACAGAATCAACTTTCATCAATTAGATCACTGTTGCTTTGTTACAACTCTCTCTATATATATTTGTCTAGTGTATTTGAACTAAGGATATATTTGTCGTTCTCTACTCTATGGTCACCAGTGGAATGGATTGCAACAGTCTGGACGTTCTCAAGTTTATCTCTATTCTTTCTTTACCATCTTCTCTCTCGTACTCTCGTACTCTTTTTCTCTCTCACACTTCTTTCATTGTTTCGCTTCTCGCACTCACTCTTTTTCTCTCTCACACTTCTTTCATTGTTTCGCTTCTCGCACTCACTCTTTTTCTCTCTCACACTTCTTTCATTGTTTCGCTTCTCGCACTCACTCTTTTTCTCTCTCGCTTCTTTTCTTTCTTTTTCTCGTACTTTTTTCTCGTTCTCTCCCTCGCTTCTCCGTTTCTCTCTCTTCCCCCCCCCCCTTTTGTTTTTTGTTCTTCTATTCTCTCCTTTTCCCCTCTGTTTTGAATGGACACGTTAAGTGACGTGCGAGTGCACTAATGAGGCCACGTTACAAGACGAATCTTGTCAGGTTAGAAGTTAGTATTGGCTACATCTTTATTCATAGTGTGAAGAGATCAAACTTTGGGGTTGGGGGCAATGGGAAAGAAATGTGGATAATTTGTGTGACACCTTTAGAGAGTTGTATGAGTATCACACACACATTTAAGTCTTGTTCATATAGTAGCTAGCTATAGTTCCAAAAAAAAAAAAAAGCTAAGTCTTGGCGTCTGCTAAGTCATTATCCCTCCCTCCTTCCAGTGCGCTAGTCTGCCTCTAAGTTACCACTGCTCTCCATGCCGTGTTGAGCGTGGCACACAGAGAGATTCTATTGGTGCACGTGACCGCGCTATTGATCCAGAGAGTCTTGAACTAAAAATAGTGCTTTGGGTTTTTCAGACAAATTCCCCCTGAAACTTATGATTGGGCATAACGACGCGGGCGAACCCGGATATTTTTGATTTTGTTGGTGCCCCCGGGGTCGATATTATTTGCTGTAGGAAAGTGTTGAACAGAATTGATGCTACCTTGTTAAATGTGTGCTGATAAAAATGTTCAACAAATGACTGCGCAAGTTTATTTATATGAAGGTACATTGACAAGTCTGTATGGAGGTTACAATTTATAAATAAGAAAGTAAAAAGAATTTTTGTTCAAGCTTGAATGTCATTATGTAAGACATAAACATTATTTACATAGGAGAAATGAAATTTGAAATGAAAAAAAAAAAAAAGAAATATCCAGCAATGAGAGCTGAGTGTAGCGGACCTTCTCAGAGATGGTCCATCCATATGTGACAAGGTTTACCACTACACCAACTTTGTTTTTACATTTAATTGAAGAAAGTATATCTAGATAATGTTGTTACGAGATTTTGACTGCATCAGTTCTTCTTGATGAAGATATATGTTTATGAAGGTCCGGTAGACCAGTTTGAATCTTTGGATCAAAGAGGGTCAATGAGTGGGTACAAGTTTATAATAGTTTAATGATTGATTTGCACAGGAGCTGGTGCTGGCCCTCCATTCAATTATAGAAATATGGCTGGGAAAGTAAAGCTTGACAAATTGTAAGATTTTTTTTCCAGGCTACTGGAAAAGTATGTGTCGTGTACAGGAGGGTGTGCTACAAATAGAAACAAACGAAATATTAGAAATACTTTTAAAAGAGGTTTATCTAAAGAAAAGAACTCCACATTTACATCCATATTTCTCAATACTGTACTATCTATTTCCCTTTTACAATATCAAACAAAATAAATTAATCGCCACTTTTTTATCTATAGATCGCAAGGTCTGAAGGGGAAACGTTATTTTTTATTTAATTAACTTTTTGTATATAGATTCATGTAAAAAGATGATGTAGCTCGATACAACTTTACTAATAGGAATATCCGTATAGGATAGTCATGCACTGTTCTCTCTTCATCGAGAAAGAGTGGTTGGGACTATTGTGTGGTAAAGTGGGCTGGGCTGGTGTCTATAATGTATGGTCCTTACCACCACCACCATGCGATTTTGACCTCATTCGGTACTCGACATGATTGATTCGTTCCCACACACGCGCGCAAGCACACCCAGAGATCTATAAAGGTGTCCACAAATACAGGCCAAGTTTTAGTATGATAAGCAGAGTGGTCAGTTTCTGGTAGTCGCCTAGAGGGGATATTTTTTTTATTTCTACACACCCATCTGTGTTTTACCTTGTGCTGCGGTAGTTTCCTGCAAGTGTAGGTATTTCTAATTCATTAGTGCCTAGCGTTCCATTGTTGACTTGTTTATTGTTTCATTTAAAGTTTTACCTTTACTGACTACAATCTCTATACAGAGAGGATATCTTGAAACGCTACTACAACAAGAATGATATTGAAAATAAAGTTGCTGGTTGCATTCAACTTAGTCACCGTAACACAAGTCATAATGTATGGTCAAATAATGGAGACTATATACTATTCAGACTGCTGGCTTATAGGAAGTATTTCTCCGAGTGTTCACTCTAAGGTCAATGTTTGACCCAAGCTACTCAGTTCAGTGCTGTAAGATAATGAATTTCCGATGCATGCGTTCGATTCTGTTTGTTATACGATGTCTCTTCTGAAGTGTTGGAGAGGTTGCTTGTTGTTTATTCGAATGTTCTTAATTACAATTTTTTTGGATTGTGTCTACGTACACTTCTGCCATGATGAGTAACTTTTAAAAACTCGAGCCTGAAGATTCACATTTCTCTGCTGCTGTGCTTCCAGGTTCTAAAGTTGCTCCCCTTTGTTTATACTTTGTACATGTACGACATGGCCTCGGTTTAAAAAAAAAAAATATATATATAAAGTGTAGATCTTCACGTCAAGAGAATTGAGAAAGGGGATTTCATCTTCTTGTATTTATGATCTCTGGCCTATCACGTCAGACCGAAACGTGTTTGTTTTTTTTAATCGTAATTATTTTTAGCGGCCCAAAAAGGGGAAAAGACGCTATTAGTTTTATGTCTATCCGTCCCGTTTGTAAACTAGAAAAGATATTGAAAATCTGACAAATATTTTAGTCAATTCAAAGTTCTGGTGTAACAGCTACTTTTTGTCTTTTCTAAAAGCGAAAAATCTAATTTTTTAAAAATCACTTATGCTAGCATTTTTTTCATAAAAATACACCACTTTTACTATTCAATATTAATAGTAACAAACACGCGAGGCTCTTTGGTAGGGAGAATGTACATTTACCATAATTATAACATATTTATGCAAATGGTTTTAGACTTTTTGTTAAGGAATTTATTTTGTTTACATTTGTATTACTACGTTATGTAAGTTCTGTCCTACTAACTACTACGTTTACCCCAAAATAATGTTAAGTTTTTTTTTAAAGAGAAAAAAAATCTATTTAGTATGCATATTAGTTGGACATAATGTAATGTAAAACAACAATTAATAAGTAGGTTTTCATATTATCTCGTGTGAACTGCAATACTATAAGAACTGAACTAAAGGAATTTTTTTATTTTTTTAAGAAAATATTTTAGGATTTGAATAAGAGATTGACCCTTTACAAAACAATTAAATCATTTAGATATTCATGATAAGATATCAGTTAGGCCAGGCTCACATCCAACTTCACATTCACTTTTAGCTGTCCTTTGGTCTGCTGGACCGCTGGGGCACCACACTGTCAACCTTCTTTCTCCATTCTTCTCTGTCATTTGTCTTTGATAGAATTTAATTCTGATGTGCTTTCTGAAAATATTGATACATGCCTTCTTACCTGCCTGGGTGGACCACTTCGGGGGCCGATTTTGAGTTTGTGTTTCCACACAAACTGTCTTTGTAACTTTGTTTTTTTTTTACAGGATGGAATATTTTCGTAGCCTAAATAAGAAATCAAAGGGTGGTCGAAGGAATAAACCCATTCGAACTTTGTCAATTATTGTAGATATTTCTTGGTTTCCGTTGATCTTTTTATTTTGTTGTCAAGGAAACTAAAAAGGTTTCACCATGCTGCTAACTAATGAGACAATGACTCACGTTTGCTTGTGGTTGTGTTGGTAGGTGGGTCAGGTAGTCACATCCGGCATTTATTCACGTGTGCTTGCTAAATGGCTTGACCTACTGTAGCGTTTCCAGCAAACCCTGATCTTAGCAATGTCTTAGTTCAGTGCTCGCGAGTTGTCTGGATATCTCCAGATTCCTAGTTCAATGGTTGCAACATGTCGAGCTATATATCATAGGTCGATTGTTTGTATCCTGTCTTGTAATCAATTGTTTGGATTTTTTCAATAATTGCAATATGTATGGAAATCCTGTGGGTCTTTAGTTCAATGGAAGTTAGGTGTTTTATTGAATCTATATTTGGTGTCAAAAGGTCGATGTCTTAAGATGCATCCACGGGCTCATTAGCTCACGACCATTTTGTGTGTGTGTGTGAACCGGTTCTTTCGGTCGTTCTTTTGTTCTCGAATTGTTCTCCTTTTCTGTTTTCAGTCCTTTGATGTATTTTCAGGTCAAACAGCCCATAACCTGTCATTTTTGTAAATAATAGTAAAGTCACTAACGTCTTATAGATATCGATATATTACAAATTGATATACCTAATTGGAGGGAAGATATAAATATAATATACAAATATAAAAATACAAAGAATAATTATAATTAGATAATAATAATTATAAAGAATATGAAAAGGACTTCATAATTATTTGTGGTGATAAGATCAGGTTGAAATATCCTTTTATTGTCTTGAACAAATCGTTTTAAAATTGTAATAACTTTGTTGTTGTTTTCAAGCTACTCTAACTGAAGGGAACACTGTATCGAAGCTATTAGTAACCCTGGGCTTTAGAAGTCTGAGTCTATTCTATATGGGCTTTTTTGTTAACAGTAGCATACAAATCCCATCCATTTGTTAAAATGTCAGTGCTTATCTCTTGCTTGCCCTAACCTTTTGTATTTGTTTATACTTCGATTTTTTAACTTTTTTTTTTGTTTAGAACGTGAACTGATAGGTTGATTTTTAAAAAAAAAATTTTACGTTGCTTGCCATCAGACAAGTCGTTCTCTCAAAGGAAACATCTGATTAGGATAAGATTGTCTTTCACGCTGAAAGTGCTGTATCGACACTCCACCCGGCCCCGAAAAGATACTAGCCTAATGAACTTACAGATAAACCCCTTTTGTAATCCAGACCCTGTGACCTTTGGCTTCCTCCAGATAGTAAGGGGACAATACAAGGCAGAGGCGTAGCTTGCCCTGAAGGTATGAGGTGAACTTCTGTGAGCTAAGCCCTTCTTCTTTTCACATGGTGCCGAAACGTTTATCTCAAGCGAGCAAAAGTTATTTTTGTTTTCAGAAGTGGTAGCATGAGTCACTCTACATTTAGGCCCCAGCTGTAAAGATTGGTGGATTTCACCCCCTTTAAAAAACTTTCTTCGCCACTGCTTCCATCCAGGAAATTGGTCCTTTAAATGAAAGGCAAACCAATCTACATACCTGTGTACATTTTAGAGCCGCTCTGGGCCAACATCTATTTTTTTTAGCTACCCCACCCGGGTAATACAATGGCCTGATTAAACTGATGACCTTTGTTCTGTACAAAAACGTTTTGATGGTGATGTGGTAGATATTGTAACCTGGACTCCAAGGGATGAAGTTGTAAAATAATGCTGGCCTTAATGCAAAGGAAATTGATCGTTATTGGAAACTAAACATACAAATAGTGTTAGGTTAAAAAAAAAAAAAAAAGCAACAATAGAAAATCAAAAGGGAATTCCGCCAATGCGTAGAAAAGAAAAATGGAGTCTATCTAAAGAAAACTAAAACTGGGGAACTCAAACTAAATTAATGATAAAACTGAAATAGCACTAAGCAGGTTCAAGTGAAATAACAACTAGTAGGAATACTTCACTAGTTGTGAATTTCTGATCAGGATGAATGTCTCTTCTTCGCCTCTATCTCCAACATTTATTTTTGTTTCTTATCGTTTTAATTTAATTCTCACCAGTAAATTTTTTCTTCCTCCCCCCCCCCCCTTCTGAACGTAGGAAGCAATAACAAGATAGCTACAGTTGGACTAGCTGTCCCACGAAAGTTAGCTACAGTTGGACTAGCTGTCCCGCGAAAGTTAGCTACAGTTGGACTAGCTGTCCCACAAAAGTTAGCTACAGTTGGACTAGCTGTCCCACAAAAGTTAGCTACAGTTGGACTAGCTGTCCCACAAAAGTTAGCTACAGTTGGACTAGCTGTCCCACAAAAGTTAGCTACAGTTGGACTAGCTGTCCCACAAAAGTTAGCTACAGTTGGACTAGCTGTCCCACGAAAGTTAGCTACAGTTGGACTAGCTGTCCCACGAAAGTTAGCTACAGTTGGACTAGCTGTCCCGCGAAAGTTAGCTACAGTTGGACTAGCTGTCCCACAAAAGTTAGCTACAGTTGGACTAGCTGTCCCACAAAAGTTAGCTACAGTTGGACTAGCTGTCCCACAAAAGTAAGCTACAGTTGGACTAGCTGTCCCACAAAAGTTAGCTACAGTTGGACTAGCTGTCCCACGAAAGTTAGCTACAGTTGGACTAGCTGTCCCACGAAAGTTAGCTACAGTTGGACTAGCTGTCCCACGAAAGTTAGCTACAGTTGGACTAGCTGTCCCACGAAAGTTAGCTACAGTTGGACTAGCTGTCCCGCGAAAGTTAGCTACAGTTGGACTAGCTGTCCCACGAAAGTTAGCTACAGTTGGACTAGCTGTCCCGCGAAAGTTAGCTACAGTTGGACTAGCTGTCCCGCGAAAGTTAGCTACAGCTATAGCTACAGTTGGACTAGCTGTCCCACAAAAGTTAGCTACAGTTGGACTAGCTGTCCCACAAAAGTTAGCTACAGTTGGACTAGCTGTCCCACAAAAGTTAGCTGCAGTTGGACTAGCTGTCCCACAAAAGTTAGCTACAGTTGGACTAGCTGTCCCACGAAAGTTAGCTACAGTTGGACTAGCTGTCCCACGAAAGTTAGCTACAGTTGGACTAGCTGTCCCACGAAAGTTAGCTACAGTTGGACTAGCTGTCCCGCGAAAGTTAGCTACAGTTGGACTAGCTGTCCCACGAAAGTTAGCTACAGTTGGACTAGCTGTCCCGCGAAAGTTGGAAGATATCTTGTTGTAACAGAAGTATAAGACGAGCTTTCAAATTGATACCAACTTTCGTGGGACAACCAACTGCAGCTATTTTCGAACTTTCGTGGGACAGCTTAATCCTAGTCCAACTGTAGCCATCTTGTTATTGTTTCCTACCTCCATTTCCACACCATAATGTCACAACATCGGTTTCAGTCTAGTTGGGCTTTCAGCTCCCACACCAAATGCTGACTAATTGCTTGTACTTTTCACAGGGTCGGGTTCTATAGTTAACAAGCTTTGGAACCCGTAGATAAACATTAACTATGTTCAGATTCTTTTGTGCTTTCCATTCCGATCAAGATCAAATTGTGAATCCATTCATTTTTGTCCTTAAAAGAAAAAAACACAACAAGTAAATAAAAAGAGTTTGTGTTTTCACAGTACGTCAAAATGTCAACCAAAATTCTATTGTACTTCCTACAAAATATTCACTGGCATCCAGCCTTCGGTCTGAACACGACAGCATTGAGTATTTAATGATTTACAACAAATGGGCATGTTACAAAATACGGTGAACTGTTTCAAAAGTGCTTTTAGTTTTTGAAATATAAACTCAACAGACGGACGACCACACCAAACAGATTGCGGCTTTTTTTTCGGGGACTGTTATACAAATTTTACCAATTAACATTTAAGGGTGAGGCACATGTTGCAAATAGATTTGACAAATCTCTTCATCAAAAAATTGTTCCCCCATTTTTAAAATTACCGGTTTATCAATATCCTATTTAGTAATTGTATTTTATGTATGAAATTATTGTATTAATCAGAAAAAAGTATGTAACCCAAACTAAATATAAACACGGACTAATTAATCCCGCATTGACATCTGGCAGCATCTGACCCTTTTCTTGCTTTGTTAACATTTTTCTGTGCGACGTTTCAAAGATCTCACCAAGTGACACGTGTAACTGCAATGGACTCTAATAAGCTTTCATTGTTCATCTAGTAACTCGAGACAAAAAGTAAGCAGGCCCTGTCCAAGGCATGGATTCTCAACTCTCTTTCTCCAGCAGGCCTCTCAAAGGCATGGGTTCTCAACTCTCTTTCTCCTGAAGGCCTCTCAAAGGCACGGATTCTCAGCTCTCTCTCCAGCAGGCCTCTCTAGGCACGGATTCTCAGCTCTCTTTCTCCAGCAGGCCTCTCTAGGCACGGATTCTCAGCTCTTTTTCTCCAGCAGGCCTCTCTAGGCACGGATTCTCAGCTCTCTTTCTCCAGCAGGCCTCTCTAAGGCATGGATTCTCAACTCTCTCTCCAGCAGGCCTCTCTAGGCACGGATTCTCAACTCTCTTTCTCCAGCAGGCCTCTCTAGGCACGGATTCTCAGCTCTCTCTCCAGCAGGCCTCTCTAGGCACGGATTCTCAGCTCTCTTTCTCCAGCAGACCTCTCTAGGCACGGATTCTCAGGTCTCTTTCTCCAGCAGGCCTCTCTAGGCACGGATTCTCAGCTCTCTCTCCAGCAACGTATTTGTGACTGTCTTCTGTGTGCCTTATAACACTATTTCTTAGATAAAAGCATGTACAGTGTCGAACTATACATTTTGTTGTTTACATAATCGTTATACTTGACATAAATCCAGAGACCAAACAAGTAATAGAATTAGTCAATCCTAATTTCTATTCAGCTAATATAGTAAAGTAATCATTCAGCATTCCTCCCCCCAAGATTGGAACGTGTCACACAAGTGTGAAGGTAATTTGGTCACCGATGACTTCCTTGGACTCATGAAAGATTCAAATCGATTTATTATCGCGGGGAAAAATTTAAAAAAAAATAAGCGCGATGTACAACCTGCGAGTCTTCCTTCAATGGCAGGCTGCATCCATTTGACGTGGAGATATTAGCGCGATGCTGGCCGGCTTGCCCGTAGTGTTGGTACCGAAAGTGAGCTCTGGTCAAGAGATATTTTGGACTCAGTGGATGTGTTCGATTACCGAGGTGCCAGTGTAATGATTGAACTAGAACATTGTCATTCTATTGTATGTAATGCCACGTTCTGTCGTCCAATCAATGTACACTTTTGTAATGGGAATGTTGAATGCACACAAGTGCACACAATGAAACGTTAAAATATCGCTCGTAGTGTCATTGAATTGATAAGTACATGTAGTTGTACAAGCCAAAAGTTCAAGGCTGTGTCCTGGGCAACATTTATCTTAAGAAAAGTGCGTTTTGACGTCTGGACTATTAACATTGCATTGGGGGGGGGGGCAAACAACAAACAATTTCCTGGACTCCCCTCCCCCTATGTTTCTGTACCCCCCATCTAGTCTTGAGCCAGGAGTCCCAAGTTATGTTTTGTTGTTGTATCCGCGTGTATCGCAATGCTTTGTAAAGTGTGTGCTTGGGTACTAGAAAGTGTAAGGGCACCGGTGTACCCCCCCCCCTTTTTTTTTTTCAACCACACACACACACGTACACACTCTCACTGTCACACATTAAACCAAGACCTAAATCAGTCCAGTTTCTTTTAATGACATTTTCCTTGCCATAAGTACCTTGTACTCTCCTCGCTCATTTACCAAGCAGGGGGGGGGGGATTCTGGCTAGTGATGGTGGACTTTTGATTTCATTGCAAACAATCACCATTATTTGCTGGGATTTAACGGCCTGCAACTATGAAAGGTATTTTCATGGGATTTTTGTTTTTTTGTTCCTTTTTGGTGGGGTGGGGTCTGTTAATGGTATTGAGATTTACTTTGAGAGAGGGCGTAATTGATACTTTTTGTTAACTACTTTGGTGCAATGCATTCTCAAACCGTCGTCACTTCTTTGAAGGAGAAACAAAGAAACTATATAGATCAATATACAATTACATAACTCATTTAATAAAAGGCTCTAAAAATGTTCCTAAGTATTAATGAATGAATATTGCAAGACGTTTGTGTGAACACTTGATACCCCATGAAAAGCCAGCTCTTGCTATTAGTGCAGTAGACAAAACATTTGAACTTTAAATCCATCACGCACCATTTCTTACTTATCAAAATGCGACGGGGGGGGGGGGGAAGACACTCTTTAACGTAACTGCAAGATTTGATAGATCGATATACATTGGGACTGAAAATGTACACTGCAGATTGCTTTGGAACAAATTTCTGATGTCTGGGTTTCCTGGTCTGCTTCGGTTGAATCCTTACTCCAAAGCCATGGAGACAAACTAGCAATGAAAGTAGAGTCTTTTAGAACTACAAGACAACGAGCTTGTTGAAACCGAGAAAGGTAAAATACCCTGGTGTTAGGTAGCCGAACAAAATTTCTAACTCCATTCTGTGGGAAACGACGAAGACAGCACCAAAAGAGCAAAGAAATAAAATCAAATTGTGCTGGATTTGACATGACATGTGAAGAACAACAGAAAATGTTGCAAAACAGGCTGTGGACTGGTACGCACACGGGAGGAGAAAGGCCGGGAGATAGTAGACCAAGAAGCAAAGATGACTGGATGGGCATGGACTCAACTGAGGGGAATAGGCTAGAACAGAGTCCGATGGCAAAGGCAAAGTACTTTTGCGTTCCTAAGCTTCACTTGGAGTCATTTAGATTTCTTCTCTAGGATTACTTCTGTCATACTACCAACTCATACCGCTATTAGTTGTATAGACTTAAAGTGCTGCACCAACCTCCTCCAAATAAATCTGTCACAGAACCAGAAATTCTCATAGATGCCCAGAAATTAGCAAACGTCAAAAAGTTTGTCTATCTGGGAAGCACCATATCAGCAAACGCCAACCTAGATGATGAGGTTGACTTCCGTGTTGCTCGTGCCAGTGCTGCTTTTGTCAGACTTCAAGGACAAGTGTGGCAACGGAGAGGACTCAAGCATATCCACAAAACTGAAAGTCTACATTGATGTAGTTCTCCCGTCACTCCTATATGCATCGGAGTCCTGGACCCCATATTCCCGCCACACCAAAAAGCTAAACTCCTTCCACCTACGCTGTCTAAGGATATCCATAAGGTGCGTTGGTCCGACCACATACCAGACATAACAATCTTAAAGCTGTCCAACATGTACAGTATCAATGCGACAGTAAAAAGGTCCCAAATTCGATGGAAGTTGCATGTAGTCAGCATGCCAGACAATCGCCTTCCCAAACGACTTCTGTACGGGGAGTTGTGTGCAGGAAAGCGCTCCCAAAGAGGTCAATACAAGCGCTTTAAAGACACTCTCAAGAGCTCGGAATGCGATATCGACATTCACGGCTGGGAAGCACTAGCTCTCGATCGCTCCTCATGGTGTGAAGCTGTGAGTCTCGGAGTCTCAAGATTTGAAGCAAGAAGAGTGGCCAGGGCAAAAGAGCACTGAACCAACAAAAAGATGAGAGAAGAAGCAGGCCCATCTGTAACTGACCTAACCCACCCATGCCACATATGCGGCCGGCTTTAAAAGTGAGGATCGGACTTTACAGTCATTTTCGAGTCCATAGGAAATGAGAAATGTGCTCACCTTCGACCACGAAGGAGGAGCTATATATAGAGAGACGTCAACCAAGAAGTTTGAAGTTATTCCGAAAGGTGTAGAATTGTCTGTACACAGTGCTATTTCAAGTTCATCTCCATACCAATGGAAAAGTAGATTGATCTCAACATTGAAGCTTGGAAGCTTGTAACGATAGTGTGGGTTACATTCTTATAATTCAGTGTGAAATGTTTGTTAATCACATGGTTAGATACTAGTCAGACATGTATCACTCTGCATTGTCAAGTGGTTATTGACTCATTTCTGGTGAAGCACAATGTTTGCTTAGTGGCATGTATCTAGTACACTGTTGGTGGCTGTTTATTGAATGATCACTGTAGGAAGTGCAACGTTTTTGTGCGCTATAGAATGTCTTTGCATGGCATTACAGTCTGAGGACATCAAGTGTTGTTTGGTGAACACAAGATCATTCTACGATTCAAGGGACATACTGTTACGCATCTCGACTCATTCAATGAGACTTAGTATTTTATTTAACCGATGTAGAGCATGTCCATTCTCCATGGTATAAACTTGTTTATACAGTGGATTGTAAGCATCCAAGGCTGCATTGCACCCTTTCAGAAAAAACTAATTAATTTAAGATTTTTTTTGGGTCTTGTAGTTTTATTAATATTTTGCCAAGTTTTAATTTGTGTTTACTGCTTTTCTTAGATTGCACTACAAAGTTTAGGAGCTTGGTACTCTCTCTCTCTCTCTCTCTCTCTCACGCGCGCGCACGTGGGGGTATTTTAGTGGTTGCAACGCTGTAGTGTTTAATGGCTTTTTTTTTTAAAGCAAACTGTCTTCATCGTATTAAAATTGGGGATTTCAATCCAATTTTTTTATGTTTAACTTTTATTTATTTACGTAAAAATCATGAATTTGTTTCAATGTAAAAAAAAAATAATTTTATGCTGAACTAGACACCAGATGCTTGAGAAATGAAAAGTTAAAAGGTTTTAGCTTACACAAAAATAATAATTTTATTACAAAGTACAATTTGAACGACTCCAATAAATTGTATGCGAATCAATAAATTGTATGCGAATCAATAAATTGTATGAGAATCAATAAATTGTATGCGAATCAATAAATTGTATGCGAATCAAGTTGTAGAGAAAGATGTAGACATTGACAATGTTTCGACCACAAAGTATTCTGCACGTTTCGTTACAAAGAAAAAACTCGTGTTAATGAACTTCTTTTGGTATCATTTCTGGAGTACGTCCAGTGGTTCTATACTTCTTATGTAAACAATACGATGGATTTTCATTGGGCCGTGTGGCTAGTGAACCGGTTGGGATGAGTCATAGTGGTGTAGATCTTTATACAGACTATAGAGCTTCACTAAAAGAAGACAAAAGTTCACTTGTACCCAGAGAGAAGTCAACAAGATGGCAGTCAGAGAGAAAGAAGACAGCGCCCCCCCCCCCAAACACTTAGTGTGTCTGCTTGTTTGTGTGTGTGTGACCAGAGACTGTCTAGAGAAAGTCGTGTGCTTCTCTGTAAACAGTGTGTGTGTGTGAGAGAGAGATTGTGCTTGTACCCAAATAGTTGGTGTGTGTGTGTGTGCGCGCCTTGAAATAGTTATATAAACTGTGGCATGTGACCTCCGTTCTTTTCTCGCATTGTTATACTTACAGTCACCCTTTATAAGCCGACCTACTTTAGGTGGTGTATTTTTTTGTGTGTGGGGGGGGGGGGTCTCCCCAACCCTCTCTAGACAGCCTCACTCGACCCTTCACCCCATTCTAGTGGCGAAAGATGAGTTGTTGTTTTTTCTCTTCCCCCATCTACTTCACCACCACCGGGCCAAGAGGAGGGAGAGAGAGAGAGGGGATGAGGAAGGGGATGAAAGAATCGTTCCGACGAGAGACGGGGTGTGTCAGCTAGCTGCTAGCACACACACACTCATCAAACTGTAAGCTCCTAGCGTAGGTTCATTTCCTTGACACAGCTAGTGTTTTGGAATGTGGCTTATGGACAAGCAGTTACTGGATTCATTCATTCGGACCTGACCGCTAGGCTGGATGTGTTGTTCTATAGTTCTGTTCGCTACAGCAGCACCGTTACACTAGACAGCTCCATGACCTTCGTCCTGTTAGTAAGCCGTGTGATAGGCTAGATATCTAGGCTACATCTAGTGGTGTTGTGGTTTTACAACCTTTGTTTAGCTTGCATTCCTTTCTTTAAGGGTCATCTACATTTTGAATATTTGTTTTATTTTTATAAAGAATATTGTCAATCTACATCGAGATAAATCATGGATCTTCAAATGTAGATCAGTATTATGTACTGTTAGTCTCTATAGTTAGATGTAATTAAAAGTCCATCTAGAGTTAAGATTTAGTCAATATTTATAAAGATTAGCATGGAAATTTGTGCAAGAATGTGTTATTTCGCCCTCATTACATTTTAATAGGAGAGGGATGTTTACTAACAACAGATCATATTTGAAACTATGAGCAGAAAGTTATGTGTGATCATTTTGTTGACTGGCGTTGTCTTTTATTGAGTCCCAAGTTACATTACGGCCTCTCATCACTTTTGTAGACAGATTGGCTTTAATTACACACACTAGCCGACTCAATAGTCTTGAGGAGTTAGTTACAAATTGGGATACACACTATTTTCTCACATGACTTTTAGTCTTTCATTGGCTTGATTTCAAAATAACGAAATGACATAACCCAAACTGCTAATTGACTTAATAGAATGTAGATCGAACTGCATCTAATGATATACCAGCAGTAGCCGTGTGAAATATTTTGTGCATTCTTGTTAGTCGCCAAAAATAGTCTTTTTTTTTTTAATGTGTGCATGATTTCGTGACGGTAATCTTCTTTTTCTATTTCAAAGTAAAACCCGGAAAGTCTAGTGTAGGGTTAGGCCTGTGTCTTCTATGTCCTGGATATTCTATTCTAAGGCTGTTGTGTTGGTAAGATTGGCCTTACCGTCGTTTCATCTACCTAATACCTATAAGATTGCTTCGTTTAGTCCTTGGGGAAGCTAGAGTGTTTCAAAGTAATGTAGCTACTACCTGCCTGCCTGGTTACCCTGGTACTGTAGGGTACTTGTGTACTAGTTTCGGTCCGACGACTAACCAGAACATTAAAGCTCCTATTTCTTGTGCATATAGATTCAGGTGTGTCGTCAATGACCAGACGAAGGTTTGTTTTGTATCTTGTCGTTCCGAAACAATCCTAGGCCTTTGAATGCGACTGGCCCAGTCTCTGTAGAGCAACAGAGTGAACACCAAAAAAGTCGGACTATGACATTGAAGAAACAATTATTAGTTGAATGTGGGAGCTTAGAGTTTTGAATCGCTTTCCATTTGTTTTAAGCGCTTTAAATCTAGACATCGTACCAAGACTAGTGTTAATCTAACCCAGTTTTAGTATTACTAGATCTAAATCTCTCTTAGATTAGAATATAAGCCTCTTATTAGGTGACATACACAATTGTAAATGTAAAATTGTAAACGTGTTTTTCAATGAAATAATATGAGAATATTTTTACTCTCATTTCCAACCAAGATTTCAATAAATCGATGAGACTGTATTGATTGAAATCATCTGATTCCAGGTTCACTTGGCGCACATTTTGTTGTTCGTTCTCTGGCGGGTGCTAGTCCACAGACTGGAATGTCGCTACCTTTCCCCTCTTTCTCTGTCTGTAACTCTATTGACATTGAAGACATGAGTTTCGTCTTCTTCCCACAATGTAGACAATGCAGACTTTTGTTTACCTATTAATCCAGCTGGAAACCTCCTGAAAATGACTCGGATACAATCATTGCCCATAACTCTACAACCCCTCTAGACTTCAATGTTTTGGTAACAGTACTGAAAAAAAGGAATAAGAAAATGTTTCAATCTTTATTTTTAAACGGGAACTAAACACAATGGTCTATTCAACCCCTTCTTCTTTTCTTACTTTTCAAATATGTTTACAGTTTACTCTCTGGTGTGAAATGTTTCAATTGTAAATATTTTCTTGGTCAAAACTTGTTGTTTTTTTAATGTCTCTTTGCATTGGATTAGTTGTTTACAAAACACACGCAGATTTTTAAGAGAACCATAAATGTTGACAACTAGATTTGAAAGTAAGAAACATTTATTTTCACAGCTTATAATGGAGAGAGTGTCTATGATGTTGTGAATTCCAATTACGTTGGACCATGCACTTTTTCATGTGTTGATAATCCAGACTGACTCGCTCATCTTGAGACTAGTTCAACTCTGTGGCTTGATGAAATGATACACTGTGATATCCATTGGCTGTTCAATGAATTTGGACTTGTCTTTATTTTGTTGGGTCGCCCCTATCGCCTAGTTCTCGTGCACAGGCATGTCTTGCGCTCCAGGCTGACATCTGTCATGCACATCATAGCCTACTTCAGTGCTTCAGAGGCAGCCCCCCTTCAAAGTTGTACGCACATATAATTCGGGCATCGCGACTTGTTGGTTTAGGAAACGCTGTCTTACTCTGACATGACTCCAAGACAGATGACCAAGTCATGAAAGATTTGTGCGTTTGTTTGAGATGTTTTTTGTGTGGACTGTCAACATCTCACTGAGAGACACAATCCTAAGGGGGACGGGGATTCCCAAATGATAGATTTTTGAAACAGTTTCTTTTCCCCTTAGACAAATGTGTGAAAAACAAAACCAACCCACTGAGGTACACTTCTCAACGCTTTAGGGACACATGGTTGGTAGCCCACATGTACAGGCAAACAAAAGTTGAAAGTCGCCAAAGGGACAAAATGTTGAACTTATGTCGTGGTGGAGATCTCAACTTCCGTTTTACCAGATAATCTTTTAAGTCTTTGGTCTGTGTCACTTTGACATGGGTTGCTTTCGACCAAAATATTTTTTTTTCTCGCTTTTCTCTAAATGTGTAAATGAAACGTTCAGATTGTACACTCAACTTGCTCGTTAGTCGAACGAATTCTTTGATTGGATTCACTTTTCTCAAGAACTGTGACTTCGTCTTAGACAACCCGGTCGTGAAAATAACCCTTTGCAATTCTTCTTATCTTATCTTATATAATACAGACGTTACTTCAAAAAAGAAGATGATTACGTCCTACGCGTCATGCATTTAGTCATGCATATTAACCAATGACTTAAATTCTGCCAAGTCACTGGTTTTTCTGGCTAGCTCAGGCAACCCATTCCATGCTCTAATAGCACTAGGGAAGAAGGAGTATTTGTACAAATTTGTCCTAGCATATGGGACGAGGAATGTGCCTTTATTTTTGTGTCTTTCAGAGTATTTTATTAAATTTTGTTTTTGTATTTGAAGATTATGGTTCAGTGTTTTATGTATGATTGCTACTTTACTTTTGAGTCTTCTGTCCTGAAGGCTTTCTAAATTTAGTGATTTTACTAATGGTGTTACCCTAGTCAAATGTGAATATTCGTTTGTTATGAATCTCACTGCTCTATTTTGTGTTTGTTCCAGTTTCTTAATGTTTTCTTGAGTTGAGGGGTCCCACACGGTGGATGCATATTCTATTATTGGCCTAACCAAGGTTAAATAACATTTTAGTTTTATGTTCTTATTTGATTTATAGAAATTTCTTTTAATAAACCCTAATGCTTTGTTGGATTTTTTTATAGTTTCATCAATATGTGGATTCCATGACAGTTTTTCATTTATTATAACACCTAGGTATTTTGAGTTTTTAGTCTGTGTTACTGGTTTGCCATGAATAAGATAAGTGGAATTAATTTGTTTTAGTTTTTTTGTTACTCTTAACAACTGACATTTTTCTGGGTGGAAAGACATGCTCCAATTTGATTCCCATTTCTGTAATTCATCTAATTCTCTTTGTAAAATATCTGTGTCTTGTTTTGTTTTTATTGTTCTATATATTATGCAATCGTCTGCAAATAATCTGACTTTTGTTCCTGAACTAATGCAATTTGGTAAATCATTTATGTAAATTAAAAATAGTAGTGGACCCAAGACTGTTCCTTGAGGTACACCTGAGTTTACTGTTATTGGTGTTGATTTAGAGCCATTTATTATTACAGTTTGTTCTCTCCCTATCAGAAAATCTTTAATCCACTGATGCAGTGGACCGTTAATGCCGAAATATTTTAATTTTTTAAGCAAACTATGGTGGTGAACTTTGTCAAAAGCCTTGGAAAAGTCTAGTAAGATAGCATCTATTTGTTCACTATTATCTAAACCTTTTGAGAAATCATCAATTAGTCCTATTAGTTGTGTTTCACATGATCTATATTTCCTAAAGCCATGTTGGTATGGGGTGAGGACATTATGTTTGTCTAAGTGGTTTATGATGTTGCTACATATTATGTGTTCTAGTATTTTACATGTGATGCTGGTAAGTGATACTGGTCTGTAGTTTCCTGGATCAGATTTTTCTCCTTTTTTAAATAGGGGGGTGACATTAGCTTCTTTCCAGTCCTTTGGTACTCTGCCCTGGTTAAGCGATGCCTGAAAGAGTATTTTGAACACTGGGGCTAGCTCATTGCTTAGTTCTTTGAGTAATCTAGCTGGAATACCATCAGGTCCAGACGCTTTATTTGGTTTGGTGTTGGCTAATAGTTTTTTAATTCCATTTTCTTGTACTACTAAATCTTCTATGTTGTCTACTTGGTTCAAATTAAGAAATATGTCTTTGTCTCCTGGGGCTGAGAATGCTGATGCAAAGTATTTGTTTAGGATGTTTGCTTTAGTTTCATTATCATTATGTATTATGTTATGTTCATCTTTTAATGGCGCTATGCCTGTTGTTTCCATTTTCTTAGACTTAATGTATGACCATAGGTTTTTGTTGTTATCTTTAGATATTACATTGTTTATGTATTCACTCTGCAGCTGTCTGCTTACTTTTTGGGTTAGGTGTTTAATTTTTATATACTTTTTGTAAACTCTTTCTGCCTTGGTTTCTTTAAATTTTCTATATAGGTTTTCCTTCTGTTTACAAAGCTTCTTTAGTCTATTATTAAACCAGCATTTATTTATTTTGTTTGATGTGTATTTAGTTGGTATATGATTTTCTATAATGCTTTTAAGATGGTTTTTAATGAAATTCCAGAGGTCATCGACTGGTTGGTTAATGTCTTTTTCTAATAAGAATGTTTGTTGAAAGTTTAATGCAGCTTGGTGTAGTTGTGTTAGGTTACATTTATTCCAGAGTAAGATTTTTCTTTTGGTTTTTGTATTGGCTACTGCTTTTATCTGACTGTGTATTTTTATGATCTCATGGTCTGATAGACCAGGGATAATATCATAATCAACTACTAATCCAGGTCTGTTGGTTAAGAAGAGATCTAATGTGTTGTTTAATCTAGTTGGCTTTTTAATGATTTGATCTAAACTTAGGTTGTGTAAAGTTTCTATGAAAAGCTCATTTATGTCCTTAAGGTTTTGGTGTTTATCTATGGTTAGTGTTTTCCAATTTATATCAGGTAGGTTGAAGTCACCCATAATCCAAAAAACTGCATTTTTATTTGTCTCTTTAAGTGTAGTAATCTGATTACATAGTTCCTGCATGTATTCTAAACTAGAATTTGGTGGTCTGTAAATGCTGCCTATTATAAGGGATGTTGAGGTGGTATTAATTTTACAAAATGTAGATTCTATGTTTTTTGAGTTAGGTAAGGTAATTTCTTCAGCTATAAGAGTGTTTTTTATTGCTAAAAGAACTCCTCCATGATTATCAGCCCTATCTTTTCTAAAAATTTCATAATTACTATTGAAAATTTCTGCATTATAAATTTCAGGATGTAGCCAAGTTTCTGTTCCTGCAATTATGTCTGGTTTCTCACATTCTAATAAAATTTCTAAGTCTGCTGTTTTGTTCCTAATACTTTGAAAATTTATTACTAAGGTTTTAAGGTATTTTGGTATTACTTCTTTAGGAGGTTTGTTTAGTGAGGCTGTTGTATTAATTTTAGTAGATTTAGGTTTAACAGGAGTGGATCTGGCTAGTGGTTGGTGAGTTGGTTTTGGGATGGTGTTTAAGATGTTGTATGGGTTAGAAGTGTCCGCATCAAAGGAATCAAACAGTCCTGATGTAAACTGAGGTAACCCACACGGTACACAGTGCCATGATGCATCTTTGTTGCCTAAGGCATAATACACAGGTGTATTCATATGGAGACATGATGCATGGTACCATTCATCGCAGGTGTCACATTGAATGGCTTTCTGTTTCATGGTGCATACTTTTTTGCAGATGTTGCATCTATCTTTAGATCTAGGCCCTGGATTTGACTCTACATCTCCTGCTATTAATATTAACAGTGAAAGGTATTTATTTCTACTGTGTCTGATTGAGAACTTCCATTTGTGATGGGTAATCTTCTTTAATGTTATTGATGTGTATGTTAGGTTATTTTTGAAGTTGCATTGATCTAAAGTGTGATGATTGATTATGACTGTTGCTTCATTTTTAAGTTTAGTGTTGACTGAGGTAGATCTAGTTCTGTGTTCAGCTAGTGTGTATTTAGTAATTATTAGGATAAATAGCCAGAGCAATTTCATGATGACTGTTGTTGATTTTAGTTTTAAAAGGTCTAGTCTAAAATAGTTTAAGGTTAAAAATGCCTAAGATGGCCTAAGCTAAGTCTAAAGTGATAGCTAATTTACAATGACAATCAAATGGTTTATTCAAAATATAGACCTAGACTAGATCCAGATCTAATTCAAGATCTAGATCTAATTGTAGATCAATATATTTATGTGTTTAACTAACTTTAACTAACTATATAGAGTATTACTATTAGTTTATAATTAGTAGTATTTGTAGATGATTAGTAGATCTAAGGCCTTAATTAAAGTCTAAGTCTAAGACTGACTAGATCTAAAATCTAAGAATATAAAAATACCTAAACTAAGAGTTGTTAATTTGAATTAATTAGTGGAAATAATGCTAAATTAAGTTAAATCTATAATTTAAAGATTTACTTTCGAATTTCCAGTTTCAATTCTAGGATTTGTTCAACATTTTAACTGGAAACGTCCCTCCTCTCCTTTTGTTTTGTTTAGACGCACAGTAACACGTGGCAGTGCCTCATTCAAAGACAAATAGTGTTAAGTGCCTTGTAATGAAGTAATTGTATCACTGGGTTCTCACGGTTTGGGGTTGGAGGCTACTCCTTTAGGTGACTTTTTTTATTTTGTTGTATAGAAGAAACGAAACTAACTTGGTATTCTTTTTGAAAAGCTAGATCTAGTTATTGTGTACATTGTTGCCAATGTTAGATCAACCCCTCTGTCTGTGTGATACACAAGTTTGTCAAAGGTTATTTCTCCCACACCCATTCTTGGATCAGGTTGAAACTTTGCACACTTATTCAATAGCATAGTCAAGACATTGATCAATAAGAAAAAAAAAACAACTAACTAATTAGTCAATTAATTACTGGTAATTAATTATTTTGTTTGGTAACAAGGGAAATTATTCCTTCAGAATTCACAGATACGGCTAAATATGTAAGGTTTCGTCCCCTTAGATAGTGGAAAACTTTTTTTTGGATGACGTTGAGACTTTAAAGAATTATTTATTGTACCTCACGAAACATGAATCTATTAAAAAATTAACCAAATAGTTAATTAATTAATGTTAATTAATTATTTTGTTTAGTGTCGATTAAGGGAAATAACTTTTACATTATTTAGATATAAGGCTGTAAGTGCTGAGGCTAAAAAAAATATTTTGCCTGTTGTTGTTTTGTTTATATATTTCAGTCATAGCGAATTGAACTGTTTGTGCGTGTGTGTGTAATTATTCCCTTTTCTCTTTGCATTGTTTTATTTGTGTAAAGTGGTGTGTGTTTCAAATGGACTTTTATTTCCCCTAATTTTATCTACACTCCAACCTCTGGCTGTGTGAATTGTCATTGTCTTGTACAATCTGACGTTTTACACAAGAATATAACACGCTTTTTATGTTCTCTGAGCCAATGGATTGGAATATTTCATATTCTATAGTTCTGGCCGATGACTTCAGCAGTCAGTATTGTTGCGTATAGCAAAATGAATAAAAAAAATATGGTCATGAAATAAAATTGTTAGATCTATAAGCGTGCGCGACAAGATCTATTCTTAAATATGTTTTCGAAATTTATATTTCTTGGCATAGAAAACTGTGTTTGAAATAGTGTTGATACTCGATCGTTGGTTTGTAGCTCTAAAGAGCTTGTACAACTAACCGGTGTGGGCGGATTAAACATAAATCTTTTGAAACAAACGTGAATATAACTTTTATTTATAAATATACACAGCTTTGAACTTCACTCTAGATGTATGTAGAAACACAATTTAAACAGGACACTGTAAACAATTTTAAACATAATCTAACTCACTAAAACATGCACGTCTTTCTGTCTCGCGTCTCTCATTTGTTCTTCTTTCTTCAACTCTAACTTGAACTACGACAGACCACCTCGTGATTTCATCAGACTTTCTTCAGCCTGCACAACCAAACCTTCTGCTCACATTTACTCATGGTTTACACCGGAAACCCGCACACACACAGTCCATAACAAATATGAGATGCAAACAAGCGTCAAACCAGCAAGCATGTAACACTTGACTTTCGATCATACATTCAAATTTGTCATGACCTGTATTGTTTGTTTTTGTATTAGTTTATATTTCTATTGTGAACTAGACAATGCCTAGGCAAAGTCTAATTGTATTTGGGAGGTCTCAGACAAAAAGCTACCCGAGCATCTGTAGGGCTGTTCACGCTACTGTCTGACATACCGCATGCCATTGACCTAGACATAACAATATTACTACCTGTGTTTGACATGAGAATATATGTTGTTTCAGGTGCACACAATCACTTGATCCACCGCCCCTTCTCTGTCTGTCCCCGGGACGAGAGACAACTAAAGGTGTGTACGCCCCTCCAAAACAGATTGAATGCTATGGCTAGAGGATATGTAGCAAGTTTAGATTACTGTGAACACAAGAGAACTTTGAAGTCATCTTTCTGTTTTCTTTAGTTGACTACAGCGAATGAATTGTTCAATGAAACCATTTATTTTGGAACAGTCAACATTCATAGCGTTTGATGTGTCTGATGTGTCTCATATTTTTGCCCAATGCTTTGTTATTGAACTCAAGGTATTCTTTCGCACACTTTATTTCATGTGTAATGGAGCCTCTAAGTTGTTTTATCTTGACATCCCTTTGGCTTGTTGAGTTCAACAGAGGCATGTGTCTAGCATGACATACGAAGTTTCTCTTTCTATTCAGCCACCATCTCACTACCACTCCTGTGGGGGCACCACTGTACATCGAGGCGGAGTAAATCAAGTTTCAAAGTCAATGAGGTCTGTTCACTGTTCTTCTTGAAAGCCTATCTAGCACTATCGTCAGATCTCCTTTGCCTGCTCAGCATTAGTACAAGGTGCTTCCAGTGCTTGCTTTCATGTTGTCATAGCGTCCTACTGTCCTCTCACTGGACCTCGTTATGTAAGCATGTCAGTAAGTCTAACCTGACAACATGAGCCTAGACCAGACTGTGGTTACTGTATAAGTCCAGGCTCACGGAAGACACACAGTTAAAATTACGTCTTTTGTTAGAGGTAATGTTTTTTTTTTTGGTTGTTTATGCTGCTCATTAAGTCGGTTATAATCACTATTCGGAATATGCCTTGATAATACTCACCCAGCGCCCTACTCTGTGTTCACATGCTGTACTGTTAGTGAGCATAGAACATGTTTGCACACCATGCATGGTAATGAGTTTAGCCCAGCTTAGTTTTTGCTACTGTATAGCATTTAATAGGGCTCTCACTACTTTTGCCATCACACCATCATCGCCTGTCAGAACACAGGCTAAGCGGAAATGATACCTATTTCTTTCAATTCTCGAACGGTACAGTTTCCTAGTAAGAGTAGACTGTATATTAAAAAGCAATGTATTGTATGCTCTCAAGTAAGATACAGTGTGTGTGTAAGGTCCCTGCTTGACAGTCTGACAAACCCCTTTGTGACCTCTGCATTCTTATACACCCCCTTCTTTCTTCCCACCGCTTGTTTCTCTTTGAAGCAGTTGTGTGTATTTCTATTTGCATTGAAAACACAGTCAAAAGATTAATGGTCTGACACGCGGGTGCTCCCTTACACACAACCGCATTCCCTTCTCTTGATTTAATGTATCAACATCACATCTAGCCTGTCAATGTGTAGACCTTTGGCTTTCCTTTAATTACGGAATTGTATTTTCTAAGTGATAAGTGTTAAAGTGTACCACTAGGTATTGCCTTTCTTACGTATAGGTTTCTTTAATCTCAGGCATTCCACGCAGTGTTTTAGTGCATACGACAAACTGAATGGCAGTTTTTCTTAGACTATTGAACTGTCCTCTGCGGGTATACAAGTAAAGCTGTGTAAACAAAAAAAACAAACAAAAAAAAACAAGTCTATAAAGTGAAGGGAAAGAGAGAGACTTGGTTTAAAAAAAATGATATTTGTAGATTTTCGTGGCGTGTCTCATCCTGGGACCAGTAGCTGACTTTATATTATCTTACTACATTGTCATGCTCATTGTTGACCATGGGCTTAATCAACCCAGGCTGATTAGAACGACTAGTGTGACCACTGTGTTTGAAAACATCCCCCACCTCTGAACACACTAGTTTCTGAGCAATATTTAGACAGTTACATTGAAACCTTTCTCGAGCTCTTACAGTCACACAGGCTGCCTCTATTACTTCTCTTTCATTCTGATGGATACAGAATGGAATAGTATTCTAATGAACGAAATTTGAGGTATTGGTAACTATGACAACTGTACACAGGAATGTCCATTTCATGAAAACAGCTCCCTAAATGAATTGGTATTTAAAGTTCATTTCATGATGCCCATCCATTCTTTCTAGAAAAAAAAAGGAGGATGCATGTGTAGGTGGGGTTTGAATGAATGGGGTCATTCATCCTTGTAGGCTGAAAATAGAATGTGAGTTCCTCTATGGGGAGCTTAACTTCCTAGCTTACAGCTGGAGTTGTAAATGCAGATATGTACCAGTTGTTGTTGACATTATGGTGGTGTACCTTAAGTCTTTCTGTCCAGCTCTAACTTGACATTGGGACTGGAATCTCTAGAATGTTCGCTTGTTGTATGCACTCTCAACAATTTCTCAGCTTGCCATCGTGATTCTATCACTCACTGCAGAACCGGAAGTGGGCGGACTGTAAACAAACGCGAGCCTCCCACTTGATTAAGGAAATACGAAAATAATAGACGTTAAGAACTGGGGGTGGGGTGGAGGGGAGGGGGGGGACTGATGAGGTCTGTACTAATGAGGTAATTGTGTGTGTGTTGTCTGCACGTGACCGTCTCACCACTCGATCTCCTCTTTCTAGTCTTGGAGTTCCCACATTGTTTCTGATTGGTAGTGCCTTTCTGAACATGTAGCTTTCCTGTGTCGCCCTTAAGTCAGTTGGTCTACCTCATGAAACAATTCAAAAAGGTTTTAGGCGGCGCCCCTGGGAGAAAGCATGGGCTAGATTCTAGTAGGGAGCCATGCCGAACACTCTTTGGGAATCACAGTTCTAAAGTTCTATTTTTGTACTAATGACAATCTTAACTGCTGCCTACGGTGAGCTGGCAATTTGACGTCGGCCATGTGCTAAGTCATTAAATTTAACTTCACTTTACCACAGCCAGTTTTTTTTTTTTTCTTGCATTGAAACGCTTGAGCCTGCACCTGTGAACATAATGAGATGAATACCGCCACTTCCTGTACGTTTGTGTTTCAATGTTTCTTTGAAAACAAACAAAAAAATGTGTTGAGGCCCATATTCCATACATCGGTTCTGAGTCACATTTTGGGTGGCAACTTTCTTCCGGAGACTGTCAAACACATGTCAGCTTTTTGCATTAGTATTAAGTTTTCACTAGGCGCCCTAGTCACCAGGTTGTGTGTGTGTGTGCGCGCTGCCTATAGTGTATTTGTTCTAATTAATTTTTGTTAATTAATTTTTGACTTCATTCCTGGGCAATGATTGTTCTGTGTGTGTGTCATGAGCCGACAATTTAGTTAACATCGTATGTTTTCTGTTTCAAATAGACCTAGTACCGTCTATACACTGTCTACTATAATAACAGTATTTGTAACAACAAAACTTACATGCAGTTTAGGGTCCAAGATTTTTTTTTTAGCTAGTCAAAAGTCAATATTGATTTCATGAGTACAATTTTCAGTGGACACTGCTGTGAAAATTGTTTCCCGTGGACACTGCTGTGAAAATTGTTTCCCCATTATGAATTTTGATTCTGGCAGTGTCATAGATTGACTATGTTAGATCAGATCCTGGCAGTGGTATAGATTGGCTATGTTAGATCAGATACTGGCAGTGTCATAGACTATGTTAGATCAGATTATGGCAGTGTCATAGATTGACTATTAGCTTAGATCCTGGCAGTGTCATAGATATACTTTTATCTCAAACTCTGGCAGTGTAATAGACTGACTTTTAGATCAGATCATGGAACTGTCATATATTGACTATGTTAGATCAGATCCTGGCATTGTCATAGATATACTTTTATCTCAAACTCTGGCAGTGTCATAGAGTGACTTTTAGATCAGATCATGGAAGTGTCATATATTGACTATGTTAGATCAGATCCTGGCATTGTCATAGATTGACTATGTTAGATCAAATCCTGGCAGTGTCATAGATTGACTATGTTAGATCAGATCATGGCAGTGTCATAGATTGGCTCTATTAGATCAGATCCTTGCAGTGTCATAGATTGGCTATGTTAGATCAGATCCTGGCAGTGTCATAGATTGACTATGTTAGATCAGATCCTGGCAGTGTCATAGATTGCCTATGTTAGATATGATCCTGGCAGTGTCATAGATTGACTATGTTAGCTCAGACCCTGGCAGTGTCATAAATTAATTATAACCTCACGATTGTAAACTAATGCTTAAAATACTCGCTCTCTCACACACACCAGTGTCATGTTGTCATTTTCCTTTCATCCTTGGCCTACAATGTGATAGCGAGTGAAAATCTTCGGGAAAATCCAATGATTTATATTTACACATTTAGTGACAAAGTTATTTTCAGTAATCCGATAAGTAGTTTCAAAACATGCCTTTACCACTGTATACATGATTGGGGGGGGGGGATGTTGCCAGTTTGTTTCGGTTTTTCTTTGAACAAAGGTTGAACATGCTTTTATTTCTAGTATTGTAGTCATGATTGGGTTTTCGTTATTAATCCGAAAATCCCCAGGACCCAGTTACGTTCTATTTATAGAGCACAACAACAACAAGTTTTGATATTGAGCAGTCTTCGCTTGCCGTGACATACATTTTCCACCAGTCAGCTTGGATCGAGAAGAAGCAACGGGACGCGTCCACATGTATTTCCCAACGCTCAGTTCTTTCCACGACCACTCACCAGTGGGAGCGTGATCAGTGACAGTGTTCGAACTGTTAGTTGTGTGTTCGCCTACATGCTAGTCCCATTGCGGAGCATGTAGTGGTGATTATCTTGGCACACAATGCAACTATAAATGTGGAACGGCATTGAAGAGGTTGGCCATTCGTTCAAATGGATTTTTGTTTACTTCAACAGACTGATGGTCAGCTACTGAACGCTGGCTTTCATTCTTAGCTTAGTCTTTGGGGTCGTTTTTTTCTGTTCTCAGTGGATATATCTTAATGTTACGTTCACTTTGTGGATAAGTAGGTTTGTGTAGTTCTTCAAGCTTCAAGAATAGGCAAGTATTGTCTTAATGAAAGGCTGACAGTACTTCACCTTTGATTCATTATTTGACCTCGTTAGTTTAATTAAGTACAGTTTAAGTTTTTGAGCCGAGAGCTGTGAGTCGTCGGCGATAACTTGGTGAAATATTAACATTTGTTCGCGTTAGATACATTTGTTATAATCTCTAATCATCGCCAAAGTGTGCCACTTTTGTATTTTGATTGAAGTTTGTATTGCCCAGAAGTAGCTGGACTTTGACATTATTTTCTTGGTTCTGTCAGCTAACTTTCTCAACATTTAATTCGTTCACTTTGTTTTAGTAGATTTGTTTTTACTGGATCGAGTTGTTCTTCCTCATCAAGTCTACAACTATTAGTGGTTCTCTTCTCTCACTGTTTTATGTTGTCTCTAGTTTTTCTTCTATTTTGTTCCTAGTGTTTACAAATGAGTGTGTGTGTATAACTAATTAATTATAGGATTATATGTAACCAATTATCTGACTGACTAGGACACGCTGACCCGTTTCATTATGTTCTGCCTATTAAATCGTAACGGCACTTAGACTCTAGTGCTAGCGGTAGTTAAAATACTTGACCGCGATGGTAGAGGACTGCCTCTTACACTTCATTCATGTTTTTGTATTCGCATTTAGCCTGCAGAACTTGGCCATTAACAAACTTGTTAAATGACTTCGAATTAGGGTTTGTCTAAGAGCGTGGGACAATCTCTAAACTATTACTGCAGCTCTTGACAGTTTGATAGCAGTTCATACTCTCTTAGTGACTGAGTGTTGTTAGATGTGTCTCAATGTGTTCATGTTAGGTCTACTTATGACGGCACTCCTTTTTATTGTACCTGCAAATACTTTGTTGGATTAGAACCCATTCTCTCTGCCCCCCTCGCTTTCTCGTGTTAATGTGTTATGTCGGACTGCCTCGCCGGTCAGCTGTGTTTTACTTTTTAGCGTCTTCGTCACTTTGCTGAGAGCTCAGCAAGGCATTTCGACATTTTCCTGGGCTGTTGTCCCGCTAAATGTCCCCCACTGTGTGAAAACAATAGCCCCTAGCAGACCATCGTCCGTTAGTTTAGTCAAGGCTAGTGTGTGGAGGTCAGTTCTGTTGAAGCGTGTCTCACATACTGTCTCATGCCCAGTGTCAACAAGGGAAGACAAGCGCAGTATTCACCTTTAAGGGACTATTTGATTATGTATCTTTACGTAGAGAGTAAACAGAAGTGGACTCAGGAAGAGTGTTCTTCACTTGAAGTACAGAAATGTTAAAGTTTAGTATTTTGTATGAAGCAAAGATTTTTTTTAAAAAATGCTTTACTGTTTCGATAATTACATACCGGTGAATTATTGTGTGATTTATAAGTTTCCAATACCCTAGTATGCGTTATTTCCATGAAAGAGTCATTCTCCAATGTTTCTATAGGGTGTTACATCTTGAATGCATTTTAACGTGTACGTTTTTTCTTTAGCTTATTTGTATCTGTTGACAATGATTGTTAGGAGCACAATGACTTCACTTGTTCTTAGATACGTGTTTGAAGTGTGAGTTATGACATTGAATTGTACCGATGTAGGCCAAGCCATAACTATGCCAGGTTTGGTAGGCAAAGACAGTGTTTGTGGCCTGTCCTCCAGCAGGAAACTCGCTCGCAGGACAGACGTGGACACGGCCAAGGACAGAAACATGAGTTTCTGCAAGAGGCTAGAGTGTCCAGCTGATAGCGTGGAGACATCCACTTCGACCTGCTCGACAGACTCTGAGGATTCCAGCTACGATGTCCAGTCAGTGACTGGCTCCGAGGACGCCTTGTCGCTGAGTTCTGGACTTTCACCAGAGTACGAGAGGAGACTTCTGGGGACGCCTGGGGATAGCTGCGATGGTGGTGATACCCTGGACGAGAATGACAACTGTGATACTAAAGTGTCTTCTGTCAACCACTTTAGCCAATGCAATATACAACAGCCTTTGCCTTGTGATACTGGGACTCTAGAGATCGGTTACAGGACTAGACACTCGGAGCAGATATGCTCCGGTTCTAATGTTAGCTGTAATGATCCTTGTGGCGGTGATCCGTTTACAGTTTCGCCCAGTCACACCACTCATCCGTGCCAGCATAATACAAGTGCCTCCTCTTCCACGTCCAGATGCAATACCACCGCCGTAGCCGATCAGCAGGTCACCAAAGAAGTTCAATGTGATTTAATGCTGGAGGTTGACGTCACCAACAGCGCCGTGAACGGTCAGCGCCAGAGGTCTCTGGGGCCCGAGTCAACACTGTCGTCCAACAAGCTTAAGATTACCAAGCACATACAGAGATCAAAATCTTTTCCCCAAATGTCAGACAAGGTCATCTTCATCCCGATACGCCCAAGCCCGGAGCAGTCGGGACTGTTTTCATGTAAAGACAACGAAAAGAAAGTAGAGGGTGCCACAGGAGGCGTTGACCCACCTCCACAGGACAAGTCATTTAAGCGTTCTAGTAAGACCCATCAATCGAACCCTCCCGTTGCTAGAGTGAACCCCCAGACTAATCCCTTAATTAACCAGGAACAAGCCAAACCCGCTCAAACAGTCCAACAGTTACAACCACAGTTGCATCAACAATACCACCCGGCCTTTTGCCAACCTTTATACGGTCCCCCAAGCATGTTTCACCCAGAAAACAACCCTTACTGCCAATCTGTGCTTTACGTCCAGGCCCCTCCAGCCGGCTACTACATTCAGGATATGTACACTCAGATGCCAGGAGTTGATAACTTACATACTAAGCAATACCTGGCTCACAGGCCACCAGACAATCCTAGTGGCTATTTCTCCACTGGCCCAGAGAACAATAAAAACCCTCCACAAAAACAAATGGATAATCGGGCCGTTGAGACCAACACACCAAAAAGTATTCGAGAAACTCACAAAAGCGGCAAATCAGCTGACGATGCATTGAGGGAGTCCTCAACTCCATCAACGAAACGTAAGTACAAACAGCCTCTTTTACCAGATCCTGTCATTCCAAAGTATTCTGAAATGGCTTCCATGACATCTGGGACATCTTTGGAATCTCAAGCCGCTATGCTTCAATATCAACAGCAGCAGCAACAACCGTTTTATGTGCAGTCTTACACAAACGACAACTCAGTCTTTCAAGTCGGGTGTCCTTCGATTTTCATGCAGCAGTCGCCTGGAAGCTACTGCGGCCAGCCCACTACATCCGTGTCTACTCCACCACCGCCGTTGTCCCATCACACACCAAGAAATCAAAATCCTAGTGTGGGTGGTCAAGTGAGCAACTCACAGTCCTCCTCTTCTTCTTCGTCCGGAGGAGTCCACTTTGTCACAGACCACACCGGATTAGTTATCTACGGACCGCAAGTGGCTAATCATGAGGATTCTCAACAAATTCAGCTTCAGTCCCAGCCGCCACCCCCTCCGCAGCCGTCGGGCGCACTTACCACAACTTCAGCTGGCGCACTTACCACAACTTCAGCTGGCGCGGAGTCCAGCATGGGTCAGCAGATCGCTGAGGACGATCGCAAAGTTCAGGCCCAGGACAACCGAATCCCTCAAACCAACCAGTTAGCTCCTATGTTTCCAGGGAGTCTGTTTGTCTACAATGACGCCGCGGGTGCCTTAATTGCAGTGGATGCTAGCACTCTTGAAGCACAGCTTGAGGCAGTGTACCAGCAAGGATATCTCATGGCTGCTGCACTGGTTCCTATTGCAGGTGAACCTTCTGTGACCAGTGCAACTGTAAACATGGACAATAGTGAGTTGAATTTGCTTTTTCGTTTTAAAGTTTTTATTAAATGTACCACTATTAAGATTTTAAAGGCGATTTGCGAAAATAGTTAGTCTTTATTTAGTTAGCATTATATTTGTATTTCTTGACACAAACATAAGAGTTAGCCTAATCTTATGTAGCAATCAATCACAACCATTCTAACACTGTTAACAATTATTTGTAGTTCTCGGTCAGGGTTTTTTTATTGTTCCTCGTAAATTTGATTTAATTAAAGGGTTTGTGTGCGGGAACCTCCAGATTAGAAATAGAAGAACTATAGAATGGCTGTTATAGACTGTTCTAAAACCGAACAAAACAAAAAAGAGTTTGCATGTGTCAAAGTAATGACACTAACAATGACAATGCAACCGTCGCTATTGTCCTAGGGCTCCACGGTATACTGAATGTGACAATAGTCTTAGAGATTTTGAAGCTGGAATATCTCAACATTATCTATGTGGACACGAGTTTGAGTGAGATAGGCTACGAAGTTTATATTGGTTTGTAAGAGGAACGTAGTTTAGAGTCAGGCTAGTGACAATGAAAATGGGGCAGTGGATTTGCGAATGGAAAGGTAGAGCAAAAGTTATCTTTAGTAACAACTTACTCAGTAAAACAGATAAATCACAATGACTATCTTCATAAACTAATCACTTATTTATAAAACGTACTCATCAGAACAAATAAATCGTGGTCAATGTATTCCAAATGTTATCACTTTTTTTCTTGTACCAATAGACTCCTCAATGTTTGGTCTCTACCTTCAGTCACATAATGACCAAACAGTATACTTGGTGCCGGCCAGAAGTTCCAATTCGTGCTAATTAAATATACCAATAGCATGAATCAAATAAATATATATATATATTAAGGCTCTAGAATGTTATATTTTAATTTCAAATTATGTGCATCTCTTATCTCTTTATTGAAAAAGACCCATCCACTTTGGAAGTTCTACTAGCTCTGAATGATCAACTACATCTACATTGCGTTAGCACTAACAGTCTGAGAGTAACAGACCCTTCCTCCGGATACACACATCTTAAACCTCCTCAATAAGACATCGCAAATAGACCAAAACGTAATTTGACAAAAAAAAGTGAATTCAAAACCCCATACAAAGGCCATCCTATGTTTGTTTTATCTATAATAATGTGTAGTATATATTATTCTTACACCCTCTCTTTTTCTCTCTATTTTTTTTTTTGGTAACAGCAATGCCATTTTTTTGCAATGTGCTTAAAACATCTTCTCTGATTGGCGCCATAAACGTTCCTTTCATCCATCACCCATTCGAAAGCTAATCTTTCATGACAGGTGATCAGCCTTCTCATAGGCACGAACCCTCAATACTTTAGGTTTTATAAGAAGCGCATGTCTAGTTTTATCAACTGACAGTGTTGCAGCCATCTTTGGGTCTGGTCTCTTTAAGTCAAGCCCCAAATTGACCGGTCACGTAGCTGACTTGGCCCAAATGTCTCACTGCTCGACAAAGTTCCTGAGCTAAATGGAGTCGCATTCCAGCAGTTGCGTGACATTTGTCCACAAGAAGGTGGGGGGGAAAGGGGAATGTGGGTGCTGTCACTTATTTTAAAGTGACTTTTTTTGTTTTTGTTTTGTTTAAACTCACCGTGTGTTCGTAATTCAGACTCAACAACTAAACAATAGGAGCAGATTGTAGTTTTAATTTCTGTTTGTCTAGATACACTTTAGGACACCTATGTGTGCTTGTACGATGTGTAATCATCTGATTGTATTTGCTATTCCCTAGTTTCTAACCATTCCTCAGCCTCCCACCGCACCTCTTGCACTTCTTAGTCCAAGTTCAGAAAGATACCTTTGTGTTCATTTCTTTGCTCTGCCCTTTTCAACGAAACTATCACATGGGTTTGGGGGGAAGTGGGCATTCGGCCTTCTCTGATAGTTTAGACCCCCCCCCCCTTTTCGCCGTTTTTATCGTAAGTTTTGATCCTCTGAATTAAAAACTTTAGATCCCACTTTTATAATTTTTTTTCCTTTTGCTTCTGTGAATACCTGAGCCTTACCATCATCAGTTGAACACCACTACAGAGTTAACGAATCATCTTGAATGTAAATGACAAAGCATTGCGGTATTTTGCGGGCAGTGCCGGTAATACAGATTGCGGGGCCCTATTTGGGTTGTGATAAGGATAATAAGTGAAAATTAAGATTTTGTATTAGAAAATAAATTCGTCTTTGCATTTTATTTATACCTTACTAAGTACAAAATCACTGTCAAATTAACTCCCAAAGTAGCTGCAGATACAAAGAACCATTAAGTACCAAAGCCAGTTACTCACGTCCAACAAAAAATAGACACACAAAATCAATCTCCATTGATTAGACCTGCTTGAACACATAAACGCATTACCAAAAGTTTCTTTCAAAGTTAAATGACTCAATGCCCTTGACTCCCAAAGGGGCGCAGGGCCCCAACATTACTTCGCCATCCGATTCTGAGCAATTCCTCTCAGCTGGGTCCATGTCCATCCACCGTCCTTGCGCTCCACTGATCTCCATGCTAGCCTCCCGCTCCACTGATCTCCGTGCTTGCCTCCCGCTCCACTGATCTCCGTCCTTGCCTCCCGCTCCACTGATCTCCGTCCTTGCCTCCCGCTCCACTGATCTCCATGCTTGCCTCCCGCTCCACTGATCTCCGTCCTTGCCTCCCGCTCCACTGATCTCCGTCCTTGCCTCCCGCTCCACTGATCTCCATGCTTGCCTCCCGCTCCACTGATCTCCATGCTTGCCTCCCGCTCCACTGATCTCCATCCTTGCCTCCCGCTCCACTGATCTCCGTCCTTGCCTCCCGCTCCACTGATCTCCATGCTTGCCTCCCGCTCCACTGATCTCCATGCTTGCCTCCCGCTCCACTGATCTCCATGCTTGCCTCCCGCTCCACTGATCTCCATGCTTGCCTCCCGCTCCACTGATCTCCATGCTTGCCTCCCGCTCCACTGATCTCCATGCTTGCCTCCCGCTCCACTAATCTCCATCCTTGCCTCCCGCTCCACTGATCTCCGTCCTTGCCTCCCGCTCCACTGATCTCCATGCTTGCCTCCCGCTCCACTGATCTCCATGCTTGCCTCCCGCTCCACTGATCTCCGTCCTTGCCTCCCGCTCCACTGATCTCCATGCTTGCCTCCCGCTCCACTGATCTCCATGCTTGCCTCCCGCTCCACTGATCTCCATGCTTGCCTCCCGCTCCACTGATCTCCATGCTTGCCTCCCGCTCCACTGATCTCCATGCTTGCCTCCCGCTCCACTGATCTCCATGCTTGCCTCCCGCTCCACTGATCTCCATGCTTGCCTCCCGCTCCACTGATCTCCATGCTTGCCTCCCGCTCCACTGATCTCCATGCTTGCCTCCCGCTCCACTGATCTCCATGCTTGCCTTGGTCTCCCAGGCCAGAGCCCATGTACTATTTACATTAGATTTTTACCAAATTAATACATTTTTACTACCTCTACTGTTTTAACTGTGAATAGACCTTGATTTTAATGATTTGACTGTATGGAATTTGGCCCTTGTTGTGTGGAGGGAGAGTGGCCCTTGAGGGACTGCAGGCACGACATGGCCTAAATTGTGCCGTAGTGCCCAAAATCAAAAATCAAATCAGAGCCCATCTTGCTAAGTTTATACAAACAAAATCAAATGAACATGTACAAAATAACAACAAAAAAAAGGTTAGTGAAAACACAAATTTTTTTTGTTTGGATTTTTTCATAAGCACTTTCAACGATGGGCTAGTTCTTGGCCTCTAGCAATGAAAGCAAAGAAAAACAAAACAAATCTTGTTCCGTCCGTGTGGGCAGTTGCAAGTAGGCATCTATCGACAAAAGTTCAGGGACATTTTAGTTCTAGACAGCGTCAAGTTTTAGATGTGTACTTTTTTTTATTTAAATTTGTAGACTTGGTTATCAGCAAGTTTAGTAGGGGCTTGGCGTTAACAGATTTACTTACTATTGTTGGTGTATTAATTATGTATCACATTGAAAGTTGTTGAGCGAACAAAAAAGGTTAGGGTTCGAACCTTACCAGATGCCAGACCTGCGAGTCATTCCTTCACATTTTTCTTCTTTCCCTTGACCTACTTAGAACTCACATCTCCATCTGGTTACCTCTTTTCAGTTGAACATTTTCTACGTCCCAAACCATGCACCAACCCCCCCCCCCTTACACATACGTCTATCTATGGATGGCACATTATTTTAGGGTATTCGTGATTCGGTCTTTCAATATCTTTTTTTTTAACCACCCAAATCTCTTATGGCCACTATTGTATTGATGAGGTTAAGGTGTGTGTGTGTGTGTGCTAGATTCTGGCAGACGTGATGGCTCATCTGACTCACCTTTACCTTCACGTGCTTGACTTGTGTCTGCCAGTCTGGTTCTGAGCTAATATAAAATAGTTCTACTTCTACCAAGTTTAGTACCAGACTTGGATGCTTATACAAACGTCTACCTAGGGGAAAAAACCCACTTTTGATTAGTTTGCCTGTACTAGATCCGGGTTGGCTTGGAACCTTTCTCCCCTCATGTTCTTCCTACCCCACACCTGGTTTTTTTTTTTTTAAAGGGGGGGGGTGAGGAGTCAGACAGGTCTAGTACCCTCGTCTGTGAGCAACAGGTAGACAGGTGGACTGTGCGAGCTATGAAGTCTGGTGAGCTGGAGAGACTTGGTCCCTCGAACACGGAGCTACGATTTAATGAACTCTCGGTGAAATGCATGACCCAGTTTTGTCCTAACTTCAAACTTGGGAAACGGAAAAGTTTTAAAAACGTGTCTACAATCTGGCCCAGTTTTCTGTCAGCTGTCTAGGCCTACGAAAATCACTATTAGATGTCTACCAAATGTATAACTTAGTTATGTTATAGAATAAATAAGAATTCAAAGACTTACTGTTAATACAACGGATGGATTAAGAAATGTTTTCCTGACCTCAAAGCCGTTACCCCGAAAGCTATTCTGATGAGAAGCTTTGAGACTTTCAAGTCACTGGGCTTATGTAATCAACAAGAAAGGGTCTTTTCTGTGACGGTAGTTAGCATTCATTGAAACAACAAAAGAATGTATCTTCGCCTCTGAATGTGCTACCCTTTATGAACGAAGGATATGTTAACTTCCCCCTTCGTTAGCCATGTTCAACTGTTGAACCTTTCCCCTAGGTTCGCCGTTTAATGCAATAAACAAATTTGTGGCCACTGGGCGGGTCCATGTTATGGATGTCAGTGACCAGTTGATAGATGAAAAGCTTAACCTTCCACCTCATAAAGAGATAAAGCAGACCCTCTCGTTCGTCTGGACCGATGCCAGCGGCAGGTACTTGGTGGCCCGGGTTCGCTGTTCTGCCTCATCGTGGCACCCGGGTGGAAACGGCTATATGAGGAGATAGCTAGGCGAAATGAATGGCAAAATATAACTCCCGTGGGGATGCCCACGGGTAGACGAGAGTCCACCCCTTGCACGGGCGGGGTTGCAAAAAAGTCCTCACAAAAAACTGTCACACATCCATGCGCCGTTCCTCAAAGGACCGTCCATAAATGGCGAGTCCCCCACGGTTAGCTTGGTACAAAGAAGGAAGATGACGGAGGCTCCCAGTGCTCCTAGGCCTTCGGCCATGTGTCGGGGGCTGAAGACATTGGACACAGCAATGCCTTATATAGGCATTGACTCGGGTCGCTCTCAAACAGAACTGTGCGTTCACACAGGTTTGTTTTTTTTTACTGTTCTGGCTGGACGACCAAGCAGGTTTTTTTTCAAACTTAGAGCTCGAAGAGCCTTCGGCTCAGCTCTTACGGACATCAAACGGTACTTGGTGGTACGTGAAGACGTGTTCCAGGCAACGATCTCGGCGGCCAGTGTGTCTGGAGCTCTACTCACACTACAGACCAGTGCACAGTTAGGTCTGCACACGCACACACACGCTCTAAGGCGAAGTGCTTAGTCTCAGGGAGTTACAATGAAACACGAAGATATTATTATCTTTTCCTAGCCCCCCCCTTTTTTCCCCCTTTATTTCCACACCTCTCTCACCGAATTAAAAACCTTTTTTCTTTTTAATTCACCCCAAAACCCCCCCCCCCTTTAAAACCTTTCTTTTTCTTTCTCTCTTGTCTATTTATTTTTTGTCGCTTCCTTTCCTTTACGTTTCTCCAGTCTTCCATCTTTTTTTTTCCTCCTCAAGACATTGGTAAGTTCAACATTTTTGTTGTTAGAGCAGCTGCTGGCTGCCCGTGCTGGATTCAATATCTGCATACATCTGAGTCAATCAGTGGGTCCTTGTTGGCAGTAAGCACGCATCCAATGTCTTTCGGTGTGACTAGTAGAAATGCTCGAGTTGTCCGCTAAGAATAAAGCCTCCACGAAGTAATTCTTGGATATACCTCCCAGAAGCATTAGGTTGTTATGTGGAAGCTGTATGCCTCAAGCCTATTCAGATGTATACATATATCAGACACAACCCGATTTGGTCTCATTTTCTGGGTTTGCATGCTCGCTGTTTAAAAAAAACAACCAACCTGTTGATTTCTGTGGAAGAAATACATTTTACTTTACGTTGGTTGATATGATAGATGTCTGCCCTTGCTATAAAGGAATACAGTATTTGTTCACACTGAAGGTTGCCCATCTTTACATAATGTGCCTCACCCAAGTATCAGTTTACCATTAAAGGGGAAACTTTTCTGCTGACGTCAGTAAAAAAAAAAGTATCCCCCCCCCCCCAATTTGTTCTTCGTCTTCCTTGTACGTCTCAATTGATTTGTTCAATGTTTGAAAATACTTTCCATGCGTTTCCAATGTTCAAGCCGGAAATGTTGATGTGCTTCAGTTGGAATGATACTATAAGAGACTTGGGCATGCACTATGTTGGATGTGCTCAGAGTTGACCTGAGGTTCTCCCAGCGTAACCTCGCAACTTGTTTCTAACAGAACAAAAAATGACTAGTTTTTTTTAGGCATTGAATTTTTTTTTTTAAAGGCCTGGGAACTGTTAAGCATCACACCCTACTTTCATCATCACACCCTACTTTCATCAATGTGAATTCTCGCTACACTCCCTTTTTTCCCCTTTCGTTCACTTTTTTTTTTATAGCCCTACTTTTATTGTAAAAGCAAAAGCGATTTCTTTTGAAATGCACGGTTTAGATATTTTGTGTTTATGTGAACTTTTTTTTTTTTTTTTAAATTAACCGACTTAAGCTTTTATTTTCTAGTTTCTTTCTTTTGCATTGGAAACATTGAATCATTCAGTCTTAGATTAGTTTCAAAGAATTAATCAGTTATAACTTAGTATAGTCCTTTTCAACTTAACAACTTACTGTAGGTCTTCCCGAGTTGACAACTAGTCAAATATTTCACTAAGATTTGGCATTAGCTACTAGATAACCGACAACTTTGAGTTTGTGTTTCAAACTGCTTAACCTTAATGTGAGAAAGAGCACAAAATCTTCAACTTTCTAGGAAGACCTCAACACTGACATTCGACGTTGCGGCCTATGGGCAGTGGAGACCAATAGCTCGCTACTACGTTGTTGAGACCTGTGACTTGGCAACGAGCTAGTGGTCTAAACTGCCCACATGCTGTGACGATGCAGGTTAGCCTTCAGGCCTTACATGACGATTGGTCTCGACTAGAGTCGCTCGCTATCATCACTTCGAATATAAGTAAACAAAGCGCGCTATAGGAAAGACAATTTCCTTAGATCTCGATAGTCACATCAACGCGAATCTCCTTATTGGCGTGACTTACACGAGCTTCTAAACCAAAATTTATATTATTTGCACATGAACTCAAAGAATAATAAATCAAAAACACAAGTTGCTGAACTATTGCAAACAGACTTAATTAAGTGCTAATTAGTAAGAATAACAAAGGTGTTATAACGGATGAAACCTTATCAAGGGAACCGCCATTAGGATATATTCAATAAATATACAAATAATCAAGTCCTTAGGGTGATTACCTTAGGCCAGTAGTCGATTGTTCATCCTTTGAGATCCAACATTTCAAGAACACAGAGAAAAGTAAAACAAAACCACAAAACAGATGTTAGGTTATCAAGCTTAATAATAGTATCTTTGATGAGAGCACTAAGCTCAGTGGGACAGATACATCAAACACCAAAGTAGAACATGAGCTCGGACATTCCACTTCTACGACTCAAGGACTAAAGTATTCTCTTTGATGCTGAGACATTTATAAGAACTATTTTTTCTTTCTTTTCAATTAGAGCTAGTAGCGAATTGCCTGAATCAGCCATGAAAACTAATAACTTAGCGGGTTATAGATCCACATCACTAATTACAAAATGAACCTCTAGATTGACGGATAAGCGTCGGTAATCTTTTTTTTTTTTGTTTTGTTTTGAAAGAATATTTGTCTGTACGTAAAGAGATCAACTCTTTGAGTTTCGTTGTCTTGGACTAGTTCACTGTTGCTGCTTTTGGGGTTCAATTCTACGTGTGTTTACTTAAGCCTACTTGTATGTTTACGGGTGTTTATTTATGCTTTTTTACCTAGAAGATTGTAGATGTCGCTTGCATGTACTCTTTATCTCCTACGAAAAAAAAACGCCAGATAGTTGAGACATACTCTACATATATTCTCATCTATATATATTCATAAATATATAAACATCCACAAGCTTATATTGCTGAACATGAGCATTATCTATCAGTCTGTGTTTCTGTCCCGCCTTCTTCTGTTTATCTGGCTAGCTATTTCTACCCTCCTATCAATCCCCAACAGCTCCACCTCCCCCCCCCCCAACCCCAAATTTCTTCAACTGTTCTGTTTATTTAGCATTATTTATAATGCAACTTTGCCACTGTTAAAACATGACTATCTCATCTCACGCCTTTCTGCCACTGCCTTAGGACTCCTCACATTAGATGATGGAGTCATGCTGGGGTGTGGGTGTCAGCACTGCTTGTCCTGGTATGTGCTCTACATTGACCAATAACGTGGGAAACCGGCAGTGTGGCACCGCGGCCAGCATGTTGATTGTGCATGATGTCAGGGCGAGCAGACAAACACTGCAGTTTCGTGACTTGTTCACCAGACTTGACCACGACCGTCCGTGATCTCCTTCATCTGGACCCATTCCTGTTGACCATCTACGTCGTCTATTTAGACTGAATCAAAACTAAAGTACATTGACGTGAAACTCTTCCCATTACAACTCTGCGGAAGTTGCAGATAGTTCTTCTCTTAAGTCTCTTCAATGTGCCTAGAAGTAAGGATTCAATTTCATTAGTCATCAAGCTATGAAAACACAGACACTTATGGCTTTCAAATCTCACGCTAATAGTGTACATTGTTTGACTATCTGGATCATTTCATTGAATTTTGTCTTAAGACCTTGTTATGGAGTATTTCTATGTTGATCTACAAAGCATATTCGTTCTGCTCTCCAGTGTTCAAGATATACAATTCAAACCAACAACAACAAAAAGTCTACATTGATTACCTTGGTAATGACTAGAAGTTTAGTTGATTGATGTGGTGATGTCTGGTAGTTGACCGATGTAGGGATGCCCAGTTGTTGACCGATGTGGTGGGGGTTAGGGAGTGGACCGATGTGTGGGGATGTCTGGTAGTTGACCGATGTGTGGGTTGTCCGGTAGTTGACCGATGTGGTGATGTCTGGTAGTTGACTGATTTCGTCATGTTTAGCTGTTGTCGTGGTTAGATGAATGATTATTAATTAAATAATAAGAAAAAGTATTTATAATCCAAAAGAACATGTTTTATAATTTACATTACAATAGTAATGCTCAATATTTTGTACAGAAACTGTGTCGTTCTATGTCTGCCTGTGTTTGTTGATAGTCGTGTACGTCTTTGTTTACATTGGAGAGCTCACTTTGGGTGCATTGCTGTTCTTTAAACTTCTGGGCGGACTTACTTGTTTTGATATTATCTAGCACGAAACGAAAAAAAAGGGGGGAGATAAATAAATAATGCACATTTTAGAAACTTGTAGGATGCCCCCTCCCCACATTCACCAGCACAAACACACACATCTAAAGGCTCATACACATCTCCAGAGAAAATGTTCGCGCCCCCCCCCCCATCCCCAATTTCACCCGTGAAGTCTCGCCCTACTGTTGCGGTAGGGGAGGTGCTGGTATTTCAATCTGTTGTGTGTGAGTTACGAGCGGCTCCTGTACATGAGCTCCGTGGGAGCTGACTTGTCTACGCCTGGCCCTGCACCCCAGTTTCATTCATCAGCTTTCCACATCACAAGTCAACGCCGTCGTCTGTAGTTGGAAGACCTCGAACACCAAGGTCTCGCCATTTCTGATGTACTGGAAAAACTTCCGAAAACAGAATATTTCTTTTTGTTTACGCTTGCGTGTTATTTCCCAAATTTCGACTTCATAAAGTTTGATGCGATATTGCTACGTCGAAACCATTTTCTGCAGTTGAACCCAAGACATTAGGACAGTCGTATTTGGTACTATTTATTATAAAAAAACAAAAGGCACGATTTTATGCAACTCCTCCTTTGGTCCAGTTACATTTTAATCTAATATATAAAGTAGAAAGTAAGGCGTATGTTTGTAATGTATGTATGGTGTATTTATGTATGTCCGGCATAGAAATCAAAACCGATTGACCAATCTTGATAATTTTTTTCATAAATGTTCCTTAGATAATGGTGGAGACACTAGTGTATGTTTGATGTCCCACCCACAACCTGAAGGCCCTAAAAATAAAAATGACCTAAATATACTTGTCTGGGTGTGACTGTGTGTGATTTTTGTTCAGCCTTCCCCCTACTGGTGTTCAAAATAGTTTATAGGACGTAGTAGAGAAATACTCTAGATATATTCTTATCTACATTTATTCTCATCTACATTTATTCTCATCTACATTTATTCTCATCTACATTTATTCACAAATATTCTAAAAATGGGGTTAAACCGTTTTCACAGTATTATATATATATATTTGATATCAATATTTCGACTAAACTGGTAAACCCATTTTCATACTCTACTTTCTTATTCGTGGCAAAGTAAAAAAAAAAACTAAAAAAAATTGAAGGGAACATTATCCATGTTTGACATAGATCTAAATCTCATCCAGTAGATCACTAATACTCAAACTAAGGCCAGCAGGCCGCGGGTCATATACGGCTAGTAAAAAAATAGATTAGCACATACATATAAACCATTTTAAAAATAACAATGCATGCTACACCCACAAAAGACTGACAATATTGCTAACAAATTTGTAACTGAATATGTTACAATGGAGGTGACTACGTGTTCATATTTGCAGCAGTAAAATCTGATGACCCAAATTCCAAGATGAAACCAGGAAAGATTGAACCCACACCACTAGCACACACTATAACTTAATTTTAATAGTAGATTGACACCTGTTAACACAGTTATGTATCCTAACTGTGAATGTCTAGTACATAGAATTGTTTGTTTTTGTCAAGGAAATACAGAAATGAAAGTATGGGATTTTAAAAAAGTTGGCTAATCTCTGACTGTAGCGAAGTCTTTCGTAGTAAAATTAGGTATCTAGTCTCAGGACATACAACCACGCTCAAGCACATACACACACACTATTTTAAAACATTCCGTGAAATTTAAGTAGGCTACACTATATTATATAAATGTATATATAACCCTGCTGTCAAAATATTTGTTAAAACTACCATAATCTTTGATTTTCTTTGTTTGGTGGGAATGCACTGTGCAGTGACACTTATCACATAATTCTCAAGATTGGGAGACAATGGATGTGTGGGGTTATTGTCCCGAGAGATTAGCTCTCGCTGACTAGACATACATAGAAACATTAACTCATAGGAGCACATAAACCAGGAGATAGATATTAAGATATCATTGTTCCCCCTATAAAAGTATAAGTTGTTACTTTTAGTTGCGTATCATGTGACTTGACATTATAGCTACGTGTTGCAGATCGTGTATTGGTAGGCTTGTTTTTCTTACATGATTTCTATAAAATATTGCGATGATGTCAAATAGTAAATGAAATGGTTCTTGTCTCCTTTTAGGTTTTACAAGACCAAACGATATTTGTTTGATATAAGCTGATCGGTTGAAACCAGTGGTTCCCAAACTTTTTTGTCTGGTAGACATGTTTTCCAATTTTTGGGTAGACCCCGTGCTTAGCTCATTATGCATTTTTCAAAATTCAACTTCAAAGGTGTATTTATTTTTCCATGACTTCTAAGTCGTGTATATCTATAAAGGAATATTTAAATGAAGCTAAATAAAATGTAATATTTATTACACGAATGGACCAAACAAAATATATACGCCCATTAGAGGAATGCTGTGATAATACAATTTCAGAATTAAGCTTCAATTTAGATTTAATATTAAAAACTTGAGCTGAAAATTGGAATAGAAAACGAAAAGAAAACCTTACATAGACCATCGGCACACAACGGTTTTGTCTGCACGAAGTGCGGAAAAATATGTAGGTTGCAACTGGGTTTGCGTAGTCATGTGCAACACTGCCCTCATCCTTAATCTTCAAAATGGAAGACATTGCCATTATTATTAAGTCCAAATGATCCTCCAGCTTAAATGGTTTCATAGCGTCATTACTTTGTTACATAATAGACACACAGGCTATGAAGTTAGGGACGAAGCCAAATTTCAAATAATCAACACTGTGCTGTCTACATTTCTTTTTGGATTTGGCCATGTTTCACAAAGACGCAATTATGATATTTAAAATACAATGTTAACATTTACAAATGTAAAAATTCATTCGAATATAAGGGTTGAAATTCAATGGATTAACTACTCTACAAATCATATGTGTGTATGAGTTAATTCCATGAATAGGAAATAAATTGTAAAGTCTCCAGCTGCTTAGTTGAGATCCACTATCATAGACCCCCATTTTCGTCTCTTAGACCCCCTATTCATTTTTTTCACCCTCGTAGATTCATTGGAAGTCGTCTTAGACCCCTGGGGGTCTATATAGACCACTTTGGGAATCATTGGTAAATAACATTTAGATCTACTTGGGAGTACTGATCAGGTCTAAGTATCGATAAGGTATCGCTTCGTTTCTGTGAAAAAAGTTTTGCCGTTGTGTCGAAAAACAAGCTTGGCATCACTTGTACGGCGGTTCAGTTGGAATGTAATTTGTTTATATTCCATACACTCTCTGACCCTAACGGAGGCAATTACAGCAGAAGTGCTTCCCGCCCCCGCCCCATCTTAATGTAACCCGTAGGCTTCACCTAGTCAACGTTAAAAGGTCTTAAGCCTCATAAGCGGCGACATGATGTTGAAACCATAAAATAGTAGGGAGTGGGGAATGAAAGAATGTGGGGTTGGCCACCTAAAATTCGGCACAAAACAAACCCAGTTCCACTGGAAACTATAGCAGAAGTTGTTCAGGGTTAGTAGGTCGGCTCCTGTTCCCCCTCCATCAACCCGCTCGTGTCTAGTCTCACAAAAACATGCTTCCCGTCTCCAGCTTAGCTCTGTAAACAAAATGGAGTTGATAACATTGGCTTGGCCGACTGACTCCATTCTGAGGTTCTCTCTTCCCCCCCCCCCAATACATATGTACTAAGCACAACTGCTGACCTCAGCACTACTTCACTGCTCACAGTTTGAAAGTTAAAAAAAAAAATTCTGCTTGCTAAACTTTTGCAGTTAAGGAATGCGGCTTTCTTTAAAATATCTCTTCTCCAACTGCCAGAAGAGCTGCTCTGACCTACTTTAGCCTAAATGTCTAGTCCAGCGGTTCATACTCATGGTACTCGTGAGTCCGACACTACCAATCAACATTTTGGTCATAGAAAATGGAGAACTCTCTGTACCTGTAATGACGGTTGACACTTCTTGTGTCTAGATAATATAGTATGAACAACTACAAAATGGGGTATTAGTTTACGTGACTAGAAACGCTAAATCAGGTTTCTCTTATATTTTAAGAATATGCAGAAAAAAATGCAGATTACAAATATGTAATTTGATTTCCTCGAAGATAAATAGTTTTTAAAATATATATTAAGTTTTATTTCTTATTACCATATATTGTCATTGGAAATTCGCCATTTTGGTTTTAAGGCTTAATAGTAGACTATCTCCCTGTTTTGTCTTTCTAGCAGCTATTAGATCTAATATTAAACTTCATTTAAAATGATAGCATAAGAACAAAAAACTCTTTTTAAAAAAAAGTTATTGAAAAAAAAATGAAGAAACAACTTCATCAATTTATTATTAACATTTTTTTAGACCTTCATTTCAGTAAATACACTTCAAAATTCATAAGTTGACAGCATAAGAAAAAAAATCTCTTTAAAAAGTTATCTGGGCATCTAAACTATTACCCAAAATGGTGATTCCTTGACAGTTTCAACCTATGCTAATACTTTGAAAAACAAAAAACACGGATAGGAAAACGACCAAAGTTTTTAGCATTTCCTACTGCAAGTAATGGTGGACTCTAGATCATAGCCTTTATAGTACAAAACTTATCGACTCTGTCTGTACACATTTTATAGACGTTATTTCTCCCTCACCCATTCTCGGATCAGGTTGAAATTTTGTTTAATTATTCATAGTCGATAATACAAGAATCAATTTTAAAAAACCGATTTATTAATCAATTAGTAGTAATTTATTAATTATGATTAGTTGAAATTTTACATAATTATTAATAATTATTAATAATCGATGTCAATACATGAATCAATAAAAAAAAATTAACCAATTCGTTAATCAATTAGTGATAATTAATTAATCTTGATACATATAGAAAAGGCGAGTTAATTGAGAAATGGTAGTGATTTTGCGTTTCGTTCCTTTAGATAAGCTTTGTTTTTTTGTTGTTTTTACATTTCTTTATTGGTCTTAGAACTAGAATATAGTACAAACAGGAATTTGAACTAAAAAGTGTTTTTTCTCAGCCTATTAGTTTGTAGGCAAACTATGGTTCAAACGATCTGTCTTATTCTGTTCTAATCTACAAGAAAAATAAGACTGGTCCACAAATGAGATTGGACCACAGCGCTCTGGACCATAGCATGAAAGTAGCGCTATATAAAAGCCATCATTTATTTATCTATTTATTCATAGTTTTGATTCTATTGTAATAGAAATATATAATTGCAAAACATTTTTTTGTTCTTCTTCAGGTCCGGCTACTGTTAGGATGGTGTCCAGCAGCGGGCCACCAGTGCCCATGCCGATGCAGGTGCCCCCGGGACATATGGTCCAGCAGATTGTGGACGAGCACGGTATCTTGACCCACGTGATACTCTCCCCCCAGCCCCCGGGTCACACGGCTCCCATGACGGTAGGACCTTACGTATGTACTCTCATTTAAGTCTTTATTTTTTCCCCCCACTGGATGCATTGACTAACCAGCCCGCTCGTCCTGCCTGATGGAATGATCCTAATCATGTGTAGAGTTGGACGCTCTGTAGTCCTGCATTATTGTCTAAGGGGTGCACGATTCCAATCGGTGTAAAGCATGGCTCCTAAATGTTGTGCATGAGTTGGTGTTGAGTTACAACATTCTTACTGCGTCTTACGTCCCAATTTTCTACTGTTTTGTTTTGTTTTTTAATCGTTGACATGTTCATGTTGGAATTCGTGTTTGTTTTGAAACCTTTCAAATGCTTTCGTGACCTTATCAATACACAATACATAGCATCAACTTTGAAACGAGAAACCATAACGCTGTTATTGTGAACACCAAATATATAATCAACAAACCTGTACTAGTCCCTAAATATAAATTTTACTGACAAATACTAACAAAACGTTTGTTGAGAACAGTGTAATAGATTTACAACTTGAAGATGCATTGACCATTTTGATGCAATCATCGCTATGGTTAACAGGAGCCCTTATCGTTTTGACTCTTAGTTTTGTTAGCAAGTTAGAGTCATTTTTTATTGTGTGAATTCGAATTATTATTCATTCTCATTTTTTAAAATTCTTTCCATTCAATTGTATTAAAAAAAAAAACAACTTTTGACAACATTTATCATCACGATTTTTGTAGCTACACCTTAGGCTTATTTGCAGTCTTTATTTCAATGTTTTTTTAGACTCATAAATTGAATGCGTAGTAAAGAAGAATATATTCTGAATATATAAACTTCCTCCCATACCGTTATGTTTGGAGGGCTAAGTGTGTCGTGTACGGCAGTGTACTAATCTACGTCTGCTACTTTCACTAACTCTCCAGAGCACTCTGTGTTACTCACATTCTTAGCGACTCACTTCTTCCGTTGGTCAGTTAGAGGGGTGTGGTCTCACATAGTGGCTAGTGAACTACAGAACTTTGTCCCAGTCCCTGTACATCGCAGTGTTGTCACAAGTTCTAAGAATCGTTTCCAACTGGCCACTTTTGGATGCAGATAACTGAACAACATAGAAGAGGCAAAGTCAGGCCCTAGTTAAGTAAAGTAATAGTAGCTCTTTCAGACCTTTCCATCTACGTGGCAGATAGTGTAAAGGTCATCTGTTTCTGTGGCTCACGGTTAACGAAGGTGTCATGTGGCCAGCACAACGGCCAACCGCCTATACTTTTTTCAGTTGGCATATTTTCTCTCTCTCTCTTTCTGTCACTCTTATTCCCCCGCCATCTTTCTCTTTATTTATGACAGTTAAAAAAGAGAGAGAGAGAGAGCAACCCATTGTTCAACCAATATTATCATTTCCAGAACAGGGTAAAGCAATGAGTCAACTGATCCCATCCACTGCTAGTTAACACTCAAACAATATGCTTCAACACAAATTATAATAATAATAAAAACAGCTAAAATGTATTAGGCTTGTATCTTATGATGGTCACTTAAGCACGAAATCAACTTTTTCTCACATCTATGTTCATGGTTTCAGATTTCGTCCATTTGTACAAAACCCATATACTAACTCTGTCCGTCTGTGTGGGTGGAATCTTGTATACCTTACTTCTCCAACTTCCCATTCTCAGATCAAAGTTGAAACCTTGCACAATCAGTCATCGTCACAGACAATACATGAATCACGCAAAAAAATATATTAATTAATTAATGAATCAGTAGTATTTAATTAATTTTGTTTTACTTATAAAAGGGAGATGTATTATGCAGTATAGAGAAGTATTGCAGTAATTGTTCGGTTCTTCCCTCAGTTTTTGTTTTTGTAATTTATTTTTTATATTTTGCTTGTTTCAAACTAAAACTCTACGTCTCCGCTTGTTAAGGCCTTGGTCTAACTTGGCTGGTTCCAAATGGACATTGGATGAGCATGCTAAGTGTGTACGTTTAGACTGTTCAATCTTTGTCTTTAATTGGCTGGTGTGTTGTTATTATTGTGTTCTACCAACTCCTTTGTGACATTGTTATTTACAAGTCTGGTTAGCGCCACAATGAATGTATGCTGCACCATAAATCTTCTGAAGATTTGGCGACATGAAGAAATACATGTGAATTGCCGGGGAATACGTGCCACTAATCTGAGGGAGTAGACAATAATTATAGGCTTCAACAATGGACTCGACTGTTTGAGAAAATAAAATCAGACTGAAAAAGGGGGTGGGGCGTTGCTGCTGAGATTGCTTGCGGGGGGTAAACTATACTCTTGTTAAAGCCCTCATATATCACTGCAGTGCTAGTGTCCGCGAATGACTTTGTTCTGTTACAACAATTAGAGTTGCATTCTATCTTGGCCAAGGCTTTTGTTCTCTTTAAATTGTACTTTCAATGAGTCCAAGCTGAAGTTGATTTATTTCAAGACTATTCTTTTCAACCCTTTTTTTTGTCCTCAAAGGAAATAGTTTTAAATAGTGAATTATATCTCAGACAGATTCAGCCTTCCTCTTCCGAAACATTCTGGAGAAACGTGAACAATCATTTCCAAAAGTTGGCATTTTATTTATGCGGGGTTCTAAACTTTGTGACAGGTTTACTGTTGTCCGCTCTGGGCGTGTGTCGTTGGACCCCAATATTTATGGCCCCCCTGTATCTCATTGTCACTGGCACACAATGGCACTGACAACCATTAGGATTTATCCACACGTATACACGCCTGTTGGAGAAAGTAACTTGGAACGTTGACTGGGGCTCTTCATGAAAGATGTTTAGGTCTATGTTGTTTAATGCTCATTGTGTTGACTAGGAAATGGCGTGATTGGTTTGTATGGCGTAGTGTTCAATAGTCAAGCTGCCAGACACGTATGTTCCGCCCCTGATGCTTCATTTGCACAGTCACGATCTATGATTTTGATTTGAATAGCTTTTGCCTTCACAGGCTAGACATGTCTGTTCAGATGTTAATGCATTTGTTGTTGGCATTAGGGCGAGTTCAAAAATAGACACTTGGAGGAAGCCATACACTGTATAGTTTTGTTAACAATTTCACGCACACATATTGTCTAGATGACATTATACTGGAGCAGTCCATTTCTGTTTCATTAGCCGCCCTAAGGTGTTGAATACCTGACTTGTGCGTAACGTAGTAGCAGAGTTTTGTAAGCCTGTGGTGGAGGACGGACACGTGTCATGTTGAATCATAGGTCTCTGGTGTTCTTGAAGATTCCAGGTCATTTCAGCTCTTAGGAGATGTGGGTGTAACTCCGGGTTGTGGGTTTTGAAGGATTACTCATCCTATAGAGAGCCCTAGCAAGACGCTCGTCTCTTTGGCGGAGTAGGAAGGGAGGGTCTTGCTTTTGGAGTCATGGGCAGACCAGATGGGCAGGTCAGTGTCCGAGCCTTAAGGGAGTTGACACATGTAAAACACAAACTGACTGTCATTGGAATTAAACTATTGTTAGCTACGTTCAACAAAAGCAAATGTTTGGCATACGTCTGACTAATGACACTGCTATGCAACGCGTATCAAATTTTCGCTAGAGACATCCCGCTAGACACACACACACACACAAACACTTTTGCGGCCCCTTGAACTTTTTTTCTTGGCGTTCACGGCCCGCTATTTCTTCTAGTAAGAATTTCGCGGATCAAGTAATTGTCAGGATGTGGCAGGCCAAGGCTGAAGAGCCGTGACATTCGAGTCGATAGAGCCTGTACGTTTGTAATGGGCTCGACACTGGTTGACTCATTGAACTACCCCAGACGGTGGCACGTGACAAAGGAAACAATGTGATCCAATCGGTGATACTATAATTGTTGTCGTTGTTTTGTTTTGTTCTCCACTAATCAATCCAGTTGCAGGCGAGGTCTTACTTAGATGAATGAAACGACGTCACTTAATTTCATAATAATTATACTGTAAACATTGGCAATACCATTTGTATTTGATTAGTACTCAAATGTGGATTTATAACTTCGATGTAAATAAAATAGATTTCGTATTCTTGAAAAAAACAAAACAAATAAAGACAGCATTCGCGCGCTTCTGTCATGGAAGAAACGACAAGTTAAGAGTTGATATTAAAAGGGAAAGATTGAATCAGTCTCAACTATCGAGGGAAATGTCCTAATAAGCAATGTGTCTCTATTAATCTATTTCTAATCGATTCACCCATGATGAAGAGATTTATCAGCGTCCGTGCATTTTATGTTCTACCATGTATGCATGTTGGATGTAATCCAGTCTATTCCTAGTTGTATGGATAGTGAGAATATTCAATGGGATGTGCGCTACATGTAGATTCTAGGAAGACGTCGGCCCAAATGTTCATCATTTATTTCACTTACATTTATAGTATTACTTCTGTTGTCTAATCAACATGTGAAGTGAAGTGAATTTGTTGTGGAAACTAGACATGTGTCTTATGACGTACTATTTGACTTACCCGATGATGGGTTAGAATTCGCACACAAAAAAACATGAAACGCTAATTATAGTGTGGAAAACTGTTAACTGGTGTCACTATATCTTGATCTGAATGATAAACAGAGTTGACACTTATTTCATTTCATTTAATTTAAATCTTGACCTGAATGATAAACAGAGATGTCAATTATTTCATTTCATTTTATATCTTTAAAATAATTACAAATATTGTGACTTAATTAAAGTCCCCCTTTCATACCTTGCGATCTATTGGGAAGATGATGTTAAGGTCATCTGTTTCTTTGGCCTGTGGTTAATGAGCAGGGTGTCATGTGGCCAGCACAACGACCAACCGCCTTTACTTTCCCCAATTAAAGTCAGTTACCCATTTTAGAGTTGGGTGGATTAAGGGGCGCCCTTAAAATCCCGAAATTCAAAATCTACGTTTTCACCGAGATTCGAACCCTGAACTCGGGTTCGGAAGACAAGCACTTAACCACTCAGCCACCGCGCCCTCCCCCTTGACTAAATTAGATAGTTATAGATGCACCCGTTCAATACAACATTGACATTTTGTAATGGCAATTCTTGCGGAATGGAAATAATGAACGATAGGTGCGCATACAACAAACTCAGGGTAGAATGACATGACTTCAATTGCTAAGGGTCCATTGGCTCTGGTATTTTGTTTGTTACTTGTCGTTAGGACATTGTCCTATGAACTTTACTACCAATCCAAGGAACCTATTTGTTCATTTGGTGTAATTGTTTTCTTTGTTTTATTGCAGGCTGGCCCCGCTGCCGGATCTCCGTTTTACCCCTCCTACGGGGCGTCTCATTACGTGCCCACACCGCCCCAGTACAGTCACCACGCACACCCCCACCCTGTGCCCCCACACGTGCACGGGGGCATTCCTCACATCCCTCCCTCCTCTGCTGCCAGCACCCACGTACCAGTGCAGTCCCAAGGGGAGTACGGTGAGTACCACTGTTTGTGTTTAGCATACTTTTACGGTGACCAATTAACGCACATGTCTTTTGGACCTAAATAGTAGCAAGGACAATGAGGAGGCGGGGCTGGGTATAAATAATAAACATAGAATCGCTGTCGAATCCAGCCATCATCGTATATGTATTCCACTTTCTTTCCTAGTTGAGGGTGAGTTTATAAAAAATATATATGATCGTCTTTAGATCTAGATCTGTCTTGATCGCATACACGTGATATGACCCCATGCTATATCCCTATGAAATCTTCAAATTACATTTTGGTATGTCTCATATTGTAAAAAAATAGAGCCCTTGTTATTTTTTTCGGTCATATGCAATCCAGTTTAATATTAAATCAAAAAATGGAGTTGATAGATACTATCGAATTTCGAAAATAAATGAATTATTTCGTCCTTTAACTATATAGATGTTCCCTTGAAACTCAATTCGGAGAACTCATTCTTCCAAGAACGGGCGATGAATGTTTCCCCCCTTCTCAGAATCTAAATCTATAGACTACATTTATTCGTGCAAAAAAAAACAACGTCCTTTTAAAGTTTTGTAGACTAAACCTACGGACATTTACCAGTTGTTGTTTTTTGTTACACTATGAATGAGAAAAAGTCTGAAGTCGGCGTGTACTATATTAACACGTTGTTTTCACATCTAACGGAATGAATCAAGTGCATAAAAATATAAATAAACAAAGCAACCAATCGTCAAAGTTGAAGAAAGAATCTAGGTCACGCCTGCGCGACATGGCTGTACTGTTTGTTTGTAGTTAATTTTTTTGGTGTTTTTTTTCACCCCAAAGTCTGTATGGCTTGTGCAACACAGCTGCACCGATTGCCACGTATTGAACACGGTTTTAAAGAGGGATAACTCATTAACAGTTGGGTGCAAAACTTTTTGTCAAAGTTACGAAAGTAGTTCATATTTTTTCGTATACTGGATCTAGGTCTGGTCTGTTTACTTTTAGCACGAAATTACATATTCTCATATCTCGATTGTAAGGTCACCTGATCGGTTGTCATTGTGTCAACTCTGCGCGATCAATCTAGAACATTTTTAAACACACACGATCTAATGGCAACTGGTGCAGTGGTTGAGGTGTAGACTCGGGTTTGTTCTAGATCTAGATCTATTATGTGCCACAGCTGCAAGTAGTGCAAGGCCTCGAATCTAGATCTAGCCTAGTAGGTCTAAGTCTAGGCCCTACTTCTTCTAGATCTTCTCCAGTTGTAATCTTGTCAAGAGCTAGAGAGATATCAAAAACATCTTGTAAAAATAATAGTCTATCTCGTAAACTACTTGGCCAACCAAGATCTACTTCTAATAGAGACACAGAGAAACTAGATCTATACATAGACACTATCGACTATATGAACTTTTGTCAACTTAGACAAGTGACAACTTCCTATTGAAGAATCGCATATCAATGGAAGGTAGATCTGTTTTCATTTGTTTGCACTGACCAATATAAACAAAGTAATGTAAACTAAAACCTACTAGAATATAGATCTAGTTTAGATGTTGGCTAGAATATAGATTTAGATATTAATAATATATCATTAATTGGGACTTTTGTGAGAATTTTGAAACTTATTCTCTTTAAGATCTCGATCTAAGCATACAAAAATACAGGGTTTGAATAGGAAGTGCATTAGATCTAGTACTTTACCTTCTTATTATTGTTTAAGATAGTTATTAATTTAAGGCATTAGGCTGATTAGCCATTAGGCACAAGATCTACCTAAGTGATATATTTTAGCCAAATCTAGTAAATTCAAACATATTTTAAGACAGTAAAGCGTGGCTGTTTTATTTATGCAATTTTTTATAAACCTCTTAGTTTCCTATGATTCATATAATGAAAACTAGGAATGACAAAATGATAATCTGTAAAAACCTGGTTTCATTAAACATGACAGACAAAAATGTATTTCATAATTCTAAAGTTAAAGCATATAGTCTAGACATTGATAGGCCTACACAAGTATACATTTGATAACATGCTGTTCTTTCAAACTGTATATACGTTTGTGTTGAAAATCTTCTCATCAGAAAATGTATATATGTGGTATTGTGTTTTGTTTCAGGGGCAAGCCCACCACTCAACTCCACAGATGACAGAACTCTCAGAACAAGAAACAGGGTCAGGAAAAAACTGCAACAGCGCCGTTTCAACACTAATGAAGGCATATATCCAACACAAGCTCGGCCGTTCCCTGGAAGAAGGAATAGGGGTATAGTGTTTGAACTAATCCCTCCCCTCTCTGACAAAATAAAGTTCATTCATGTCTATTTAATTATTAATAATCATCTTTAAATAACAATAGTGAATAATGTACTTGACAAGTAAAGATTAAAAACAAAAACTGTATTGAAGCCCATTATTAGTGAAATGTATAGTTGACAATTTCAATCTATCATATGTGTAAATGTCATATTGCAGTAAATGGTGACACTGGGCTTCATGAACCCAGCCTAGTTCAAGGACATTGTATCACCCCAGAGAATGGTCCCATTGATGTGGAGGAAGAGAACTCATTGATAACACAATGTTTAAATACCATGCCTGCACCAAAGGTTTGTTTGTTTTTCTCAGTATAATTTTTTAACTCTCATATTACATTATTTGACAAATGGTTAGTTCATTATTATACAGTTAATCAGATGCTGCACCAATATGGTGATGATAAAATATCCTTTATGATATACCTCCCCCTTTATTCCCAACTGGTCTAAACAAGTGATAGGGTCGAATGCCAACAATGAAGTAAACAGGAGGTAACTTTCAACTAAATCAGGAACACCGGTGAAAGGCCGAAACAATCAAGATATGTAGTCGACGCTGATGTTGGTCAACAAATATGTTTAATTATCAAGAAGGGAATAGTCCGGTGTCAACTATGTCCGTAAACTACTTTTTATTCTTGCTGTGATAGGAAAAGCGTCTAGTCTCAATCAAATCTTAGAGCGTTCTTCTTCTTTAACAAACTTTACGTCATCGTCACTAATTAAAACTTTTCTCCTATTCCCGAAACTAATAACTAAATCCTAATCATGTCATAACAAGTCATAGCTCATGGAGAAAGATACAAGCATAGAATAGTGCTAAGCAAAACAAAAAATTAAAAATATTTCTAGTCCCACATAATTATTATTGTTAGTCTAGATCAGCGGTTCTCAACCTTTTTAGCTCCGCAACCCCCTGATACAACTTTTCACTAGGAGGTGACCCCCGAACATAAAAAAAAAATTGTCAAAGGTCTAGGTAAATGTGATTTAGCTAATGATATAAAATGGTTATCGAAATGTATATAACTAATATCTATGATGTTTATTTCATTGTTAGAAACGTATCATATTTTTTTTAGTGTAAAATAAATTTGAGCTTAATTTTTTTTTGGAAAAGCATATTTTATAAATTCCATTTATTTATTTTTCTATTGCGTGTTTATAATATTCATGTTACATACATAATTTACAATTTAAAAGGTATTACTAATCAAACACGCCAAAGTTGGTGTGAGGGTTAAGCTTCTTTTTATTTCACCAGATTAGGAATTCACATTTTCTGCATCAAGTTTATTTCTGTAGTCTTGATAACTGACAGACAGAAAAAACATGTTTCATAAAGATAAGGTGCTAGAAATGGAAGAGGAAGTCTAGAAAAAATCTTAAATAGAACAGAATGACAACAAACACTTGATCCAGAATTGTGTAACTGACATTGAAGAGAAATATTTAGATGCATTGCTATTGACGTTGCTAACATGTGTCGATAAATCCTTCAGTGTGTTACGATAGATTCTTATGGTGACTCATTCTGTGCCAAACATAGGACATCAGACCGATATCCAAGCATACTTAGAGCATCATCTGTGCAACACCACAAATATTTTTCAAATTTAACCAACTTTGTCAATTACATCACGCGCTGTAGAGGTCGTTTATAGAGGTTTGCATAGAAATTAATATTTAAAATCGCCATTATGTATATATCTTAAGCATACCAAAAGTAGTAATTAGGAACAATTTACAATGCCTTTGGATTCATAAAATAAAGTTCCCCTTTCAGACCTTGTGGTCTATAGGGCAGATGATGTAAAGGTCATCTGATTCTGTGGCCTACGATTAACAAGGGTGTCATGTGGCCAGCACAACGACCAACCTCCTTTACTCTTCCCCAACTTATGTCAGGTACCCATTAGAGCTGGGTGGACTCAGAGGCGTCCAAGGATCCCGAAATAAAAATACCAGTCTTCTAGGATTCGAACCCGGGACCCCCGGTTCAGCAGCCAAGCGCTTTACCGCTCAGCCACCGCGCCTCCTGGATTCATAAAGCTGGATGCTAAATATTGTAAAAGAAGCAGGTATCATTTCCTTAATATCAGAAGACATGCCACTAATCTCCAGTGAATAGACACTATTAGGTATGCAAATTGCACTAAATTTATTAATAAATTTGGCTCCAATCATAATGAGCAATGTCTTTGGCCACTGACAATAACTCCTTGGTAATAGTGTGAGGTTTTAGAACTCTAGCAATTCTGAGAGACACCAAACAAAAAGATTCATATGCTGATATGTTTTAATTATGTACTTGCCATCTGAGTGTAAACTAAACTACTGGATGTCGTTATCGGCAAAGTTTGGTCGTCCTCAATACATACGACAGAGAGAACTTCACTAAAAATGTCGCATCGAAGTTTCTGAATTCCTGCTTAAACTATTGAAGTAAAACTATACCCTAAAAAATCTTCATTCTCTTTTCTTTTATTTACTTTTTTTTGTTCGAAGTCCGTGCTCACGAGTTGAATCTATTTCCTTTGACTATAATACGATGGCATATTATTAATTAAATTTTCTTCACGGCGTAATTAGATGTTCACCAAAGAAATTTTGATTCCCGCAATGGGATGGACAGTACTGTATTCTGCAACAACGGAGATGTGGTCTGCAACATCTATTTTTGAATGACAATTATAAAAAAAACAAAGATGACCGATTAAAAAAAAACATGTATACTTTCAAACAAGGATGTTACATTCACTAAAAGTGCCCTCTGTATCCCCTGACAGTATGTCCCTGTTTATATTTGTCACTGCCACTTTTTATTATTTTTGTTTTCAATGAAACTTGAGGATCGTTTCATAATTTGTTTGTAATAAAGCTATTTGAGTATTGTCCAATTTTAATACCATCCACTATGGTAAAAATATGCTTGTTACAACACATAATCACAAAAAAAAAATCTCTATTTTCCGATGGTCTTAGGCGACCCTGGCAAATGGTCATTCGACCCCCAAAGGGGGTGCAACCCACAGGTTGAGAACCCCTGGTAGATCTATTAAAATTTAATTACCCTGACTGATCCAAACTAATTGATACAATTACACTTAATATAAGGTTTATTTGTTGTTGTTTAACTATTTTTAATGTTTTTCTTGTTACAACACATAATCATGCTCATTTTTCAAGTTCTGATTGATCTAGTTTATAAGAATGGAATGTGTATTTTAATTTCCTATTTTCATTTAGGTGACAGACATTGAGGCCAGAAGTAGTTTGATCCAGTTATCTCCACCTGAAACAGATTGTTCTGAGTTAGATCTGGATCCATCAGATTTTAAATATGAATTACTGCTGTCTGACAAGGGCCGAGAGGCCAAGTACAAAACTGTCTTCTGGTTAGTTATTTAGGATTAATTGGAGACATTCTTTAGAAAATCTGTTCTAGGATTATTTTTTTTTATCATCTTTTGGTTAGATATTATATGGGATTAGTTTGTAATATAATGCAATATTAACCGTTATGCAATGTTGTCTTCTTCTAGTGGTGATGCAACTGAGATTACATTAAAAGATCTCAAACCTGCTACAGAATATCATCTCAAGTAAGTCATCCTATAGGAATTGAACATTTATTCCCTTCAAATATTGTCTTGTAATTAGAATGGACCTTGTTTTTAATCACTTGGCTGTGTAACATTTAGCTCTTGAGCTATAAACGGGCACAACATGGCCTAAACTGTGCAGATGTACCAAAAACCCAAAATATCAAAATCAGAAATGATCATTTCATCCTAGTCCAAAACTGTCACAGACAGAGGAGAATGGTGGCAGGCAAGTTCAAACCCTAGACCATTGAGACAACAGAGCAGAGCACAGGTTGCCATCCTTGTACTATTGAAAAAAATAATTGCTCTGTACTTAATTCCTTGCTAGGTGTTGTCTTTGAGTTTTCAAAATCACTTAATAGCAGCCATTGGTTAATTTACTGTGATTCTGTTTACAGGGTGTGTGCTGTATATGGTGATGAGTTGAAGGGTTCTCTGACAGAACCAGTCAATTTTACAACTCTACAGTGTGAGCCTGACCCACCCCAAGCCCCTAAACTGTTAAATAAAACCAAAACTTCTATTTCACTCAAATGGAATGTAAGTACCTGAAGTCTACTTGATTCTCTTTAGTTAGTAATTGCTTTTTTTTTTTTTTTATTTTCTTTGTATTTTGAAGTAGCGTTAAGATAAAATATGAAATACTTCCAAAAAAATTTTTTTGATATGAAACAATGGTCTCTTCATTAGAAACGGTGGGCCATCTGGTGTATTGAAAAGCGACTGAATTAACAGATCCATTTTTTCAGAATGACTTATAATCTTTTTATATCAATTGATGTATTTTTAAACAAAATCTTTTCTGCAGATCTAAGTTTTCAAAACTTTTATGAATATTATATTTATTGTTTTTAAATCATTAAATTTGTCAAAGATAAAATTAATAAAATATTTTTTGTTATAGTGAAAACCAGCTATTTGTTTTTCTTTCTATCAGTCTGTCATGCTTAGATTTCAAAAACAAGAGAAAACAAAAATCTACTAAAAAGTTTAATTTAGACTCTAGTTGGAATGAAAATTTTAATTCATACTTTTAAACTTAAAATCACAATATTACCAGAATTAACAAAACATATATGTTTGTCTTCTATCAAGGCTACTTGTGAAAATGGGTCCAAAATCACAGCCTATTTGTTAGAATGTGATCATGGTCTGGGAGAAAGTAATTTCCGTGAGATATATTCAGGTCTTCAGCGCCAGTTTCGATTCACTCGACTCAATGCTTCCACTAGATATGTGTTCCGTCTTGCTGCTGTCAATTCATTAGGAAGAAGGTATGATGTTTAAGAGATCAAATATTTTCTACTTGTTAACAGAGCTTTAGGTCAGTTGCTTGAGGATTTCATGTAACAGGTCAAGTAGTTCCTCATGTTTATATTATTGTGACCTGAAGTTAGGGATTCAGCCAGTGCAGAGAATATTTTTGCTTTTAGGATACATTCCTATGATTATACATGTGGACCAAATCTTTACAATTAGGAACAAGTCTCTTTGTGCATTAATTAGTGTTTTTCTGTATCCAATTAACTTAATTGGATGTCTTAACTTCCTTTTGACTACTGTCTTTTGGTTATAATACACAACAATACAAAATTATACATTACATTAGTATGTTCTTACTTCATTTGCACTGTGTACCTTTATTGGCTTAAAGCATACATTTTGAGTGTATATTTGAATGAAAATGTTTGATTTTTGACAGCCTGTAATACCAGTGAGAGAAGGAGACTTGAGTTTCTTAATGACTTTTTCTCTCTTTCAGTCCCTATAGTGAATCAGTAAGTACATTTACCAGTGGGTCAGTCCCGTCCCAGCCAGATCCACCAATGCTGTCTGAGCAGTTTGTCTATGCCCTGACAATATCTTGGATACGACGTCCAAATGATGATGAGTTTTTGTTACAAATGGAGGATGAAACTACGGTGGGTACAATGTGTGTGTGGCAACCACTTAATGTAGGCTCCCTGAATCTCTGAGCATTTAGATAATCTTCTTTTCTATCTTCCAGGGTCATGGCTTCATTCCTGTCTACAATGGACCAAATTTATCTTATATGGTAGCCAAGCTACGTAGGAATACAGAATACAAATTTAGGGTAAGTGCTTAGTCTATAAGTATAAGGTTAAAAATTGTTGTAGCAGATTTTCTTAACAGAAGCTAAGTGTTAATTGAAATATAAACCTTGACTAAACTTATAACTTTGCTAAGGAAGACAAATAAATAAAAGTTACATTGTTTGCAACACTTACTTACTTAGACTTAGGTCCTCCCGCGCCGTTTGGCGCATTGGGCAGCAAGCTGTCTCCATAAAGATCTGTTGTTGGCAATGTCTGAAACTTCTTCCCACCTGGTGTCTACTGTTCTGAGGTCCTCTATGAAGGTGTAGCGCCAAGTAATACGAGGACGTCCCTGTTTCCGCTTTCCTCATATTGTCCTCCATGTCATAGCAACTCTTGGTATACGTAGTTCATTTTGTCGTAGAACATGTCTGCAAACCTCATGCGACGCTCTGTCACAACCTCACCAAGTGTTCGACTCCCAGTTCGGCAAAGGATTTCCTTGTTTGAGACCCGTTCTGTGTAACTGACTCCCAAAATCCGTCTCAGCCATTTTTGTTGAGCCACATTTAGCCTTCAATGACTTCCATGCATTTGTTGCAGTTGAGATGACAATTGTGTTGAGAAGGTGTATTTTTTTCTCGAGCGCAATGGCTTGGCTTGTCCAAATAGGCTGCAGCCTTTGGAAAATGCTCCTTGCCTTTCCAATTCGGCACGCTACACCATGGTAGGCATCCCCATCATTTGTTATGATGCTGCCTAGGTAAGTGAACTTGTCCAGCTCTTCAAGCTTTGACTTGCCAAGTCTGACGGGGGCACCCTTTGCCTTATATCCCACTCGCAAAATTTTGGTCTTATCTAAGTTTATGCGGAGGCAACACTAAGCATATTATTTGAAAAACTAGTCTAAAGTTGTTGTTTTTTGTTGTTTCAAGTTAATGTGCTCTTGTTTTTATTACACTTTTTAGTTGTTGAAAATATCCACTTTTGATGATTGATCTTTTCAGATAGAAAAGCAAACCTTTATTGAATCTGTTTTGATTGCTTTGTAATGAAAGTTGTGTTGTTTTCTGTTATCTATTGATGATCAGGAAGGAAAATTTCCAGTAGTAATGTGTCTTTGTTTTTGTACACAGTTAGCAGCCAAAAATGAAGAAGGCCAGAGTAAGTGGAGTGAAACAGTGTGCTATAAAACCTTGCCAGAGAAGCCCCACCCTCCCAGCAAACCTCAAATCAAAGGCAAGATCAACCCATACTCCTTTCGTATTACTTGGGGTGAGTGTTTATTATTGGTTTTATTGTGTGCTTGATATTTATATGTTTAAAGTTGTGATTATATTTGTATGTTTAAAGTTGTGATTATATTTGTTGTGTAGCCCTTGTTGGTGAACTCATGGAAATGCAATACTACTACAACCTTTACTAGCCATAAAATTCTTTGCCTCACATCTGTTTTGAGTCTAATAAGTTTGTGTACATTTTTGTTAGCTCATATCATTGGGGGGCAGGGTAAAGTTCTTGGTGTGTGGGTGTTAATCCTTGGATTTGTTGGTACTTTTCATAACTATTCACAATTAATAAAGTACTGGACAACTGTTGAATGTGGCTTGTCATACAGCAGTCACACCATATACTGAAACAGATAAAGTGTACTTCTATTAGCCTACTTAAGTTAAACTCTTACTGTTTAACCTCTCACTACAAAGTAACCAGAAGGTAATTTGAACTTTATTTTCAGATCCTCCCTCAGACAGTGGTGGCACTGAGATAACCAAATATATTGTTGAACTGGATGATGGCCAGGGTAAGACAAGACACATTTCACATTACGCTTCAAGTGTTCTCTATAATACCTGTCAAGTACACTGTATCTATATTTGGCCATAGTCTATATTTAGCTCGTCAGCAGAACTTGAGCTACCTCTGGGAATTTTTCTATCATGCAACAGGATCAAGTTCAGAATGAATGTGATTGGTTCTGAAATATTAATTGTTGTACATTTATTGGTTGGCCTTGCAGTGTAGAGTTGTTGGTCACATGATTACGCTCTAGAGCCCGGGGAAGGTTCTAGATTGCGCCAGTCTTGTATGGAACGTGTTAGAGAGAACATGTACTAGAGTTTAGTATTAGAACTCAATTATATTATTGTGTAGATCAGTTATATTTATTCAAGTACATTTAACCATTGTAATTATTTGTGTATAGCTTTTTGAAGTTCTGAATTAAAGCATTTGTTTTAGACGAAGAGAAGTTTCTTCATTGAATATAATAACATACTTAGATCGACTTAGCAATTGGCAACTTCTAGATGATCCTCTTATCAACTGGCAACATTCTGAATGATTGTATTATCAACTAGATCTAGCTACTTTTATACGATCATCATATTAAAAGACGATTTCAAGATCCTCGGCAATTACGATCATTGATTGTGCTTCAACGTGACATCTTGACATCAAGTTTGATTGTTACATCTAGCACTATTGATGAACGTAACAATACCCATCAAGTACATTTTAAATAATATAAAATATCCTAATGATTTCTGATCATTTATCTTTTCTATCCATACATACAAATTTTCATTCAACTAGTTCCAATATTTTTTTTTTACTCTTTAACTGCTACCAGAAGGAGGTAATGGCTAGTTTGAATCCATTTTGTTGTTTCCCTAAATTTGATGTTGTGTAGTGAAGTGAATAAAACAGCTGATTGGGATGCATGGGAAGATGTGATAGGATAGTTCAACAAAGTGTCTCTATCTACAACACTCTTATCTTATTATCTTGTATTTTATCTTATCTTTCTAGTTGATTAGATGAAGTAAAAAATGTAGCAGGTGTCCACCATCCATCATGTTAAAATGTCAGACCTGTACAGTTCTGTATCAGCTGATATTTATAACATTAACTTACCTAACCAATTTTATTTTCTTTTGTTGGCAATGTCTTGGGAAATTCAGCTGTACAGAAAATACACCCAACATACTTATTAAACATAGACAAGGAAAATGACTTGTTAGAATATTTGCAAAGAAGATAAAATCATTGTAATGTATTTGGTTTGTTCTTTTTTTTTAATCCATAAGCTATCTTGGTATTTATATGTTTTTAAAAATGAACGTTTATTTCTTTAGATGTAAAAAGAGTCTGTAAAATAAGATATTTCCAAAAAATTAAAAAAAACAACAACTTGTAATTACAATTTTGATATTGTTACTGATAATCATTGAATAATAGTAAAATTTCAGACTAATAATTTTCCATTTTTTAAAAACTATTTCAATATCAAAGTTACCAGTTAAAGTCTGCTCCACATCTTAGTAAATAAATGTTAGAAATTACCCTGTAGACCTCCTTTTACTCCCTTGTTCACAGTACTCTGCAGGCTTTTATACCATTGGGGGACTATGATCACACATGTCGATGATAATTATAGAATTCTTTAACTTTGGATGCTTGAGTTTTCAAATCATGATTTTATGATCTTCATGTTTTGTTATAGGTTATGATACAGTCTATGAAGGTTCTGAGAGAGAACACATGTTTGATCACTTGACTCCAGGACATACATATCGTATTCGAGTGGCATCTTCCAGCATGGGGGGCAGAAGTGATGTAAGATTTTTATTTTATTTTTGGTTTATTTATTTGGTTTGCATTGGTATTAATAGTTTTACTGTTTGACAATTTAGCCTACTTATAATACTACTCGTGTTAGCCTATCTGCAAGTCTATGTAGAGTTTCAGAGCAGCAGTACAATGTCTTTAAACTTTTTTGTTTCTGACTTTTCCCTTGTGGTATTTTGTTTTGTTCTATTAGTTCTCTGAGTGCTGTGTAGCTACCACACTACCAGTGCCCCCTGGACAATGCCAAGCTCCCAAACTTCAAGGCAAGCCAAAGGCTACTTCACTTCATCTGCGATGGGGTGAGTCTCATTTTGTTGATCTAAGAATAATTGATAATGTACGAGTCTGAGATAACAGTTGACTCTTGGAGGGATGTTGGGTTGCTGAAAAGATTGAATTACCAAAATTTAGCTGTACTTCAAAGATATTCTCTTAGACTTTCAAGGTTTTAAATAAAAGGTCAAAAAGAAAAAAACTTATTTATCTAAAAAAAACTTATTTATCTAAAAAATACTAAACATACGATTTCAGCTTTCACATTACTAAATTGCAATTTAAGCCTACTTACATTCTAAAAATATATGTACTAAGGTATTCATTGATTATATGAATTTATGTCTGCATCACCTCAGATTACTAATTGTGTCAGATTATTAAATGTCTATCTACGATTGACTGTATTTTATTTAAATTCTGTCAATGAAAAGAAACTTGTTTTCTGTTTAAGATCATTTTAACCAATTGCAAAAGAGTTGTTTACACTTTGCCTTTCAATTTGTTAGTCCATTTATTATTTTGGTTTTATTGACAGAAATATGCTAGGTTTTAAATTCTTTTCCATATCTTGTTTTTCTTTTTACTTATTGCGCCTTTTTATTAAATAACAATAATCTTTATCCAAAAGGAAATTTGTCTTACAATTTGTGCATTACACTAAAGAAATCATAAATTATAACTATAGAAAACCAAAATATACATTCACAGCAGATTAACTCTAAATTTCAATGCAATGTGTTTATATCAGATAGTTGAATTGTATTTAATGATTTGATTACCAGAGAAACAAAAGAGTTTTTGTGTCTTTGTTTTTGTGATCCATGTCTTGTATCTCCTTTGTGATGGTATTGCCTCCTATGCTGTTCATTTTGAAATTAACATTGATGTATAAGTCTGTGTATATAGGTCTTTGTATGTATTTCAGGTTATCCTGATTACAATGGTGGCTCCCAGGTGACAACATTTGCTGCTCAGATGATCTCCCCTGACAACACTTCTAGAGAAGTTTACAAAGGACATGATAGAGACTGTATAGTAGCAGGCCTGTTGCCTGGCAGACCCTATTTGTTTCAAGTCAGAGCTTTCAATAGAGCTGGGGTAAGAAGACATTGATTTGTATTATTCTCGGTGTCTGAGTAAAAATGAAGGTTTGAGTCCACTCAATACTCTCCCATTTTAATCTGGTTTAAATTGGTCTAAACAGTAGTGAATTAAAGTGTCATCTTGGAGCTGTGAGTCGTAGTCAACACTTCAACAAGGATGACATGAAGCTGTTCAATATTAATGACCAACTACCTTTACTTTGAACAAATGAATGGTGTTTAGCCCTGGGTAGACTCGTGGAACATATTAGTAACAACTTTTTACTGGGTCAAAATGTATATCATCAGTTTGGTTACCAAGCGATTTATATATTAACACTCTTCATAATTGTTCCCATGTAAGGCTGAGGGTTTTGATTGGGGTATATTTGATGCACATATTAAATAGAAGTCTAAGATGAAGTGATTTGATCAAATTTGCATCATCTGCAGTTATTTTTTTAACAATGAGAATCTTGGGGGGGACTATTCTTCTTCAATTCTTATGCAATAATGTTTGAAAGATGAAAACATTATTTAATTCTGCAGGCTGGTCCCTGGTCTGAACCACTAGAAGTAGTGAGTGGTGCAGGAGTCCCAGATAGCCCTCGGGCCCCCCAGGTTTCTTATAGATCAGCACACAGTGCCCTCATTTCCTGGAGTGAGCCTTGCAACAATGGAGCCAGTATCACAGAGTACCGCTTGGAGTGGCAACAAAAAGCTGAGCCAGATTTTACTCAGGTAAGTCAGAGAAGCAAAAGCCTAGATATCAACATTCCCTTTTAAGTTAAAATGTGAGATTAGCTTGGAGAATTTTGTATTTTAGAAATGCTTGATTTTATTTATTTAAAAAATGTGTTTACCTTACTTTTATGTATCAGAAGTTAAATCTAAATGATTCCCAGGATGTTCTGATAGTGTTGCTCTATATTGTTATGTTATGGTTACATTTTTTGCCTTATTGACTGATTCTTTTGTTCTAATGGTAACATCATTGTTTTTATCTACCAGTTGTATTCGGGACCAAATGTCAGTTTTGATGCTAAAGGATTAATTCCAGCCACAATGTACACATTTAGAGTTCAGGCAAGTCATTTTTATAAGAAACTTTGACTAGCATTATGAGGTCAAATATCTGATTTAACTGATCAAAATTGGGGAGAGTGAAAGTCTTGATATTAACAGTATAACAAGAAAGTTTGTAAACAGGGTCAATTGGGCATCTTGAAAAACTCCTGATATATGTATTATCAATAGACTGACTGATATACATTTTGTCAAAGAATTAAATCTTGGTCAGTCAAATAATTTGAAATGGAAATAGTTAACAATATAATCTGATGAATCTTACCAAAACGGGGCTGATTCACTCACTCACACACGTCTTAAAAAGAAAATGTCAATCTTCCAAACTCAACTAATAGAAAGTACTTCTGATTTGGTTTGCAGGCCATTAACAGTGCTGGAGCAGGTCAGTTCTCTGCACCCACACAATATGTCACACCTCCTTCTAGCCCATCTCCCATTGTCACAATCAAGGTGCAAGCCAATGCCACATCTGCACAGCTGACTTGGCGAGAGCCCAACAACAATGGCAGTGACATCACATCCTATAACATTGATGTAAATGATAAGCCATTAATATCTGTGGAACCGTTGACAGAGTATCGTCTGGAGGACCTTGCCCCAGAGACAACCTACAAGTAAGTTCTGATAGACTACAATTAACAATTGATGTCAGTGTAGCTTTCATGCTGTTAAACCAAGTGGAATTTAAAAAAAAAAATTAATGGGAGAAAAAAAAACTTATTACAGACAATTTGCATCTTTAAATTAAACCTGACCCCTGCCCTGTACAATATGTCTGATATTGTAATAGTCTGACCAAATGAAATCTTTCAGAATACGTGTCCAGGCTGTGAATGGTATTGGTGTTGGTGCCTTTAGCTCAGTGGTGAAGTGTACCACTAAAGCCCTTCCCCCATCACCCCCTCGACTAGAGTGCGTCTTGCCTGCTCCCACATCTATCAAGCTGAAATGGGGTGAAGGCCGCAATCCTGACCTGTTGACCTATACACTGGAGATGGAAAAAGAAGATGGAAGGTAAGCTGAACATTGTTTGGTGTTTAGGAGTTGAAAATACTATTTCAAAAGTACTTGGGAACAGTGAGTGACTTTGAATTGAAGTGTTTGGATTATATTCAATCCTGAAGGAATCCTACAAAGTTATTTCCCTCAAACATAATAGTATTACATATTAATAATTTACTTTAGATGTTCAATATTGCTTTTGTTAGAAACAGCTTTCTTGGGCATTGCTTTTTTGTCTAATTTGGTTATTTTTTATTCAGTTGCAAGAGTTTTATATTTTTTCTTCAAAGAAATTGAGGATGCCATTCTTATTGGAACTTTAAATAAAGCGTCATAGCTAATAGTGATTACAAGGCAATTTATATTGTCTTGTGTGTGCATGGCTGTGAGAGAGAGAGGGGAATCGGGGAGGTATTAATTAGCCAGTCTTTGTCAGTGGGCACACTCAGCCAGATTAGGTGTTGATGCCTATAGATTATGTAACATGCCATGTACCCAGCACACATGCACAAAAAAAGGGATGCTAGAAATTGATGGATAGAGCAGAGTGTTGAAGGACTGTCTGCTGATTGGTTAGGGGCTGGTCAAAATGGTGTCCAGTACAAATCAATGTGTTCAAGTTGTATTAGAATACCAGGCCTTGCCTTAGAATAAACTATAGAATCATAGAAAGAAAGAAAAACAATAAGAGAATTTAAATTGGCACACCTTTGACTGAAGATTGAAGTATCTGGATTCCTACTGTACTTCAAATAGCTCTATTCTGTCGATGGCAATTTAGCAATTTAGTAGACTTAAATTACACCATTTGTTGTTACTAGTTTGATATGACTTGTGACTCAATTTTGAAGTTTGTTATAGAAATTTTACAAGTAGAAACGTTTAAATGTTGTTCTCACGTTTTATATTGTTTCAGCTTCCAACCGGTGTACACAGGACCAGCACACACACATAAAATTACACGCCTACAGGAGCTGACCACCTATGAATTCCGTATCTTTGCCAGTAATGATGCTGGCAGTGGACCATACTCTGATACATATTCTTTTACAACTACCAAGTCTCCACCTCCACCACTGAAAGGTATATGTCTAGACATTTTGTTTCTAAATCATGTTTAATGACTATTCTGATTGTTCTTAAGAGCATTAAGATGACAAAATAAAAATCCGGGTGTATGAGTAGGCATGCATTTCCTGTTTTACTATTGTCTTCTTTCTTTCCTGGTTTGATTTAAACTTTGTAAATTTAGGTTTTTTAAAAATCATCATCAAATGCATTTTAGAATGTATGTATTAACAAACCCTGTGGTTTCTTAGGAATGGAACAAATTGTGGATGACTTGATTTGACAATGTCTTGTCAAGGTTCATTTATTTTACTTGCAAATATCAGACGCTTAGGTTGTCAGAACTAGAAGCCAGAAAAATATTTGTGTTTCACCTTATGTTATAAATGACATATATTCCTTCAAAAGAGAAGATAATTATGTCCTAATTGTCCCAAATAAAAAGTTGTCTACAAAAATTGTTAACTAGTCTAGTTGTACAATAGGTATTGACAAAATGTTCAATTAATTTTTTTTTTCAAACATGATCTTTCCCCAGCACCTAAAGTTCATGGACTAACTATGTCTGGATGTACATTGGAATGGCCGAGTGTCAAGCCAATGGGAGCTGATGCTACAGCCTACATCTTACAACTTCTCTGTCTCAATGGTAATGAAATGGAGTACAAGCAGGTAAATAGAAGAATTGTAGTCAGTCTTTATCTCACTTTTTGTTTTATCTTAATAACTAAAGGATGGTTAGATTTGATTTTAATATTCCAATGAGAAGCCTTTCAAACTAGACTTTAGAAGGTGGTGCATAAAATATTCCAGAACATTAATTTAATAAGCTCTTTAATTAATAGAGCCTACATGTAAAAATACCCAAAGACTATATTCTGTCAACATAAATATTTTCTAGTCCTTCTCTAGCCACGTTTAAATTTTCATTTTATGCTTTGAAAAATGATAATGTTCAAACTAGAGTTTTCTCAGTGTGGCCAACAAGCTTGTCATTCTGTTCTCAGTGTGGCAACAAGCTAGTCATTCTTTTCTCAATGTACAGCGACTATCAAATTTCTAGAAAAATCATTGGAGCTATTGCCTCCACCCACCCTTTACTCAGGTTCCACTCTGAAAGTGTGACTTGAATAAAGGTATTATAAAAAGATGTGTTTTTTTTCCATCATAGATTCAATTACTGTAACAAAAGTCTTTCCTTGTTTGTGTGTTTTTTGTTCATGTTGTTTTGTTTAAGTAAGTCCTACTTTGTTTTACTTTATGTCATTAAGATATTTGTCTTTACATTTATCAGATTTATAAAGGACCCAACACACAGTTTCATATTGATGGCCTTCTACCAAACACTGACTACCAAGCCAGAGTCGCTGCTGTACGTGTCTCGGCTGACAACACTGGCGACATTGTGGGAGCCTTCAGCCCTGGTGTTCTCTTCTCTCCTGTGACCCCAGAGTCACCCAAGTCCAGTGTCCACACCAGCCCCAACAAGGAGGGAACCCTAGAGGAGACCAAGCCCTGGACTGACCAACAGAAAGCAGCATTAATTCTGTGCGTTTTCGTGTTGGTCTGCATAATTTCTGCCATCTTGTGTCAGCAGTTGATTAGCTACATGTCAGGCACAGAGGAGTCGTTCTATACGCCTGTCTCTCCTTCTCCTTCTGATGGTGGTCAGTAGTTGGATATGTCTGTCTCCCTCCACCGCCCCTTTGTTTCCTGGTGATAATGGCTGGCACAACATTTGACTGTACATGGATGATGGGACTGGGTATTGCATGTTTTAATTTCCTTCTTTTCATTTTTATTTATCAAAGATTGTTTGAATGTAACCATTATTCTCATTTTTATTCTAGTTGTTTGGGTCAGGGCTCCAACCTTATGTTTTGTGGCTTAATGCCATTTTACATTTTATTTATTTATTTTTTATTTTTTTTTTGCAAAAGTGATAGATGTTCTAAATTACTGAATTTGACTATGACAATGTTTATGAAGTACAGATTTATAATCAAAGATCAATGAAGGTTTGGGCAATATATAGGTATTATTTTGTACATGTGTGAGGGCTGTACATAAACATGAATAAGTTTATGTGAAGATTGAAATGCATAGAATTCAAATGGTATCACAACTTTAAAAAAAAAATGGATGTTGTAGTCCACTGAGTGTAAAATGAAGGCCAGTCTTGTGATATAAACAAAAAAAACAAATGAAATATAATCATACATATTAACTAACAATTATCCTCATTACAGTTTATGCTTGCTCTATAGGTACTTTTGTACTAATACATTTGTTACTGGTCAAACTATTTCTGTGAAATAAAATTACACAATAATTGTTTAACTTGTGTTTTTATCAAAGACAATATTTTTATCATGTTTTAGTGTTCTAAAGTTTTAACTCTCCTCCCCCTACCAGCCCTTTCTCAGGCTTCAACTTTTTTTTGTTCTGAGAGCCTTGTTATTGTTTGTTATATTGCATTGAATGATCTATTATTTTCCCAATGTTATACACATAACACACAAATTGTTCAACGGGTAGTTTGTCAGTGTCAGACTCAAGTGTATGGAATACACATAGGCCTTGGTGTCCTCTGAGAGCAACAGTGTTAAGTTTTTTAGATATAAGCTAATTTCTAAACTAAATGTTTGAGCAGTTAATAATATACATATATAAAAGTATAAGATTTAAATCCAGAAAAGCCAATAAATCTGTGTGTTGAATAATCTAGGAGTTATTACCACTTGTAGTTGCTTACTTCACTTAGTGTACAGCCCACTTAATTCTTTCACTAACTCAATCACACTACACTAGATCACACTACACTACACTGTCAATTATATCACACTACCATGAAAATACACTTAGTTGGCCACAAGTGTATTTGTGATCACCCTCCAAATAACTAGGTAGGCAAAAGTCCCATTTTAGTATGAACAGTACAGTGGTTCTAAAGTTGGTCATTTGCAGGTCCTAGTTAACTTTGTGCTTCTCTTGTACCATTAAAAAATAAAAATGTTTTATACACAAAAAAAAACCGTTGAGAATCATATTTTTAGATTTTGTTTGAGCTCCATGGGCTTAATACAGAATTAAGTTTCACAAATACACTAATCACTACAAAAGTGAACTAGAGAATGAGATTACAACAAGAGAGCATACGATATATCTTGCTCTCAGAGGACCTTCAGGTGTAAACGTGTTTCCAATGTCTTTTCACAAATTATATAAATATACTGTTGACTATCAACTAAATATCTTGGCTTGTAACTATAAACCCTCTACTAACACTGAAAGCATATATATATATATTATATTATAGTCAATTCATATCTGAATGGAAAGAGCTGGTCTCAAACCATATTGTTTCATGATCATCTTTAGCTAGGCTAAGAAGTTTTGCTCTGGTTGTCCAGATTTTTTAACCAGACAATGTAAAATATTTTTCAACTACAAGTATATTGGAATTACGGTAGTGTTTCTATGATACATAAGGCTAGTCATACAATGTTTAAATTAATATCCACTTCAGAAGGTAACTGAGTTACATTGCACAAATCTAGTGAAATTGTTAGTTCATAAATACAGGAATATCTGTCACTTAGTTGATTTGGTTTTATTGTAGACTACTATGCATATATTTGTGTTCTCTCAACTGGCTAGAGCTGGAGTCAAATGGAATGGTCAAAGTTGTGGCACAAGTCCAGACTTGATCTCTTTATGCTTTTGTTGATCAACACTGGAAATATATTTGGAAAATAGCTTGGAAACGATTCATAATTATGGTCAAGAGCTTTGAAAATTAAAATGGATTTTGGCTTTTTTTTTTTTTTTTTTTTTTTGTTATGTCTGTTGGTCTGTGATAGGAATCGGGATCAAAGCAAAATGTTATATTTTGTGGCACAATTATTTGTCAATTAGCCTTTATTTGATTTTGAACAACATTTTGTGTGTGTGTTGGTTTCATTTGTGAGTGTGCATTATCTGAATTGTTTTTCTCTGTGTGAGGATTTCCCCACAATGTATTTGGATATATCACTTAGTATAAAACTGTTTACCAACCCCACTTGATGGGATGAAATTTATCTGCGTTTAGCATGATTGGAAAATGAAACAACTGAAACTACACTAAGGCTAATGGAAACAGTTTGAATTGACAAGACAATGTTGGACTCCTCGGCTGCTAGGTTTGTCTTTTTTTTTTCAAAGTAGCTGTGGGAAAGATTTGTGGTGAGCAATCCACACAGTTGTTGGTAAATCTAGGCAAGCCAGACAAAATGATTGCAGGAAACAAAAGGAGTTGGGGGGCCAAGTGTACATCGGACTATTTGAACATCTAATATGTTAAAGTCATGATGGAGCCTCTGGGATTTACTGAAGTCCCTTTATCCAAATGGGTCCATGCAGACAGTTGGTCATTATGCTGGCAACACAATACCCTTGTAAACTGTTGGCCATGCAGACTGGTGACTTGGACTGTGTCTTGATGCTAATTTTTATTATAACATTAGGAGGCACTGAAACTAATCCATCCATTGTTTGTCTTGTGCCTAGAACTCCAGCAGACCATGTTTTGCTATAGCACCAGTCAATCTTCTCTTTACAGCCCAAAATGTTCTTGGAGGGGGGGTCATCCATTTTTTTTTTGTTGTTGTTGAAATGTCTTATGAATCTATTGTCTTGTGTCTGTGTATTTAAACGGTGTACAGAACACTTCAACTAACTCTACTACTAAACATAGAAATACTATATAAATATATATATACACACAAATGACTATTCTCCATGATTATTTTCACCATGCAATTGTCAACAAGTGTAGAACTGAGATGGTTCTTGGACTACTGTATATAGACTTGTGAATGTGGTCTCTCTGTTGGTTCCATTTGTTTTTCTCAACTGTAACCTGCTTCACTATTTATTTACATGGATGTCTTGTTGCTCTATAGACAAGCAAAAAAAAAAAAAAAAAATATGTTTAAAAAAAAAGAAGCTTTGTGGTTACTTACCTTGTTTAGTTTATATCATAAATATTATATAAATATATATATTATATATACATATTCTATACATAAACAAAAAATTAACTTTTTTTGTTTTGTTGTTAACAATTGTATGTTTGACCACACTTGTATGGCTAGTATGTTGACTAGTACATACAGCACCATGACAACATGGCCTGTCCAAATGATTTGTTGAAAGTGTTTGCCAATGGAGGGGGTCGTGGGTCAAAGTTGTCTACATTTTGCATGAAAGACTTTTGGTTTAATGGTGACTTGAACAGTGATGGCAAACATCAGCATTTCTTCATCCATCAACCCTTATATCCTGTACACTGCAGGTCACCAATTCATTCATGTTTTAGTTTGCTGGTTGGTGTCTTGCTCTATTCTCTCATCTTAAAGGGTATTTTGGAATGTCCTCAACAAAACTGTTTTTCCTGGCGTCACTCTGTACACCAGTCATTTATTTATCATTGTGCAATTCTCGGACATAAAATTGTTTTATTATGTACTGAAGTACTATTTTCTGTTTTGTTGGGGTTGTTTTTTTTTTCTGTTCAACCTGTTTTGATTTATAGTTTTGTCTAGTGATTTTAGAACTAAGCAACTTGTTTGTAAATGTATTGACTTGTAGTGACTTCACTATTGCTCACTATTAATAAGCATGTGTTAGTGATCTTGTTGAATGTAACACATTTCTTTTCCTTCTCTCTTTGCTTTAATATGGGACATGACTCTACAAAAAGAATTGGTCTATTTAAGGTTTGGAATGACCATTGCTTCTATCATTGAATGAAACTTGTTCTCTAACCAAACTAGGATCCAGCCAGACTTACAGTTAGAGCTCTTGTTAGTAACCTGCTCAATATAGTGTTCTAGTGGAGTTGGAGGACAGCCTGACTCTGGTTTGTGTCACTTCTGCAGATCAGTTTAGGGCCAACACAAACATTGCTAAGCCATTGGTGTTGCCATTTGTAAATACAGTCCAATGTATTTTGTTCAAAGTAATAATTTGTTGTTGTTTTGTTTTTTTGTGTGTTAACCTTGTTTTTCCTCTTTCATTTTCTTTGCTTTGTGGACTCTATTTTTTTTTTTCTTCCTAGTTTCTTTTTGTTGTTGTGTCGGTCTGTCTGTCTGTGTATGTGAAAAGTTGTAGTTAAGTTGATAAGGAACAAACAAATGTCTAATTCTACAAATCTTTCAAGTCTGTGGTCAGTACACATTTTATCCCCAAGATATTTTGTTGATACAGTTGTATATGCTGTGTTCAGAACTAGTCAAAATCATGTGGACTCAATTATGTTTTTATAATTAATTGTAATATATTTTTTTTTTGTTTTGTCAAGAAACTTTTTTTTTGGATCACTCAGATTTTAAAAAATTTTGGGAGGGATTTGATTTATGAAATACAATTTTTTTTTTATTTCAATTTTCAAATCATTCAAAAAAACTTAGAACAGAAAATATGAATTGTTTTGTAGAGAAAATAATTAATGCACTCTCCCTACTTTATTAGGAGTAGTAAAATGTTAAAATCTTACCAACTCTAGAAAATGTACAATCATGTTATTCTTATGAAAGATATTTTTGACTAATTTGAATTTGATGATTTGTGCAGTTAATTAAATGAACTGACCTACCTGTATTTTTTTTTTTTTTTTTTTTGCTAAATCTTTGTGATTGTGGTTTGTAGTAGCTCTTTGGATCAAATTGTAAGATATGTCACCAGTTTCTTGACTACTTTGTTTATTTGATTCTGATTTTGTCTTTGTTCTTATGACTTATACCATGGATAGTGTCGTACTGTATAGTTTTCAAAGCTAAGATCATTTGACTGTTTACAGCTTAATCTTCAAATGTCACATGTAAGAGCGCAATGGATTAAAATTTATTCTAATATTTTACTTTATGTCTCCGTGCTTCTTTGTCCTAGTGAAATAGTTTCATCATTTTAGATTGCTAGTCTTAGATCACTTGTGTTTTAGCCACCTTCAACAGACTATTGTAAGGAAGGCAGCGAGAAGGTGACACCCAACAGATCCAGAATGTTGACCAATTAGAAAGCTTGATCCTGCAAACTTACTAGTGAAAGTGCTGTAAGGTCTTGTGAAGTCCACTATCTTGGCTTTAAATCTGGGTCATGATTTCAAGAGCTCGCTCCAATTTGTTATTCTTACTTCTTGAGAGTAAATCTTTTCTGTACAATGATAGTAAAACAAAAAAACTCGAAATGGTTTCATAGCAAGTTAGTGACCAACATTTTTATTACAAGCATGTGTAGTATACTCCATGGTAGCACTACAGGTCAGTAGACTCAAACTGCTTTTAAAAAGGTTGACATGTTTATGCACACAAAAGGTACCCTGTGTTTATCTTGCTGTAAGACCAAATGTTGCTTGTGCACTTATGATCTACTTTCAAACACAATCAAGCATATTGGGAAATCAATTTTACAATATACCTGATGTGTCCAAGGCAGTGTAAAAGGAGTTTTTTAAACCAGTGCATACTATTTTGGGAGACCGAATAGCCTTAACACTTAACTGCCTCCATTTTGTCTTTTACTAATGGTTTATACGTTTGTACATACAATATGCATATACTTCATTTTAAAACTAAAAGGTTTCATTTCAGGAGTCTAGAACTAGCTTTTGCATCTATTTCAAGCATGATTAAGGTAGTTATGAAAATCAGAATTTCATAAATGCTTTAGTTTTTTTGAGCTCTAAATGGAACATCACAAAAATAAGCTTTTTCTCTGGGGGTTGTTAAAAACTTAACATGATAATACTTCTATGACCTCCCTCCGTGGCGAAGCAACAGAAATGAGATGAATTAGCTATGGTCGGGATGATGTTGCCCACACAGCTGTTGCCCCCTCTCCATACAGCTGATATGTCCAAAGAAATGGCATGTGTCGAAACAAGTTGGGATCAGCTGCATCGCGGGTTTATGTAAAATACTGAACCATGATTTTTAATACAAAAACAAAACCTAATAAAATACTCAGAAAGACACAAAGATAAAGGTGCATTTCTTGTTCCATATGCAAGACATATGCTCCCTGCTAGCTCACAATGAACATGATCTCCAGAACGCGGTCAACGAATTTGCATACGCTGCCGCCTCTTTCGGTTTATCGATAAACTTCGGGAAAACTGAAGTCATGTTCCAGAAGTCACCCAATTAAACACTCAGCCCCAAAGATCACCGTAAACGGGCATCCCCTTAACGTGGTAGACCACTTCACATATCTGGGTAGTACAGTATCAAGTGACGCCTCACTTTCAAGGGAAGTTGATAACCGTCTGGCCAGGGCCAGTAGCGCTTTTGGACGCCTTCAGGCGAGAGTTTGGCAGAACAAATCGCTTCGCCTGCCTACAAAAATCAATGTCTACCAGCCGGTGGTTCTCTCAACCCTTCTATATGGCTCTGACAACTAAGACTTCTTGAGCGCTTTCACTAAAGATGCTTGCGCTCCATCATGGACATACGGTGGCAAGACCGCACTACAAACAGCGATGTCCTTGCGAACGCCTGTATTGACAGTATAGAGGGACTTCTTATGGTCCGACAGTTACGCTGGGCAGGGCACGTATCCCCTATGGGAGACGAACGTATGCCAAAGGCAGTCTTTTTTTGGTGAGCTAAAAGGTGGTCGATGTAACAGAGGCGCCCCACGGAAACGCATCAAAGACCAGCTTAGGCGTCAACTTTCCTTGGCTGACCTAGAAGCGAGCACCTAGTTGCATGCGGCCTCAGAACGAGACAGCTGGAGGTCGTCAACTTTCCTTGGCTGACCTAGAAGCGAGCACCTAGTTGCATGCGGCCTCAGAACGAGACAGCTGGAGGTCGTCAACTTTCCTTGGCTGACCTAGAAGCGAGCACATAGTTGCATGCGGCCTCAGAACGAGGCAGACAGCGGGAGGTCACTCACAAAGGCTGCGGATGCACTATTGAGACCAAAAGGAAATCCGCTGCCGAGGATAGACGGTGAAAAGAAAATCTAAATCGACCACCTGCGGACAATGGTTGATTTTGTTGATATTGTAATACATGTTCTATTTAGTTTTTTATTTAAACTATTTCAAGTTTAATAAGTTAAAATCTAATACGCCTACAGCGGTTTAGTTGTCTACCAACAGTTTGGTGCTACAAGTCAACGACCGCCCACAACACCTAGGTACACACGTAGGACATAATCATCTTCTTCTATGAAGTAACGTCTGAATTTAATTCGATTGGATGGAAACTTAAAATACTGCAGATTTGAGCATGGTAAAATGACAAGGCCTTTTCGCTAACAATTAAGGAGGGCATTTTTCTTAGTAATCACAATCTTTTTTGCACTTTCTTTTTTTTTGGGATATAATCAGTATTTGTAGTAAAATTTAATTTGTATTTATTTATAAGGTATTTAAAAGATGACACTATTTTAATGTTCTCTCCAGCTGCAGAGTCAATGCCATTTCCATCTTTTACCTAAGAAAATCGATTATCATTTATTTTTATTGTAAAAAAATCGTTGCAGCATTTGTCAATGTTTTTTTTTAAATTTCTCTAAGATACTCATTTTGGTCTGATTTCTAAGATACTCATTTAGGTCTGATTTCTAAGATACTCATTTAGGTCAGATTTCTAAGATACTCATTTAGGTCTGATCTCTAAAATACTCATTTAAGTCAGATCTCTAAGATGCTCATCTAGGTCTGATCTCTAAAATACTCATTTAGGTCAGATCTCTAAGATGCTCATCTAGGTCTGATCTCTAAAATACTCATTTAGGTCAGATCTCTAAGATGCTCATCTAGGTCAGATCTCTAAGATGCTCATCTAGGTCTGATCTCTGAGAGCAGTGCTTGGACAGTCCCATCATCACCGAATATGGTCAAAGAGCGAAAAGGACTATCGAATTGAAAATCATTTTGTGTATACCACAATGGCGATGTCACAGCCTCTTGTGTTGACTGTACGTTTTTTTTTGTTGTTGTTGCATTGTTTACCCTTATCCTCTGAGATCTCTGTGTCAAAAATTCATTAGCCCATAGTATGATATACAGACTATAAATCTTCAATGCTTTCATTGGTTCACTAAATAAATGAAATTGTGTGCTATATTGAAAGCTGATTCTACTGGCTTAATGAAAGGATGACAGGACACACATCTGTTCGGTTCCATTGATTATTGACAGGTCTCACACGCTCTGAACAGATGAATTGATATTGTCCCACCAGAATGAAAACCTGTTCATTCATTTGTATCCTGATGGTCACTATTACTACATATGTATTTACTCTGGGTTTGTCCTAAATTAAAAGGTATGACAAACATAAGATCATTGTTAAAGCCAGTCTGTATTATTTACATATGTCTTGACATTTCAGTAATTCATCCTCTCAGTAGTCAGGCAAGTTATAACATTGTCAGAAACATAGACACTCACACACTAAGATATGGCTTTCAACACAATGCCGACATATCAAGTGGATAACAATTTTTTTTTTACTATCAAGTTTATTCTTTAACTGCGGTAAATAATATTAAAAGCAGGACCTTTACAAAGATTTCCATCTCTCTACTGGCTTATAAAGTACATAAAGATGTACATATACATTTATAAAGCTTCATGTATGGATAAATAAATATAAATATATCCATTGCAAATTTAAGAATGTGATATCAGACTTATTTATTTAAAAAAAAAAAAAAAATCAGATATGCTGGACATTGCACTGAATAAAAATATGTATACATTTTTCACATAAAGAAACTGTGTCAATATAGTATGATTGGCTTTGCCTGCATCAGATGTGGGAAAATATACAGTTTGCAACTGGGTTTGAGTGACCATGTAAAGCACAGCACTTATCTTAAATCTTCAGAAGCGAAGACATCACCATTCATAGTATAATTTTTGAAAATATAAACAGGCCGCTCTAAGCTTACAGAACAACTTAAAAATCAAGCATTACATCATAAGAATATGTTTGAATGGCTACAGCTGTTTTCTTTATAATAATTTCCCTCATTTTATTTTAAACCCTTCAAATGAAAATACGACTGCAGGTACCAACAGGGCCTGATTTAAGTAGGTGGAGGCAACAGGGCAGGTTTTTTGTTGAGGCCCCTACACTTGTTCAAAAGCTTTAATAGAATCCACTTTTAATAACAATACTTGTATCCAAAACCAAAGCCATATTTAGACATTCTATAATGTTCAGAAAGGGATGTGTCTAAAATACTAACAGTGCCTGTATACTCCATTGGAATGACACCAATAAACCTTGTTACATAGACATTCAACATGACACAAGACAAATACCATTGAGTACAAGATCAATGTAACTTTGAACAAATTATTAAAAAAAAGGGGACCCACTGTATTTCAGCAAATATCATTTGTAAATGTGACAGTACAAATATAAACTGAATTATTTTCTAAGGTTAGTTAAGACAGACACAAAGATTTCATATGCATGTATAGATAGTAAATAGGACAAAGTTGAAAATATAGCTGTCAATAAGACACTTACAATAGAGATCAGAATTTTTCCAGCATTGGAAAATAATTTCCTAAGCTTAACAGGTCTTGTAGGAAACAGAAATAGATTCACATACAGAGTAAAAGGGAAAAAAGGGAGACAACAAAAAAATATGAAAAGAAATGGCCAACAAAGAACAAAGCTACAATGGTGTGATTAACAAACAATAAACTTGCTGTTGCACAGTATGATACAGGTTAAACATAACAGGTTAAACATAACAAGTTAAACACAACAGGTTAAACATATTTGTATTGTATATAATTTAAAAAATCTGTAAAATATATAAAGACCAGAATATAATTATAAATATTTTAAAAAAAAACATAATATGTAGTGAAAAATTTTTTGTCAATGTCTGAGCCTAACCAGAGTGTAAAATTATAAATGCTCACAAACTTAAAATGGGCTCTAGGACTCGAACAGTGAATGAATAATCAGTAGCTGAAAACATCAGAATAAGGCAAAAACACCAAAAAAAAGATTTGGTCAATGTTTGGATGACAAGTAAACCTTAAGACAATAATATAACTTCCCTTCCAAGTAGTTTTTTTTTGGTCTGTTTTCATTCATTATTATTGCTGCTCAACAACATTTTGCTGCTGAGATGGAGGCTCTCTTGTAGACATAATTAATGTCAGTAAAATAAGTAATATTGTGTATATTCACAAACTATATATATATATATATATATATATATATATATATAGTGTAAAAGCCATCTACTTTGTATATTGTAATGACAAGAAAAGATAAAAATATGATCAAAACTAATGTGAAGTGTTCCTATCAAGGAGGTGCCTAACACAGGGATTATAGCACTATAGACTTTTGGCTGCATCAGGATCCAGTCCTGAAGGTAAGACTGCTGCAATGTAAAGGTCAAGGCTGTAAAAAAGACTTTGACTAGAAAATTAACAAAATATTGATGTGTATAATGAAGGCTGTTGGTTAATGAAAATCAATACAACAAAAATTAGCAGGAAAAAGAGAAAAAAAAAGACAGCAGCTTGCTGAAAACAAAACAAAATGTTCAGGTATAAGGATGATCTATTAATTCAGCCATCAATGTAGAAACAGACATGTTGTTGTTTTCAATGGTAATTGAGTAGTCAAGTTAACACACAGGTAAAACTTTTAAAAAGTAAAGTTTCAGAATATAGAATTAAAAAATCCTACAATTTAAAAAACAATATTCCTTTTTTCTTTCTTAAACAGAATTTATCTTTGAACTTATTAAGGTCATCAAAAATCACAAATATTAAAAGTCTATTTCTCTGATTTCAATTAGTTTCTCATTAGAGTAGCTCTACATCTATATGGACTTTACAACAATCAGGTATGTATAGGCTGTTTTCTTGCTGGATTAAAGGTTGTAACATGTTGACATATTCAGTTCAAATATATATATATATAAAGTTCTTATAACTTTTCAGCTCAATGTCCCCTGAAGGTACATAAATAAACAATGTAATATTTATTCAAGATTAACCCTGTGTATTGAGCATTTAAAGAAATTTTCTGGCCTATGTGATTAGCTCTATAACTGATTCCATGCATGAAATGGAGAAAAAAGTCACACACAAACAACATAAGATACAAACTTCTCAAAGTTATAAACTGACACAATATTGGTTTGAATTGTTTCTAACATAATATAAAACATTATATTAAAAACATGTGGGAATTCTGAACTAATGAAACTAAACACATTTTGTAGCGATAATTTTTTAGGCATGGTTAAAATGTTTTGTAGAGTTGTTTTTTTTTTGGAAAATTACATTTTCATTATTTCTTTGAAACTGAATACACAAAGTTTAAAAAAAAACAACTACTTACTTCTAATTTCCATATGGAAAAATATTTAAGACATAAGGTTTTATCTGTTGGACATTCGTCTAAATAATTAATGAAACTAATATACAGCATTCTTCTTGAGCAAATAATAAACAACAACAACAAAAAACATGGACAAAAATTATTTTAAAAAAAATAATTTTTACTTATTAAGCAGTTCTCCATTAGGTACAACAAATTCACACAAAACTATCCAACTAATTTCTGATAAACAAGAACATTATAATTTATTAATTCACAAAAAAAAGTGATTATAAAACGATCACAATAAGTAGAGTGATTTTTGAGACATACATTTCTGTTATAAATATTAGATATTTTAAATTACAATGTACTGGCCCAAATAAAAATTTTCTTTTTTTTTTTCTATTAAAAAACTTGTCACCTATAGATTTCTTGGTTAAAAAATGTCTAGGAAGCAAAAATAAATAATAATCAGAACTAGTAGTGAATAAAAGCTAAGTAAACTGTTTGGTAAATAAAATAAATTAATAATAAATAAATAGATCTATCTAAGATATTTCAACAATAAGTTGTCTATTGACATTTTATACACATTTCAAAATGTTGTGTAAGTTCTTGGGAATTTGGCTAATCAAAATGAAATTGAACCAAAGACATGTATGGCTAACAAGTTACTTGAAAATATACAACAATGTTATTATTTTTATCTATGAATTAGAAACCAAAACAAAATCTCTATTGCCACATGTTTTTTTAATTTTTTAATTTTGTTTGTTTCAGACTTTAATATAGGACTCAATTTTTTTATTTCTTTAAAACAAAATATTGATACTTCATAATTAATTCATTTGATTAATTGATAAATGTAATAGACCATGACAGAAACTAATGAAAAGAGTAAAATAGACATGGCTTGAGATCTATTGATTATTGCTTGATTTCAAGATACTGATAGCATCCATTTCATAAATGAATGTAGTGAGAAGATGCACTATTAATTTGGTAAATACAGTCAACAAGTTAATGATCTCAGTACAGGGCTTACAAAAACAACAACTAATCATTTATTAAATGATTTTATGCCTAAAAATATTGCATCGAATTCTTTAAAAAAGAGCCAAAATAAGGCATACAATTCACATATATAAAATAATTCTAAGATTTCATTAAATCCATGTCTTCTGAATGGCAAGCGAGTGAGTGGTTACACTATTTAATAAATTGTTCCCCAAACAAAAAGAAGATACTTTAAATCCAATGTGAAATGGAGATGTGAATGTCTTTTTGATGGTCTATTTCTCTTTTTTTTACATTATATACATACATCTTTATAACAATATTCAAATGTATCTATAAAATAAACAAATCACATTCAAGGAAGACTTTTAAAAATATGTATAAAGGTTTACAGTAAAAAGAAAGCCACAGTGCATGCAGGCTTTAATATGGTTAAATATACAAAAAGAAATGTTAATACATCATACATAAAATTCAAGTAGAATTAAAAAAAGATATACTGATGACACTGTACCCTGTGGTCCATATTGTATTAAAAGTTAGCCTCTCAGTCTTTTGGCTTCGTCCTTCACATCTCCGCTGTCATGTTCAAAGTACATAAAATCCTACAGAGAAAATGTTCCAAACATGTTTAAAAATAGCCACATCACTAGATGAAATTAGTCTCCCTTACTTATAAGCCTTTGACCTAATTACAAATTTCTTCAGCTGTCACTTCTATTGTTAGAAGCTAAAATCTAATCAAAAGCAGATTGAAAAAAAGTTTTTTTCAAATCTTTTTTTTTTAATCTTCAAAGAATTAATTCACAAGGCTGAGTTCAGTTTTGATTTCCTTCCTAAATGAATCTTTTGGCTTTTCATAGCTAAGCCATTAAAGAATCCTCTTAAAACTAGATGTTATCTTTTCCTGACATTTCCCAACATCTAAAAAAAATTTATCTGATTATTGCTTTCTGTCCATTCATGTCACAGTTAATCCCAGTTCTCTGACCTCATTCTTTTTAATTACTGCACAGCTTGCTGGAGTAACTCCTGGTCAATCAATAATTGACTTGAATCTCTGCCTCATTGTAATTGAACTTAGAGAGAAGACTTTGTTCACTTATTGTATCAAAACAATAGCAAAAATGTTTTGTCCCTTTTATCCACACAGCTGGGGGAGGGGGGGCATGGTGGCTGAGTAGTCAAGTGCTTAGCTTCTAAACTAAGAGGTCTTGGCTTTGAATCTTGGTGAAGGCTGCAAGATTTTTTTATGACAGATTTTAGAGCCTCCTGAGTCCACCCATTTCTAAAGAGAACTGACATTAGTTAGGGAAAGTAAAGGCGATTGTTATTGTGCTGGCCACATGATGCACCTGTTAATCATTGGCCATAGAAACAGATGACCTTTACATCATCTGCCCTTTAGATCACAAGTTGTGAAATGGGTACTTTACTTGAAAATTTTGGTCAAAAAAAGGAAAATTAGCATACTAAAGATTAAAATTAAAAGCCTTCAATGCTCTGTTTTAACTAAATATATGAAGTCTTCATGTCACTGTCACTGTACAAGCAAGGACCTATGAGCATGGATCTATAAACACAATTTCTCAAAGACTTACAATAAGAAACACTGCTCCCAACACTGTAGCTTTAGTTTTCACATCCAGGTCCAAGGGAAAGGTAACTCCAAAGTTATCAGCATCGGTGAACACTTCTTTAGCCAGGCCAGACCATTGCTTTGTGATTTGTCCAACATGAGTTTGTTCATCAGGGGAGGTCACCTAGAAGCAGATTAAATAAAGTTTATTCCTTGTATACAGTCTGAAAACAGCCCAATACCTAACCATTAAACCTGTATTAAGTTTTAGGAAGCTCAATAATTCTACCAGAATAAAAACCACAAGAATGATAGTGACAAACTTCCCTATTACAATCTCACATAAGCATATGAATCAAACTCATTCTGTGTTTATTTGTGAGGCACTTGACATGATGAGGATTATAGAATTAAAGGTGAGAGACAAACTTCATGAAGATAAATGTGAGACTAAGATAAAGATAATATTTATAAAGTAGTGAAGAAAAAAACATATTCAAATTTAAATAGTAAAGAGGCACTGGATATGATGATAAGAGAATTTAGAGTACATTGGAATGCGAGATAAGACACAATAAGTAAGCAAACAAGACCTTTTATTGTATTTAGAAAAGAAAAAAAAAATTGAAAAGCATTTTCTTTCAGTTTTCTTGAAGGAGTGTTTTAACTAGAGTAATACCATTATCCATCATCATCATTGCATAGTAAAATTACATTGGATATTTAAAAATGTATTTGAATTTTATTACCTATTACATTTTGTTTGAGATTGTATTTCTTTGTAACCTTAAATTTGTCACTTTTTCAATTTGTCTAAAAAGAAATGTGCTATAAATTGTACCTCAAACTCTATATCACCACAAATATTACATCGACAGCATGGCCCTTTAATACGTAGCATGGTTTGGTCTTCAGCATTGTTGATCTTGTATTTAGGATGACAAAGACTCCACGCTTGACGAACATATCCAATCACAGACCCTTTTGGAGCCTCAACAGTTAGTTTCTAGGAAACAAAACAGGTATTAGAACCTAAATTGAGTAAGACTTATTTCTAATTTGATCTAACTCACTTCCATTTTTAACCATGACCTAACTTGCCTGTAAACAACAAGGGCACCAGCAGGTGCTGCAGCGGAGAGGTCTGGACAGGTGAATAATCTCTTTCTTATGATTGTCCATGATCTTCATATCAAATGGTCGAGCTGACCCACAACAATTTCTAGTACAGCAGCAAGTATCTATCCAATGTGACAAAAGCAGAGGATAAGGGTGATACCATACGATATATTAATATATCAGTAATATGTGCTATTACAAAACAAAACTGACATGACATAAAGAACAATGTTGTGTTGTGTCTTTACACGGTACAGTAACAACTAATGTAAATTCTGATGGAATATTTGTCAGTCTTTGCAGAAGGAGAAACATAATACAAGTTTACAAGAGAAATGCTAGCATACAATCTAGAGAGAGAAATATGTTATCAAATGTATGAAAGAGAGATATGTTTACTAGCTTACTTGAGGAATGTGTTAGCCAACTTACTTGAGGAATCTGTTAGATAACTTACTAGAGGAATATGTTAGCTAACTTACTTGAGGAATGTGTTAGCAGATCACTTACTTAAGGAATGTGTTAGCTAACTTACTTGAGGAATGTACTAGCTAACTTACTTGAGGAATCTGTTAGCAGCTAACTTATTTGAGGAATGTGTTAGCTAGCTTACTTGAGGAATGTACTAGCTAACTTACTTGAGGAATGTACTAGCTAACTTACTTGAGGAATGTACTAGCTAACTTACTTGAGGAATCTATTAGCAGCTAACTTATTTGAGGAATGTACTAGCTAACTTACTTGAGGAATCTATTAGCAGCTAGCTTACTTGAGGAATGTACTAGCTAACTTACTTAAGGAATGTGTTAGCTTACTTACTTGAGGAATGTACTAGCTAACTTACTTGAGGAATGTACTAGCTAACTTACTTGAGGAATGTACTAGCTAACTTACTTAAGGAATGTGTTAGCTTACTTACTTGAGGAATGTACTAGCTAACTTACTTGAGGAATGTACTAGCTAACTTACTTGAGGAATCTGTTAGCAGCTAACTTATTTGAGGAATGTGTTAGCTAGCTTAATAAAAGTTTCTTTTTTTTGCTGCATTCAAAAAAAAAATGTATTAATAAGCATTTGACTTTGTTAGCCTTAATCCAAACCTCTGCCACCTTGGAGCTATACCCAAACATGGGAAAGTTGAAAGGTTCAGGAGTCAACCCTGAATAAAAATCAGTAGCCATTGCTGAGTAGGCAATATCATTCCAACCATAGCTAATGCCAAGGATTTCATCTAAATGACATGAACCATAATAACTGTGCCATTGAAGGAGGTCAACAATACTTTGCATGACTCTATATTATGGAAGGTTTGTCAAAACTATTGCAAAGTCTGGTCAAAATGAATGTGTTCATCTGGGGCTATCAAGTACCTTCAACTGCTATAAACACTCTCTGGTTCATGGAGTTTTTCACTTCATATTTGTTGTTAGTTTCAAAGCCAGTGAAAGCTGAAATGAAATAGAAATGGACTTTGTTAACTCAACTATCAGGTTTGTCTGTATTAGAATGGAAAGTATTACAATAGGTTGAAAGATGTGTAGGAAGGAGAACAAGAGTGAAACTTTCCGAGAAACAAATGTTTGAATGGAACATAAAGTAGTACAGCAGAACGTCGTTTATCCGACTCAATTGGGACCGGACACCGTTCGGATACGCGATTGTTCGGATAACCGAAAACCGAAGCGATCCATGCAGTATATGCAACCGGACACTATACGAATATTGAAAATCATCACATGCGGGACACGTGCGTGAAGAACGAGCAAAATAGGTGACAAATGTCGCAATTTTACCTTTATTGTGGAAAATAATCACTTATTTTTCGTATTCATACAGTATATGTGCATCACAGTACATGTGGTTGATAAAAAAAAACAAAAAAAAACTGGTCCGGATATTTGACGCTCCGGATAATAAACGTTCGGATAAACGACGTTCTACTGTAGTAGGCATACAAGTTGACAAGGTTGGCTAGTAAGATACAAGTTTAAAGAAACCAAGGCAGAAAGAGTTTACAAAAAGTATATAAAAATTAAACACCTAACCCAAAAAGTAAGCAGACAGCTGCAGAGTGAATACATAAACAATGTAATATCTAAAGATAACAACAAAAACCTATGGTCATACATTAAGTCTAAGAAAATGGAAACAACAGGCATAGCGCCATTAAAAGATGAACATAACATAATACATAATGATAATGAAACTAAAGCAAACATCCTAAACAAATACTTTGCATCAGCATTCTCAGCCCCAGGAGACAAAGACATATTTCTTAATTTGAACCAAGTAGACAACATAGAAGATTTAGTAGTACAAGAAAATGGAATTAAAAAACTATTAGCCAACACCAAACCAAATAAAGAATCTGGACCTGATGGTATTCCAGCTAGATTACTCAAAGAACTAAGCAATGAGCTAGCCCCAGTGTTCAAAATACTCTTTCAGGCATCGCTTAACCAGGGCAGAGTACCAAAGGACTGGAAAGAAGCTAATGTCACCCCCCTATTTAAAAAAGGAGAAAAATCTGATCCAGGAAACTACAGACCAGTATCACTTACCAGCATCACATGTAAAATACTAGAACACATAATATGTAGCAACATCATAAACCACTTAGACAAACATAATGTCCTCACCCCATACCAACATGGCTTTAGGAAATATAGATCATGTGAAACACAACTAATAGGACTAATTGATGATTTTTCAAAAGGTTTAGATAATAGTGAACAAATAGATGCTATCTTACTAGATTTTTCCAAGGCTTTTGACAAAGTTCACCACCATAGTTTGCTTAAAAAATTAAAATATTTCGGCATTAACGGTCCACTGCATCAGTGGATTAAAGATTTTCTGATAGGGAGAGAACAAACTGTAATAATAAATGGCTCTAAATCAACACCAATAACAGTAAACTCAGGTGTACCTCAAGGAACAGTCTTGGGTCCACTACTATTTTTAATTTACATAAATGATTTACCAAATTGCATTAGTTCAGGAACAAAAGTCAGATTATTTGCAGACGATTGCATAATATATAGAACAATAAAAACAAAACAAGACACAGATATTTTACAAAGAGAATTAGATGAATTACAGAAATGGGAATCAAATTGGCGTATGTCTTTCCACCCAGAAAAATGTCAGTTGTTAAGAGTAACAAAAAAATAAAACAAATTAATTCCACTTATCTTATTCATGGCAAACCAGTAACACAGACTAAAAACGCAAAATACCTAGGTGTTATAATAAATGAAAAACTGTCATGGAATCCACATATTGATGAAACTATAAAAAAATCCAACAAAGCATTAGGGTTTATTAAAAGAAATTTCTATAAATCAAATAAGAACATAAAACTAAAATGTTATTTAACCTTGGTTAGGCCAATAATAGAATATGCATCCACCGTGTGGGACCCCTCAACTCAAGAAAACATTAAGAAACTGGAACAAACACAAAATAGGGCAGTGAGATTCATAACAAACGAATATTCACATTTGACTAGGGTAACACCATTAGTAAAATCACTAAATTTAGAAAGCCTTCAGGACAGAAGACTCAAAAGTAAAGTAGCAATTATACATAAAACACTGAACCATAATCTTCAAATACAAAAACAAAATTTAATAAAATACTCTGAAAGACACAAAAATAAAGGCACATTCCTCGTCCCATATGCTAGGACAAATTTGTACAAATACTCCTTCTTCCCTAGTGCTATTAGAGCATGGAATGGGTTGCCTGAGCTAGCCAGAAAAACCAGTGACTTGGCAGAATTTAAGTCTTTGGTTGATATGCATGACTGAATGCATGACGCGTAGGACGTGATCATCTTCTTTTTTGAAGCAACGTCTGTATTATATAAGATAAGAAGATAAGTTTCAGATAATTTACTGTCTGTGTTATTCAAGGCCCAGTTTTCTGCTCTTGAGATTAGGAAATGATAGAAAAACTAAACACATACTTATTTTTCTATTTAGAGGTTTATAAATTGGGTAAGCTGGTGTTGTTTTTTTTCAAAGACTTTATTTACCTCCCAAGCAAGGTTTTAGTTATATGTACAAGACTACTCTAACAGAACATAATGATTATTCTCTATCTACATACATCTATTTAGTACTTTATTTAGGAATAAACTGTCCCTTCAGCATAATATTTGGAATCATCTGAATTCAGGCCCCTTTAAGATACTAGACCTTGTTAGCATAGTCAGGCTGAAGGGAATTATCTACCAGATAAAATAGTGCTATGCTCGGTCTGGGAGAGTGCAATCTATACATTCTTATAAAAAAAAACTTATGAGCAAAGACCAAGAAAGTGTTCCATTTTAAAATATGCAAAAGAAAGAAAGTGAGTTATTTATACATATTTCCATTTGAAGACTATAGTACCCACATAAGATATTTTTTTATTTGATTATTTTTGTTGTTTTTAATATATAATTTTGTATTGCTCAAATTGCATGAAATGAAACAAAGCAGAACAAAGACTCACCTTCCAAAGCTTCAATTTTCTGTTTGACCAAGAGCTGATCCACCTGAGTGAGATACTCCAGTCCTGGTGGACAGCTGACAGGTGGTGGTTGTGGACTCGGTGACCAACCAGCTGGAGCTGAAGGAGCTTAAGTTAGAAAGAAAACAAGTGAAATTCAACCAGCAGAATAAATGATATGCTTTAGTTCATACACTTATCATAATAATAACTCAACAATTACTTGCAAATATATATAAATATGTGTGTTTATTAATCAATTTTTTAAAAACATTTTTTGTTAAAGAAAATAAAAAAAAAGGTCACTATTTAATTTTCTTAAAAAAGCATCACTGCGAATTTCTGAGTAAATGTGAATACATTGGCAGACCACAATAAAATGTATCTATATATATACTTCTCTTCATGGCTCAACAGTTTGGACACAGAGAAGTAAAAGAAAGATAACTCTTTTATTTCACAAAAAAAAAAAAAAAAGAGGGGGGGGGGGGGTGAGAGCAAGTAGTATTCAGTTGTCACTAAATAGTGGGGCGCTTTGCGAAGTTTGGTTAGGGTTACGGATAATAAGTGAAAATTTAGAGTTTGTATTAGAAAATAAATTTTTCTTTGTATTTTATTCATTCTTTACAACATACCCAATTACTTTAGGAGTCATGTGTGTTGCAAAGTCATAACAGTATATCATAAAAATTCTATTTCCTACATAGATCATGATCAAAGCAAGAATTACCGAATGTTTCAATCTATCTATGAGAATTGTTGACCTCAAGTAATTCTTCATTAGTTTCTTTCACCAGATTCCACAATTATGGGTATTGCATAATGCCGTTTTTTTTACCGCGCGTAGGATTGGCGTTTTCCATATTGAATGATACCCAAAAATGACAATTTTTGTCTATAGATTTCAGGAGATTTGTATGAGTTTTCAAACGATCTTATAGAATTTCCAGAGATTTCCAGAAGCTCCTGGTAAATCAGGCGGCGCTGGAAATCTGTTTTAAGTTAAAAAATGGTTTAATTTAATAATTTACAACTAGAATCAGCGCGGGTCCTATGAAAGTGCGTGGCCCACTGCGGTCGCATAGACTGCAGTGGCCTAAGGCCGGCCCTGCAAAATAGCGGCACATGCTACACTGTTAATAACTAAAGCATTTTGACTCAGTTACCTGACTAGTTCATTAAAAAAAATTACTAAATGTGCTTCTACAAAGTTGTACCAACCTCCAGGCATTGGTTGCACAGCCACTGAATCACTGGAAGGTTGTTGATACCCTGGGTTGGGGTGTCCACCAGGCATTGGTTGCATTGCAATGACATCCCCTTGAGGATTTGGATATCCAGGGTACTGCTGGCTGGGAGGGTAGCCTCCACCAGTTGGGTAGCCTCCCCCTGCAGGGTAGCCACCTGCCTGATAGCCAGCAGCTGGAGGAGCTACATCTGGGTGAAAACCTACAGGTAGAGGGACATAACCTTGACCTGCTGCTGTAGGATATGGTGTTGGCCCTGGGTAAACCTCTGGAGGTGGGGGTTTGTCGCTCATTGCTTAAAAAGCTGAATAAATTTATTTAAAAGAAACAAAGGTTATACAACTTTTGGCATTATAGTTCTACAGCTTTGGAAGAAATAATATAATAATGAAAAGATTCTGTTTTCTTTGTCTGTTTTGTATAAATCTTTTTAATAATTCATTTGCAGTTTATTTTAATATAATTTTCAGTAATATAAATTAGATTAATCTTTGCTTTCTATTAAATCATTTATATTTTCAGAATAAAAAATATGAAAATACTTGATTTCAATGTAAATTGATAGTGTTAAGAACCTAACTCTAGTCAATGTTAATTGACTATTCTTAGATAATTTGGATTGAAACCTGATAGTGAGTTTAAGTGTAATGAATACACGCAATGGTGAAAATATGTAAAAGAGGAATATTGTTTTATATTCACATTTACAAGAATCTATTCATATAACATATACTGGTGATATTGGATCCACACATATATTTACATTAAAGCTTCAAAGGGAACTATTGAAAAAATGAGCGAAGCACTAAAAAAACATTCATATAATATGCCATTAATTTTTTTTTTATACTTATAGGACACAATTATCTTTCTCTAATGTATATAAGAAGAAATAAGGAGACTTTTTCTTTTTCTTTTATATCCTATATTCTTAAGCAACTTGTACGTATGTGTATATTAATTTTATTTAAAAAATGACTATAACGATTTTCTTGAAAATTTCAAGGTATGATATGTTAATGACAAAAAAATTCTCAACTTATTGGCCACATTGTGAAAACTTAAAAATTGACTGCCTTATTGGTGTGAAAATGTTTCATTATTGAAAAATTAATTTTCACTAGCATGTTTCATTATTGAAAAATTAATTTTCACTAGCATGTTTTATAAATGAAAATTTTCCATATGAGGTCAAAAGTAAAAAAAAAACTTGACACCACCTACATCACTAGGTTTACAACAGTACACTAAAAAATTTCTTTGCAAACATGAACAAGTTTTAAAGAATCAATAGACCTAATTAAAAATTTGCACACCATCTTATTGTAGGCTCTATTAGCCTTGTCAACAAAGTAAAAGCTACCTACACAGCTCTCTGCAATTAAAGTGTAAACAATTTATAGAGCCCTTAAAAACATTATTTTGCCGGTCAATTCTTACAATGTGTTCAATCTTTAAATCTACTGTCCAATACCAAAACAAAGGAAATACCAAATTTAACTTAATGCAGTCTTTTTGTTTGATTTTGTTCAATGCCAAAACAAAATGGCAGCTCAGTATGCAAGATGTGAAGCTTACAAGAAATTTGAATCAAATTAGAATCTTGAAATGAAAGTAAAAGTCTCCAGATACACACACACACACATATATATATAATCTACTGACAGTCTAGTCTAGATTTAGATTCAAGATAATAAGTGTATGAGTTGAATACTGAATAGCACTAAACTATATATAGATCTGTCGAACAAATATTTAAATGAAAAAATGTCTTCAACACCAAAAGAAACTGGTACATAACTTCATAGACTTCAAAAAGGCTTTTGATCAGGTGTGGCAAGTGATAAGGGGGGTTCAACATAGATAAAAACATTATTGATGTTATCAAAGTACTACTGAACAACAAAATATAAGAAAGTTTAAAGACATCCGTAGGATGCATTCTCTCTTCAGCTCTTTTTAGCTTATTTCTGGAGCATATTATGGTGGAAACTCTAGAAGGATTAACTCCTAGCTTGACTATAAATGGACGGCTTATTTCCAATATCACGTTTGTAGATTATATAGACCTCATTGGAGAAAATGCAGACCAGGTACAAGATCTTACTTCAAAACTGGATGCTGTAAATAGAGCAGTTAGCATGAAAAATTAGTACAGAAAAGAGAAAAATACTAGATTGTGGTAGAGATGTTGCATACTGTTGAATGGCCAAACATTAGAAGTTGACTCATTTAAATACCTAGGGCAAACAAAACAAGAGGTGGAGCCATGGAGAATCAATAAAAAAGATAAAAACCTGTTTAAGTTTGGCATCCGCTGCCATGAGATAACTGGAAAATCTGGAAGAGTAACATCAGCTTCCAAATAAAATTAAAACTATATCTTTCCCTAGTGGTCTATACTCCTATATATGCTAGAATTTACTAGAACAAATTCATACAAGGTAAAAGCTTCTTCTTCCCTAGTGTCATTAGAGAATGTAATGGGTTGCCTGAATCAGCCAGGAAAACCAACGACTTGGTAGAGTCTAAGCCATTTATTAACATTCATGACTAGATTGACACATGAAATGCATAGTTTTTTTAAGTAAAGTCTGTAATTATATATATATATAAGAAGATAGTTTCTTTTATTATATATTTATTTTGAATTTTTTGTCAAAGTACCTACATGTTTACATTTACAATGAAAACATTATAGATCTAGATTATATAGATACTTAACTATAGTTTATTAACATGCATGACTAGATTGACACATGAAATGCGTAGGACATAATTATCTTCTTTTTTGAAGTAACATCCAACATCTGTAGTACTGTAGCATATAAGATAAGGTATGATGTATAATTGTATATATATTATATATATATATATATTACAATGTGAATGCTTTACAAAACCTAAGCCTCTGAGAGCACTAGTGACTAGGCTTGCAACCATGGCATAGCCTACTAGATCTAGACTTTAGAAATCTAGATTCTAGACTAGATTATCTGGATTCTAGATCTATCATCTAGATCTAGGTCTAGTTACATGATATGATCATGATATTATCATATTATCATATTACACTAATTTAAATTAGATCTAGATTCTAGTTACATTAGTTACACTAGATCTAGATGACTAGTACTATAGTAGATCTAGAATCTAGTATCTACTCATAAGACATGATAAGTCTTATTAGTATTAGTTATTAGTGACATTAGATGATTAGATCTAGTATTAGTATCATAATTAAATACAACATCATTTCAACATAACACTGACTCTGACTGCTGCACTCACTCCAGTCACTGCTATTTTAATTTAAGTAGGTATTTAAAATCTAGAGACCTAGATCTAGATTATACAATTACTAGATCTAGATTCCATACATCTAGACTCTATGTAAACAATTACCTGATCAAAATGTTTTGTTTATTGCGAAATACCTTTAACTTTATTTATAACTCTATGACTCAAGGTAAACTTAACTGGATTGACAAGAGATGAGATTTGGATCATAATTTTTGTTGCTATTTTTCTAATTTCTAGCTTTAAAAGAGTTTAACATAAAATGTCATCTAAAAACCTCATTTAATGTCTCATCATCGGATGAGTAGGAATTTATAATCAATAAACAAGATCTAATCTATTATAGATAGTAGATCTAGATTCTATTGTATTTATGTGTATTTTTCTGTTGTGTTGTCTTTATTTGAGAAAAGAGTCATTGTAATCACAACAAATTTCCGTAAGGATCAATAAAGCAGTCTTAGTCTTAGCTACACTGTTCAAGATAAGAATTGTGATTTCTGAAGGACTATGATAATTAATTTTCGTAGGGAAAAGAACGAAAATCATATTGTTTCTGTTGCTAGAGAGACCATTGAAATAGTGCAAACTTTTAAATACCTTGGTACTATCTTAGACAACAAATGAAATTTTACTGCAAATATTGATTATATCAGCAAAACAAAAAGGGCAGCAAAGATTACGATTCCTTAGAAAAATGTCGTTTGATGTTAGCGAAAAGGCCTTGGCTTGTTTTATCACGCTCACATCTGCAATATTTTAAGTTTCAGTATCACTGCCTGGTATGGCAATCTGAACATTAAAAATAAACTTCATAGAATCCTAAAAGCTGCTGGTAAAATTGGCAAAAATAAACCCCATTTGGGCAGCTGTTTGAGACAAACATTCATAAAAAATCTAAAAGATTCTAGAAAACCACTGTTACATAAGATCTGAACGAAGTGGTCGTCTCCTTTCCATTAGGACTAAAACAGAAATGTTTAAAAACTTCATACCACCTTCGGTCAGAGTGTAACAAGATCATCTATCGTCATCGAGAAGTACATAGAAGTCTATTTATAAAGCGCTGGTTATGAGTGTGTCTTTCGTGTGAGAATGTTGTTCGTATTTGCATCTATATTGTTATTGAACAGTAGTTACGCTAAGGTTGTCAATTGTAGTCAAACTGAATCATTTGATAGGATCAATAAAAAATATCTTATCTAAATAAAAAATCTCCCTTAGGGTCAGGATTTTGTGATTTTACCATCACAAAAGAGATACAAGACAAATAGCAAAGACAAACAGACACTAAAACTTTTTTGTCCCCCCTGACAATCAAATCATTACACAAGAGCCAACTGATTTAAACTTTTCGCATCTAAATTATATATGAGTCTGGTGTGAATGTATATTTTGGTGTTCTATAATGATAATGTTTTGTTTGGTGTAATTGTTAGCAGGTCAGGATTGGCTCGAGCTCCAGTTCAGGTCTGGGCCTTTCTGCTAAGTAGACTTTTTATCACAAACAGTAGGCAGATGGTAGCCAGGGGCGTAGCATCCTTAGCGCGAAGGGATTCAATGAACCCGGGCCCATGAGTAAAAGGGGCCCACAATGGCACTTTAAATCTATTGAATTCTTATATAATTTACTTAGTGTGATTATATATCGAGCATAGAGATCTAGACAATAAAACAAAGGAATGTAAACGCGATGATTACCATCGAGACCGATGTCTACTCGACAGTGATTTCTGCGCCAAATGGCGCGGGAGGATCAAAGTCTAATTAAAAGCAAGTCTAAGAAATGAATCGAATGTAATGACTTTATTACTTCTAAAAGGTAGTACCGACTAAAGAATGCCTTTTTAAAAAATGTGCTTATGCATACTTGATAGTTAGATGTTTTTATTTTTCTCCTAGTACGGGAGGGGGCCCACCACCATATTCTTGAACCCGGGCCCCACGTGTACCAAGCTACACTCATAAAATCTCAACAACCTTATCCAAGTCCTTAAATTGTTTAAATATTATTAAACAAACTTAATTACTTTAATAAACAGCCCTTCAACATTTTTTTTTACATTCCTAGTTTATAGACTATGCATTTATGTAGCGTTTTTGTTTTCACTTAGGATTCCTTGGGCACGTTTTGACTACATAAAGATGTCCCCGGGTTAAACAAATTTGAGAACCTCTGTTCTAACAGAGTAACTAGACATGTTTGAAGCCCTAGGCAAATAAGATTGAACAATTTCTCTCATTCAACTTGTTGTTGTAGTTTAATCAAAGAATTACAAAAACAACCTGAAGCAGACGATATTTAAACAGTTTCTCATTTCAGACCTTGCGATCTATGAGGCAGATGTCAAGGTCATCTGTTTCTTTGGCCAACAGTTAAAGTGTAGGGAGTCATGTGGCCAGCACTACTACTAAACGCCAACTAAACTAAATTAAGCCTGGTACCCATTAGAGTTGGGTGGACTCTGGGGCGCCCTAAAAATCTCGAAATTCAAAGTTCCAGTCTTCACTGAGATTCGAACTGAGGACCTTAACCAGTCAGTCCCCAGACTATCTTTTTTTTTTTAGGTAATAATAGAATGATTTCATACGATCCGACTCCTTTTTGTTTTATTTCTTGCTAGATTTATGGCAATGTAACGCAGTTTCATATGGATATACATTGCGGCCGCCAAAGAAAACCCTGAAATACTTAGCAGCTGAACTGAAAAATACGTCTAAAGATTAAGCAATGATCAAAACTTGGATTGCCTTTCAACTCGAGAAAAGAAGATTAATAGTGCAATAGTAGTTGTCTCCCGTCACTGTTATCATTTCATTTTCCAAAACGGCAGAAAGTTGTTCTGTTATGAAAATTATTTGGTCAAGTGGTTAAATAGCAAGACATTTTTGTTTCTAGACATATCAAAACAAAGAACAAGAGGAAATCAAACACTGAATTTATTTCAAAAATTGTATGCTAATAAAAAAAAGGAACAAAATACATTCGTCTGGTGTAAGTATATTTTCAATGAAGACAATGATGTCCATACTGCTGATCCAGAAAGGATATCTATTTTTTTTTAAGTAGACAATTCTGTAAATTAGACTGATACAGAAAAAAAGTGATTTGATTTTCCAAATATCAATTTTACATTATCATTTTAAATACAGATAATAGAATTGCTTAGACATTATTATGAATATTTAAATTTTATGATATTTAAGTATAAGATAAGCAGTTCCAGTTCTTCAAAGAGAACTCTCTACTTTAAAAGTTTAGATTTGATATAATATAACGTTTTGTACTGTATTGTTTTTATTAACAAAATGCAAAAAAAAAAAACTTTTACAAATGAATACAAATAAATTAATAAAGTAAAGAAAAATATGTTTCCAAAAGAAATTGAAAATTGTTGATCATTTACATTTTATTACTTTAGTTTTAGAAAAGAATACATGGTGTTATATGGTATAGTTTTATCTAAATCTTCAATGATATGATCGTGTCTAGTTACCTGTCTTGCACTCAAAAGTAAATCTTTTTTTTAACTACATCACTAAATATATTCAACATTTAAAAAAATTTAAAATGTGTATATAATAAACTAAATTCCAGTTAAGAAATTTGTCCATTTCATTTCTACTAATAACCTTAATGGATTTTAGTTTCAAAACAAATCTGTAAGCATGTCTAAAGTAGATCTATTTGTTTAACAATAATATTTCAGTGCAAAGTCCAAGTTAGTCATGTATAAGTCAACTTCATCCTGAACAGATTTGTATGGGGAAATGTGTCTATCAGGTAGTTCTTTGATCCCAGCACCCACAATTTGAATTCAATTCTTAGAATTATATAAGTTGAAAGTCTCAAGCATTCAGACTGCACATAATCACACATATTGTTCCTGTAGTTACTTGGCATATATATATCAATATAGTAGCTACTTACCCTTCATAAATTAAATAACAATGAGTAAAATCTAAATCAGTTCACTTGTATAGTCAATAGAGTCAAAACACAACACAAAAATATTATTAACACATATTTGTTTCATGTTTACACCAAACTGTATAAGGCTGTTGTATTAGTCTAGTAATTCTGATATAATAAATACAAGTAAATGCTAATATACTTATAACTAGAAATAAAAAAAATATTATTATAACATAAGATATAACAAATATTTATTTGATTGATTGGGTACAAATTGTATTGTCTTGGTAATGAGCATAAAAAGTAGAAATTAATCCTTTACATCAAGGAATATAGTAAGCTTTAATACAAGAAGTAGTAATAGAAAAAAAGCCAAATAATATAAAGGTAAACCTTTTTTTTTAGAAAGGCTTTATAGTGTAATAAAGTATTTAAAACATTTAAATTATAATTTATTTTTCTTTTTAAACCTATGATGATTGATTAAAATTTAGAATTTAAAAAAATGCTGGTCTGTTTTTAATGGTGTGCCAGACAGGCTGCTCTGTGTCCCATAATTTAAATGCAAAAATATAAACCAAAGCAATAACAAAATATATAATGACAACAAATAAAGAAATTTACACAAAAGATGTGGCCTACTTACTTAACTTAACCATGACACATCACAAGTCAATATGGCAATGTATTTTACAGTTATACAATAAATAATAACAATGTCAAAAACACAGGAATGTTTATTTATATCAATAATTAAGATAAAGTTTTTAATTGTGAATAGAATATTAATTTGAGTGTACCAATACCTAAGGCATAAACATAAAGTTATTAGAATTCTACAAATTTATTTATTTTCAACAGTATCAAAAAAAACAAAAAAAAAACAACACACAAAATAGTTAGAATTATTAGCAATGTGTACAATTTATCACATGATTACTGTTGTTAATAAACTCTTATCTGATAAGTTTTAATTTGTTTTTACAATAGCATAAATCTTTATTAAGTAATACATTATGAGAAATATGTTTTACAATTTTATACTAACAAGTTAGTCTGAACTGTTACATATTTATCATGCTTTAAGTGTAGTTATCATATGTCATCCACATCACTATTACATATCCTCTCTCCACTGATGATAGTAGCCACTTGACCGGCTTATGTTGTGGTGCTGGCCATTGGGAGGGCCTGTGGAGTATCGCAACTGGTTGGAGCTGTTAAGGCTGGTGTTGTGGAAGCTGTTGCTAGAGTGAGAGACCATGTTATGGCGGCCACCGCTACTGCTGAAGCTCTGCTCATGAAGGACCTGCTCCAGTTCCTGCTGTGTGTCTAGAATCTGAACATGGAACGGTGATCCAGGTACGTCGACTCCTGACCAACTGATTAAAGATGATAAAGATAAATCTTTTTAATATTTTATAAACAGAATTTTAAAACATTTTTTAAACAAAAAAATGTCTACAATAAATTTTGTATGCCAACCTTGACTAAAATGTAAGGATTGTCAATAGGACTGTTTTGAATTCAGCAACCATGAAGAAATGTTGTAAAGTAATTTTACATTTATAGAAGGCATATGCTATTTCAGTGCCCAGTGGTTACTATTATTAAGTGTTTACAAAATGTTTACTCAAATCTTAATTAGAAATTATTTTCAGTACTCTCAGTTAAAAATGTAATGACATCCAAAATAGATATTATCAAAATAAGATTTTTTCCCTTCTCAAAAAAATTATAATTATTTTTGTTTTCAAGTACTTTAAACAAAAGTTGAATTCTTTCAGACATTGTTGTCACACACTGATGTCAATATAGTTCTGACAGAAATTTAACAAAAATTGTGTATTTTAATAAACAGTTCTTCAAATTTTTTTGCAAGAAATTTCATTGGACACTACAAATATTTTTTATAATGAAGTAGATAATCAAATATTTGTAAAAAAAAATATTGAATATTAAAAAAACTTTTACAATTGTATTCAGTCCCAGATTTTAAACTATTTAATAAAACTATTTACCGGACATTGATTATGTAAAGCCCAGTGATTGATGGGTAATATCTACATAAAATAGTTCTGTCTTTCTGACTTTCTCTGTACATCTCAACCTGAAAGGCTCCTGTAAAGTAAAAACAACATTGAAAATTTGTTAACAGGAGTAACTCATAATTTTTTAAAATTAAAATAAGTCAAAGTCTCTATGAGAACAGAAAGACTACTGTAGAAGTGGTGTTGTAGCTAGAACTAAGATAAAATGATTTTCATGACCTGATGGAAGTAATAGTTCAAAAGAATTTAAGAAGTTCAAGTCACAAAAGAAAAAATAATTGGCTGGAAAGACCAAGATTCTTAATAAATAAACAGGTAATCAATTTTTAAGTATCATCAGAAGAGAAGAAACAAAATTTCAATAAAACTTCAAAATAATTAACATTTATATAAATTACATTTTTTTAGGGTCAAAATGTTTATATAAAAAAAAAATGTAAAGAAGAAAGTCAATTCAGAATATACAAGTTATGATATATATACAAGAATATACAAGGTATCAATCACTTACTGTGTGGGTGGGTATGAATTAGAGAAAAAGTCTCTAGAATTACTTTAAAAAAATGATAAAATAGCAAAACCTTTTGGTCCTCTAATTCTGACAGTCAGCTGCCCAGCTCCTGCACCTTTAGTTTCTACGATAAACTGGCTTTGGAAGGTTGCCAAGATACCATGTTCAACACCAGGGCCACTAACTCTTACTTTAGATGCATCAGGCTGTGCTGTTACTTTGAAAGCATATGGGCTTCCTTTGAAAAAAAAATATATATTGCCCAATATCAGGAAATACTTAAAATAATATAAGAATATTGCACATAACCAGGCACACTTAAAATAGTTCAGCCAGGTATATTTAAATAGTTTAGTTTATTTCTTTAAAAGCACCAGTTTTCATATAAAGAACAGAAATGTTGGCCTTTCATGTATAGATGAGAAAAAAAGGATAGGAACAGATGGTTGCGTAGAATATGGAGCCAATGGGATGGCTGATTTTAGCATAATTTAACTTAAATAATAGAGAGGGAACAATAAGGGAAGAAACTTAAAAATAAATGTAGCATAAATATTAGAGGTTTAGAGTAATATGAATTGAGTATAGGCATAAAATAAGTAAAAGTATAATTGTTTTACACAAGTAACAGAGTCAAATGTTCTACACACCATAAAGTGTTACTAAAAGTTTCCATGAAAAATCTTTTTTTTTTTAGCTTTAGAAAGGAGACATAACAAATGTAATGTAGAGTTTCATAAAAGGGAACTAACCTTGCACATGTTCTCCACCATATTTGATCTGTAACACATGTTTACCAGTTTCCTGTGGCCGAACTACCAGCCTGTAGGTGCCATCATGATGATCACTGAGCTCACAGTAAGCTACTTTGTTTGGCCCCATACAGTAAGCCGTCAACTCACCTAAAAATTGATTATATCCAGCAGAAACTATTTAATGACTTATATCTGGCTTATTTCAACAATAAAAGAAAACATCTACATTTTACTACTATAGAATATTTTTGGTTTTCAAACATACAAAGATCAGAAACACAAAACAGTTTGAAATAACACAATGGACTGCTTGATAAAACAAGTTAGAGGACAATATTCATATATATCACATTATTATTTTGGATTTTCCTTTTAAGATGCAGTGTTTAGATACGAACTTAGCCTATGAGCTAATACATTTATTCATACAAATTTTTTACAATCAAAACTTTATCTGGATATTGTTACAAACTGCATCTTGAAAGCAAAATTTTTTTAACCAAAAAGATTTTTTGGTTTAGTTGATGTAAGTAAAAAAAAAATCTATTTCCCCACAGACCAAAACTGTCCATTAGAATGTTAAGAAGAGTTGTTACATTATCTAACTAAACACAACTTTTGTTACAAAAAATGTGAAATGCTGTATACAAATACAAATAGTGCTTTACAGTTAAAGCGTGCAAATAAAAGGCAAAATGACAGCTGTGGGAATTGTGATAATAGGAAATCTTAATATTAAATCTATCATTGACCTCAAATCTGCACTTATATTTCTTTTAAATAAAATTAACTTTTACAAAGTCATTAGAAACTTATGTCACAAATAAACAATAACAGCAAAAGTAAAAAAGAAGGTATCCTCTACCTGGTCCAGCTTTCCTGGTATCTATTCTGAAATCTAAACTGTTACCCATCAATCCACCTTTGAGACCTTCACCGTTTACTATGACACGATTTGGATAAGAGGCACCAATAACATTCACTTTGTATGGAGCTCCTCGTAGCTGACACAAAGTTTATAATTGACATTATTTAACAATGTATTGTTAATAAATAGACAAACTTATCATAAGAACAGTATTTTAAATATTTTCTAATGATTTTTTTTCTAGGTTTTTTGTTTTTGTTTTTTACAAATTCAATAAACAAACTATACAAATTAATTGTTAAAGATTTGGTGGTTTCATTCTTATCTATTATCTCCTTTGAAATTAGCAAGCATCTATTTGCATAATTAAATTGCTCACATTAAACTAAAATAAATGTTTCAGTAGTGGTATATGACACAACATCACTATTTAGATTTAGCCATGTCATTTCATTTATTATATGTTTAGGCCTAAATTAATCAATGTTTGTAATCTAATCTATTTAAAACAACTTGCTAAAAAACTAAAATGTGATTATTAAAATCCCTATACTGCTAATACAAACAGATGTATAAAAGAAGTTAAAATAACTTTTAGTTCATTTTCAACTATTCTTATATCATTTATACAGTTATGAATATTTGTGGATTTCACTGTTTAGGACACCAGAGTATTTCATTCTTCCTTGTTTAAATTTTGCAGAGTTAAGGAAGACATTCTACATAGAGAGACTGTGGTTTTAGTCTCCCTAGCATCCACTTATTTCAGAATGAGTGGGTGGGGAAGTACACTTGGATTTTAGGTTGGAAATAACTGTGGCCTTACAGCAGTTAGACATTTTTTTTTTCAAAGTTGTATTCAATTTCTTCAATCTATAGTATGATACACACTTTTTTTTTCTCACTCAAAAGGGCAATCTTTTTCATTGTCTTCTAGTCTGCAGCCTTATTACACCAAATGCAAAAGATGTCTATATAAAGAGAAAGAGCTAGAAAGACAGATGTAGATAGATACAGTTGTATAATTTACAGAATGATGTTTCTTACCTGTCGACCATTCCAGGAGATATTAAGTAGATAAGCACCGGGGATAACAGGTATGTAAGTACATCTGTACTTTCCTCCACCCAATGGAGTTTTAAAAACCTGAATTTCAGCCCTGACACCAGTCAGCTCGACTTCTGGTTCACCTTTTGGGTAAAACAGAAAATACTTTTTATAAGACCATGGCACAATAAAAATTATTTTTGTTAAACTATTTTCACAAGTAATGGCTGTCTAGTCTATTCATTTAATTGTATATAATTGATTTAATGATCTAGATAAGCAGACATCTGCTATCACCATACATAGGGTTTGGTGACAGCTTCTACAATTTACCTTCCTGCATGGGATGGATGTAGAATAAGAGGTCTTACATTACAGGGAGACAACTTAGTCAAAATGATATATAGTTCACACCAGAAAAAAAAAGAAGGCAAGCCAATAAAAAGGGAACAGTAACACTTTACAAAAAGTTGAAACTAAAATAAAAAGGGAACAGTAACATACAAACAAATTTTAAACTAACACCTGAAGAAAATATTAACATATCTTTCAGGAAAATTAATGTTTATCAAAATATATCAACTGAGAATTATGGTAGTTGAGGGATTTTAATATGGTTGTATGTTATAAAATGTATGTCATTTAATATTTATTGAAAATGCATGTCATATTGAGATTTTGAGTGACTAAATGTAAAAACAAATTTAGGTACAATGGAATCCAGTGTTGTGATTATTTTGACTGATTTGCTATTAAAGAGTTGGAATAATGTTTTTCCAAATTCACTTATGTCTTTCCTTTTTATTACTATTTATAAGAAACCCAGTGAGATTTATGTTAATTTAATATGAATATTATACAGGATCAAACCTTGTTAGAATAAACAATAATTATGTCATTACTAATCTAGTATGTGGATTTGGATTGGTTTACTCGAAATTTTATCAAACTCTTAGTCTTCTGCTAGGATGCATAAATGCACCTCAGATTTGAGCACTACAAATTATAACACTAAAAAGAAACTGTTTTGGATACTTTTTAAGACTATTACAATCAATCAGTACTGATTAGCATAGAACTGGGAAGTGGAAGAGCACAAAAAGGTGGATGAAAACTGTAAAACAAGATCAATAAAGTGAGGTCTTATGCATCATTCTGGCTTGCACCTGTCAACAGATAGTTGGCTACACCACACAAGGACACAGCCCATGAAAATATAAAAAGCTACAATAAAGGGATGTAACTCTAACTGGTGCTATTGTTTCTTACCTGGCCCTGCCTGGCTTCCATCAATGATGAACTCTGCTTCTTCCCTGATCACTGCTTCCTTCAAACCTTGACCACTCAGCCAGACCTTGCTAGGGTCAGCAGTTCCACTGACTGCAAAGCCTACATAAGGTGAGTTGACCAAGGGATGATCAGACCAGTACAGATGAATATGATGAAGGCCTGGAACAAAATTAACACATGAGTTTTGTTTTGTTTCACAGAAATTGTAATTCTCATGTTTTTAACCAATTTTATATCAAGGTTGAAAGAAACATAAAAAAAAGGCAGGATGTAGTGATATATTATACAGTGTTACCTTCTTCTTTGGGCACAAATTTCACTACACATTTCCCTTTATGTTCATTATCTACTTCTACTGGTATAAATGCACTAGGACTTTTCACTTCTGCTCTCATGTGACCTGACAAAGAAATAATATTTTAACAAACTTTAACATATTCTCATAGCTATGCTAAAGCTGTTCTTTAATTCAATAATATTTGTAAACTCTATATATTGTGTTGAATAAAAAGTAGAAATATTAAAGTCATCAATATACATACTGTTTTCAAGCTTATATATATTAAAATGTAAATTGTTTTCACCATACTAATGTACAATATATTTTTATTTGAATAATGTTGTACCCATGATTACATTTTTTATTCCACATTCCATTTCTTTCACACTAATCAAACAAAAAATATGTTACATCTTTACAACTTTAACCAAAATCTATGAACTATATATTATTTAAAAATGTTTGCACACTGTCGTTACCTGGACCTGCTTCGGAGATGTCAAAAGGAATTTTTTTCTCTTCTCCAACGACCAGATGAATTCTGTCCTGTCCATCCATATAATGATGCCAACCTCCCACAACTTTGACTTTTCTGGGATCCACAACCTTAGGGTGGAATGGACTGCCTGTTTGAGTTATGAAAAAAAAAGGTTAAAATTGTGTTGTAGGTTCTTATTTAGCATATTTTTGTTAAGATATTTAGCCTTGATTCCATCAATAGCATTGACAAATAATCCAAATTTATATAAAAAAAAATATTCAAGTTCTATTTTCAATGTCTATGACATAATTAATCTTTACTGCATGTCTTACTGTACATATTTATCATTCTAGCTATGACATATTTAAAAGTTTATAATGTTGGCATTTTTTCCCATTACTAGCTTATTATATTTAAACTTTCCATTATGAGACATTGAACATTTATTTAAACATCAAATTAAATCTTACTCTGTGTCCAGCAAATACTAAATATTGAATCTTTGATACATTAGTAACAATAAAATATTGATTCTTTGAAACCAATCTTGATGTAACCTTATTCCTTACATCTATCTTGTCTTTTCTTTACAACTAAGCCCTATCGACAACAACTATTGTCAAACAAAATCTTTAACTACAGTTTGTGGCCAAACATCCCAGCAAGCACCAATACAGCAAGTAATCAAAAGATGGAAATGGAGATGGATAGGACATACAATGCAAACATCAACAGAAAATATAGCAAATCAGGCTGTAGACTGGAACTCACATTAGAAGAAAAAGGAGATCAGTAAAAATAGAAGCAAAGATGGCAGAAAGGACTTGGACACAACCAAGAGAATTTCCCAGAAAAGAGTTTGATGGTGGGTACTATTGCTCCCCTATGCTCTACTGTGAGTCAAGAGGATTAAGTCAAAACAAAAATAGTACCACTATTAGAATTTGTAATTAAAATTAGAGTGCAAGTCCTCAAGAACCTACCAGAGAATAACATTTTTTTTAATTGAAAAAAAAACAACAACAGAATTTTAACCTGGAATTTCTTTGCCATTCCATCTGACATAGACATCAAATAGACCAACTTCCACTGGGATGTAGGTGACTCTGTACTGACCATCTGGTTGTGGGTCAATGCTGCACTTAGCTATTGCATTAGGACCTAAAGGATAGTGAAAACTTACATTTAATATTTTTTCAATATTCATTATAATTTGAGCATTTATCACTTGCATAATAGTATCCATACTATCCAAAATGTGTTATCTTACAGTAAACAATACAAAAACAAAATCTGTTTCATCAGATGATTTCAACAAACCATCAACTTGTACAGTTGGCTCTCCTCTAAGATTTCTAGAATCAATAATAAAGGTGGCAGGCTTGTCCTCTTCTCCTTTGTGAAGTCCCTCACCATGAGCTGTTGGTAAAGTTCCTTCAGAAATTTCTTGATGGAAGGGGCTTCCTATACAGCAGAAGCAAGGACAAAGTTTCAATTACGAGTTTCAGCAAATGTTTGATTACCATATCTGAAGGCATCATTAAATATAGTGTTTTAAAAGGAAAAATTAGCAAATTAACCTGAAATTAAACATCATTCTTTCAAAGCAGACTTACTTCAAATCCCATTCTTTTTCATGGATTTTGTTGAATTAGGCATGTTTTTGTTAACTGAAATTCCACTTTCCTCTAATTTTTGGACATGATTTTTTCATTGAAAAATTATGGTAATAAAATTTATAAACAAAATTATATTTTTAAAATGTAAATTTGAAGCTTTTTACATGTTTTCTGGGGGCCTGATACCTGACATTAGTTGGGGAAAGTAAAGGAAGTTGGTCCTTATGCTAGCCACATAACTCCATCATTAACCATAGATGACCCTTACATCATCTGCCCCCATAGATGGCAAGGTATGAAAAAGGTAATTTATTTTCTTTTTTTGATTGAAAAATTAATCTCTCTATGTGCTCTATTGAGTAATATACTCCATTTAGATGCATCACTCAGAAAATTAAAAAAAAAAATTTTCCTCCCTTACCAGGTAAAAAATTTCAAAGATATACCTGATTAAAGCATTTATTTTTTTATACATAAATACAATCCAGCCAATTTTATTCATGTGTAATTTTGCATATATATATATATATATATATATATATATATATATATATATATATATATATATATATATATATATATATATATATATATATATATATACATATTATACTTTGTTTTCTTTTCTAAACAAATATATTTAAAGCTAATTTTTCATACAACAATTGAAAATTTTTATACAGGAATCAGTTTGAAATGTTTTCATTGGAAGTCATTTTAGAATGACTTGCAGAGCTGTAAGTTGAACAAAAAATAACAGAAAAAAAATCAAGAACTAGAGCTCTGTTAGAAGTTGAATCCAACAAAGACAAAAACATCTCTGCCACCTATTTGGAGACCTATTTGTCAGTGTCAAGTGAAGTATTCAGTTCAACTGTTACTTGATGTGTTACCTGTAGCAAATACTACAAAGATGAGTGAGAAAAAGGGGGAGCAGGTCTGTTTGTTCAATCTTAGACTCAAAGTAGGCCAAGTTTAAATATATAGAGTCTCTAGGCTAACTATGTGCTTAAAAAAACACATGCTTAACCTTTTTTTTAAAGAAATGTATGAACTTTCACAATTTTTAAAATTTTTAGTATAAAGTTTAATCATTTTCAAAATGATTAATAAAACAAAACAATTTAATGTTTTTCAAAAAAATTCATTAATTTTGATAACATTAATCAAGACAATTTGTAAAAATGATTCTGAATACATTTATATTACATTAATACACAGAACCCAAGGGATGGATAAAAGAAGAAGACCTTAGAACTCAAGATGCATGTTTTTTTTTAAGTGTTGTAAAGAAATGTAATACGTAAATATGAACCAAAAAACAGTCAAGGTAAAAGAAGAACAATATTTTGAAGCAATCAAAGGTTTGAAATGTAAAGTTTTCAAATTGGAAAAAAAAAAGAGTGTTTAAGTCTCTCATTGTTTGGTGTTAATAAAGAAAAATTTATAAGTAAAAAAAATATATAAATTTGTTTAGTTCACTTTATTAATTGAAAGAGCAAAAATGGAAATAATTGTCAGTTATTCATCAGAAAGTAATAAAATCTATGCAGTAGGTGGTGCTAAGCCAGTGTTGGAAGAAAGGTAATATCTAGATCTAAGTTTGGAGGGATAAGTTCACAATTATGGCCACACAATATTCATGAGTGTAAATACTCCTAACCACCACCACCACACCACAGCCCCCACAAAAAAAAAAGGAAATTATAATAACCTTCCTGGTGAGACTAGAAGTTTAAGAAGGAAACCTAATGAACATTACATGTTGTATTAGTTTTATAACCAGATATTAGTACGTTTTCTTTGTGATAAATCATCTGTAGACAAATAAGTGACAATGTAGTAGTAATTGAAAAGTCTTGGGTTGAATGTAATATTTATTATAAAAATGTAAAGTGTATTACAAGCCAGTATTGGTGATCTGACATGTTGACCTTTTAGGTGTGGGGAATTCATGTGTCTAACTTTAAATATGAATATGTTAAAAAAAAAACTGGCAAGTTGCCTGTAAGTAAAAGTTACTTTTTGCTTCTGTATGGAAAAAAAAAGGCAAAAAAGTTGTCACAAAAATAGTTTTACAAGTTTCCATGAATTCTGCAATTATATTTTCTAAATTAGCCAGGAAAACCAATGACTAAGTAGAATTTAAGTCTCTAATTAAAATGCACCAACTGGTTAACATATGGATAGGCAGAGGATTTAGTGATATTTTTTTTCTCAAAGATCTGTAACTTTTAAGATACATAGATACAAATTTAAAATCTCTTTTATTCATTCAGTGTACAAAAAAATATTTTTTATTTATTATTTTGAAGCAGTAAGAGAGGAAGCCAACTTAAGAGTTTCCACAAAGACCAGTAAATTCCTATAAAATAATTTTGAACAAAGTAAATTCAGTTTCTTAAATGTCATGCTTATAAGAACCTAATGAAATATGGATTTTTTTTTACATACCCCTTGGCCCTAAGCATTATAATAGATGCTACTATTAATAAAAGGCTGAAAATATTATGTGCAAAATAAGACTATAGTATAGTATTTTACTAGGCAATGCAGTGTTCTACATATTTTTGCCAGATTCAGTGCATACATAACCCAGACATATCTTGACACAAGAGTTCTCCGGCAGTGGTCCATTTGTGTGCATAGCAACTAGATCTAGATATAATCTTGGTCAAGTGTGTTATTCAATATAGATAAGAGCTCTGGTCTTTTTTTTTTTTGAAGGAAAATAATTGGAATGCTGGTTAAAAATCTTTGTAAAAAAAAAAATGAGACACTGAGTATCCAAACTGTCAATCACCAAAAACGATTAATAAAAAAAAAAAGGTTAAACGCCCTTTTTATTCATTTCAAAGTGTTTATATATTTTAAAAACCTTTTCTTTCGTAACTTTTATCAACTAAAAAACACAGACCCCATCATTCACACAACCACAGCACACAATACCCACCAGTGGTTTTTGGTTGTTCATTTTTGGTCAACTGCTTGTACTGATTAGTTGAACGGTGATCAACAATCAAGTCTGGTACTAATGTAGAAGACGTTTTCGGAGGCACCACAATGAACATGTGTGACTTATTGGCTAGAGCAGTAGCAGACGCGTCCACATGCACGCCTGAGCTGCTTTTCTTACTGCTGGAACTGTTATCCGAAGCAACACTGCTGTCACTTTTACTACCCAATGAACGATGAGTTTTGCTGTATTTATGATAGCGAGGATGATGCCGTCTGTCGGTGGTATGATTAAGTCTTGACAAGCCGCCTTGTAGATCGGAAGGCGAGGCTGTCCTTGGCTTTCCATCTAGTGCCTGGTCCAGTGACAGAACAGACCAGGAAGACGCAGTAACCGAGGAACTGTCCACAATGTGATTATATCGATGAGTACCGGAGCCTTCTGCAATTGTTGTCATTGCAGCAGACGTGGTTCTTGTTGGCGATGTGTGACCATATTTAGCAGCGCCATCTGCCGTCACGAAATAAGTATCTACACTGCTAGTGCTGCTACCACTGTCCATAACTTTCAAGACAAGTGATCTAGGCGAACTTAATCCCGAAGAACTGACGTCAGAATGGTAGGCACTTCTGGTCAAATCTTCGTCTAAATAAATTTGGTCATATGTTTTATTAGGATTAAATTGACCATTATCTAAAGTATTGACCGTGAGATCATCTCTGAATAAATCACTTGTGCTTTTAGCTCTTCCTAGAGAAGAATAGCTTCTCTTACTGATAAGGAAATCGAATTTATCATTGGAGTTGCCAATTGAATTATGCTTTTGATACTGAGGTCTTGCATTATGATCACTTTGACTTTGATCTATCATTAATATTTTAAAACCTCCATCGGAGGTTCGTACACCTTGGTGGCGGCTTGAGAACTCTTGGGTAAGGTCTGACTCCGAATGCATCAAACTGCTATTACGGAGTAGTCCCGGTAGCCTTATAGTTGTCACGCGACCTGGAGTGTCGTTTGCTCCAACAACATTGAAAGCTGCTTTGCTAGAACCAGAAGATGGCGCATCTGACATGCCAGTAAAACGTGTATTGTGTCCAGAGTCTTGATCCCGGGAAGGATATCGAGATATTGTCACGTTAGATGTAGAAGACTTGGTTGTTTTCTGGGAAGAACTGTATCCAAAGATGTCTTGTGACGAAATGTGGCTACTTTGGTTTACATGAACGGGCTGAGATGTATTAATATTGTATTCAATATTTCCAAGACTTGAGCTAGAGTGAGATTCTGGCGAATTCGAGTTCAAATTTTGACTAGTATTAATCGTGTTATTTGTCAACTCTAGTTTAGTCTGCCTCCCATTGACAAGAGAGCTTTGCGAATCTGCAACACCACTCCAGGATGACAAACTATTTCTCCCTGCCAATGATTCCGCCGGGAAATTAGAATCTGTAACTGTGGCACCGTTTATTGTAACTTTGCTTCCACTGATTGTCACAGAATTACCACGAGTAACGTTAGCTGTGTTCCCTGAAGAAGCAAACATATTTTTATTGGGTACGGTATAAATATCGCTTTGTGATTGGCTGAAAGACGTTGTCGATTCCTGTCGGTTTCTATTGGTCCATTGTGAATATTTTTCGGCACTAGTGCCCACATCATCAAAATTTCGTGACGCATTTTCAGACAAAGAGACATTGATGGTTTCCTGTTTTTCGCTTTTTGTTGATTGCTCTTCGTTAATCAGTTGGTTCGTCCGGTTCTTGTTCATTAAATGATTTTCTAGCTTATTGAGCAGTTTTTTGTTAGCGAATATAGAGTTCAGACTGTCCATGGATCTGGAACCTTGCTTCTCTAGTTTAGACTGGGCCATTCGCTGCTCTAGCTCCTGCACGGAGCTGTCGTCAAACATCGTGTGGGGCCGACCATTTCTGGCTCGTCTCTCGAGGACGCTGGAGAGCTCCTTGACGACTTCGTTGTATTCCTTAGAGCCCGGGTCCTTTTTGGACCTTCTGAATATTAAGGGGTAGTGTAAGCCTGAGTCGGGTGTGTACGTTGAAATGTTTTCCCAGTGAGGCTCAACGTTGATGGAAGCATTGTTGGATGCAATGGAAGGTTCCTCATTGTTGATTGTGACTGAGCTGGTGGCACTGCTTAACATATTACTGCTCATGGTAGCACTGCTCATGACAACACTCCCGAAGTTAGCACTGCTCATGGCAGGGACAGTCGCAATGCGACTGATAGCATCAGCTTTTGTCTCTGTAGTTCCAGTGTTGACCGGAACACTAGGCATAGAATAATTATCTGCACTTTTATTGGTTACGTCTGCGTTAAGAACGTCAACAATTTGTTCCGGCACTGACGGAGATGACACAGTTGCGTACGTTTCTACCAAATCTACATTCGTAGAGATATCCTTTTGAAACTCGGGAATATCCACAGAGAAATTTAAACTTTCCCGCTCGAACATATCCCGCAGAGTGGCGTCCCTTTTATCTGGAGTCGAGTGTTTGATTGTCTTCTTTCTTTCTCTTTTCTTCTTTACAGGTAGATCGTGAGCATCGTTGGATATAGAGGAAGTGGACAGAGCGTCCAACGCGGCCAGATTTCGAGCAGATACATAATGCCCGGAGCTTACGGAGCCGTGTGAATCGCTGTCTTTATACTGAATCACCCCGGGTGTGCGTTGTAGGTGATGGCCCTTAGGTGTGGACTGGCCGTTGCCCATTACGCGGTGACAGTCTGCTCCTAATGTCAGCTAGTCGAAATGAGCTACTCGCTAGCACACACTGAGGGTGAACGCTGGTGGATGCCGTCACATCTCTAGTCACTACCTGCATTGAATTCATAACTGGGGAAAGCTGCTCCTCCCCTTCTTCCAGTTTCATTTCGTTATTTCACAATCTTAGCTCACCCTTCCCATCTGTGTGGACGTGTGTGTGTGTGTGTGTGTTGTTGACTCAATCCTCCCCCGTCTCTTCCCTCTTCTCTCCTAACCTCTCGGTCTATTCAATTTGCATCTTCGTCTTTTCCCGTCCCCTTTCTTCCTAATTGGGAAACCTGGCTTTAGTATAAAAACTGTTGACACGAGTCGAATCAGCCTAGCCTAGCCTAGCATCGGTATGTTCACTGTTTACACTGAAGAGCACCTTATTTGCAGTGTCTTTGCTGGTACGTGTAGCTCCACTCTCTCTTCCAAGGAAGACCACTGATCCAGGTTCACATCTGTTACCTTTAGGTGTTGTTTCCTTTGTTTTCATAGTATTAAACAACTTTAAAAAAAAAAACCTCCACGTTCAATGCCAAACGAAATAATTGTTTTATAAATGGCACAAATGTTTAAATGAGAATTTTAGCTTGCTCACTTGTGCGAGATTATATAAAAGGTTGAGCCACAGCTTAGTCTATTCTAGGTTTTTATTTTGTTGTTCTGAGAGAAGTAAAAGAAATCACCATCTAGAGTCGGCTTTCAATAGACAGTAGGTACACGTACCTCTGTGCACAAATATTTTTTTTTTACAAAACTAGAACGCGTAGATACGAAACAAGCGAAATGTGAAACTCGATGCTTTAGAAATGGCACAATTTCATTTTAAAAGAAACTTTCTCACAAACCCTAAGAAAATATACACTTCTTTTTTTTCCTATGTAATTTTATGCAAATGAAAAGTCGTCAAAAGTCAAGCATGATGAACGTAGGGCAACGTCGTATCAGAAATAGTCTGCCAAAAATAAGACATCGTTTAGAGAGTTCACGGGAAAAGATGACGTAAGTGGGGTATGTGACAGTGGTCTACAGAGTCAAAAGTAATGAACTAAAGGTAAAGATAAATGTTGCACGTCACTGTTAGAGGACAAAAAACATAGTTGCTTAAAACAAACGTAGGTAGCCAACAGGCAAAGAAAGAGAAATTGATTTTGTGAGAGCTGAAAGGATTTTCAGATCAAGTAGTAAGCTTTGTTCATTCAAAAAGACTGAAATTTTAAAAAGAATAATTTGACTGACGCACACAAAATTAAAAAGACAATAAAGATAGGTTTAGATCATAAAAACTTTTGATTTCTTCAAATCTTTAATTAAACCTAAACTCAAGAATAGAAAGAACAGATTCAAGTAGAAACAATATAGAGTAACAATGAAAATACAAAAGTTTACAATTAAAAAATTAAACATATAAAAAATGTGAAATGTTAATGGAATAAAAAAAAATCTTTAAAACAATTATTTAATAATGTTACAGCAGACTGACGTACCCTAGGCTATATCCAGATATAAGAAACAATGTTTGGGGTCTGTTATGTTAATAGAAATTTGACTCAGCAAGTTCAAGTCTGATTTTTGTTTTGCTTTCTAGTCCACATTTTTATATCATTGAAGTGTTTAGGAACAGATGAAACCAACTAGTTACCACATTTTATATCATTGAAGTGTTTAGGAACAGATGAAACCAACTAGTTACCACATTTTATATCATTGAAGTGTTTAGGAACAGATGAAACCAACTAGTTACCTCATTTTATATCATTGAAGTGTTTAGGAACAGATGAAACCAACTAGTTACCACATTTTATATCATTGAAGTGTTTAGGAACAGATGAAACCAACTAGTTACCACATTTTATATCATTGAAGTGTTTAGGAACAGATGAAACCAACTAGTTACCTCATTTTATATCATTGAAGTGTTTAGGAACAGATGAAACCAACTAGTTACCACATTTTATATCATTGAAGTGTTTAGGAACAGATGAAACCAACTAGTTACCACATTTTATATCATTGAAGTGTTTAGGAACAGATGAAACCAACTAGTTACCACATTTTATATCATTGAAGTGTTTAGGAACAGATGAAACCAACTAGTTACCACATTTTATATCATTGAAGTGTTTAGGAACAGATGAAACCAACTAGTTATCTAACAGAATGGTGACCATGTTTTGTTTGGGAGAAACAAAAGAATAATTTGATAGCCTTCCTGGTTGTATGCTAAACACTTTTGACTGTCATGATGGTCTTAAGTGCAAACCCTCCAGGCTTCCATCCCTTACCATCATGCATGGGCTAGGACATAACTTTCTTTGCAAACTCTCCAAGCTTCCATCCTTTACCATCATGCATGGGCTAGGACATAACATTCTTTGCAAACCCTCCAGGTTTCCATCCCTTACCATCATGCATTGCTAGGACATAACATTCTTCTAATCTGAGTAAGTCAGCTCAATGAAATTAGAGTTCAAAGTTTTGCCTTTAAAACTTGATAGTAAAGTTTCAAGAGTTAAAGAAAGACTGATGAGTATGTAATTTAATCTTAACTGAACATTTCACTTATTCCTATTCTCATTGTAGTCTTGTCAACTAATGTGCCCCCTGTAAGTGCTATAAAGATCAACTCAGGTACCATTTCCCCCTCACTGGGATAGCAGAAAGTAGCTGGCAACAGATGCCTCTGAAAGAGAATGAAGACCATGGGACACACATTTGAGATCTAAAGAAAAGCCCTTGTAAAGATAGGTGCAGAGGACGAAAAGAAAACTTAAATAGACCCCTGTCAAACAAAAGCTTTGCCTGCATCAGTTGTGGAAAACTATGCTTGCAACTGGGTTTGCATAGTTTTGTGAAATACTGCAGTCATCCTTAATCTTTAGAATCAAAGACATCATCATTATTAATCTCATTCTACATATACAACATTAAATCTGTGTTGTTGTTCAGCTATTACGTCCTATGTCAGAGTGTATCTGAGTGTAAGTTCACTGTTGTGGATGTTGCGAATAGTTTATATCCAACTCTAAATAGCCAAGATCAGATAATCATAATAATCTCTTTTAAAAAAGAACAACCTCTGACATAGAGTATTTTCAATCACTTTAAAACTATAAAAGGCTATATTTGATATAAAATTGATAAAATATCAAATACATAAATACATTATATAACAGGTTTACAATATTAAAGCCAGTAGCATATTAAATCATGGAATTGGTAGCCTGAATCAGCCAGGAAAACCAAAATCTTAGCATAGTTTGTCACTGATTAACATGCATGACTAGATTGACACATGAAACACATTGGATAAAATTATCTTCTTTTCTGAAGTAATGTCAGTCATTAATAACCCAAGAAATAATAACTTATTTAGGTCAATTACTAAACGTTATGTGTTTTCAACATAAAAAAATAGCTTTAAAAAAGGAGCATGTTTAACAAAATTGTGTAATATATATTGCTTTTTTTAGGCCATCATTATAATATAAATTTCCCATAACCCAGCCAATGAATTATTTATACATTATTATGTTTAAACAGGATTACTTAGTAACCTTTGTTTTTTTCATCATTTTGATTCAGCAAATGAGTTTAAAATTAGACTATGTGTAGGCTTTAAAATAATGCACATCTGTATGAAACAGAAGTGGATAGACAAAAACAAATAGAATACAGACAAGAAACAAAAACAAAGGGGAAGTAACAATGTGCTACTCACCATTCAGTTCCATGCCACCATAGGAAACAAATATTTTATGTTGACCAGATTCTATTGGTGTGTACCAAACACTGTACTCCAGTGGTGTATGTTCATCTATGTTGTAAGGTACGTTGCGGCCAGATGGACTCATGATCCGAATGTCATGTTCACTTTTACCAGCATGAGTGCAGTCCACTTAATTTTTTGTTGGAAAAAAAAAATGTATATATACCGGTATATTTTAAATCGAGCTAACATATATCTGCAGAATAGATTTTAAGTGATTGTAAGGGATGTATTGGTTTTAGAAAGAATTTCTCTTAAAAGACAATATGTGACTTAATGCCAAGGTTAACCATATGATTAGTGACGCAAAAGCTAGTCATATTCGACAAAAAATCGAAACTTCTAATTCTTCAAAGGAGCTATTTATGATCACCACTGAAATGTTAGGGGGAGCAAATAACGAATGTTTGCCGTCAACTATCCCAGTATCTGAACTCCCTGATTCCTTCAATAGATTCTTCATTGGGAAGATTGAGCAGATTAGAAATGACATGCCATCCCTCTCATCACAGCTTGACCACTCTCCAATCTTTCAAAATTCTCCTTTTTGCGAGTTTCAGCTTGTATCTGAAGATTATGTCAAAAGTACTATTTTAAAGATGCCAAATAAGTCATGTGACCTTGATCCCATTCCAACTTCCTTGCTCCTTGAATGTTTAGATGAGCTTGTACCCACAATTACTAACATTGTGAACGCTTCACTGACTTCAGGCATTGTACCACAGCAATTTAAGCATGCACTTGTCATGCCCTTATTAAAAAAATCCAGTCTTGACCCGGAATGTCTAAAAAACTATCGCCCAGTATCAAATCTTCCCTTCCTGTCAAAGCTTCTGGAGCGCATCGTGTTAGCGCAAATTCTTTCTCATCTTGAACAGTACTGTCACTTGGAAGAATTTCAATCTGCATATAGGAAGTGCCGAAGCACAGAGACAGCAGTGGTCAGAGTACTAAATGACTTACTTCACAATTCCGACGTAGGCCACATCTCAATTCTTTCAATGCTGGATTTGTCCGCAGCCTTTGATACGCTAGACCATGAAATATTATGATGGCCAGATTCTCTGCCACTTTTGGTTTAATAGGAATCGTCCTAAAATGGCTTGGATCCTACCTGACTGAACGCACCCAAAGTGTCGTTGTTAATGGAACAGAATCAACAAGCTTACTCTTGAAGTACGGAGTACCCCAGGGATCAGTTCTAGGCCCAGTACTGTTCACTATGTATACATATCCACTCAGCGGTGTCATACGGCCAACCGGCATCCTATACCATTTCCTTGCCAATGACTCACAGTTATACGATTCCTCAGTACCCTCAGAGGTGTCGCATCTGGCAGAGAAAATCAGTAGTACCGTTGCAAGGGTGAGCAATTGGATGGTTGAAAATAAGCTCAAGATGAACGAAGATAAGACAGAAATAATTAAGATTGGCACTCGGAACAACGTCTCGAAAGTTGAAAGCACAAATTCTCTTTTTATTACAAACTGCCAGCTTCCTTATGTCCATGTAGTGTGGAATCTTGGAGTTTTCTTCGACTCAACACTATCTTTCGACCCACACATAAGTCAGCTCTGCAAGGGTCTTTATCTGCAGCTGCGCAGATTAGGCCAGATCCGACTATATTTAACAACGGAGTCAACAAATACGCTAGCTGTGGCATTCATACTCTCCCGCCTTGACTACTGTAACGCCGTGCTAGCAGGTATACCTGATGACAAAATAGCCAAACTGCAACGTATACAGAACAACGCCGCACGAATAGTACTTAGAAAAACAAGACAAGATTCTGCTACTACGCTCTTGCGCATGCTCCATTGGCTTCACATGAAAGCGAGAATCGATTACAAGGTCGCCACACTTTGTCATCAGTGTATATATAACAATGAGATGCCTTTATATTAATGTGACAATGAACAAAATCTCACAGCCAGATGTCAGTAAGTAAAAAAACTAACTTAATTAAAATAAACATTTTAAGAAATAGAATTTGTTTCATTCAATAATTCAGTTATAAAGAGGAAGAAAAATGTTCATGTTTTCTCTAATTAATTCTATATGAGATTGTGGGACATAATGTGCTTTTCATTGCACTGTTACATAATGTACTTTAAATGGCACTGTTACATTAATGAACACAATTTCTAAAACATTACTAAAAATGTAAAATGCATGAAACAACACACAAAAAAAACTTTGTTTTTAAAATAAAATGGCTTTACTTACATTTGAATCCAGCTTTTTCATTGACATCACCATGGAAAAAGTTATTCACACGTATTTTATGAATATCAAAGACATCAATGTAAAATGGGCTGCCCTGGATCTGCTGTCCGCCATACATCACATCCACTGAATGTCTGCCTAAAAAAGTTTTGCAAAACAGTTGTTACTTAAAGGTAGAATTTATTGCTTCATTTTTATTGAAGTGTTTTTTTTAAACAAATAAAGTAAATGTAGTTATTGTATCATAATCATTATTGGTCTATAGTAAATGTAATTTGGACAAATTACAAAAGGTATATAACTTGCATGTGATTATGAAAAAATTGGCAGTCAAAAACTATACATCTAGTGATATTAATCATTGTAATTGGATTTATGAATGAATAGGAATGTCTTCAATTCAGAAGATAAAGATAAGTGCAATGAATCATATGGCCATGAAAACCCATTAAAACCTAATTGCAATCTGCATATTTTCCCACATCTGATGTAGACAAAGCCAAAGCTGTTGTTTGGCTGGATTTTCATAATGCCTTCTGCACTTTTCTTTGGGCTTCAAATGTGAGTCCTGAGGTCTTTATTAGAGCTCTCCAACTATCTCATTCAGATGCCATCTTCTGTCTGCTGCTTCCCTTCTATGCCAGTGAGGGTGAAATAGTGCCTGAGTTGATCTTTATAGCACCTAAAGGGGGCACCTCTGTTACACCATCCTTCATAAAGCTTGCCAAAAAAAGATTTCGCATTTGGCATGCAGTCACAAGCGTCCAAACCATTGCAGCTGTTCATTGGTAAGAAGTGCTTCTATAATGTCCGCATAAGCCTCAACAGAACATAGTTATTTATAAGGTAGTACTGCCAGTGAATGGCCATTTAGGTGTGGAGGTACCTTTCATTGAAGCTTTTGAAGAGCCTTAGAAACCTTCTATAGAGCAAACAAGGTCCCAGAGACATACAAAAGTGTGGTGGGAACAACTACTTGGTAGACACTGACTTTGCTACACAAACAGAGTGATCTATTCTGCCACACTCTTACGTAGAGGCGAGGTTTATTGTTAAACCAAAAGAAAAGACAGCATAGGCTAATATTAATCTCTTTTGTTTTAGTATGGGGAAGTGGGTGACGAAGGTTAGACGCAAATTGTGTCTTGGCAAAACCTGATGTAGATGCTTTCTGCCTATGGGGTTTATATTGTATATTTAATATAATACAGTTACTTGTTTTCTATATTTACTGTTTATATACAATCTGATTCTAGTCAAAGATTTTATTTTCTAGCACTTAAATAGATTTGCGCAAAACTTTTTGTGTCATGTAATTATTCAAAATCATTATAAGAGCTTGATCTGAATCCTCTTGCAAGATATAGGCATATAGATATTAGGTATCTAATTTAGAGGGTCTCAAGTTGGTGAAACAATAATGATTACTTTTAATATAAATGTTTATGGTGTCAGAATAAAAAAAAAATTAAAGATGTAGTATTATTAGAAAAACATTGTAAACATATGATCTACATCTTGTCAATATCAATTAGATCAAGTTGATCTTATCTCATCTTATATAATATAGATGTCAAGATATATATTACAGCCATGAGCGAGACATTTATTAATTTACCTGGTTTGTTAGGGGTCCATTCAACTTTATAGTCTCCATCTGGTTGTTGTAAAAGGCGGGCAGGAATATTTTCTCCAGTTGGAGCTAATAAAAACAAAATTAACAATAAAATTTTTTATATAAAGGCAATTTTTTTTATAATATACCAGATCAGAGATAAAAAGGTTTTTTTTTGTTAAACCTGAAAGAAAATGTTTTCAACATAATTAAATTTTTACACAGAAGTTGACAATTCATATCTTTCGAATGACAAGGCCAAAAATAAGAACATGATATGCTTGTCAGATGATATAAAAAAAACATTCATGAACATGTTAACAGTAAAGGTGCAGACAAAAAGGTAAAATAATTAATTTCGACTAAACTGATTTTTCTAAGAAATTTCATATTTAAAATAATTCTTTAAAAAAATAAATAATATGAAATAAGACCCAAAAAATGTTTTTAAGCAAGTGGTAAATGAAAATAAAATGACAGATTCAATTTACATCATTTTGATGACTTTTCAAAATTTAAAATTCAGACTTTTATAAAACCCTACACATGACTGAAAACTATTTACAAGGTGCTGGTCTACTCTGAATTGTGAAAACTACAAAAACATTGTATTTACAAACAACTATGACCTTCACCCCAAACAGTTCAAACAAAAAAAGACTTACTTTGTTCCTGATTAAAAAAGTAACCAAAGTACAAGGTATGAATTTTTAACTGAACAGACTTAATGAACACAATTTTTAAACAATGAGATGGATCTCAACATACACAAACTATCAGTAGGCTATAATTAAGTCTTTCTATTAACTTTATTTAAAATATTTCTAAACTTATTAGGCCTACTAACTCAAAATTGTATACAACAAAAAAATGGATGTTAAATATTGTTAGTTGTTATTTTCATATCTTTATTTACAATTGCCATGCAAATATTTTACTTTACTATATGATAGCAAACCATTAACAGATGTTTATATTTAAAGTTTGAAAAATTGTCTTCTATTAATCAAAATATATTTTGATTGTAGACCTGCAAATAGGGCAAGTTGATACATTATTTTTGTTTGAATTTTCAAATTTAAATGTTTTGTTGAGATAAAAGAAACCCACATGATGGCAGTGAATAATAGTGTGCAGATTCAAACTCTGAACCTTTATGTTGACCATCAAAAACAAAGACCTAATGTCCAAGAACCATTCAAGTTGAAGACTTGGGAATTCAGATCCAAGTGGATACAATTTTAAATCCATACTTCTCAATTGGGCAACTATTTCTGAATGGGTAACTTATTAATTGGTGAAGCAGTAGAATCATTGGTCTTTTTTTCTCTGCTTCAAATAAAATCAAAGTCAAATTGATTGATTGTTAGATATATTTGATAAGGAAACATATGATTGACAATACAAATACATCTTTATCATTATCAAGAGAATGAACAGAGTTTCATCATGCAATATATGAATGATTAAACATTACATTTTCATTGTGGGTCATATTTAATCATGCTGATTAGTTATTAAAATGTTGTTAATAAGAGTACAATATTTGAGTCATATAGTAGCATTATGCTAAACGTTTCGATTTTTTAAATTAATAACATCTTGATGAAAACAGTAGAATAAAAAAGATCTATGTAGTGATTTACAATTGAGTCTATGTAGTGATTTACAATTGAGTCTATACAAAATATTAAGCACTATTTTGCAAAGAGGTTTTGAGCTTTATAAATATTTCTTTCTTATTTTAACATATAAAGCAGAAAAACTGTAATAGTTGTTGCAGAGAATAGCAGCATGCATTTTAAATTCTAACAAATTATGGAGAACTGTAGTCCTAGGCTTCTGCCATTTCAGGTGTTAATCAAAGTTATAAATATCTTATCTTTTAAAGTTATCAGACTTCTTTCTAGATTCAGAAATGTAGATGTATACATTTTTACAATTACTTATTGCTTTTTATGCAATTACTTATAAGAAGAGTCTTTTAAATGATTTTTTTTAAATGTCAAAGAGTTTAGAATTGATTTAACTACCAAGTCAAAGACAGCTACATGCCCTACAAATCACAAGAACCAAAACTAATTACCTCCCTCTAGTAATGACTATGAAGTGTAGGAAATTGTGCAAGCAGATCTAATGCTGTTCAAAAAGATACTTGAACATTTCATCACAATGAGAATGGAACAAATTATCCAACAAAGAAGTTTAAAACTTTAACTAAGCAAGCATTATAGTTTTGAACATTACACTGGGAACCCTGTTTCTATTTTTATGAAATAATTCAACATGCAGTATGATTTCCTTTTGGTGGCTAAAGTGACACCTTCACCAGCTAAATGTCATGCAGGCCAAAGTGATGGCCAAAAGAGCTACTTTGACAACCTAAAATCATCACATCCAACATTTCTTTATCCACTTTTCTCCCACTGGTTTGAAGCATGAACCAATTTTTCCCTTTTGTATTGATTGGTTCTATGCTAGAAAATTTGATGCGTATGAAAGTTGGTGCATCTTCTTCTACTTCAATAATGAGGGGAGAACCTAAGAGAGAGAAAAAGTATGCTATTTTAAAAAAAAATAAATTTTAAATCAAGTTACATATTTTGTACGTATCAAAAGATATAACTTTCTCTGAAGAAGAGAAAAACTTTTCCATCAAACACAACAGAAGTTGTCAAATCTAATTCTTGCTTTGTTTATTTTTTTTTAATTTTTTAAATGTATAAATTATTTTAAAGTCTCATTGTATTATGCAAATTAAGTTTAGTATAATTAATTTTTTAAGCTTGTCATCAGAATAATGTTGCGATTCACTAGCTCCTACAAACATGGGGAATTCATAAGTATGTCAAAGAAGATCTAGTAAGATAGTAAAAAACAAACCTGGTATGGTATCACCATTAAAAGTTGCTTTCACTTCATATCGACCTACTGTGAGGGGTTTGAATGTATAATGATACTGCCCTTCACTTATCTTGCTGCATTCAGCACGCACAGGTTGACCTTTGTGTGTGACTAGAACCTCTAATGCACCAGTTCCAGCAGTAGAGCTGTCAACTTTAAAATAATTATAATTTCTTACATTAATTTTTACATTTAAAATACTATTTCTAATAAAAAATAAAGATGATGTACTTAGAATTACAAATACTGTTAAGATTATACATACACCAAAAGTGTTAACTTATTTGACAATCTGTTTTATTCAATTTAAAAAAAATAAATTTCAAAGAAATTTAGTTTAAAAATCACTTCATTTTAATAAAAAAAAATTAATTATCTGAAGTAAAATTTTAACTTTTTTTAGTTTATAATTTTTAGACAAAGTTGTCGAAGTTCCGCAAAAAGTGAAAAAGTTAACCTTAAATAAAAAATTCAGATTATTACATACTGCCTTTCTAGAAAAATGGTTTACAAAATGTATGTTTAAAATATTAAAGTACTTTTAAAAAATACGTGATTATACTTAAATTTGTATAAAACTATTTAAAATAGGAGGCTTGTTTGCTGAGATGCAAAGCGCTTGGCTTCCAAACCAAGAGGTCCTGTGTTTGAATCTCTGTGAAGACTGGGATTTTTAGCTTTGGATTTTAAGGATGCCCAACTCTAATGGGTACCTGACTTTAGTTGGGGAGAGTAAAGGCAGTTGGTCATTGTGCTAACTACATGATTTGTTAACCAATGGCCAAAGAAACATGACCTTTACATCATATGCCCTATAGATTGCAAGGGGGTTCTTTACTTTTTTTTTTACTATTTAAAATAAAATTTCAGATGTAATTTAGTTGATAATAAATTAAGCTAAGAAATTTAAAACTCACTAGTAAATCCTATCTCCCTTTCTTTCTGATGAGATTTATCCACATCTATAATTCTAACAGCACTTGGGTCATAAACATTGCAAGTGAATGGGCTTCCATTGACCTGTGTATCACCAATGCCAACTTGGATTTTGTGAGCTCCAACCTCCAGAGGTGTAAAATTGATGCGCAAGTTGTTGCCAGAATTATTCAAGCGAGCTGGCACTATGTTGCCACTTGGAGCTGGGAAGTATAAGCCATTTCTTTTAAAACCATATGAAAAAATTAACAAACACAACAATGTTTTTTTTAAAACCAAAGCACAGATGAACACAATTTTAGAAAAAATATTTCTTAAGGGGAAATAAAATTTAAAAACAACGAATAATGACTGAATGGACACATGAATTTTAATAGGCAGGGCAACTGGTTGTGCTTCAGGGTCAGATTCAAGGGAGACTACACAAGCAGAAGTAAGTTTGCATCCTTAATTTGACAATAACATCTATGACCTTTTGTTAAATATGTGCACATGCTAAGGCTATGCCTATGAGATATTTGTGGCAAGATGTGACTGTTTTTATATATTATTTAAAACAATGTTTTGTATTAGGTCAAATTTAAAAGGAAATTATTAATGTCAGTCAGTATATAACTTTACAAAACATACCAACAATTTTTATGTCTAAATCTCTTTCATCCAGTCCTTGGTGTTCCATCTGAAGCCCAACTTCTTTGTAGACTTTGGCCAATCTCATGCCTTCTCCAGTAAAACTTATGTTGGTGCTGTCAATAACTGTCACTTCAAAGGGCGTACCTATGAAGATACAAAGCACCCACATGAATAAAAACATGCCAAAATATTTAAAGCTAATAAGACAGCTGAGAACATAATGATAGTCACCTTTAATTATTCATCTTCACACTTTATTGTATATCACATTATTAGATCCCATTTTTTAACTTTCATTTTTATGGAATTTCAGCCAAAAACTTGGTCATTTATTAGTCTAGATATAAATTACAGAGGTTTCTTCATCATACAAGATGTTATGCTTACACCAGTCTTAATCTGATCATTCATGTTAATCAGATTTAACATCTATTAAGTCATTGTGTAAGTAGGTCGAAACTACAAGTTGTTACACTTTCTTGAATAAAAGGTTGCTTTTAAGAGAGACAACAGATAGAAAATCAAACTAAAATAGAGGTGATTATAGATGTCTGTTATTATTAATTACTTAACTGGTGAAATTTTTTCATACCAGTCGAGCCCCATCCCAACAAGTGGTCTGTATTAAAGCTTTCTTAAACTAAAATGATATTACATTAACACTTTGAAATGGTGGAAACCAATTCTTAATAATTAAGCAGCTTTATACACTGTTTATAGATGTATCAAATGGTCAATTGTGACTAATGATCTTTTTGTCTCAAATTAAGCTGGGGAGTAGAGATAAATGTGGGATTACCCTGCACAAAATATCAAAACAGTGAAAGGCAGGCATAATGCTAACTCCTTTTCACAAGTACAATAAGGCAATGTCTTTGGTGGTGCTCAATTTTTATATGACCTTAAAACACATCTGCATTTAACAGCAGCACCTCAAAAAGCCCAAGAGAGTTGACAACACTAATAGTGATAATACACCAGATGATGACAAAATTAAACATCAACATCACAATACAGTTGATCCCTGGACACATTGGCATCATGGGAAATGAAAGGGCAGATAAGATTTCAAAGGCAGGATCATCTATGGAACAACCAGATAGACCTGTTAACTATCTCACCCTAATGTCAATGTTAATCAACAACCACAAAGAGGAGTGGCTCAACCAATGGGCATCAGGAAACACAGACAGAGCCATGTACAAAGAAATGAACATGCCTAACAAACTGGACAGTATTGACTTCCTCCCCCGCAAAGAACAATCTAGAGTCTTCCAACTAAGGTTAGGACACACACCTCTGTTAAATTACCACCTCAATAAAATAAATCCCACATAACTCCCCCTATGTAGACAATGCGCCCACCCATATGAAACCATAAACCATATTCTTTTTGAATGCCCCTTTCTAATCCACCTTAGGCAGACCCTACTACTACTCCAGCCAAACATAACCAACACCCTGTATGGCAGTGCTGAACAACTGAAAAAAACTGCACACTATTTTTCCTTGGCACAGTCTGCAAAAGAGCTGACAGCTCAGCAGCAAAAAGCTGGCTAGAAGAAGAAGAAAACCCATCTGTGATCTAAATATTTTTATTCATATGACATAGATGAAACTTTTACATGCTGGAGGCCAATTTATAACCTGTTTTCATTGTCTATGTCCTAGTTTGATGGAAATGCCAATTGTTAGCTACATTTCAGTATGTCAACCTTTAGGAAGAAAGTCTTGTTAATATGGATTCACCTGTACCCTTCCTCTCAAATGATTGCTACATCTTGCACCTAGAAGACATGCTATTACAAAAGATCTATGTGTCAGCTCACCTGGGACCTGCATGTCATTGAAGAAGACTGTCACCAAGTGTGGAGCTATGTTCTGAGGAATAAAACTGACTTCAAATCTATCCTGGCCAACTTCTCTCAATCTACAGGGTACATCAGAACCTCTGCATTTAACTTGGAATTTGAGTTTGCCTTCACCTGCAGCTGATGTGTCCACTAAAATGTCAAGATTAAAATTGTAAGAGTTTTAGTGTTTGAAAGATATTTCAAAAGTTTCATAACAACTATGAAAAAAAAAAACACAAAGAAAAGCACTAATGTTTTATAGACTTTTTGTCATATTTTTAACAAAATATATAATTAAAAGATTAAAATTATCAATTTAATAACAATAATTTGACAAATATTGAATGTTTAAGGCCTGAGGAATAAATCTACTTTTCCAATCATGAAGTGATATTTCAGCAATAAATTCATTTAGAACATTGCTACTCATCCATTGTGGATCCACAGGAACACTCAAATGTTCTTAGGGACAAATTGAAATGTTTCAATGAAAGATTATAAGTTTTAAGTTTGCATATTGTACTTCACAAAATAACTTCAGCTGCAATTTATTGTTAATTATAAAAATTACAGCTGCACAATTCTGAGTTAAGGCTTTGTTGAGAGACTTTTTTGTGATACTTTCAGATTCAGACAGTAAGATACCAATTAAAAAATGTCTATTGGGTTCAGCACAGTCTCTAACTTTTTGTTTTATTGTTAAACACTTAATGCCCTTTTAGATTTTTGTCCATTCGATTATTTCATTGTCTTTTGAGCTTTATGATGCTATCTTTGTAAAAAATAAGATAAAGGTTAAAAAATCTGATTGTTGCAAGAAAGTCTGACTAACTTTTTAGCTGATTAATTGTTGATATAATTTCAAAGCAATAATATACTGCAATAGTCTCTAATCATCATGCTGTATAATAATGTCTCACTTTGTTTAAGTACTTTGTTACTTAAAACATTTATTAAAGACTTTGTGTGCAAAAAAACAAAAACAATAGAGAAGGCAATAAAAGATGTAAACTTACAGTGAAAATTCATAGGTTTTCCAAAATATGCTCTTCCAGGGGCATTAATCCTAATGAGTGCAGGATCAAAGACATTACAAGAGAATGGGCTTCCCTTGACTGGGCTTCCGGCACAATCAATAAATACTTTATAAAGACCTGGTGAGTTTTAAAATAATTAATTTAAAAATGTATTTTTGGAAAATGGGGAATGGGTTTCTGTTAGACATTCTTTTAGAAACAAAGATTCTGCCTAGTCTTAAACGCCTGCAGAGGGTAGGATTCAAACCTATGACCATCATGATGACAGCCTGGAGCATATAACACACAACCAGGCAGTCATTCTTGCTTACATGATGTAAAAGTCACAGATAAGAATGTAGAGATAAGGTTACTTATAAATTACTTTGATAACTGTATTTTGCTGCACTGATAATAATAATTTAATGAAGCGCTGGTACATTTTTAGCATATTAGTAGTATTATTGTTAACTTAAAAATCTTGCATTTGTTTATAAAACTTCATTTATTTCATTTGCAGTCACTCATATTCTAAGTTTGGTATGTTTTTAAAAAAATCTACACAAATTTATCAAGTTTTTTTTTTTTATATGTTCTACCCTTCAATAATGTTAATGTTAAATTCCAGATAATAAAAAACTTTACATACCAACTTCCATGGGTGTATAATCAATTCGAAGTCCTGACTTAGCATTCCCAGAAACATGAACTGGTATTTCTTCTCCATAAGGTGCTTTGTAAGGAGAAAAACAATATAACATTTAAAAATCATACACTGAAATGTAAATACTTTTGATTAGGTAAACATATATCTTGTTTTAAACTCCCACCAAGTCTTTCAAGCTTTCATAGATAAAAAAAGAATTAAAGACATAAAGATTATATATATATATATATATATATATATATATATATATATATATATATATATATATATATATTACTCATAATAAATCACACACACACATATATATATAGGCTATATATATATATATATAAATATATATTTATATATATATATCCCCCAGCAATGGAGAGGTTACTCCATCTCTGACAATAATGCAGCTGTGTATCAAGGATTGACCTCTTTAGTCACACAAGAAAAGGGAAAAGATTGTCTCTCGAAACGTTAAATGCCACAGACAGACAGATTATTATATAGAAAGAAAGATGATACTTACATACAACTCTCACATTTATTCTAGCATCCCCTGCATGCTTCATGTTCACCTGGAAGCTAGTTGGCATGTTGGCTGCTGCCATGTCTACACCTTTCCCAGAAACCTGGATGTTCTCAGGGTCTACAACTGGGCATTGCTGAGGGCTGCCTAAAACAGTCAAAAACAAAACAGAATCATTAACTCTTTGTTTTCAGACAATAGTATGAAGGAACTTGGCTTGGGGTCATAGTAGCTGTAAAAACAGTTTGTATAGATCTTTAATGTATACTTCAGTTCAACTACCAGTTGCTAGAAAATGTCATTAAAATAGCTTTTTTTTAGTTTATACTTTGTAGCTACTTTTAACCGGTCAATACTGAAATCAAGATATGGAAAAAATGTGTTGTAAACCTTTGTTACCACAAACGCCTAAAATATTTCACAAAACAATAGGCCTACATGCATTTCAGAAAATGAAAATTCAAAACAAAACTGGTATATTAAGTTTTTGTAAGATCCTTTTTAATATAAATACAAATGAGAAAGTAATTCTTTGAAAATGATGTCACAATTATGTCAGATGGTAATATTGGGAAAAAATGGTTTTATATCTAGATTTCCACACTCAGAGCAATTGCCAACATTCATAAAGGGGCTAATCAAAACAATTGCCGTAACAAAAGTAAATGTGCTTCTATTTATAGATTTCCAAATTCATATCTAGTAATATCGAGGTAAAAATTATTTTTTAGAATATCTTTTCTAATTATTATTATAGATGTTATTTCAAAAGAGAAGATAAATGCATCCTATTCATGTCCAGGAGTCAATCTAGTCATGCATGTTAATCAGTAACTTAAACAACTAAGTTGTTGGTTTTCCTGGCAACCCATTCCATGCTCTAATAGCACTAGGGGAATAAGACATACTTTGTTTTAAATTCCAACCAGGTCACACAAGCTATACAAGAAATATTCATCCTTTATGGTCTTACAATGTTAAAACTGTTATCGGACAAGATAAGGGCAGGTCTCAGACATGTTGAATTGGGTTGGTAATAAGCTTCACTTAAAATCTTTAAAAAGCTTAAAATGTAACATTAACTGATAATGAGAAATGTGTACACACAATTCTGAGGTGCGTCTAATCCATTTTGTTAGACAGAAATATAGATAGCAATTGTTCATTTTGTAGTGTTCAGAGAAGTGTGTTAGTGCACAGAAAACACAAATGCCAATGATGCACTTTGTTCATTTGAATTATAAAAACAAAAACATTAAAAGATCTTAATTGCAAAAAGTGTTTTCCTCACCTTTATGTTCAACCCTATTGACATTGATCTCATTAATAGTGCATTTAATTATTTTCATTGAAAGTAATAAGTCACTCACAGAGTTCTGTGTTTCAATATTGCAGGTGTGTAATTCAATATTTGTCTAGATCATTCTTTCTTTTTTTCTAAGACCTCAGGTCACATTTTAATTTACATAGGCAAACCATCTAGGCAAGCCAAGTCAACAAACTAAAGCCCAGACATTTTTTTTTCTCTTTGAGATTACTATGTACACAAAAATGAATTAAAAAAAAGGAAAAGTAACCAGTGTTGTTTAACCTCATTAGCTCCCCTGACATGAGGCATATAGTAAGAAAGGTGGTTTCTCTCAGTGAATAAAAACTGCACATAAAAGAAAGTGAAGCCAACTACTGGCAGAGAGTAGGAAAGAAACAGATATTTGGATTAACATAAATAATGCATATAAAAAAAGAATCAAGAAGAAAAACACAATATTACTTTTGTGGAGTGAGCAGAGGTTTGTCAGAAATGGATCAATACAAGACATCCTAATTGTAATAGGATTATTGTTTTCTTTTTCAATACATCATTTGGTTTTGCTAATAGTCATGCTAAATTAATTTATTTCTTAAACTACTTAACTGCTTGTTCAAAATGTTTAAATGATTTTTTATGTCATTGTTTAAGATGAGCTGTGACACTAACATTTTCTCATTTCACTTTATTGAAGAGTGCTAAAATTTCATATTTCACTGATAGTAAGCTTCTAATTCTTTCCCTATATCAAGTCAAGAAATTTAATTGTCAGATTGTACTAATGTTTCCTATCATTAAAAGGTATTACTTTATAACAGTGGAGAAATGAAAAGTGATATGTTGCTTGTTAGAACTCCAATAGACCTTCTATAACAAAATGATTTTTTTGAAGTGTCTCATATAAAACACATCATTTTTTTAAATCAAAATTTTAAATAGATAATCTGATTAGTAAGAATAGTTTAAACCTGAAGTTACACTAAAAGAAGCCAAAGTATTTATATCTTGTTTGGTTAATAAAGAGACATGGACAGAGAGTAAGCCAAACAAGTGCTAGAGTTCTAGAACTTTCTTGTCCTCTAACATTCTTTAAGAAGTTTTACTGAAAAGGAACAGATGTATAAAATGACTGAGTAGATAAAGCAAATAACTTAACAGAGGTCTCTAATTAACATGCATGACTAAATTAACACATGTAATTTTCTCTTTTCAAGGAACATCTGTAATTTATAAGATAAGATACAATTCAAACTAAACATGACATTCTGGCATCACAAAGTATAACAGCAGTAAATATTCATTCCTTAGTTTTACCTTTGACTGCCTGGCCGTTGAACTGTGTGTGGATATGATGCAGTCCAGCACGTTTGGGTGTGAAAGTCACTTTGAACACAGTGTTTCCTTCATCTTGGACATAGTTTGGTATAATCTCATCATCACACATGACAAGAATCTCAAGATTGCCATCACCAGCTTCACTGGCATCCACTGTGGAATTATGGGAAAAAGTCTTAATGGAAGGAATGTAATGTTTATTTAAAGATTTGAATTTAGAATGAATGAGAACAAATTCACTCAAAATATATTTAGACTACATTAAGAATCTTGTGTAAGCTATTAACCAATACAGTTAGTTTTTTTAGAAAAAAAATTGTTTATTAAAAATAAAAAGATACAAAATATCAAATAATTGTTTCAATTAAACTCAGAATTTTAAACAAATATTAACTTTAAATTTTTTTTAATCATTTTTAATTTTAGCTTTTTAAAAAGTAACCCTTATCAACTACTGACATTATATGAACTAAATGTTTTGGATCAATTGTCATGTTATAAAATTTTTATTTGTTGAAAAAAATCATTTAAATTAAACTATTTTTACATGTAAAAGAGACAGGTCTGTTCACTACACCAGGATTGATGTTAGAAACTCGAACTCTTGATGCATCATAGACTTTAATGTTAAAAGGACTTCCTTGAATAGGGACTCCAGCATAGTCAATAAAGACTCTATGTGTGCCTGAAAGTTGTACATAGCAAAAAAAAAATTGATTGAAAATACAAGCTCAAGGCTTACATTCAAATTAGTAATTTCAATTTCTTTTTTAATTTTTTAGACTAGAGAAAATGTATTTTGATGTAAATAGCAATAATGGCTTAGTTATTGGCAAAGCATGACTCCATTATTGATATTAACAACCAATGTTGATTTCATTTTACTAAATAAAAAAGCAAATTGAACAATCAAGCAAATTTATTTAAATCATATAATATAAATTTAACCTTTGTAGAAAGATATTTGAAATGCTTTTTTTTTGGTTCCAGAATGTAATTTATTTTATATATTTATGCAGTCAATTATTAGACCAAACTTTAAAATCAAATATATATATATATATATATATTGTTATAAGCCTATTCTCGAGCCAAAAGGGTTAACTGTGTGTGATTAGCTGACATATGTGACACAGGCCAGTAATACAGTTTATCATGCTGTATTGAAAGGCAAGGGACAGTACTGGCATGAACTTTGCACATGAAAAGCGCCCATGTTATAGTCATCTGATCATAAGCCTGCGCAGACCAGAGACACAGTGTGTAAGAAAGCGGCAGTTCAAGACCGGAGAGCGTTGAGACTGGGACTGTTAGTCGGCCATCAAGTCGGTCCTGGTGCAGTCCTCCAGTAAAACGTACGAGTCCAGGAAGAGACAGTAGACTTTATGAGTTTAGTTCAGTGATGTACAGTCTAACGTTGTAGCAGTTGATTGTGTTGCCAATTGTGTCGTATTGTCTGTTTGATTTGACCATTAGTACCAGATTATTTGGAGCCTTGTTGTCAAGTTCTTGATGTGTTGTGTTGTGTGTTTAGCAGTGTTTACAGTAGGCCTGATTAGGAGAGAGGATCGTAACAATATATATACATGCAGTGGATGAATGGGAAAGTGCTTGGCTTCAAAACTGAAGGGTCCCAGGGTCAAATCCTGGGATTTTTAATTTTGGGATCTTTAGGGCACCTCTGAGTCCACCCAGCTCTAATAGGTACCTGACAATAGTTGGTAAAAAGGAAAGATGGTTGATCATTGTGCCGGTCGCATGATACCCTCAAGGAAACATTATCTGCCCCATAAATTACTTTATATATATATATATTTATATATATATATATATATTGCTATAACTGTGATGGGAATACACATAGGGGTGGGCGAATGTGTGATCAGCCAGCATGCTGAAGTCAACTGTTTCAAGCGATGAGTGACAGACCTTAGAAAATGGCTGGTATGAACACTCCACAAGAATACCACCTGTATTGTGATGTGATATTTCTAGAAAGTCTTGATGGACCCTATTTAATGAGAGTGTCAAGAGATTCAGTCTGGTACAGCAAGACATACTGTTATGATAAGTCCAGAGAGAAGTCAGTCTGGTACCATTGAGTACAGCTGAGTTGAAGACAAGACAGAAATTCCAGTACAAGTTCAGTACAGCAGTTACAATTAGACATTTTTGTTTTGCCAATTGTAAAGAATTTTATTTTTATTAATTACACTATTTTTGGAGCTTGAGTTTTCGTGTTCTTCAGTTGGTTGTATCATGTTTTGCAGTGTGAGAGCCAAATAGAGTCATAGCAATATATATAGGGCTTACCTATTGTTGTAGGATGCCAATCAATTTTAGCAGTTCCATCACCATTATCACTTAGTCTACAAGGTGTTGTAGTACCATCAGCAGCTAGAAAACACCCAAATTATTAACATGTGTGTAAAATAATTCAGAGAAAAATATTGTTGATTAAGTAAATCAACTATGAATACAACCAAAAATATTTTAAATTAAAAAATTTTTAAAGTTGCCATTAAAAGATTTTGATCTCATGATGCGATCAGATTTGTAAACTATTTTTTTTGAGATGCTAACTACTGTTTGGATGAATTGGTGGGAGCATCAGTAGAAGAAGTGCATAGATTTAAAAGAGATTATGTAGAGAAATAAAACTTACAAGATTCATTGTTAGGTCTGAAACTTTTCACATCACTAAGTATGTATAACCATATAAATATGTACATTTGTAAAACTTACCAATAATCTTGACATTCATATCTTCAAATGAACCACTTGGTGAAACCAAATTGAAACTGGCTTTCTTGTTGCATGAGACTAAATTCCAGTTGTCACCTAACAGCCGTATTCCACCCACATCAACAATGTTAACATTATAGGGACTGCCTATTTGTGAAATAAAAAAGAAATTTGTTTTTTTTTCTATAAAGCCTTTAAAAGTAGTGATAAATAAAATGCATGATTTTTTTCCATTTTTAGCGGCCCCCGAAAGGGGAAAAGACGCTATTAGTTTTGTGCGAAATGTCTGTCCCTTCGTCCCGTTTAGATTTCGTAAACTAGAAAAGATATTGAAAATCCGACATCACAATATATTTTAAACCATTCAAAGTTCTGATGCAACGGCTACTTTTTTTTTTCTGAAAGCGAAAAAAATCTAATTTTTAAAATCAGTTATGCAAGCAGTTTTTTTAAAGAGAAAAAGCTAATTAGTATGCATTATAAGTTAAACCTAAATTAAAACGAATAGTAATCTTGTAAACATCATTTTCGTGAACAATTTTTTTTATTGCAGGAGATTATTTTTATTTTTTTTAAGCATTGGAACAAGAGATTTGATCCTTTTCAAAACAATTACATGTCTTATAAGACTTCAGTTAGGCCAGGAGAGGCGTGGTAGCTGAGCGGTAAAGCGCTTGGCTTCCAAACCCGGGGCCCCGGGTTCGAATCCTGGTGAAGACTGGGATTTTCAACTTCGGTATCCTTAGGCGCCTCTGAGTCCACCCAGCTCCAATGGGTAGTTGGGGAAAAGTAAAGGCGGTTGGTTGTTGTGCTGGCTACATGACACCCTCGTTAACCGTAGGCCAAAAAAACAGATGAACTTTACATCATCTGCCCTATAGACCACAAGGTCTGAAAGGGGAACTAGTTAGGCCAGGTTCACATCTAACTTTGCATTCACTTGCACCTATCCTTTGATCTGCTGTACCGTTGGGGCACTACACAAGATCTGTCAACTTTCTTTCTCCATTCTTCTCTTATTTGTCTTTGATATAATTTCATTTGGATGTTCTTTCTGAAAATATTGAAGCCTGCTTGGGTGGACCACTTCGCAGGGCCGATTTTGAGTTTGTGTTTCCACACAAACTGTCTTTGTAATCTTGTCTATACTTGACCCATGTGCAGCCTAGGAAGTCCACAATCCCATAATCCTAAGAAATTGTTGCTAGGAATCTTGTTTGCCACGCCTTAGAGTCGGAGTTATAGCTTATAGAAAAAGGCATTTATTATTGCCTAGAGTGTTGTGCCACTTTTCTTTCCCCTTTTTGAAGGGTAAGTGTTCATAATATGTAAGTAGATGCAATTTCTTACTATGCACATTGTTGCTAAAGTTCTGGTTGAACTGCAGATTTTTACTTTTCTATATGTTTACAGGAATCCAAGTTTCTGGCAGTGTTGTAGCTTGGTCATACTTAAGTGTGTGTGAGTTGCATTAGTACACAAATAATACTGTCCATTGTTAAAATATGCTCTAATTGTCTGTATCATAAACAGTGATCAATCATTTATTATTTAATGCTTAGACCTAAAAGTGCGTTGACCATTCATTTGAAGTTTAAAGTTGTTATATACTTGCATATATTACTGCATTAGTCTGTCAAGAAGGGGAACCCAATAAATTTGAGTCATCTCCTATTTAGACCTGTATAACCCATCTGGACAGATTTCTCCACTATATAGGATGCTCTTTAAAAAAAGTTTTAAAAAACTCACCATTAACATGTAAGTTGTTGTACAGAACATTGATTTTGTAAGTTCCTGGCTGGTGACCAATAAAACTACACTCATATCTGTTTTTACCACTGGCCAATGCATTGTTTGGAATATTTTGACCATTGTGACTGACAGTTATTTCTAGAGTTCCATCCCCTGCCTCTGATGCATCAACTGGTGGGATAAAAAAATACATAATGTAAAAAATATATATGAATATCAGTTCAACCAATATGAATTTTTTTTAGAAGTTTATGGAACATTGCATTATTTATTCAATGCTCTAACCCTATAAACTGGAGAGTACACTCCAGCTTTGCCATTGGCATAGCACCAAAGCAAAAGCCACTTTAACCTGTGGATGGGAGTGTCTCTCCAAAAAAAAGGGCTCCACAGTCACATAAAAAAGTGCTCTACAAGATGAACCATATTAGTTACAACTGAAGGAGGCCAACATGGTATGTTTTCTAACTTTTTAAATTGTGTCCTTGTACTAATTTATTATTTAATAATTTGTAACTACACATTGAAAATAAAACTTTTTTATATCTCAACCTATCAAATCTAGACCTTTCAAATCTACGGAACTTTATATATCATTTTAGGATATACACAATATAACAGTAGTAGTTTATTCTAAAACTCTGAAAATTGTGACAGTGAATCAGCAGATCTTACTTAGTTTAAATAATGTTTCTTAATTAATCATCTTTTTAACATATTTACCATTAAATTTACAAGGCACTCCAACTATTCCTTGTTTGATTTTGACAAGTTTCACTAAATTAGGATCAAATGTTCTAACATTGAATGGACTTCCTTTGATTGGCATGCCAGATATTTCTGTTCTGATGGTGTAAATACCTTCACAATGAAGATAGAAAAAAGCATGTAGTTATTATTTCATTCCTATTATTAGCTCAAATTTTCTTCATAGTGAAAAGATGGAAGGTGGATGGAATTTCTTAGAAGTTACTTAGAAGACACAAATAAATAGCTCAAGTGAAAAATTTAACCATTTATTTTAAGCTAAAATTTTACATATAGAAGCAAGGCTAGGTAGCTTATATGATAGAGGTCATGCTAATAACAAGAATGTTGAGAGATTAATCCCCATTTTAACTAATTTTTATAATATTTTTTTCACAAATTAAATATGAATGTTTACTTTCCTATATTATTTGAACATAAACTACAAATTAATTTTTTAAAAATATTATTACTTGTTAATACTACATAGGTATAAAACTTTATATTTTATTATGAAAGTGGACATCTAAATGCTATAAATGGTTTATACTTACCGATTTCCCTTGGAACATATTCAACATTGATTCCTTTACCATCTGGTAATCTTGCAACGGCAACAGGAACAATTTGTCCATTTGGTCCTTTGGTTTTTAGTAGTTACAATTTAAATTAACATGTGTTTTTATACAAAAAAATCATCAATACAAAATAAATGCACAACAGTTTAGAGTACCACTAAATGAAACAATGAAATTAGATTTTTACAATTTTTGTTATCTTAAAGTACTTTTAAGAATATGAACAAATATTAGGACAAGTGTATGGAAAATAACATACACATAAATACAACTTAGAATGAATGTTTAAAAATTAAACAATGCAATGGTCACTTCTGAAAAAAAAAAGTTTCTGAAAAAAAACAGCTATTTATTAAATAGAAACAAAAATGAATAAAAAAAATCACATTCACTCAAAGTTGTCTTTCAAACTGAAGCACATAAATAGCAACCATCAGCCTTATAAATTTTTTATACAGTGCCATCATTATTCTTTCTTTTTTAAAAACAAAAACCACAACAACAACAAAAAAAGTTAACTTTTATAATAACTTTTAAAAAGTTTACTAAAAGCTGTTTGGTTGCCAATATTTCTATGTACACAGACAGAAATACAAACAAACAACGACAGAAACAAGGTGAATCATTCTAACACATTCCTAAGTATTAGAAAGAAATATCTACCTTAGTAGCAATAGAATGGAGTGTCTTTAAGTAAGCCTCACCTCTACCACTTGCAATGACATGCCAAGAGCATTAGAGATCTTATAATACATCATAACAAATACTATATACATGTATATGTGGTGAGGTGTGTTAAAAATGTATAAGCTAATAACACATGCATAATTTATACATGCAATATTATTTTTAGACAATATCAGTTATGAAATGATTTGTATAAATGAAAGTCAGTCTTAGTGAAACATTATATATTTAAAATAGAAAAAAACAGTAGTATGTAATAAATATTTTATAGTGTACTTTATACAAATTCTTTGGTAGAGTTTTGTCAATAGAAACTAAGCAATAAAAAAAATCTGCATCACAGATTAAAAAAAGATCTTATTTTAATTTCACAATACTCAAGATGTTTAGTTTATCTAATCTGAAATAAATATAAACGGAATTAATGCCATGAATAGAAAATAGACAAAAGACATTGTAATGTGCTACCATCTAAAACCAGTAGACTCTAATACCTTCACCCTTCTACTCTATGCTGTCAACATTCTAATGTATATACCAGTTTTGAATCTCGAAAAATAAAAAAAAATCATATTTCAAAATGCACTACAAAATAACTATTTACACATTAAAAAAACTCATATTGTATATGTAATACAATTATCATAAAATATATAAATTAATGTTACCATGTTTACACATCATGTGGACATGTGAGATGGTTAGTAAGGTGTATAGCATGGTTCATTCAAATAAGAAAACAGTTTTAAAAATATCTGAGACACTTCACCAAAATATATTTTCATTATAGGGCCACTATGTAATTCATTTTAAACAAATGTTTAAATGAACATTTATATACCTTTGGCTTTTTTTTTATCTCTTAAAATATTTAAAGCAATAAACTTTTAAAAAAATATATGTTTTCATGAATAACAGCTATTCTCCATGATGGCAGCTATTAATGGATCAGCAAAAATTTTTTCCTACGTTATAGAATTTCTTTCTTGTCATTGTTTATAATCAGATGTGAACAAAGTGACACTCACTAATTTTTAGTATAATGGCCTAAACATAGAAATAATCTAAGAATTGAAAAATATTATGGTATAATCTAATAATATAAAAAGATAATGCTAATTGTATTTTGAATTTCTTTTTAACTATCAGAATGTATTTTAGTCTAAAATTTTAATGCATTTTATTTTTTGCAGCTCAAAAATTTAATCATGAGACTGCATCATTTGATAGAGACAGCCAAAGTATGTTACCTGTGATAATTATATCTGTCGACAGATTAGCAATGTTTGCCTGTGACTGAATTTTGAAGCTTGAAGACTGGTGGACTGGAATTAGTTGATGCAGACCAATTAGACTTGCACTGAGATCCTGAGCTACACATGTTAATGGTGAGCCTTAGGAAAGGAAAGAAAAGCTTCATTTATAAAATATGTAAAGAAAAATAATAGCATAGAATCAAGTCATAGATTATAATTAAATTTTATTTACATATTTTTAATGGTCTTTTTGTTTTCTTAACTTGATGATTTTTTTTCATTGTGTGGCTATTTAACTTTTCTTTTCAATAATATTTTGTAACATTTCTATTGCTCTTCTCAATCATTATTTTTAAAACTTATATTAAAGATCAATTAGTAGAATATTTAAAATTTATGTCTCAAAATATTCATTCATGGAACATAGGGTCTCAACAAAAACATGCCACTCTCCACGGTCTCTTGCTAGTTTTTTTATGGTTTCCCAGCTCTATCTGGTCTTCTTGGTTTCCTCTAATATACTACGTTGCCATGTTCTTTTTGGTCTTCCTCTACATCTTGTCCCCTGGGGGTTCCACTCTAAGGCCTGTCTAGCTCTGTTGCTGGTATCTTTTCTATGGGTGTTTCTAAGGGTGCATCTGTTGATGAAGGTCTGTACTTTTTTTATTGTCCCTTCAGTTGTTCTCCATGTTTCAGAACCATACAGCAAAACAGCCTTGACATTAGAGTTAAAGATTCTTAATTTAGTCTTGTTTGAGATGTGAAGAGATTTCCAGGTTGGTTTTAGCTGAGTAAATGTCTGATGTGCAAGATTTATATGACGTTTAATGTCTTTATCTGTTCCACCTGATACATTGACTACACTCCCAAGGTATATAAAATTTTCTACTTGGTCTAAGGTCTGAGAATCCAGTTCTATGTCTCCAATTTGTTTGTTTACTTTAAGTACTTTTATTATTTGGTGGTTTATTTTGAGGCCTACTCTTTTTCCTACTTCGCTTAAAGCTGTGACATTTTCTTGCATATCCTGTAGTCTGTGTGATAATAGGGCTATGTCATCAGCGAATTCCAGATCTTCCAGCTTTTGAGTGAAAGTCCATTGGATTCCTTTCCCTGAATATTGCCTGCCTTTTATGCAAAAAACAAGCCTAGATTAAGTCTTAACATAAAATTAGGTGGGCTAGGAACTTTCTAAAAGTTATAAATAAAAAATACTTTTTTTTTTAAACTCTTAAATGTGTTAAGTGCTCAAAATGTTGTACTTACAAGGCAAAGGTTTTTCATTGAATAAAATATCTACAACTTGTTTGCCTGGAACTGTGGGAATGAATTTTATTTTGTAGTGTCCAGTACCTTCTGCTTCTACATCATTGGGAGTGTTTCCTTGGTTAACCATTATCTGCAGTTGGCCTTCTCCTGCTTCACCCACATCAACTAGAAACAGAATCAAAGAAATAAAGAAGAGAAATTAAATGTTTCTCAAAGTACCCAAGATTAGAAAATTTAAAAAAAAATTGAAGCCTAATAAAAGAACGAAACATGACTATAAATAAATGTTTTCACATTATGTATATCAAGATATACATTTGTTTATTTTATCATATAAAATATGTTTTTCAAGATATAAATTGTATGAAAGTTAATTTGATTTTAGGAATAGCTATGATGTAATACCAATGACTAATTATTCACTTCAGATGTGCATATTAAGACAATAAAATCTTCTGAAAAAATGTAATACTTGTAAAATGCATAGGTTGATTGATAAAGCCATCTTGTAATGGAGTAACATAAATGGCACCAATGTTGTAAGCTTTGGCTATGAAGGGACTGCCAGTCACATTATGATCACAGTACTTGACATTGATGATGTATTCACCTACAGGTAGGAATATAATGTTGTCAAGCAATGTATATAATAAACAGCAACAAAAGTATAAATAGTAGATCATTAAGAGAAATTAAACATGTAAAAATATAAATCGTAGAAAAAAGTACAAATATAATATTACCAAGTAATGCATAAAATAATCATAGTGATGAAAGTGAAAAATAGTAGAGAACTACTATCACTATTATTTAATCACCTGCTTTTATTGGTAAATATTTAATGACAGTGTCTCCTGTAGAGTCAGTTGACAAATCATAAGGAACTGCAACACCATTGGGACCTAGATGAATGAAACAAAGTGTTCATTGAATGACTTCATACTCAATTATCAAAGTATGTTTTCAACAATGTTGTCATAAATTATGAATATTCACATTCTTAAAACCATAAGATAAAATGAAAACAAAAATTATGTTAAACATTGATCAGAAAGATGCATAGAAACTGTATCACAAATATTACACAAACAGAACATCAAACACAACAGATGATAATTACAACACAAGAAGCAAAATGTCATGCTAAGAATTTAAAATTTGGACAAGCAAATGTAAGAACAACTTTTCTAGCAATAAAGTGCATCAAAGCAAAGTGCTAAAAATTGTCAAGAAATTAATTTTTTTTTTAATTTCTTGATTAAAAGTTTTGGGTAAAATTTGTATTTATCAGTTTTTTCTCAAGGGGTATATCAAAACAAAATATCTTTTATTTATTTACTCATCCAGTAAACAAGTTAATATTTATCCCTAAAGCCAAAAAAAACAACAAGAACATTTATAAAAATAGCCAACCACTTATGAATGAACCTTAATAAAATTAAAGTTACAAGTCCACTTATATCACATTTTAAATAGTAATACTGCATGATTTAAGGAATTATTGGGGTTTGCTTGCTATTTCTTTAATATATAAAGAAAAAAGATTTTCATCAAACTACCAAATCTGCAATGAGAATAAATTTACAATTGTTAAAATATGTCTTTAACAATTATAAAAAATGAAGTGAAATTTAAGTTTAAATAAAATTTCGTTTGACATATTTTAGGCTAAATTTATAACAATGTCAAGAAAATGTGTGCTAATTTTAATATTAAAGTAATAACTATTATAACTAATAATATAAATTTAAATTTAAGATAAGATAATATGTTTCAATAAAGTTACTGACAGGCTCTCATTTTGCATTTTAAAAAAATAGCTTAATTAAAAAAAAAATGATTTTTACACTTACAAAAAAAAAGCTTTAATTTAAAGTACCTTTAATTGTTATGTCTAGATCATCTTGTGACAAAGTCTGGCCATTAGCATGTATGAAAGCAGACGCTTTCTTGTTGCACTGCAGTGTTTCTTTGCCTTTAAGTGTTATAGCTTTGTGGTCAACAATTACAATAGTCCATGGACTACCTAGAGTAGTAGCAATACATCGTTTATAGAACTAAATTTGAAATTAAAAATAACAAAGTAAAAGTTTCAAAGAACTTTATTAAATATTCATGCTTTTAAAATAAAATTTCAATAATTATAAACATTATCAAGATGATATTATACCAGATAGACTGCCAATATGTATTTTTCTTAAAATAATACAGAAATCCTTACCAACTACATGAGTGTCATTGAAACAAATCTCTACAGAATGTGGGTGAATATTTTCTGGCAAAAAAGAGGCAGTGAATCTGTGATTGCCCTTATTTTCAACTGTACAAGGTACTCTCCCTTCATTGACCTGAATTTCAATATTTCCAGCTCCAGCTTGGGATGCATCAACTGGTGTAATAAAACATTTCTGTGGTTGTTAGACTTGATAGGTTTGAACTATGTGACTCTATAGATATTGTTAGCTCAAAATTTATATTAATCTGGTGAAATAATGAAATATTTCTGTGGTTGATAGTTTTAGTCTCATATTGGACTGAGTGTCAAGGAAGACATTTTCCATGATGATCATGAGCCCAACTTTTATGATGAGATGGATGGCCTAATTTGTTGGCATATTGTTTGTGACATGTCATTTATATGCAGCATTATAGTCCAGAGATTGGGCTAACAATAATTATAAGAACTAGGAAATACTTGCAACCAGGATAAAATAGGATGTTTATTTACATGACATTGATCCAACTTCCATGATAGATGAACATAATTTACACAGAACACTTTTATTCACAAATATATTTATTTAGCTATAATTTATTTAAATTTAGCTTATTTGTTGCATGACTTCCAACTTGATAATAAAGTAACTTGCTACAACAACTTACTAGAAATAACTACAGTAGGCTACTTCCATCAAATCATTTCTAACTGTTCTTGAGACTTAACTTACTAAACTAGCCATGACAGATTTAACTAAATCCAACTCTCCATCTCTCCTACAACTGTACTTCCAGTCATACCTAACTCATGTTCTCTATTTACACTTTCAACCCTATGTATTCACAAAGTTCACCAAAGTACAATAAGCTAGCTGCAACACTGAGCACTCTATGAATAGTATTAGCTTAACCTTTGTATAAAATGTGTTTTAAACTGATGAAATAATGAAACAATCCTTTTGTCTCAATAAGTTTGTATCTAGCTAAGAGCTTGCTTTAAAATCTCTTTTTTTTTCTTACATTCTTACATTCTGCATTTGTACTTTTTCTTTTTTTTTACTGTGGCTATTTAAATCTTAAAGATGCTACATTGGAGCTCTTATAAATTTTAACTTAATCAATGGAAAAAATTTAGAAACACTTGGGCATCCAGCATATTTATCATTGAAATTATACTTACTGTGGCTATTTAAATCCTAAAGAGGCTACATTGGAGCTCTTATCAATTTTAACTGTTTAACTTAGTCTTAATCAATGGAAAAAATGTAGAAACACTTGTAGGGCATCCAGCATATTTATCATCAAAATAATACTTACTGTTGAACTGGACAGGGTTGTTTCTGGTGGCTGTGGATGGCATCCCACTAACTACTAATTTTCTCATGTCAAAAGCTTTAGTAGTAAAAGGAGACCCACTTATTTCTTGGTCAGCAAACTTCACATTAATAGTGTATTCACCTTAGGATTAGAAAATGAGAAAATAACACTGAGTATAATTAAAAATAGAAATTAAAAGTTTATTACTTCATTCTCCAATGCTGTTTTTTTTTTGTGTGTGCTGTTGTTAATGTACAGATTAAATATTTTTTCTTTTGTAAAGATGTTACATAAAAGTTAATTATTTCAATTTAATGATAAATTATATGCTACACACAATTTTTACAGAAAAAATAACTAAATTATTCCAGAAAAAAGGGGATAAAATGCCATTGTTGCATAGTTAAATGTTTTTGTCAAACCAGCACAAATAAGATGAGGGAATAATGCGCACTGTAGCCTAGCTCTTCTTTTCCTACCTTTATTTCCAAGTGATTTATTATTGGAGTGTCTCAGTAAAGGAGAAGTTGTTGTCATTGAAGTAGGTTTAGATGAGTGATCAATATTGACTGATTCACTAACATCAAATGTTGATAAATTCTTCTGATTAAATAAATTTGGATTTGTATCTGGTGTTTTGGCAAAACTCTTCATGGCATTACTTGACTCAGAAACAGGAATTGTTTCATAAATTATTTTGGCAGTAGTAGGTCTATAGCCTGTTTTGGGGACCATACTAGCTGAAGGATTGGGTATATCAGCCTCCGCAGTTTTTGTAAGTGACGAACTCACAGTCTGCACTTTGTGACTATGACTATGCTTGCTGACCATGGTACTGCTACGCTGAGGAACAAAAGCCCCATTGTCAGCCAAATCTACCCTGGGCAGTATCCAGTCATTTGGTTTAATGCTGGATTTACTGCTGCTGATTATAGAATTGCTGTTTTCCACCATTTGTCTACTTTTTGAGGTGGGGAAGTCTCCTTCAAACTGGCTGCCCTTAGATCTGATGCTCCCGTCTGAACTGTAGGCCACAAAGTATGGAATCTCTGAGACTGCACCAGCATTTTCTCCACTGTACATTTCTTTTTGTTTAGCCTTCACTTGTTTCACATTCAGGTAATCTGAATTACTACCAGAAGAAGGGGACATGGGTAAATCTCCTGGTCCTGGAAAATTGAAGACATATTTGTCCTCATCTTCACCACCGGAGTGGTCTCCATGGAATGTTGAGTTGTCTCCCTCTCTAGACTTGTTTACACTCAAAAATGCTCTGGAGATGGACTGGTTTCTGCTACTTACAGTTGCGTAATTAGAAAAATGCTTCTCTTCCTGATGAGCAAAAGTTTCATAATCCCCGGTGTACATTATGAGAATCAGAACAATTTAAATAAACACACTTTTTATATGTTAAATGAGTGCCTTGAATTGAATGTCATCCAGTCAGTAAATCCAGAAAAACACAAGTGTATTTGGTGAATAACCAGCTTCTTGTGTTCCATTTAAAACTAGAAAAGTTTTGCCTCTGTTTTAATCTAATTAGGCTTACATTGAATTTCACACAGGATCAGTAATTCTATTCATAGATATCTCAGGAATGCAAATACGTCAACAGAGAGTATGTGTAGTTCTGATGTTAGTTGAACCTATCGCAGTCTATATTTATGTCTCCTGGAGTGAACAACTTACTGTCACATTGAGTCAATGTGGATGCTCCACACTAAAAAAAAAAAAATCCACCCACGGAGCATCCGGAATTAGCCAAAAATTAACAAACAAAGAGGGTGTCTACAACCTCTCTGATATTATAATTCAAATTTACCCTTGGACCCTGCCACGTTTTACCATTCAGCCTGGCTAATATTTACTTAGGAAGAACACTTTACATTCTAACTAGAGTGGTGTGCTTTGGGGTGAGGGCAGGCAAGAATAAAGGATGGAGGGGGGGCTACGTTTTTGTTTCCCTGGTTTCAAAGAAAACAAATTAGAAAACAACATATATATGATGCCTTCTAAGTGCTTTCAGTGGATTACTAATTACCATAGTATATTAAAAATAATTATGATTTATGTACAAGATAAATTAACATTGTTGTGTTTGTGTATTTTTTTATGTATGTAGTATGCCCAAAAGAAAGAGATCAATAATATACAACAATCTTCTAACCAAACTCTTCACACTTAAAAAGAAAAAAAAACGAATTAATCACCACACTGACTTTTTCTTTATATAGCTTTGTCCACAGAGGAGCTCTAGATCTATATTTACATTCCACAAAATCCACCACAGCCCCCCCCCCTCCTTTTTGTCAGTCTTAAAGCCCTCTCAGTCAGCCAGGACTCTGTGCTAAAGGTAAGCATTTCTAAGGAGTTTAATTCAACAAATAGACTTGGGCTGCTGCTCAGCACACATTTAATTTTTTTTTTCACAGCATCTGAAGAGATGGGAACAAAAAACACACTGATATATAGATGGTCTTCATATAGTCAATATAAATCTAGAATTGAATCTGAATCTAATTAATGTGCTCACCACATTTAGATTCTAGTGGATTGTTTACAGTCATAGGGAGAAGGCTTATGTTGGTCTCCACTGCTGTGACCTTTGGAAACATTATAAAAAAAAAAGTCTGGCCCACTATTGCGCCATAAACAGCATGGTTTTCATTTAGCATTGCTAAGTGGAAAATATACTTTTTATTTAATTTTTTTTTTAAGACAAATTATTTAAGGTTTAAAAGCTCCTAGCTTATAGTTCTAATAAATGATAACTGTCTGATTAAGGCCATTAGTGCTTTTGGACACCTCCTCTAGGCTATGGCAGAAAAATTGCTCCCCTCTGCATACAAAAATCAGTGGCTCTCTCAACCCTTCCATATAGATCTGAGAAATGGGTACTATAAAGAAAACAATTAAAACTTCTTGAATGCTTACACCAAAAATGTCTCCCATCATGGACATAAGATGACAAGACTGCACTACAAAATCCAATGTTCTTGCCAATACCAGTATGGACAGTTTAAAGGGACTTATAGTTCAATGACAACTACCATGGACAGGGCATGTATCTTGTATGGGAATGACCATATGCCAAAGGCAATTTTATTTTTGTGAGCTGAAAGTTGGTAGAGGTGCCCCCAGGAATTGCTTTAAAGACCAGCTTAGGCAACAACTTGCTTAATTTGACTTAAAAGAGATTATACACATTTGATACCAAAAGAAAATCCACTGATGAGAACAGAAGTAGATGTTTTAAACAGAATGCAAGTGATCAGTTATTGTTCTATTATTTTTATGACACTGAAAGGTGAACCTACCTGGCTCCTCTAGGGTGTAGTCCACATGATAGATTTGGTCTCCCACTTTCCTAATTTTATGCTCGACTTTTTTACCTGATGGAGCTGCATTGAAATAAAGAAAAATACTTTTCTTTATTCAATTTGATAAAATAATGTTTCAAATCCAGACATGTGTAGAGCAATTGAAGCTGAGGAAAGACTATATTATTGCAATCCTTAAGTTTAGTTTGATGCTTCTCTTAATTCTTAGGTCAAATTTAGTGTGTTTTTTTTGTGTTTATTTTACAAGTTTCAGCTATTTCTTTATGAATGAAGAATATTTCTCCTATATCCTAGCCTAAATCTCCCAAAGAAACACATTGGCAGGAAGACCTCTACTCAGAACCACTGTGAGCAATTGTGACATCTTAAGCACATACCACATGACCATGCTAGTTAAGTGTAAGATTAAAATTATTAATGTAAATCAGATGTGCAAAATCATAGGCATACTAGTGAAATTTAAATTAAATTCATCATGTTATACAGATGTGTTTATCTAATCTTGTCTTGTCAAAAATGTTTTCTTATCTCATAATTTACAGACATTACTTCAGAAAAGAAGCTGATTACATCCATCACATGCCCCAATCTAATAATGCCTGTTAATCAATGGTCTAACTCTAAACTCTGACAAGTCATTAATTTTCTTGGCTGACTCAGGCTCTAATAGCACTAGGGAGGAAGGAGTATTTGTGCAAATTTCTCCTGGCATATGGAACAAGGAATTTGCCTTTAATGTTCCAATAAAATACTAAGCTTATGTAGCCATCTAAAAAGGAAAATTTATTTTATTAATACAATAAAAAGTGGGTTAAAAATTAAGTGAAATGAAAATATACAATTTTTTTTTTAAATATTGTCCAAAAAGTAAAATTATAAATACAACAAATGTTTTTTCCCCTGTAATGTTTTTCTTCTTCCTAAACATGTTTATAACAAAAGCTTTTTATTGAATGAAATTGCAATAAAAGGTGCAGAATATTTGGGAGAAAACTTGGAATTAAATACATGGATTGTAATAATTGGAAATGATGTAATATACTTTATATTTAAGCTTGATCTGTAAACACTGATATAAAGGCCTACTACTAATACTTGGCATGTTGCTGTAATTAAAAGCAAACAGCAATAGGTTTAAACAGATAATAATGATAAGTATAGAAAATATTCGTTGATTAGTAATCAATAATTAGTACCTAAGATATAACTAAATATAGATAAACTGGTTACCAAAATATTTTTGTTTGTTTTTGCAAAAATTATGATCAATGATATAAAAGGTTTTTAATGTATTCATTGAGCCAAAAAAAACTTCTTTCATTATTTAAATATTTGTGAGGTCTAGATTCTGAGGTTCTTGTTAACTCATATTAGGCCTACTCAAGGATGTCATTCAATTTCTCTGTGCCAGGTATTTTCTCAATCTTCATATAAAAAGCCTTTCTTGGATTATTTTGAGAGTTGGTTTCCATGGGCATACTTAATTCATCTTAGTATTTTTATTTCCTTTTGTTCCTTCACTTTACAGACAATAGAAAAGTGTTTTAGAATGTTTTCCATGTTGGTTTCCTCAAAGTAATGCTTCATTATTTTCTTTTCGATTCCATTTCAGAAATAATATCCTAACAGATGAAGTGTAAACTTGGTCAAACCATTAGAGATAAATCTTCTGCATCCAGATCTAGCTAAATGGTAAGAGTCAACCTAAACAAATTATATTAATTTGAAATGAAGTTTAATTTATTGACAAAGTAAAAGTTCCTGATCTTAAAATTTAGCATTTCAATTTATAATAATAGAAAAAAAAATATTGCTACAACCTTATAGTGCCTAAAACAGTTCAGAAAAAAATGTACCATTTAAAACACACAACATGTGGCTGAATGCTAGAACCACTTTCCTGTCCCTCTTTTAATCAAAGTTTAAAATTAAGAAATAAACATTAAAATATGCAATAAAATTATGTAAAAGAAATAATATTTTTTATGGCATGTTCTATGTTTAACATTATTAAGAATGGTTTTGATTTATTTGTGTGTGTGTGTGTGTGCATGTAACTTGTAAGCTACTTCTTGTCAAAATGCCTTGAAGCTGTTTTTTTTTTTTACATCCAGCATCCAACATATCTTTAGCATATTCTTATCAGTGGTATTGATCTCTAAAACTTCATGAAATAAATGTCCTTTTTACTCGCTGCTGACCACATGATTTCTTGGTATTAATATAAAAAATTATGGAAGTTGGAATATAAGTTTTCATGCAATAAATGATCTAACAGTAAAATGGTCTAGAAAAGTTCTTATGCTTTTATTGTATTGTGTATAAGGGTCATAGATGACTCAAACTTTCACACAAAAATTGTTCAAGCACAATGCAATTAGAGCAAGGAAACAAAAAAAAATGCAACATTAAAATGATAGTGAAATATGACGATGTATTTAATTCTAACTAAATGTTATGTCATGAGCTGTTTAAGCCACAGTGACTTTTGTATCAAATTATGTTGTCATGAATAAAAAGATATTTAAAAACATAAATGAATGGTACACATAAGATAACATTTTTTTTTTAATTAATGTTAGAAAAAAAGTTAAAATGAAACAAAAGAAAGTAAAATAAAGATACTATTTGAAAATTTTACTGAGATAGCAAAGATCCTGTAGGATCAATCTTCAATATTGCTAATACATCATGATGTCTTTGTGTTGCCAATTAAATTTCTATTTATTTATTCAATAGCTCCAGTGGTATGCATGTTCAATTCTGCTATCTCATTCTTCACTTAGATTTTTTGTTTTTATATTATTAAAATAAAGACACACAAAATTTAATGAGGGTAAAAAAAACAAATTGATTAAATAAAAAGAAAGAAAATGTAAAAATGGGAAAACTTACCTTCAAATTCTGTAAGGCTAATGGATGCCAAAACCTCAAGGTTAAAGAACCAGAGCATGCTGAGTGATAAAACTTGGTTACAGTGATAACAAAATATCGAGTTTGTGACACAAGTCACAGTGTTTCTCACCAATAAAGCCAAAGAAAGTAATGTGAAACACTAATTACTTATATATTTCTCAAATAGAAGTAACTTAACAAAATATTTAGAGATATGCTGAAAAAAATGTGATATATTATACATGAAGATAATTCCTACATAAAGAAGCTTTCAAGTAGTAGGCTAAAAATTCATTTTAATTTATTCATAACAAAATGAAGCGTGCAGATTTGGCAGGATTAATATAAACAATTTAATTTAGCTATATATTTTTTGTGTCTTATTCATTTTGATAAACTTCAAAATTATTTCTTTATTTTACAAAAATGACTTTAAATTTTATTACCCTAAACACAAAATGCAATGGAAAAAACAAGCAAAATAGAAAAAAAATGGCCAGAAATATTACTGAAAAGGAAAACCATAGAATTAAAATGTAAAATTTGAAAGTCTTTATATATATATATATGAATATATTTTGGTGAAGTCAATTGTTAGTAAAAGTAATAGCTTTAAAGCTTAGGTAATGTATGATTATATTTTGGCCAATTAACCATAATCATTAACATATACACTCACAGTATACTTAGTCAAAGAGTTAGAATTTTACAATAAATATATATATATATATATCTTTTTAAATTTGCAATTTTTGTTATATGCATTATTATTAGTCTATTAGTTGACAGAATATGAAGTTTGAATAATATTATTAAAAAAAAGCAAAAAAAAAAGTTAAGATAAAAAGAGGCTAGAGAGCATACATAATCTATAAGAGCTTTTTCTAATACATTTGTGAAAAGTTGAAAGCATTTTTTCTTGTCAGTTGCAAATACACAAACATTGACAATTTAAGAATGACACTTTAACAATATCACACAAAAATATACAAACAAATTACACCACAAAAACACATCTCACAGAAAAATAAGATAGCATTTGAAAAAATATAAAGTACAATATAACATTTGATTTAACATACATAAAAATTTGGAAAAATAAACAATCATGGATGATTTTCTGTCTGAAAATGGCATTGAAGTTTCAATCATACAAAGAGAAAAAAAAGCATCAAATACGTGAAGAAAAAATGAACATTCAACTCATTTGATTCAAAGAAAGACTCACCTGAAATATCAACATCAACATTGCCTCCTCCTGCTCCATTTGTATGAATAGTAAAGACTGCAGGAGTGTTAACTGGAACAAGACTTAGACCTTCGCCTGTTACAGTTACTCGACTTGTGTCAATGATGTCAACTTTATATGGTGAGCCTATATAAAGAAGAGAGAGGATAAATAAATGCAATTTTTCATTGTCAATATTTTCCTGCTATAATAAAATTAAAAGCAATAATACAAATAAAAATAGAGCAAATTGAAGGTAATAGACAGAAATTTTACAATTATTGTTATACAAATATTGTTAAAAAATTTTAACATCTTTCAATTTTTAAAATCTCACAGTTAATGTGAATAAAAAAAATATTCAGTATATGTTAGTAAAAGGCAAAGTAATTTCTTGTAAAGTGGAGAAGTATTCTAAGGTAAAATAACTGAATTCCCATGTGACGCATTAGCATGACAATTACCATGACGTCTAATCTTATAATAGACTTTTTGTATTAAATGTGCCATTGTTAAATTTACTTTGTTACTGCAGACATAAGTTTAATAAAATGCTAAGAAAGACTCAAAGATAGAGGCACATTCCTCGTTCCATAAGCTAGGACAAATTTGTACAATGCTACTTCTTCCCTAGCACTATTAAAGCATGGAATGAATTGCCTGAGCTAGCCAGGAAAACCAGTGGTCAGTGGTTAATATACATGACTAAATGCATGATGCATAGGACGTAACCATCTTCTTTTTTGAAGTAACATCTGTATTATATAAGATAAGATAAGTTTTTAAAAAACATCATTAGCAACAAAAACGAAAATGTTAAATTTACCTCGAACTTCTATGTCATTCATATATGCATGTACAATGTAGGTGCCAGGACCCTGTGGTGTAAAGTCAACAGTGTATTTTCCATAATCATCTTTCTTCATGTGACAAGGTACCTTGATGCCCCCGTAGAGCACTTGACAAGTTACTTCCCCTTCACCAGCTTCCCTGGAATCAGCTGTGCATAGAGTATTATTTCATTTCTATTACAATAAAGACATTGAATAAATGTTTACCGACTGTAAATCAATATATAGATAGATGTATTGTGTTTTTGGCTTAAATCCTTATTGGGAACTCCAAAATAGCACACCGCTAATTTTTTTTTTTAGAATTTCTTCTGAATTCTTCCATGAAGTTTGGTTTATCCTTAAGAAGCCTTACTGAAACATACATTGTTTTGGAGGTAAATCGGATCGGATAAGTATTCTGATGGTTTTGATTTTTTTTCTGTACTTTGTGTTTATACGATCTGTTATATTTCATAACCAGAGTTTTTTAATTATAAAGCAATTTTTTTTGCCCTTTTTTTTCATAACATAGTGTTTCCTATCTTCTTCTCTTCTATCAAACTTCTTTTGGTGTAATTATGATTCTGCAACCTCCTTCTCTCTATTTCTGTCACATAATTTATTTCTCCTTCTTTCATATATTTTTTTTAGTATTTACCTCCCCTTATAACTACTCTTCTTATAAGCTATTTGACACTTTTGACAAGGAATAAGATGTTTTTAAATTCCTCTTTTTTTAAATGTTCACAATATCTTTATTTTTTCTTAGTTACATTTTTACTTACCATGGAAAGCTAACTGATGACCCACTTTGCCTCCACTTAAGTTACTGATGCGTACAAGAGATGGATCAAAAACTTTGACTGTGTAAGGGCTGCCTTGGATGTGTTCCCCATCATAGACCATGTTTATTCGCCAATCACCTAAAGAGAAATAATTGTTGTGACTTTCACTGCTTGACATATACACATTTAATTATTTTTTTACACAGATTTCAACTTCAACTTTAATAAGTAATACAGATATTTGAATGCTAAGTTTACACTGTGATATTGTCTACATTTGGTTGTGACATGGACAGAAGTAATTGTGTGTTTTGAGAAAGTCTTTTTAAAGAATATGTCACAGTCAAGATGGTTCTCAGGGTGGTTCAATGTGACATGATATAGTTTGGAATTAAGACCCAAGTCCAGTACAGTGAGCCCTGTGTGAGGTTGGTACCAAACAGAGAATCAAGTACAAGTCCAGGATGAGGCGAGAGGCCAGTAGAGTTGATTACAGCTGTACAAAGTTGATACAGCTGTACAAAGTTGAGGTGGTAAAACATTTGTACAGTCAGTGTCATGAGTTGCCAATTGTACAGTATTGGCTATGATTTTATTGGACATTAAAGTGCTATATTATTTTGAAGCCCTGAATTGTCTAGTTCTTGATTAGGTAGTGTTGTGTGGTGTAGTGTTGCAGAGAGCCTGGAAAGTGAGAGTCAATATATTTTAATTTGTGAAATTTTAAAAAAATTAAAAGAAAATTTACAATAGATTCATTTAGGTGGTGTAAGTTAATATGTATAGCCCTGGACCATCAAGACAACAGAACATCAGTCCAGCATACATACTGCATGACAAGGCAAGCCATCCAACATACACATAAAGCAAACCTTTATGTGGATTCAATGCTTTTCATACCCATGAAGATTCGTCATTTTTGTGAGGTAAATATTAGTATTATCATCTCAGAAAATCAAAAAAAAAGAAAATTTGTAAATCAAATCAGAAAAACTTATGACAACATGTATAACATACCAACTTCATTTGGTGTAAAATTTGCTGAATGAACTCCACCTTTATACATAACAGGTAAGTTCATGGCATGTCCACTAGGGGATATTGCTTCAATTCGAACGTCACCCTGACCTGCTGCTGAAGTGTCAACCTATGTCAAGAAATATTATTGATAAAAGAACATTTATATTAAATATTTTCAGACTAGTATACTTATCTTTTTTTTAATTGCTTTTGTAAAGTGCATCTTTATTTAATATCTTTGAACAATATGACAAACATTGTTGAAAATAATACATTTAAAAAATTATCTTGTGTTCTTTAAAAAAGAAGTTTTATTAATCTACCTGTTTAACATCATATTACCTTCAGTTCACTGTTGAGTCCAACCACTGCTTTGTCTAGATGATTGAACTTAACTTTTGAACGGTCAGCATGGACTTTGAATGTTACAGGACATCCAGGGATATTTTCATTGTCACAGTAAACATTCAGCTACACATACATGAATATAAAATCATAAATAGCTTGACCTATGTAAAGTAGTACATTATGAGAAGATTAATCTAACTTAATAAAAAAAGAACTAACTCTTTTAAAATCAGAACATTGTTTTTAGTGCAAAATGAAGACTAACTATAGATATTTTGCTGTAGAATGTTGTGTGCAAATTTTTTTCAATTTTCTAATTATAAAGTATAGTTTATTAAGCAGTTGATTAAATTTGCATAATAAATAAATAAATCTACAAACCTTGTGTTGTCCTGTTTCTGTTGGAGTGAAATAACAATCACATCTATTACCACTCCATTTTGTCCTGACTGGAACTATGGAGTCAGGTCCAATCACTTCTGGTCTAATGGCATCTTGGGATGTCCCATGCTCAGCATTAATGTAAAAATGTTTCTGTGAAAAATTATTTTTTTTTTACTAATATTTAGGGTAAATTTATTGGTAACTAAAATACTTTGAACAGAAACACTTATAATTCTTCCGTTTGTATCCTTGTGACTTGGAACATTATCTGCAATTTTTATTTTCATGCAGGTTGTTGAGAATGTATCTCATACACTATTGTAACAGCTGTATTTTATAAGGAGTAAGAGAACCCTATTTGCAGTTCTTAAATTGTAACAATTAATAAGTATATACATAGATATATTTTTCAGTAAGAATAATTTTATTAAACAAGTGTTGTGTAGTCTTATCTTATTTTATAAGTTACAGTTTTAATTCAAAAGAGAAGATGATTACGTCCTACAGATGTAGTAGACAGATGTTTTTTTTTAAATGCTTTTTATATGTGGAGCTACTAAAAGCAGAAGGGGGGAGTCAAACAAAAATGAGAAGAGAGAGGGATGTAATTTGAATCAAGGATGGCTTGTAGTTTGTGCTCAAGACTGTAGACTTGAGCAACCCAAGTTTACATCCAGTCTTGTGCCATCCCTGGCAATCCTACAGAAGGTTTGAGTTAAAATGTAATAATCTTCATTTCTGAAGAAACGTCCAAAGCTTACAAGTCAATGTCATAAAAAAAGGTTATAACATAGATTAATTAGGAAAATATTTTTGAGTTGAAGATTATAAAAAGTGCAATATTTCATGATGCTATACCAACCCAGATGTGACCTAAATATTTTTTTTTGGTCACATCCACTGCAAACAAAATTATTTTCTGCCATGGGTTGATTTAAGCTAATTTACATTACAGTTAAATTGCAATAGGCTATTTATATAATAATAGTAACTTCTTTCTTCTGCTGTTCCCCTCCAGCAAGATCGAAAAATAAGTCAAAAATAAATTATTGTAATTTCTCTGAATAGGTCTAACCTACAATATTTAATGGTTAAATTAATCAAGAGATATTGAAAAGGGCTTCAATAGTGATAGAAATAAAGAGTATTAATGGTAAGAAAATGTAGAGGCCTACTTGAAACTTGTTTCTGAGCATGTATCTTAAATACAACTAAGTGTTAATTGAAGGATCTCAACATTGGACTACTGAAATGTATCAGTGTGTGTCTATTTTATAATTGTTTGTAAAAAATTTAGAAGCTTCTTTAATGAATTGCAAAGATAAAAATGGGGACATTGTCTTATACACTTACTTCCTGTTTCACATAGATGTTGTTGAAATCACCATTCATGGTCGCTTTGTTCTTAACTATTTTAACTGGCTTATGATGCCTGAAATGTGCAGCATATGCCATGATGCCAAGGTGCTCCACCTCAGGGTCAGCCATTTCCTTGGCAGAAAATATGGGTTCAATTCCAAGTCTTTTAGCAGCATCAATACCTGATAAAAGATTAAATGAAATTGAACAAATTGCTATTTGTATTATATGTCTTTTTTATTTTGTATACTCAGTTGCTTTGTTTTTCATAACAATTTTTAAAAATAGTTTTTATACATTGAAATGTTTTGTGTTTCCTGTGTATTCATTGTACACAAATAAAAGTAAATAAAACGTTTTCATTACTTTCTATTACAAATAACAACATATTAATCTAAAAGCCTAAAAATTAAAGTGTTACAGTAAAGATAAGGAGATGAAAGTTTTTTAAGATATGCAATAAAATATTTTTTTTTTGTATTTAGATATTCCTATAAAAAAAAACTGCAAATTTTCATTACCTCTGATATTAATTGTAACAGTAAAAATCATTACCTGTTTGCAAATTGGTGACATGGTCATGGGTCAATTGTGGCCACCCTGGCACATCTCCACCAACAGATTTAACCAAATTACACAGCAGATGTCCATCATTCCAATCAGTCTGATGATAAGTAGGGTAAATTTGTTTTTGTTTATTGTCATGTATTTCCATGAGAAGATAAGGAAAATATTAGTTATTATCTCCCTTACTAAGAGCTTTTAAAATTGCATGAAACTCACTTGGAAATTGTCTATCGTTCCTTGTTGTAATAAGGCTCTAATCTCCCTACGAGTGGCCAGATAGCCAGGTGAGTCCACCATCATATAGTACGACAGGTATGTCATCCCAGAAAGCTCGTCCAGGTGAGGAGAGCAGAAATCTTCAGGTCTGACAACCATGGGGATGTTGAGCTCCCGCTGTGCTATGGACATGGCTTCCTTGCAGTTGTGAAGTCTGTAACATAGAATTTAATGTAAGTCTAAGCAATAAATATCTATAACAGAATTTAATATTTACAGGGGAAACAATTTAGACTGGAAAACAAAAGATAGGATAGTTGAGATAATTTTTAAAAAACAAAATTACCTCCCCATTTTCTTCCACGCAGACAGATTTTAATTTGCTAAACATGTTTAGACATATAATTTGGATTCTTAAGGTAAATACATTTTTTAAAAGTTATGTACAGGTATAGGTCCTATAAGTTTACTTTAATACTGCTATTTCCAGACGTGCTGTGTCAAATTGTATATTAGGTTGTCGCAATTTGCATTAAAAACAAATTATAAAGAATAACAAGAAGACCTACAAGTTCATGGATTTAATCCACAGTTGCATAAACAAGAACCCTAGCAGAAAATAGTTATTTACCGAGGGCTGCACAGATTTATTTTATCGTCACTTATAGTGGTGATATAGGTAGCAAACTGTTTCTTTTGGTTTTATAAGTTCTATCATTTAATGCAATAATAGCTTTTAGTTGTAAATAGCAGCCTACTAATCAACTGACATTATCAAAAGAGAACAGAAAAAAGCATATTTGCCAAAGGGCAAAGCAGACGATTAACTTATAATTCTCGAGTTCAAATTCAGGTGAAAACTGAGATTTCGATTTCAAATTATTACGACGATCTTCAGTCTATCAGCTATATTGGGAGAGTCAATGATCAAGAAATTAAAGTGCGTTTTTTTATATTTTTTCTCTTCATACAGAGACGACATAGGTGAATCAGACTTCATCTAAAAATTGGTCATAATCGAAAAAAAAAATAATTTTTGAGCAGTACTTATAAACCCGACCTAATTAGTCTCTGTTCTGGTCATAAAATATCCATTAAACAGAAGGCCACCAACAACAGCTGTCTTACTGACAATATATTTTCGATCTCAATGGAACATATAAAAGGCCTACATAGAATTAAAATGGTTTAACGCACTGATCCAGTGGTAACATTTTAGACTCTAGGTAGCTGCCTGATATGTGGTGACATGTTAGTTTTTAGGTGGCTATCCGAAATGTGGTAAAATTATTCACTCTACTTAGCTGTTTGAAATGTGGTAACATTATAGACTCTAGTTAGCTGCATGAAATGTGGTAAAATTATACATTCTACCTAGCTGTTTGAAATGTGGTAACATTATAGACTCTAGGTAGCTGCCTGAAATGTGGTAAAATTATACACTCTACCTAGCTGTTTGAAATGTGGTGACATTATAGACTACGTAGCTATCTGAAATGTGGTAACATTATAGACTCTAGGGAGCGATCTGAAATGTGGTAGCATTATAGACTCTAGGAAGCTATCTGACATGTGGTAACATTATAGACTCTAGGAAGCTATCTGAAATGTGGTAACATTATAGACTCTAGGAAGCTATCTAAAATGTGGTAAAATTATAGACTCTATGTAGCTATCTGAAATGTGGTAAAATTATAGACTCTACGTAGCTATCTGAAATGTAACCGTAACATGTTAGACTGTAGGTAGCTGTCTGAAACGTGAAGTATGTGTTTTTTTCTGTTGTTTTTTTTTATTCACACATAATAAAGAAATGCAAATGAGACAAAATACCTCGACACCAAATTCAAATTTCTGACACCGCAGGAATGCCGCGATGTCTCAGTGTCAATATCAAACGATTTACAATGGGTCTTTTACCGTGACATAATCTGCTGGTCAATGCGAAGACAGGGTGGCACAATAAAGTCACGCGGTCTATGCATTCAACCGTATCCAGAGAAAGTACGAACATATCAAGATTGTATGTGAGTTGTCTTGGAATTTATATCTATTATATAGGTTTTTTTTTTATATGTGTACTTGCATTCTTGTCAGAGGTTAGAGGATAGTAATTCAACACCATGGTACTTTGTCTTACTTGCAAGAAAAAGAATTTTGTCAACACACTCTAAAAGTACACGAATAATCTGACTTTTTGCGAAACTTCGTATACCGATTCTAAGTTTAAAACATTAATTATAAATATAGCTACATATTAGCACTGTGATTGTGCCATATATATATATTCACTAAAATCATACAAGCACCATCAGCCAAAAGCTGGCTTTCAAAACGAGGCTGTAACCAACAAAACTAAATGCTGATTAGTTGAAGTATTAAAGTACTAAAGAGTCTGAGAGTTCGTTGTTTTTCTTATGCCTCTAGAAATAGTTCACATTTTTTACTAATAAATAAACAAATTTTTAGTAGGGTTATGGGGATCCTAGGGTAAACACTTGCCAAAATGATGACCTCACATCAGAGGCGTAGTGAGCAAAACATAAGCCCGGGTAAGAAACCTTATTGGCGCCCCCCGCCCCATTTTATATGAACATTGCATAGAAATATAGGCTTAAATAAAGAAGTATAATTCCTTAGAATATTTTTACCAAACTAAAATATCTACAATAATTTTTTATCCCCCTCTGCGTGTGGCGCCCCCTCCCAAAGGATGGCACCCGGGGCATCGTTCCCCCTTGCCTTTCCTTCACTACGCCTCTGCCTCACATTTGAAACCTGGTTGAAGCTGAAATCTTTGAGATTTTAGAAAGCCTCTGGTGTCATGACCCTGTTGGAAATGTGTATCTGGGATCATTCTGTTAGTGAGAGCAAACTTGCTTGGTCGCTTTGCTGGTCGAACCACGTTAACTAGTTGAGCTCAGTAATGTATGTATTTCACAAAACACTTTCTTTTCTTTGCCAATACTAGTCTAGATAGGGAACATCTTTAAAAGACATTACCCTGTCTGTAAATTGGCAAACTATGTCGAAAACTCCGTTCCTTCGATGTTGTTTTCAGGTTCATTACCTCGTACAATTAACAGAACGAGCTGAGAATTGTGACACCGGAATAAGTCAATGAAATAATGAAGACAAAAAAGAGAAAGTTGAGACAATGTTATCACTATGACATGTCCACATTTAGATACATTTATGTTATGCTGTGGAAAAACAAATAAATGCAACTGTTGTTACATTCTGCCAACCAAAAGAAACCGTTGGTAGAAGAAAATAAACTTCTTGAACATGCTTTATTGTCTCTTTGGACTAGGGTCTAACTAAAACACTTAAAATGCTTTATTGTCTCTTTGGACTAGGGTCTAACTAAAACACTTAAAATGTTTTATTGTCTCTTTGGACTAGGGTCTAACTAAAACACTTAAAATGTTTTATTGTCTCTTTGGACTAGGGTCTAACTAAAACACTTAAAATGTTTTATTGTCTCTTTGGACTAGGGTCTAACTAAAACACTTAAAATGTTTTAGGATGACAAACTAGGCATTACTGGGCTAAAAGTTAGGTCAGGTCAAACTAGGACATGCAGTTAAAGAACAGTGGCGGCACCATAAAAAAAAGCGGCATGGTGGCTAATGCCTATTTACACTCAATGCTTGAATTTACCTATAATCAACACAAGCTATAGCTTAGAAGTTAGACCCCCCCCCCAAAAAAAAAATGGTTCCGTGGATATTTGTATTCATTTTGAAGAAAGAGCAACGGAAAAAATTGCCTTTCGTTGATTACAAAGGGGTTCCATGTCTTAAAGGAAACAACAAAGGGACACTGCGCTGATATATTTTTCTAGAGTTCTAAGCCTTTAAAGTCAAGCATAAAACAATATACATACAGCTCACGTACAAGGTAGATAGTAGATACAGGATACAATAATGATGATCAATAAACTAATCAGCTTTTTACTTTCAACTAGCGACACGTAGATCTAACTTTCTAACCAAAAAAACAACAACTAATAAACACCTCTTTTTTTTATACCTTTTTCATAGAATCTTCTAGAATCATTATGTCACATCATGCTTCTCTAACCTTCAACTTGGCTTTTTTTTTTTTTTTAAAAGGCCAAACCCTGTCTTTTTTACACAATATTTTTTATTCGCTGTCATTGATTAATGACAGCTTTAGTCTTCATGCATTTATTTATAATTTTGGTAGCGCCTTTATATATTTATTTTTTCTTTGCGCTCTTTCCTAGACAGACGGACCTCCATCAACTGACCACCTATTTCATTAGCAAAGCAACGAATATGGATGGAGCCTGCTAAAGCCAGAGCATGTTTGCTACGTTTGATTGAAACCCCACATCTGTTTGTACTCTATTTATAGATACCCACATGGACCAGCTGTTTTATTTATGACTAACCCAAGTGAGAATGAATCGCGCAGTAGAGGCTCCTTTAAATACTTTACACTGACCTTAGTCACTAGAACGAAGAAAGCAATTATTTTTCAAGCTTAATTATAAAACAAGCTAAATATAAAAATACTTTTTAAAAAAAAGAGCTTATATTAGGGAAAAAACCGCTCAATCACTGCCACTTCTATCAATACAGCAAGATTTATTTCCCTTTTTTATATATAAAAAAAGAAATTAATTAATTATCACTAATTAATGAACTAAGTGGTTAATTTTTTATTGATTCATGTGTTGTCATCGACAATAAATGATTGTGCAATGTTTCAACTTAATCCGAGACTGAGAAGTGAGAGAATGTTCTCAGACAGACAGACGGAGAGGCTTAATATAAGCTTTGTTTAAATGAATTACCACCACAACTCAACATTTCTACAGATCAACAAAAATCAAATTAGCGAAACTGAATATACTTCCATTGTAGGGTACCAAAAGATTGAAAGAGAACATGTGTAAACTGTTCTGACAGTTTTGCAGTAATTTTAAGACGCAATAAATTATAAGAACGCATCGCAGTTTATTTTTTAATTATATTTTCATTTAAATATGCGTAACTATGGGGAGTTGCATCCTTTTCATCATTCATAGCACACCAAGGTTTTTCTTGCTGCTTGGATCATTAGAAGCGCGTTAACAAAAAGAAACTCACTATGCTTACTACTATCCGCGTTATCAACTATAGCAATTGTGTCTATTGTTGACAAAAAATATATCTTTAAAAAAATAAAAGACACTATGGAGAAACAAAAACAAAAAGAAACAAAAGACAAGGACCCTAATGTCATTGTACGATGGTTAGGCAAAGATCGTACAGGCAACAGTTAACGGTGTGTATCCTTGAACAAATAATTCGTTTAAACAGAACGTGGCTCAGGGAGAATCCAGGACCAACACATTGTGAATTGGGACCGTGGGCCAGCGCTTGCTGAGCGGTGACAAGCCGAAGAGCAACCATTCACATTACTGCCCAAACATCCAAGCGCTCTGTTCAATTACTAAGTTGACCAAAGAACGTCCATTGAATTCATTCAGTCGTTTAGAACAAGATGAAATGTGTGACGTCAGAGAAATAGTCTGAACTGCTAAGAGCTTGCAATCTATATAGACAGTATAGAACCTTTAGCCAAAGAATGCCATATACAAATTATACAAGTAGCATTAGTTCGAACAACAGACATATATTATACCTAGACTGGACATGACAATCTCTAACACTACACGAGAATGTGTAAGACCTTCAAAAAAGCTGAAACAAGGCGTTATTTTGTAAAGTAGATGTATAATGTAAAGTTGTTGTTGTTTTTTCAACCCTAACCTATGTAACATATAATTGAATGTTTAGAATAGATGTAGAAACTGAACATATTCCTAATTTTTTAATCCACTGAGAAATTTTTCTTTTATAATCCTACTAGTCTTTGGATTTTGTCATGGCCTAGATACAAAAGCAGCTGTATATCAAGGATTGGCCTCTTTAGCCACACAAAAAGTTGCATTGGGAAAAGATTGCCTCTCGAAGCGCAAAATGCCACAGAGAGAGAAAAAACAATAACACATGAATGTGCTTATTACAATACTTTTATTCTGGGTGGAATCTGGACGCAGATATCGAAAAGGACTCTATCGATTTTCCTAGAAATGTTAAAGTTGCTGTTTATTGTTGAGAAAAGAATTACTAACTCGTTGGCCACACCGAGGAAACTCTAGTTTGACCGTTATTATTGTTCAAAGAAAAAAAAGAAATACATTTAAATTTAGCAAGAGAACGACAAAATATTTATATCTACGTCTTCGGGTATTTTCCCATGTAGGCATTCTTCATTCAAGAGTTTAATAGATTAATGTTCAGGAACATTTTGTGCATTGTCCTCTAAATCGATATCTAAAAGCCTATCTATGAAATATTGTAGATCTGTACATTTGTTTTGTCACGGATGAATGTGTGTATGTATGTATAATCTATTTTTACACTCTGCGCGAATGACCGGAAGTGTGTTTTGTTGTCAGAGAGTGGTTAGACAGAGACCAGCATGTGTGATATGCAGTAAAGCTGATTAAAGTTTATGTGTTTGATTTAGTGGTTCATTGTTTTATTTCGTTAACTAGAACTGAACCAGGGACACCTAGACGTATCGAGACCTAAGGTAGATTCTATCGAGTTATGAGTATAAATAGAATAGGAAAGCTGTGACACGCCTAAACCAAGATTATTTTCCGATGGAGGGGGGGGGGGGGTAAGAATCATAGCATGATTTAAAATTGTAACATTCATTAGTTATTAAGAGAAAAATAATCGCTCTATAACTGGTATTGTCTTTTTTTTAAAGTATTCTAAAATGTATTTCTTATATAATCCTATTGGCAAGTAAGCAATTTGCTTAATTTAGATCTGTCCTTAAAGGAAACGTCAGAAATGGTTTCATGGGTGTAGCCAGGGGGGGGGGTTGGGGTTCAACCCCCCCCCCGTAATGAAATCCCCCCCCCCGCAGGGGGAGGTCGGAATTTAGTGACTGATTTTTTGCTTTGATTTTGTTTATTTTAGGTGAGATATTAATACTAAACCATCACTTGCCCTAGTACAGCCAAGGGTTTTTTTAAGTTTAAAACCCCCTACCAGTGGGGTTTTGAGTTTAAAACCCCCTACCAGTGGGGTTTTGAGTTTAAAACCCCCTACAAGGGGTTTTAGCAGTTAAATCCCCCTCTTCTATAAGACAAAATCCAAAAAATACAAACGCCAATCCCCAAATTCCAAGAGCACAGTTAAGGAAGATTTTGATTTTAAACCCCCCTCCAAAATTTACGATAAACCCCCTCTTCAATACAAAAAAAAGCAAATTACACACTCAAAATTTTGAAGAAGTTTTGAGTTTAACCCCCCCCCCTCTTCAGTATGGTTTGAAGCTTAAAAACACCTCTTCAATATAAAAAAAAAAGCTTATTACGCAGTCAAAATGTTATGAGAGTAGCTAAATGGGTTTTGACTCAGTTTTGAGTTTAAACCACCCTTCAGAGGGGTTTGATGCTAAAAATACCTCTTCAATATAAAAAAAGGAAATTACACACTAAAATTATTTGAGTGTAGCCAAGCCAATTGGTGTGGTTTGAATTTAAACCATTCTCCTACAGATGGCTTTTTTTTTAAAGTTTAAAACCCCTCCAGATGGTTTTGAATTTAAAATCCCCTTAGAGATCGTTTTGAGGTGGGAAACCTCTATCTTCAATATTATTCTAAAGCAAACTACAGTTACGAAATTCTATGACCGTAGCTAAATGGGGTTTTGAATTTAAAAAAAAAAACAACTCCAGAGATTTTTTAGTTTAAAACCCCCAATAGATGATTTTGACGATAAATCTTCCCTTTTCGATATTAAATCTAAAGCAAACTACAGTCACCTAATTCCAAGAGCGTATTCAAGAGAGGTTACACATTTCTACCAGTGGCGGGGCTCCATTAATAAAGTGCAGTGAATAGTGATCTGCAAAATTTAAAAACACTAAATTTGGCTCAACAAAGATGGCTAAGACAGATTTTAGGAGTCAGTTATAGAGATCGGGTCTAAATCAAGGAAATCCTATGCCGAACTGGGAGTCGACCCCTTAGTAAGATTGTGACAGATCGGGACATGTTCTCCGACAAAATTAATTACGCATAATAAGAGTTGCGATGGCATCCTACTAAGTACAACTTGGCGCCACATATTCATGGTGGTCCTCAGAGCAGGTGGGAAGAGGCTTCAGACATTACCAGTGACAGATTTTTGTGGAAACAACTAGACGGCAAATGGGCCGAACGGTGCGGGAGGGTCTAAGTCAGTAAGAATTGGACATTATGTTTTTGAAATAAAACTTTTTAATAGCAGGAAAATGCACTGTAGATACATCAGAATATGCATTTTGTTGGCTTCCAATACCAGAAATAGTGCTTGGCAGCGGAGCTCCCCCCCCCCGCGCTGGGGGAGCTCACAGACCCCCTTGCTGAAAAAAGGAGAAGAGTCTACATTTTTTCCACTAACTCCAGGAAGAAATTCTAGGGTACAATAAACGTCTTCCGAAAGAATGAAAGATCAAAATGTAATAAAGATTAAGTACACACACACACATACATACATATAAATATATTTTTGCGGGGGGAGGGGGGGGCTATGAAGGGGTGGGGGAAATCCCCCCCAACCCCCCTTCCCAGAAAAAAAAATCCTGGCTACGCCCATGGGTGTAGGTACTGGTCTGCAAGCTGCATGATAGAGAGAATAAGGGTCGCTTTTTTCATTGTGAGTTTTCTTGTTGTTTTTTTTCGTTCTTTCCACTTCTTTCGTTGATGGGACCGTTTAAGTTGTTTTTTGTTTTTTTTTCACAAGGACAGCAACTCTGTGCATCTCAATTTTAGTTACGTCCCTTAACCATTGCAAAGAAAAAAACTTCTGAATCACACTATTGTCAATATTTCCTCTTGTTTGTGTCTTCTTTCTTTATCCTTATTGTTATTATTTGTATCTAATATCAACAATGGAAAGAAAAGTAGACAACAACACACACACACACAAGTTAAATAATAGATCATATGCACGAAAAAAACTGCGACCAGTTTGAGACCATAAACACAGACTGAACACAATATAAACACAGAACACACCATAAACACAGACAGAACACACCATAAACACAGAACACACCATAAACACAGACAGTACACACCAGAAACACAGAACACACCATAAACACAAACAGAACACACCATAAAAACAGATACAACACACCAGAAACACAGACAGAACACACCAGAAACACAGAACACACCATAAACACAGACAGAACACACCAGAAACACAAAACACACCAGAAAAACAGACAGAACACACCAGAAACACAGAACACGTCATAAACACAGACAGAACACACCAGAAACACAGAACACACCATAAACACAAACAGAACACACCAGAAACACACAACACACCATAAACACAGACATAACACACCATAAACACCAACAGAACACACCAGAAACACAGAACACGTCATAAACACAGACACAACACTCCATAAACACAGACAGAACACACCAGAAACACAGAACACACCATAAACACAGACAGAACACACCATAAACACCAACAGAACACACCAGAAACACAGAACACAACAGAAACACAGACAGAACACACCAGAAACACAGAACACACCAGAAACACAGAAAACGTCATAAACACAGACAGAACACACCAGAAACACACAACACACCATAAACACAGACATAACACACCATAAACACAGACAGAACACACCAGAAACACAGAACACACTAGAAACACAGACTGAACACACTATAAATACAGAACACACCATAAACAGGCTTCTTGGGAGCGGTGTGTTTTCAATGTCATTGTTTAGGTAGCCGACATTTCCAGCAGTCAGTGCTAATCAATAAATTCTATAGTCTACTTACTTGTCACTGCGATGAAGTTGTCTCCAGTTTGGTGCCAATCCTGGTTGACAGTAGTCTATCAGGGCACTACAGACGATTGAACAAAACAAAACGTTAGACGATGGCCAAAAAAAAAAAAACATTAAGGGTGTATATGATATGTTTAGTTCTCTCCCTTTTGTTTCTTTTATATTCTAGTTGCTTCCCTTTTGAAATCAATCAATGCTGACAACGAAAGCTTAAAAAGGTTATAAAATTATGTTAATCTGCGTTCTTTATAATAATAGATTCAGCGCCGGATGTTACAAAGTGGAGGACCCTGACCAGTGTTTTTTTTTTATGGAGTCACCTACACTCTTCAAGCATGAGATGAAATGTAAATATTGTTAATAAAACTAAATGCATATTATATTTGTGAAGACATAAAAAAGCGAAGGTTTAGGTGTACATGTAATCCCATTTCCATTATTTATTGGCTGAGTGGTAAAGCGCTTAACTTGCGAACCGGATGTCGCGGGTTCGAATCCTGGTGAAGAATAGAAGTTTTACTTTCGGGATATTTGGGGTGCTCCTGAGTCTACCCAGCTCTAATGGGTACCTGACATTAGTTGGGGAAAAGTAAAGGCGGTTGGTCGTTGTGCTGGCCACATGACACCCTCGTTAAGCTTGGGCTACATAAACACAATAGATCACAAGCTCTGAAAGTGAAACTTTACTTTGCTTACTTTGTAATATGCATAATTTTTTTTTTTAATGTGGAGGCCCACTTTACAGTTGAGGCTCTGGGCAGTCTCATACGTAAATCCAGCCCTGGATAGATTCCTAGTTCCTCTAGTGCATTCTTTCCTTGCCCGATCGCGTACACTTTTACACGCTAGATCGATAATGTAATCAATAGCTGAAGAAGTCAAGGTTTTTGAACTGGAAACAAAAAATGGATTCCCGATTGAGAAATTAATTATGTATCTATGGCCGAAGTCTTATGACTTACAGACTCAAGCAAACACCCGTCAGAGAGTGCGTAGCTTTATTTGTGTGTGTGCGCGCTTGCAAGTGATGATGTTTGGTAGAACTACGACAGAACCAAGCAACACTTCAATAGACCCAAACTACCCGTGCCTTTTTTAGAACGAAAAGTAGACTCTGTAGCCATCTTCGAGTTCACGGTAAATAAGATGTGCTAATCTTCGCAGACGATGGAGCTATATATAGAGAGAGAGAGATTCTATAATAATTAGCGTTTTAAATATTGTAATATGAAAGGCAACCGATATTTTGTGTGCATAACAACCGGGCCGGCCTTAGATAATTAGAGGCCCTAGGAAAAGTGAATTGGGAAAACCGAAATAAAGTGGGGTTTTTTTTATTAAAAAGAAACAGCGAAAAAAGTACAATTACGCAATTTATTTAAAATCTGCTTTTGTTTACATCTAAATCGACTAATAACTGAAACTCATGTATCGTAATTTCCGTAGTAGAGACAGAGTTAGACTAGTCAAGATAGTCATAGTAGAGACAGAGTTAGACTAGTCAACATTGAGTCATAGTAGAGACAGAGTTAGACTAGTAAATATAGAGTCATAGTGCTTTACTATGTTCGAGATCTGATCCAAGTTACGCAATTTTTTCTCTAAATTTTGTTTAGTCCTGTGCGAGGCTCTATGTGGCTGCCTAGTTTGCCTATACCTAAAGCCGGCTCTGATAGCTAAATCAACTATAAAGCCTATACTCACTGTAATGCTATTCCATCGTTCCAATCGGAAGTGAAATTACTAATGTGGTTCTCTGGGATGACTGCCTGCAGCCATGCCAACATTAACTTCTTTGGAGGTACTTTGGTTTTGCCAATCTGATATCGGAGAATGAGGTGCCAGATCAGACCGAGGATTAGTTTCAAGCTTCCGTTGACAATATCTTCACTCCCTGCACAAATAGAACATAAAGAGAGAATTAGTTTTCAGAAGGTAGCCTAAACATTACCTCAGGAGGCTAACATGCTGAGAAATAGATAGATTCGCGAAGTAATGCTGACACCAATGTAATAGTCTTATTTAGACTAGAAGAAGTTTAACAAGTAAAATATAAAAATGCTCAAGCCTCCATATTGCCACTGAGCTATTCAAGTATTTAAAAAATCATCATCATCATCAAACTCCATTTGAGTGAGGGCTTGAGAGGCTCAAATCCTCTCTTGCAAAAGCCCTGGACAGAAACCCTGCTGTCTTGCGTAGTGCATAAATGTCGCCATACAGGTCGAGAATTTTTGGTTTCCGAGTCCTGTCGAGACGGAGATCAGCAAGTCTGGGGCAGTCAAACAGAATATGAGGCACGGTTTCCTCTTCCCCGCAGCGGGGGCACCGTGAATCGAAATTTGGCCATAGCCGTGAGAAATATGAGCCAACAGGACAATGGCCTGTCCTGCACTGTGCTATAATAGCTTGCTCAGGCCTGGACAGCCTCCACCACGGGGAAGTGCGGTCAGGGCGCCTCATGCGCTCCCAGACTCCATGGGCTTTTTGGGAATTGTCCCAGCACTCAAACCACTTTTCCATTTCTGTTTTAAAAAAATAGAAGGTTTTATATCTAAAAGAGTGTACAGTTTAGATTTTTAGCAAACGACCTGATTCTCTTCACAAGGCTTATCTCCCCTTAACTTAGTACATTTTCTATAGAAAACAAAGTTAATTAATTATGACTAAGTGATGAACCAATTGTTAATCTTGAAGTGTTGTCATCGGCAATAAATAATTGTGCAAAGTTTCGACTTGATCTGAGAATAGGAATAACGTGTAGAAGATTCCAGCCAGACAGACAGACAGGGGTGAGTTGATAGAAGCTTTGTCCATCCAGCCAGACAGACAGACAGGGTGAGTTGATAGAAGCTTTGTCCATCCAGCCAGACAGACAGACAGGGGTGAGTTGATAGAAGCTTTGTCCATCCAGCCAGACAGACAGACAGGGGTGAGTTGATAGAAGCTTTGTCCATCCAGACAGACAGACAGACAGGGGTGAGTTGATAGAAGCTTTGTCCATCCAGCCAGACAGACAGACAGGGGTGAGTTGATAGAAGCTTTGTCCATCCAGCCAGACAGACAGACAGGGGTGAGTTAATAGAAGCTTTGTCCATCCAGACAGACAGACAGGGGTGAGTTGATAGAAGCTTAGTCCATCCAGACAGACAGATAGACAGGGGTGAGTTGATAGAAGCTTAGTCCATCCAGCCAGGCAGACAGACAGGGGTGAGTGGATAGAAGCTTAGTCCAGATAGACAGACAGGGGTGAGTTGATAGAAGCTTTGTCCATCCAGCCAGACAGACAAGACAGGGGTGAGTTGATAGAAGCTTAGTCCATCCAGCCAGACAGACAGACAGGGGTGAGTTGATAGAAGCTTTGTCCAGCCAGACAGACAGACAGACAGGGGTGAGTTGATAGAAGCTTTGTCCATCCAGACAGACAGACAGACAGACAGACAGGGGTGAGTTGATAGAAGCTTTGTCCAGACAGACACACAGACAGACAGGGGTGAGTTGATAGAAGCTTTGTCCATCCAGCCAGACAGACAGACAGGGGTGAGTTGATAGAAGCTTTGTCCAGACAGACACACAGACAGACAGGGGTGAGTTGATAGAAGCTTTGTCCATCCAGCCAGACAGACAGACAGGGGTGAGTTGATAGAAGCTTTGTCCATCCAGACAGACAGACAGACAGGGGTGAGTTGATAGAAGCTTTGTCCATCCAGCCAGACAGACAGACAGACAGGGGTGAGTTGATAGAAGCTTTGTCCATCCAGCCAGACAGACAGACAGGGGTGAGTTGATAGAAGCTTAGTCCATCCAACCAGGCAGACAGCAGGGGTGAGTGGATAGAAGCTTAGTCCATCCAGCCAGGCAGACAGACAGGGTGAGTTGATAGAAGCTTAGTCCATCCAGCCAGGCAGACAGACAGGGGTGAGTGGATAGAAGCTTAGTCCAGACAGACAGACAGCAGGGGGAGTTGATAGAAGCTTAGTCCAGACAGACAGACAGCAGGGGTGAGTTGATAGAAGCTTAGTCCATCCAGCCAGGCAGACAGCAGGAGTGAGTGGATAGAAGCTTAGTCCATCCAGACAGACAGACAGACAGACAGGGTGAGTTGATAGAAGCTTAGTCCATCCAGCCAGGCAGACAGCAGGGGTGAGTGGATAGAAGCTTAGTCCAGCCAGACAGACAGACAGGAGTGAGTTGATAGAAGCTTAGTCCATCCAGCCAGGCAGACAGCAGGGGTGAGTGGATAGAAGCTTAGTCCATCCAGCCAGACAGACAGGGGTGAGTTCATAGAAGCTTAGTGCAGACAGACAGGGGTGAGTTGATAAAAGCTTAGTCCATCCAGCCAGGCAGACAAGACAGGGGTGAGTTGATAGAAGCTTAGTCCATCCAGCCAGGCAGACAGACAGGGGTGAGTGGATAGAAGCTTAGGCCATCCAGACAGACAGACAGACAGGGGTGAGTTGATAGCAGCTTAGTCCATCCAACCAGGCAGACAGCAGGGGTGAGTGGATAGAAGCTTAGTCCATCCAGCCACGCAGACAGACAGGGTGAGTTGATAGAAGCTTAGTCCATCCAGCCAGGCAGACAGCAGGGGTGAGTGGATAGAAGCTTAGTCCAGACAGTAGGGGGGAGTTGATAGAAGCTTAGTCCAGGCAGACAGCAGGGGTGAGTGGATAGAAGCTTAGTCCATCCATCCAGACAGACAGACAGGGGTGAGTTGATAGAAGCTTAGTCCATCCAGCCAGGCAGACAGCAGGGGTGAGTGGATAGAAGCTTAGTCCATCCAGCCAGGCAGACAGACAGGGTGAGTTGATAGAAACTTAGTCCATCCAGCCAGGCAGACAGCAGGGGTGAGTGGATAGAAGCTTAGTCCAGACAGACAGACAGCAGGGGTGAGTGGATAGAAGCTTAGTCCATCCAGACAGACAGACAAGACAGGGTGAGTGGATAGAAGCTTAGTCCATTCAGACAGACAGACAGCAGGGGTGAGTGGATAGAAGCTTAGTCCATCCAGCCAGGCAGACAGACAGGGTGAGTTGATAGAAGCTTAGTCCATCCAGCCAGGCAGACAGCAGGGGTGAGTGGATAGAAGCTTAGTCCAGACAGACAGACAGCAGGGGGGAGTTGATAGAAGCTTAGTCCATCCAGCCAGGCAGACAAGACAGGGTGAGTTGATAGAAGCTTAGTCCACCCAGCCAGGCAGACAGACAGAGGTGAGTTGATAGAAGCTTAGTCCATCCAGCCAGGCAGACAGCAGGGGTGAGTGGATAGAAACTTAGTCCATTCAGCCAGACAGACAGGGGTGAGTTGACAGAAGCTTAGTGCAGACAGACAAGGGTGAGTTGATAGAAGCTTAGTAATAAATATCATTACGAACTTACATAATTTTTCTTTACTTACAATGAATGAAATTGTAAACGGAAGTGAATCCTCAATATAGAGTTTCGGTTTTAAAGAAAATTTACTACATTAACTCTTCCTCTCCTAACTGACGATACCAACGTTGATTCTATGTGGTAAATAATTACGGAGACAAAGAGTTTTTTTTAAAAAATCAACTTTTAATCATTTACGTAGTCTAGATTGTCAAGACTAAATAAGCCTAAAGATTCCTCGATACGAAAAGAAACAAATAATAAGGTGTCTTCATGAGCTTCATAGTTAATCGTAAAGGATTTTTTTAAAGCGGTTATTTAAAATAAAAAGATTGCACAAGGTTTATACCGATACGTTATGAATTGCACACATTTTCGACAATTCAATTGAAGAGATTGCTATTTAAATTAGAGAAAAACACAAATTTTACTTTCAAATGTTTTATACAAAAACGTTTTAAAATTGGTTGCAGACAGCAATTTGGAGATTTTCATGCATGGGGGGGGGGTAAAACTATAAATAGCTATCAGGTTGACAAAGAAAGGAAGTGCTGATAAGATATGTTTTTTTAAAGTATATAATAATTTCTTGTACACTTTTTAGTCCTGCAGAATCAGATTTTCTAAGAGCTTCTTTTGTAACACACACACACTTGAATGTGGCGGAAGCAGAGACTTTCACTCTGACTTCAACGTTTCTTAGAAACAAATGCGTAACTAGAGGTAATACAGGAGATCTTAAACCGCGAAGATCAAGTGTTGCGCATTGAGACAATATTAAAACTACAGCTCCATCCGTTTTATTTAGTTGGCAACAGTGACGTTCCATTTTGAGTCCTTGACATTTGTTAGTTTAGCGTGAACATCTCCAGTGCCGCATTAGAGTAGGGTTTGATTTGTTGGATTTACATGGTCGGATGCTTCTTCAGAAAGAAAGATAATTAAATTATAGCAAAAAACTTCGACAGTGTTCGACTTCGTGAGAATCGACATGACAGTCCACATACCACATGACCAGAGACTTGTTCATTTCATCTTCTTAGTCCACATAGCACATGACCCAGAGACTTGTTCATTTCATCTTCTTAGTCCACATAACACATGACCAGAGACTTGTTCATTTCATCTTCTTAGTCCACATAGCACATGACCCAGAGACTTGTTCATTTCATCTTCTTAGTCCACATAGCACATGACCCAGAGACTTGTTCATTTCATCTTCTTAGTCCACATAGCACATGACCCAGAGACTTGTTCATTTCATCTTCTTAGTCCACATAACACATGACCAGAGACTTGTTCATTTCATCTTCTTAGTCCACATAGCACATGACCAGAGACTTGTTCATTTCATCTTCTTAGTCCACATGGCACATGGCCAGAGACTTGTTCTTTTCATCTTCTTAGTCCACATAGCACATGACCAGAGACTTGTTCATTTCATCTTCTTAGTCCACATAGCACATGACCCAGAGACTTGTTCATTTCATCTTCTTAGTCCACATAGCACATGACCAGAGACTTGTTCATTTCATCCTCTCAGTCCACAAAGCACATGACCCAGAGACTTGTTCATTTCATCTTCTCAGTCCACATAGCACATGACCAGAGACTTGTTCATTTCATCTTAGTTAAAGTTAGTTAAACACATAAATATATTGATCTACAATTAGATCTAGATCTTGAATTAGATCTGGATCTAGTCTAGGTCTATATTTTGAATAAACCATTTGATTGTCATTGTAAATTAGCTATCACTTTAGACTTAGACTTAGCTTAGGCCATCTTAGGCATTTTTAACCTTAAACTAGATTTAGACTAGACCTTTTAAAACTAAAATCAACAACAGTCATCATGAAATTGCTCTGGCTATTTATCCTAATAATTACTAAATACACACTAGCTGAACACAGAACTAGATCTACCTCAGTCAACACTAAACTTAAAAAGGAAACAACAGTCATAATCAATCATCACACTTTAGATCAATGCAACTTCAAAAATAACCTAACATACACATCCATAACATTAAAGAAGATTACCCATCACAAATGGAAGTTCTCAATCAGACACAGTAGAAATAAATACCTTTCACTGTTAATATTAATAGCAGGAGATGTAGAGTCAAATCCAGGGCCTAGATCTAAAGATAGATGCAACATCAGCAAAAAAGTATGCACCATGAAACAGAAAGCCATTCAATGTGACACCTGCGATGAATGGTACCATGCATCATGTCTCCATATGAATACACAGGCAACAAAGATGCATCATGGCACTGTACCGTGTGGGTTACCTCAGTTTACATCAGGACTGTTTGATTCCTTTGATGCGGACACTTCTAACCCATACAACATCCTAAACACCATCCCAAAACCAACTCACCAACCACTAGCCAGATCCACTCCTGTTAAACCTAAATCTACTAAAATTAATACAACAGCCTCACTAAACAAACCTCCTAAAGAAGTAATACCAAAATACCTTAAAACCTTAGTAATAAATTTTCAAAGCATTAGGAACAAAACAGCAGACTTAGAAATTTTATTAGAATGTGAGAAACCAGACATAATTGCAGGAACAGAAACTCGGCTACATCCTGAAATTTATAATGCAGAAATTTTCAATAGTAATTATGAAATTTTTAGAAAAGATAGGGCTGATAATCATGGAGGAGTTCTTTTAGCAATAAAAAACACTCTTATAGCAGAAGAAATTACCTTACCTAACTCAAAAAACATAGAATCTACATTTTGTAAAATTAATACCACCTCAACATCCCTTATAATAGGCAGCATTTACAGACCACCAAATTCTAGTTTAGAATACATGCAGGAACTATGTAATCAGATTACTACACTTAAAGAGACAAATAAAAATGCAGTTTTTTGGATTATGGGTGACTTCAACCTACCTGATATAAATTGGAAAACACTAACCATAGATAAACACCAAAACCTTAAGGACATAAATGAGCTTTTCATAGAAACTTTACACAACCTAAGTTTAGATCAAATCATTAAAAAGCCAACTAGATTAAACAACACATTAGATCTCTTCTTAACCAACAGACATGGATTAGTAGTTGATTATGATATTATCCCTGGTCTATCAGACCATGAGATCATAAAAATACACAGTCAGATAAAAGCAGTAGCCAATACAAAAACCAAAAGAAAAATCTTACTCTGGAATAAATGTAACCTAACACAACTACACCAAGCTGCATTAAACAAACATTCTTATTAGAAAAAGACATTAACCAACCAGTCGATGACCTCTGGAATTTCATTAAAAACCATCTTAAAAGCATTATAGAAAATCATATACCAACTAAATACACATCAAACAAAATAAATAAATGCTGGTTTAATAATAGACTAAAGAAGCTTTGTAAACAGAAGGAAAACCTATATAGAAAATTTAAAGAAACCAAGGCAGAAAGAGTTTACAAAAAGTATCTAAAAATTAAACACCTAACCCAAAAGGTAAGCAGACAGCTGCAGAGTGAATACATAAACAATGTAATATCTAAAGATAACAACAAAAACCTATGGTCATACATTAGGTCTAAGAAAATGGAAACAACAGGCATAGCGCCATTAAAAGATGAACATAACATAATACATAATGATAATGAAACTAAAGCAAACATCCTAAATAAATACTTTGCATCAGCATTCTCAGCCCCAGGAGACAAAGACATAATTCTTAATTTGAACCAAGTAGACAACATAGAAGATTTAGTAGTACAAGAAAATGGAATTAAAAAACTATTAGCCAACACCAAACCAAAGAAAGAGTCTAGACCTGATGGTATTCCAGCTAGATTACTCAAAGAACTAAGCAATGAGCTAGCCCCAGTGTTCAAAATACTCTTTTCAGGCATCGCTTAACCAGGGCAGAGTACCAAAGGACTGGAAAGAAGCTAATGTCACCCCCCTATTTAAAAAAGGAGAAAAATCTGATCCAGGAAACTACAGACCAGTATCACTTACCAGCATCACATGTAAAATACTAGAACACATAATATGTAGCAATATCATAAACCACTTAGACAAACATAATGTCCTCACCCCATACCAACATGGCTTTAGGAAATATAGATCATGTGAAACACAACTAATAGGACTAATTGATGATTTTTCAAAAGGTTTAGATAATAGTGAACAAATAGATGCTATCTTACTAGATTTTTCCAAGGCTTTTGACAAAGTTCACCACCATAGTTTGCTAAAAAAATTAAAATATTTCGGCATTAATGGTCCACTGCATCAGTGGATTAAAGATTTTCTGATAGGGAGAGAACAAACTGTAATAATAAATGGCTCTAAATCAACACCAATAACAGTAAACTCAGGTGTACCTCAAGGAACAGTCTTGGGTCCACTACTATTTTTAATTTACATAAATGATTTACCAAATTGCATTAGTTCAGGAACAAAAGTCAGATTATTTGCAGACGATTGCATAATATATAGAACAATAAAAACAATACAAGACACAGATATTTTACAAAGAGAATTAGATGAATTACAGAAATGGGAATTAAATTGGAGCATGTCTTTCCACCCAGAAAAATGTCAGTTGTTAAGAGTAACAAAAAAAATAAAACAAATTAATTCCACTTATCTTATTCATGGCAAACCAGTAACACAGACTAAAAACTATAAATACCTAGGAGTTATAATAAATGAAAAACTGTCATGGAATCCACATATTGATGAAACTATAAAAAAAATCAAACAAAGCATTAGGGTTTATTAAAAGAAATTTCTATAAATCAAATAGGAACATAAAACTAAAATGTTATTTAACCTTGGTTAGGCCAATACTAGAATATGCATCCACCGTGTGGGACCCCTCAACTCAAGAAAACATTAAGAAACTGGAACAAACACAAAATAGAGCAGTGAGATTCATAACAAACGAATATTCACATTTGACTAGAGTAACACCATTAGTAAAATCACTAAATTTAGAAAGCCTTCAGGACAGAAGACTCAAAAGTAAAGTAGCAATTATACATAAAACACTGAACCATAAACTTCAAATACAAAAACAAAATCTAATAAAATACTCTGAAAGACACAAAAATAAAGGCACATTCCTCGTCCCATATGCTAGGACAAATTTGTACAAATACTCCTTCTTCCCTAGTGCTATTAGAGCATGGAATGGGTTGCCTGAGCTAGCCAGAAAAACCAGTGACTTGGCAGAATTTAAGTCATTGGTTAATATGCATGACTAAATGCATGACGCGTAGGACGTAATCATCTTCTTTTTTGAAGTAACGTCTGTATTATATAAGATAAGATAAGATCTTCTTAGTGCACATAGCACATGGCCAGAGACTTGTTCATTTCATCTTCTTAGTGCACATAGCACATGGCCAGAGACTTGTTCATTTCATCTTCTTAGTCTACATAGCACATGACTAGAGACTTGTTTATTTCAATCTTATTTGTCAGTTTTCATGTCAAGTATTCATAGTTGTTTTTGAACGTTTGTCTATTTGTTCTAGTTAGTTTATGCCCCTATAACAGAGGTTCTCAAACCTTTTTGACCAGGGGAACCCTTTACGTAGTCAACACTTGCCCCAAGGACCCGGAAATGAAAAAGATACGTTAATGATTATTATAAGTAACAAATGTTGAACAAAAAAGAATTTAAGAAGTGATTATTGAGATTATAACTTTTGTTTACAATAAAATAAAATAAATAATGACTGGGTTGAGGTTGATAAGATTTTATGAGTGTATTTATGTCTAGCTCAACAAGCACAAGTTTAAAGTCGTTTTTTTGTTGTTGTTGTTGTTTTGTTTTTGTGATGGGTTTCATTACGACAATGAATCCACATTATACCAAATAAGAAGACTGGAAAGCAGTCAACAATTTCTTTACAATGAACCAGAATGCAGGATATAAATTTGTAATATGTTTTTCTAGTCATAAAGTTGGTATCCTTGTTTGACCTTTAGTTTCTTCTTCGTTTGTGCACATTTCAATTAGCTGCTACTGAATCAGTATAGATTCATTCGTGATTGGGATCTGAGTTTGTCAGTCAGGAATATCCAAGTAAAGAATGATTTCAAATATTTGGTTTAGTTCCACATACAGCTAGCTATATGGCCTCCTTCAGTCGCAAAGCGACTATGGATCATCTCATGGAAATGAGATGAATGCCTTGGCATTAGTTGTGTGCTACGTTCGTATTCGTCCTTTCATTACGTGCAAAGTAAACATTTTTAACATAAGATTATATGCACTTCATGAATGTAACAAAAAATGGAGTTGAGTTGAAAAAGATAGAAACAACCAATAAAACAAAAACACAAATACAAGGCAGTACATGGTGACGTTCTTTAAGTGAGACATATTTTCTTGAATAGAAAACACCAAAGGATTTTATATGGCATCTAATAGTACGAAAGCATATCAAGAATACCTTTGCATGCAAGTTTGTTCACAAATAAAATAAGCATAAGACTTGTTCTTTTTTAGTGACAAGCTCAATCATGACCAATGAAGATCTTAATGAAGCATAAACACTTTTAGTTATTTAGCTCTGGTTGGCATGCTAATAAGTTGTTCGCTGGATATTCATCAAGTTAAAACATTCAACAGGTGAATTAACATGTTAATTACTAGCGACGTCTTCGTTAACTGATTACTGCACTTATAGTCCCTTACCTCCCTTTCCATTCTTTCCCGAGTATGTCCTCCCCCTCCCCCCCGACTCCGTCATCTCTTTTTTAAATATATAAACGAAAGATAGATGACACAACTGTATACATCAAAAGTATGTGTTTGTTCAGACCTATGTGTAAATAGTGTTCATCTCTTAGTAAGAGTGCGATAGGCCTATATATGTGTGTATCTAGCTGTTCGGTGCGAGGTATTATTATTATTAAAGCCGGCCTTTAAGAATGATTAGCTTATTCTATTTGCTTTAAGAATGTCTCTCCTAGATTTTCGAGTATGCACAAACAAACAAAAAAATTAAAGATTTTTTTTTAAACAGTAAGAAGAGATCATATCATGAAAATATCGTCTCAATAGCAATGCTAAAGGTATACATGCAGCCAGCGGTAACTCCTATTAATAATACAGTGCTCCCACGCATAAATATAAATGATAAATATGTATTGTAGTATTTCGAGACGGACATTTTTTTGTATAGTGTACCCTTATAGAGGAGGAAACAAAAAGCTTTTTTTGTGTGTGTGTGTGGGGGGGGGGGTATTTTAAAAAGATCGAGCCACTTTGACCCGGCAAGGAAATTGGAACACGTCCCAAATTTTCCAAATTACGTCTTTAGATTTCAGATTTAGATTTCAGATTTAGAGTTCAGATTTAGTTTTCAGATTTAGGTTTCAGATTTAGGTTTCAGATTTAGGTTTCAGATTTAGAGTTCAGATTTAGAGTTTAGATTTAGAGTTCAGATTTAGATTTCAGATTTAGAGTTCAGATTTAGAGTTCAGATTTAGAGTTCAGATTTAGAGTTCAGATTTAGATTTCAGATATAGGTTTCAGATTTAGAGTTCAGATTTAGGTTTCAGATTTAGGTTTCAGAATTATTTTCAGATTTAAATTTCAGATTTAGATTTCAGATTTAGATTTCAGATTTAGAGTTCAGATTTAAATTTCAGGTTTAGGGTTCAGATTTAGAGTTCAGATTTAGAGTTCAGAGTTGTTCGTTTCATGCACGTGCAAACCAAATGTGTTCTTAAAAGTGACATGCATAGTAAAAGTTACAAACGAAATAGAAAAGGTTTATATAAGAAACTGTGAGGAGTGATTATAAAGACTTAAAATTATGTAAACTATTAAATAGGAGATTTGACATGTTTCGGATGTTCCATTAGAGTTAAAGATAATCTACTTCCTAACCCAATCCTCCCGCAGGACGATGGGGGATGGCAGCGTGTAGGGTATGAACCCGGGACCATCGAGACGACCGAACGATAGTCCAGCGCGCTTACCGCAGGGCCAGGCAGCCCTCACCCGTCCTCCTACGGGAGATTTAGACTCAAGAGAATTTTGATTTCATTCCTTGATTAAACAACATGATCACCCGCTTGGCAGTAACCTCAAATTATTATTATAACTCTTCGTATTATTATTACATGTTATAGACTAGTGGGAGAAGAATATTACGCCCTGCTGTCTGAACCTTCTGAGGTGACAGGTGATAAAGGTGAATGACATTTTAAACTCGGGCCATTCTTGTTGACGATTCGAAGCCATATCACGTGGTACAAAAGGTACCAACCAGCACCCAACTGTCATTATATTTTTTTACATACAATAAATAATGCTTACATTTGTTGGCCTATATTAAATTGAGCATCCTTGGCTTAACATGAGAACAACAGAAATGTACTACAATACCTCATATTACGTCTTTGTTTTAGCTTCACTTAGAAGACTCCACACACACTTCAAAAATCTTGGGGGGGGGGGGGCCTAATCTAGGGCATCATGTGACATTGAAGGATAAAAACACGTGATATCGGATTCTCAGATTAAACCCGATAAAACAAAAGATGTTATTTTTTTGTAAACACATTTCAAGGCGAGGTCCTCCACTGCCACGTCACATAATCCATCACTTGTAATGTTAGAATAGCATGGAGAAGTACGCCTAGGCAGATCAACTAGATAGCATGCTGCACCTAAACAGTGTGGGTTTCCTAGATATCATTATGTTTTATTTCCCGTCTTATCCTACTCCGCATCAGGGCCGGATCTAACACAGTTTAAGACTGTGCAGCTGTATAGGGCTTCACTCTAAAAAGGGGCCTTCATTTCTCAAGAATATTTTTTAAAACAAAATATACATATTAAATATAATAAAATATGGGAAATTAAATGAAATTTATAAGTCCCCTGTTTCTTTCTTCACAATTATGTCATAATTGTACATTTATTAATACTAGTTTGAAAAGAATAATGACCTCCACAAAAATCCTGCAAAACTCCGCATACTTTATTTTGCGTTCAGGTTCTATGCATTAACAAGTAAAATAAAAAAAAATACTACAAACAAAACAACTTATATCTAACTTAACCACCTTCATAATTGATTTAAGCAGTGTTTCTAAAACTGTTCTACTGAACCCTAGTGTTCCGCGAGGTTTCAATAGTGGTTCCAAATACTACTGAAATAATTATCTAGTAGGCCACAACGTGAAACTAAACCTCCCACAAAAAAAGCAAAAAGTTCCACTAAATACTCAGAATGTGCGAAGTGTTCCGTTACAGAAAAAGTTTGGGAATCACTGATTTAAAGATGAGTTTAGCATGCTCACTCTTGGCCTCCCCTTTTACCGAAACGTCACTTTAGTTACTTCCCCTTTTAGACAAGCCACCTGCCATTTAGTAGACAGCTCAGATCAACAGTCACAGTTCACGAACCTGCTTAATACACATCACTGATAACAAGTTGTTTAAATTTATCCATGACAAGGAACGCCTTAAATGCCTTGGTTTCACATTTTAACTATGAATCAGTACTATTAGATGCGTCAGATCTCTTTAACTAACCAACCTTTTCTTTTAAAAAGGTGTCATCTACTCAAAGTCAGTTCTAATGGAGGTTCAGGATATTAGACAAAATGAGTTTGTATGGTTTGGAGATGCAGGCTAACATGGATTAATACTTTTATCATACTTTTACATTTGTGGTTAGCGCAGGACCCCATTAGGTTCTGAGCATTGGGAGATCCCTTACCCTATTTTTCTTTATCACCAGCTCGACATTTTCTCTCAAAATGTTTTCTATTATTAGTGTACTTGCAAATCCTGTATTTCCAACTAGTCGAAATGTATGGCGTCGCCCGTGTTTATTCCCCCACAGAGTCCAATTAATATCTGAGCCAAGTTTCATTAATGTTGGGTACTGAAGCAATAACAAACAAAACAAAAAAAAGTACAGACCTTCATCAACAGATGCCTGCGAAATATCTTTAAAAAATACACTGGTACGACAAAATAGAAAACACCAAACTGTGGGACATGAGTGGACAGAAACATATAGAGGTGCAGATCCTAGAGAGAAAGTGGAGATGGATTGGTCACACCCTTAGAAAAGATACCAACAACAGAGCTAGACAGGCCTTAGAGTGGAACCCCCAGGGAACAAGACGTAGAGGAAGACCAAAAAGAACGTGGCGACGCTGTGTACTAGATGAAGCCGAGAGGACATGAAAGATATGGGAAGCCATAAAAAACCAGCAAGAGACCGTGGAGAGTCGTGTTTTTACAGAGGCCCTATGTTCCATAAGGAACGCAATGGGAAGATGATGATGATTATACTATGGTTTATATATATATATATATATGGGAGGGCAACCTATTTTCTTCAGGAGTTTGAAAAGGCCACTTTTGCTGACCATGTCAAAAGCTTTAGTCAGATCAACAAAAACGATGTAAAGGGGTCTGTCTCTCTCTCTGAATTTCTCCTGCAGTAGTCGTAGAGAAGATATCATGTCTACAGTGGATCTACCACTCCTGAATCCACACTGAGACTCTGGGTAGACTCTAGAAGCTATCACTTGCAGCCTGGATAGTGCCACTCTAGCAAAGATCTTGCCCACTATACTGAGGAGAGAGATACCCCTATATTTGTTGCAGTCACTCCGATCCCCTTTGTTCTTGTATATTGTGACTATAGTTGCGTCACCCATGACCTGTTTCCCAACAGCGGCAGAGGAGAATATAGAGTTCAGGGAGCAGGAGTGATTCGTTGACTTTCACTACTTCCACTGGGATACCATCACTCCCAGGAGATTTTCTATTTTTTATGCAGTTAATTGCTTTTTTAAGGTCCCTGAGGCTCGGAAGATCATCTAGGCATTCCAGTACTGGAAGATCTGGTAGAGAAGCCAGGGCGACATCGTCTACTGTGTTCTGTGTGGCATAGACTTCGAGGTAGTGTTCTGTCCAACGTTCTAGCTGCTTGGTTTGATCTGTAATTTTTTCTCCTGATTTGGATAGAAGGGGGGCAGGCTTAGACACTGTTGGACCCAGGGCCGCTTTAATGCCATCAAATAGAGCTTTGCTGTTTCCTGTCTTGGATTCTGTTGTAGGTATCCCTCCAAAAGTTGTTAGCACATTTTCTAGCCATTTGTTTCGCCTCTTTATTAGCACTTTTGAAGGCCTCCAAAGATCTTGGACTTGGCTTTGTCTTGAGAGCGAGGTGTGCAGATCGCTTTTTCTCGATGCAAGGTTCCATTTGTGCTAGATTCGCCTCAAACCAGTCTACATTTTTGTGTTTTTGAGGCCCAAACTACTGCAGTTCATTGAGTGTTTTCACGAGGAAACTAAATGCACTGTCAAATTCAATGGAGCCCAATCAGCACCTTTTGAGGTTTGCAGTGGTGTCAAGCAGGGATGTGTGCTCGCACCTACTCTGTTTGGCATATTCTTCTCCTGTCTACTGCATTATGCGTACAACGACATAAACGAAGGTGTGTTTCTCCATACAAGATCCTCTGGAAAACTATTTAATGTATCAAGGCTGCGGGCAAAAACCAAGGTTAGGAAGCTACTCGTCAGGGAACTCCTGTATGCTGATGATGCAGCTATTGTGGCTGATTCTGATATTCAGCTACAGTGCCTGGTTGACAAATTATCTGCTGCTTGCCAGAAGTTCGGCTTAAACATCAGTCAAAGCAAGACTAAGATACTTGTCCAAAACACAAACACTGCACCTCAAGTAAGCATTAATGGCCAACCACTAGAAATTGTTGATCACTTTTGTTACCTTGGCTCTATCATATCCAACAACACTCTACTGGATTAAGACATAAACAACAGGATAGCCAAGGCAATGGCCACCATGTCACGGCTGCAGAAAAGAGTCTGGGACAACATATTGCTGACTAACAGTACTAAAGCCCTAGTCTACCGGACCTGTGTGTTGAGCACCTTGCTGTACGGAAGTGAAACATGGTCAACCTACTCATGGCAGGAAAAAAAGCTGAATGTTTTCCACCTCCGATGCCTAAGGCGGATCTTTAAAATAAGGTGGCAATATAAGATAACCAATGAGGAAGAGCTACAAAGAGCAGGGTGCCAGGACATCTGCTCTGTTATCAGCAGCAGACGCCTTGGCTGGCTTGGCCACGTTCGTAGAATGCCAGAAGGTCGACTTCCACAGGACATCCTGTATGGCGATCTAATAGAAGGCAGGAGAGCCGCTGGTCGCCCACTTTTACGTTATACGGATGTATGCAAACGCGACATGAAGCTCTTCAAAATCGACACTGGCAACTGGGAAGAGGTGGCACTGGACAGATCCTCATGGAGAGAGAGCATAAAGGAAGGGTCAAAGATTGCAGATGCCATACACAACAGAAGCAGAAAGAAGGGTGAAAATGCAACGGCGCCTGGTGATTATATATGCCCAACCTGCGATCGCAGCTGTGTATCAAGGATTGGCCTCTTTAGTCACACAAGAAGTTGCAAAGGGAAAAGATCGTCTCTCGAGACGTAAAATGCCACAGAAATATATATATATATATATATATATATATATATATATATATATATATAGTGTTATATCACTTACACCTTACAATTTGATATATATTATTAGATTCGATATTTAAATAAGTAGCTAAAAATAGATCTAATATAGTCATGCTAAATTAACAGAAGAAATGGTACGGAACCCGACACACAACGTCCATCTTTATTTCTAAACCAAACAAAAATATCCGAACTTTAGTGGTGCGTTAAACCGTAGTGGTGCGTTACATGTGAAAACAAATCGATAGAGCGGTATATGTTTTTAGTGTGTCATGCTAACAATTATCTATCTGAACGTTTCTTTATTGTGTGTGTAAGACCCCCTCCACCGCAGACATTTTTATTGGTATGTATCTTTGTTACAAAATCGCTTTGAATTGTATAACTATGATATAATAAAAGCAATGTCTATTAGGACAGTATGGGAATTGAATTCTAAGCAATTTACTATCTCATTATTATCATATCTTTGGTATATACCATTTGATTATAGCCAAATGTTTTAATGGTCATTGTAAAGCCGCTACTGTATTAGTTTGAGCTGTATTGTTTCTCTGTTCGTCTTCACACCAATCTGTTACCATTGGATCTCTAAAACTCAAAGCGTTATATACATGAGGAGGAATCAAACCCTTGGGCGTCCCCAGCGTGTCAATTGTAATCACACGTTACGTTTTCGGGAAGCAAAAAGCAGCCATTTTATTTCTTATTAGTACTGTTGTAACTCTGCTCCCTCGCCACACTGATGGTGCGCATGAGAGCACTATTGAACATATGAGAAGACATGTTGATACGAGACAGGAAGAAGGACTGTTGTGGATCCGGCTAAAGTGATTGAAGTCTAAGCTGTCTTGACTCGAGAGAACGATCTATGAACTGTGTTGAGGGCCTGGGGCGGCACTGGGAAGTGTGTCGGTGGTCTGTATTGGTATTTAGGTAGGAAAGGACTGGTGTCACTTGAGATAGGACACTCTAGGACTAATAGCTAAGTTCATGCCTGTCTGTATTGTAAATAAAAACCTAGTTTATTGTTACCTCCTGTCTTTTCGTTGAGTGCCTACCTTAAAGTTACAACAGTACATTTATTTTTGACAAGTATCAAAACTGAACTAAGCAGAATTTGACATCGTAGCCACGTTAAAAAGGAGTCTTCATTGAAAAAAAAACATGGGTTCTGATATGATTTGATAATAAAAGGTCTAAAAAGACTTTACAATCTGCTCACCATAAGGATATAATGATTTAGCTAAAACATCTATTTCTAGAATCAGTAAAGGAGCTACAAACCGAATTAAAAAGCTTATTTTCCATATGCTAGGACAAATTCATACAAGTGCTCATTCTTCCCTATTGCCATTAGAGAATGGAATGCGTTGCCTAAATTAGCCAGGAAAACCAACGACTTAGAGTTTGTCACTGATTAACATGCATGACTAGATTGACACATAGAAATGATCTTCTTTTTTTAAGTAACGTCTGTAATCTATAAGATAAGAAGATCTGTGGTCCATACACTTAATGTGGCCCATACACTTAATGTGGTCCATACACTTAATGTAGTCTACATGGCTGCCTGGTCGTGCGGTTTGCGCGCTGGACTGTCGTTCGGATTTATCGACGGTCGAGGGTTCAAACCCTGCCCGCTCCCATCCCCCGTCGTCCTGCGGGAGGTTTGGACTAGGAAGTAAACTATCTTCAACTCTGAAGGAACATCCGAATTATGTAAAACAAACACTCTTATTCAGAATATGTCTTTTTTTTCGGCTTTTTTGAAAGTTTGTTTTTACAATCCGGTATCATTTGAAATTTAATAAACTTATTGGAGTGTCATTATAGCCATGTCATTATTGTTACTGTCAGTGAGTGTCATTGGTGCTCGTATCATGCTCCTGTTATTCGCAATACTGTAGGCCTGTGGTTGGCAAACGTTTTCCTTAACGGAAAACTTCCCCACAACCCCACATATTTAGCAATATAATAGTGAAGGATTAATTTCCCTTGTTGGTATCAAACAAAATGATTAATTACCAGTTATAATTGACTAATTTGTTAAGTTTTATTATTGTCTCATGTTTTGCTAGTTACGATAAATCAATGTGCCAAGTTTCAACTTGATCTGAGAACAGATGAGGACGAAATTGCGTGTTCAAAATTTTTTTACCAGACCGAGTTGATAAAAGCCTTGTAAAAAAAACAACAAATGCAGTAATAAGATGTCGCACAAAATACTTAAAGACACTTTAAAAATATTGCTTTCGACATGCAGTATATACACATCAGGTTCTTTCTCTTGTGTTTCACTGGCTTTCATTAGCCCTTCCTCTTTTATTCACTCATCTGCAATTCTACTCAAAGATTACACCAGAATTCATCAGTTCCTACTAACATGCACACACAATCCATACACCACAAGTGACCCTAAGAGATTGGTTGTAGTTATAGGAGAGACTTTGCGACATGTTGTCATCAATATCAACCCAATAGGTGTGTGAGACTGGCCCCGGGTGTGGTGGTATCAGTGGCCCGTCTTATCAGTGAAAGACTATATGGGCATGTTAAACTTAGGAATATCTGGTGTTGGTGTGTGTGTGTGTGAAGGCGAAGTTGGTGGGGCAGGGGAACAGGGCGGCGTTTATTTACTTAAGATGTCTGTGAGGACACTATTTATAACCACGCTCCGATCAGAAAACAAGCTATTAGGTACAGAGACATTTTACATAAGGATAAACCATTTTTATAATGTATAAGGTGGGTGGGAGGCTGATTTTATTGAACTTGCTGATTCAATGGAACATGAACAATCCAATCATTGTTCCTTAATTTACTATTTAAATCCCCTCCCTGAATATGAATATCAGTATATTGGGCAACTGGTTTTTATATAGTTTTAATCATACGCATCTTTGACTGATGTAAAAATGGAATTTGGCGTGTAATAAGCATTAGTATATTCAGACCCAATGTCTAAAGTTCATGAGATACTTGTTTAAAAAAAGTAATACAAATCCTCTTTACGAAATAAAGCACTTTCATGGTCTTATTAGAAATTGCCAAAACATAACAGAACTTAATATCAATAATAAATTCACAAAAATATTTAACATGAAGCTTGAAACATATTTACTGAAGGACCTTCACCTATTGTCTCCCCTTTCTCTAAAATTCGCATCTCTAAACTAGAAGAAGAAGTAGAGCTCTAATTGGTTATTTTTTAGTACTATTAGAAATTTGCTATTGTTTTTCGAAATGTAAACATTCTAATTATTTTTTATTTCGGACAGACATGTTTTTTTTCTCAGATTGTGGCATATGGATTATTATCTGGGTGCTCTAGCACACTTTAATAAATTACACCAAAACTAATGCAAATTCCATGACCCTCCATCGCCCCTAATCCATCCATAAATTTCATTAAAAGAAGTCGACGCGCACAGAGTCTCATAATATTACATTATGTACAATGTGTTTATTTATTTAAGAGTCTGCGAGACTATTGGTAAAAAGAAACAATGTCAGAAATCGGTGCTCCGATCCTTCGTGGAACGTTATCAGACTGAACTTCGCGGAAGAAAGATAAAACAAGATCAAAGATTACATTCACCGAGATAGCAGAGGACCAAGACAGATGGCAAAACATTGTAAAAGAAATATGTGAGTTATCCCATCAAATGTTATACGATGTTACTTGATAGATTAATTCATTTTACATACATGGTACCAATGCAAAACTACAACAATAACAATGTAATAATAAGTAGAAACAGAAAAATAAATGGAGTTTGAAGTTGTTGATGCTGGAGCTAATTATGAAAAAAAAAAAAGCAAAATATAATTTTAAAAAAAAACGAAACGTATCTAAGGGATAGAATTCCGTCTTTACAGCTCTATCTCTCAATAATGTAGAAGTTAATTCCGTTATTCGATATCAAACAAAATTAATTTAATTACCAATAATTAATTGGTTAACTTGTTAATTGATTCATGTTTTATTAGGTACGATAAATAATTGTTTTAAGTATCAACTTGATCCGATAATGCGCCTGAAGAAAAGGCGTTAACACTTAATCATGAGGACAAAACTCTACAAATTAAGCCCTATCTGTGAATACCGAAGGATTAATTTCCATTATTAGTATCAAAAAAAATTAATTAATTACCAATAATTATTTAACTAATTGGTTAATTTGTTTTATTGATTCATGTTTTGTCTGTGCCAATGAATAATTGTGCAAAGTTTCAATATGATCCGAGAATGAGTGCGAGAGAACGTGTACAAACGTTTGACCAGACAGACAGACAGACAGACAGAAAGCTTAGTAAAAAGGATTATTGAGAGAAGAAGATGAAATGTGGCGACCAACAAAGACAAACTTCGAGGAGGACTTGAGCCAAGGACCTCCGAACCGGACCTATCGCCTGGCAGCGGCCTATCTAACATCTGACTCATGCACCATAGAGCTGTTATTATATGTTACATGCCATGTTTATTCCCTTATCTTAGGAGTAAGCTACTTACCAATGTTGACCAGTCGGACATTGTCATCAGCAATAGCCCGTAGCGCCAGAGTGACATTCTCCAGACTCTGGTGCTGGTTGATGGGTTTCTTGATAACCCTCCCGATCTTACGGTTCTGCAGTGACTCAACAAGCGCGCACAGTTTCACGCCATCATCAAAATCTTGCTCAAAATCAGTGACACTGTAACCTGATCCCTGTATCTGCAGGTTGACCCAGTTCATGAAGGTATTCTTCTGGATCTCTATCCAGTGTTCTCCGGCTCTCTGGGAGAGACCTCGTCCCTCTAGGGACCGAGCCTTCAAATCGATAATGTCCGTTTCCGAAGTCATTTGCAAAGTTTTACTAGACGCCTAACGGATATGAGAATCCTGCTAAGGTCAGCAAAAAACTGAAATGAAAAATAGAAAATTTCATAAAGCAGCACATAATACAACTAATGTAAAAGTAACGTCCCACTTTCAGACCTTTTGATCTAAGAGCATATGATGTAGTAAAGGTCATCTGTTTCTGGGGTTCATGGTTAACGAGGGTGTCCTGTGGCCAGCACAACTACCAACCGCCTTTACTTTTCCCCAACTTATGTCAGGTACTCATTAGAGCTCGGTTGACTAAGAGTCGGACGAAAGACCCCGAAATTAAAAACCAAGTCTTCACCAGGATTCGAACCTGGAACTCTCTGGTTCGGAAGCCAAGCGATTTAGCAGTCAGCCACCGCGCCTCCAATACAAATACAACAAATGTAATTATACTGAATCCTCAGGCTATATTTTTTATAACTGTTAGAATGTAAAATTACTTTCATTTTTTTTTGTTCTGGTCTTATGTCCTAATAATGCACTAGAAAATCTATAAAAATGTGTGAACTGAACGAATGGGGATGTTGATGATAGAGCCCTGCTAGCCAGACGTTTTTATTGCTTAATTTCTGCCAATGTTTAGCACCTCGCGTGTTTCGGTGTTCTCTCCATTGATTGAGAAACAGGCAGGAAAAGAAAAGAAAAAGTCGTTAATTAATTTTTACGTTGAATCACTATTAGTTGTAAGAAAAGTAACCTTTGCGACAACGAACCGCCTTTACCCATATGAGTTGGGTAGACTGAAAGGCATCCTGTATATCTCTAAATATCCCGAAATTCTAAATCCAAGTCGATGGTCAAATTTTACCTAATTCGAACCCGAGCATCCCTTGGATTGGAAGCCAAGCGCTTTACCACTCAGCCATCCCCCTCCCTTAACTGATGCTCATCAACGTTGTAGGTTTTGATTCATCATTGATTTTCGAAACAAATGTATGCAAGTACATAAATAGTATGCTTTTTGGTGTATCCGGCGACGTACAGAATACTGTAATATTGATAACCTATAGGCTACATTTTTGAAATGTTAATGTATGCACTTTTTTGTTTTAGCACAGTAGAATTTAATTAAAGATGAAATTTGTTAACAAGCACAGATTACTGTCAATAACCTTCGTTGCAAAAATCTCAGTACAGTTTTACATGAAACGAAAAATACAAAACGTCCTATACTATGTGTTTGTCTGAATGTTATTGAGTGTTTTTATTTGTTTGGGTTATTTTTTGTTTTTGTTTTTGTTGTTTTTGTTGTTGTTGTTGTTTTACACCAACCGTTAACAGTAACAACTAAACGGGTGACAGTGATTGATGTTGTATTTCATTCCTAACTTATTTATATGATTTCTCAATAATGAAGTGAAGTTTCTTCATTGCTTGCGTTAGACAGGAAATAGCGTAGAACGTGGTTACTGTGCAGTGTGTCGGCTTCATGTGTAAACATTTCAAACAAGCACGTCGCCGTGAACATTTGAAAAGCTTTTAAAAGATCAATTATAGTGGAATGAGGAATGTATGAAGCGTGTCAGCAGTATACTGAGAGTAGAAATAAATGAGTATCTTGAGTAGCTCGAAATAATCTAGCGCAGGCCATTACTTATCATTTAGATTTTTAGATCTACTATTTTGTAGGCCTACTTTGACTGGTTAGCACTATAAATATATAATTTACTAGATTAAATTGGAGTGAATGATTGGAAGCCTTCTTCTATTTTTCTTAACATTTTTTCATAATTCTCTTTTTTTAAAAAAATTCGTTATGTACTTTTCTTGCTATCATATGAGTTTCCCACTTTTGGGGGACGTCTCCCTTTAAACAAAAAAATCCAACACTTTTACGTAACATTGAGTATCTAAATTTATGCTGTGGTGTATTGATGTATGCATCTAGATCTAAACAAAGCAATTTATAGATGCATTACGTTAGGGCTGAAGTCCTGCAATCTAGTGATCAGACTGCCCAGGCTTTGTCACTGTATGCGTGTAGGCCTATAGCTCAGGTGCGACAACCTTGTGACACACCCAATTTAATTCCCTTACATGACAATCTATATACATGATTATAAAATCAGGCGAAGGCATATAGTTATTTCTTATGAGTTGCATACTATTAACGATAAGTTATAAGAATTATCAATTATTAGATAGTAATATTAAAGCTATTTTAAAATAAATAGCTCATATTATTACTCTGAACAAGAAGATTAACAAGATGGAAGTATGTCTACATTTTAATTACAAAAACTACGGTGGGTCAATTACATAGTGGTGTAAATGAATAAGAGATAGATCAATCAATCGAACTGTGTAGAATAACCTGTCCTTCTGGAAAATTGGGGGGGGGGGTAAAAAAGGAGAGAAAGGACTAGTGATTAGGTACAATTGGTGATCAATAATACACTTAATTCAGCATTTATATCAGGATCTACCTATGGGGTATCAGTGTGTAAAGTTTTATGCTCCTGTTCTAATGTTGCTGAACATGCCTGTCTTTTTATATTTATGTATTAATACCGATCTTACACTCTATAGCCTGGAGGCCTATGTTTGTCTATATTATGCGTTTATACTTAAGTCTTAATCCTCTTACCTCATTACGAATGGTTTATGCAATGGCTTAAAAATATGTTTCGGTTAATTAGACTCAAGTTTAAAATCTTACCTCGGACGACCTAGAGTCTAGGTCTAGTAATATTATCCAAGTAGCGTTCAGAACGTAGCCACAGAAAGTATAATCAAAGCAATTTTAAAAAGTGCGAAATTATTTTAAAAAGAAAACAGAACTCAAGTTTATTTCACAAATCGCTGTTTCTACACACAATTAATTATATATAATTTTTAAATGATCCTTCCTTTCAGAAAAGAACCATACACAGTACAAGCACTTGTTTATAAACTTCATAAAAATAAACGTTCGGGGTTGGGGGTGGCACACATGAACACATACACAATAACAAGAAAACTGGGTGTGAACTCTTAAATCATGAAAATAACACACACACACACTCCGAGCGTTGACAGAAAGGAGGGGATGAGTGCGAGGGGGGGGGGAGCTTTCCTCCTCCTCTTCCTCCCACGACCAGGTGAAATAATGGCATTTCTGTCCCCGGCTGTGTTTAACGGCGAGCCCGCCCTAGCCTTTGAGCTGACGCTGTGTTGCAGAACCGGTTTGGAGGATGATTTGTCGTAGTCTACAGCGGCTCTAAGTTGAGGTAACAACAGTGAATGGGTCACACGAGAACACAACGATGTACAATCAAAATACCTGGCCTTTTGTCGCACTGAGCGCGATTTGCTGAACAATAAGGAGACTGTACCCCCCAAAAAATGCGTTTCTATATCAAGTGTTTTGAATGTCGATCTTATGACTTGTTGGCCTTAAAGTAGACATACAGTTTCTTATAGGCTTCCATAGACCTTACATTTAGGGACAATATCATAGAAGGAATGGAACAATTAGGTTAAATGTCGTCCCAAACTTCTAATTTATTCTCTGAAACCTGGACTGGAAAGAAGAGTATTCATGTAAATTATCATCAAGATTGATCATACGGTGTTGATTTTGAATAAATAGCATAGACGTCTACATGCATACAGACTTTGTCTGCTACGATTTGCTTTATTATAGACACTGGCTACGAATCCGAAGCTCAGGAAGAGTCACTAGCGGATCCAGAACTTTGGAGTGGGGGGGGGCGATTTTTTTTCAAACCCTAACCCTAGCGCCCAGTAAACCCTTACCCTATGCATAAACTTGCGTACAGCATATATAGCATATGCGTTTTCTTGCATTCTTCACTTCCGAAACGCATTCACCTGACATCTACAGTTCATTACTCATCAGTGGAGTTCGGGGCGAAGCCCCAACAACATAAGTGTTTTCTTGCATTCTTCACTGAAGAAACGCATTCTCCTGACCTAAAGCTCCCTATTAAAAAAGGACGTTTTGAATAGTGTTGTAAACTATTCTAATATGAATTTATTAGCCCTTTATACATTGCAAATAAAACCGATTTGTTCCTTGAAAAGATAAGATACCCCACATATTTAGATTAAAGCTTTGAGAATCGCCGCCGAAGAAAAAATTATTCGATAAATAATATTCAATATAATTCAAGCGTAAATTGTGAGTTATAGTCCCAAATGTTATGTAACTAGAAGATATCAGATTGAGTAAAGGTTGGAAAAGGCGACTAGGAAACTATTGTTTTGGTTTAGAACTTATCTCAATCGTGACTCTTGTACTGAACACATTTCGTTTAAATTCTAACTTTCTTAAAATAATTATGATAAATTCATGTGAAATTACATAAACTCTGTCTGGAAAGGGAAGGGGCGCTAGAGTGAAAACGTTTAATCCTCGCTCCTTTTTATAATTTCTGCTAATGATTGCATTTGGCATTAAAGAATAGGGGTGGGGCGACTCGATAATAGAATTTAATTTATAGCATATATAAATTATATCAGTGACAGACTTTTTTTATTTTGTAATTTCTTAACTATAATACAAAAAGAAAAAGTATTTGTTTGTCGATGGGAGGGAAGGCGATGGCATGTATCCCCCCCCCCTCCCACCTGGTACAACCCTTTTTCATTTTATATTTAATAATCATAAAATTTGAGATTAGAGTGTGGTGCGACATAATATACAATGGATTCACATATTCAACTAATTGTGTTCACAAACTATGACTTCTCCATAAAAATAGGACCGCCCTCCCCACTAAGAGGGCTAGAGTGGGGAGGGCAGTACAAGCAATCGCCCTCCCCCCTACCCCACCGAATCGGCCAAAATACCAAAAGGGGAGCGACATAATATAAAATTTATATATTAATTCAACTAATTTTGTTCACAAACTATGATTTGTCCATAAAAGTAGGACCGCCCCCCCACTCAAAGGGTTTAGGTGGGAAGGGCAGTAGAGATATTCGCCCCCCCCCCAATCGGTCAACAGGGGAACGACATAATATAAAGATCGGTTAAAATATCAATAACAAGTTTTAATCATATAGATATTTAATTGATTCTGTTAGCAAGCTGTGATTTCTACAAATAAATTTGACCGCCCCCCCCCCACTCAAAAGTTTATTGGGGGGGGGGTCGGTCGAGTGGAGGGGGGCGATCGCCCCTACCGCCCCCCCCCCCTGGATCCGCCAGTGGGATGAGTGCAGTATTTCACATGACCACGCAAACCCTCTAGTGACTAGTGGGTGCATTGCCTCATAAATGCAGACAAAACTGTTGTTCGCGTGGGTTTTACTTAATGTTGTATTTTCATCGTCTGTGCCTGAATCATTCATGAGAGATCTTCAACTGTCTCTTTCAGGGGCTTTATATTAGAGAAAGAAAGATAGGGTTGTTTTCATGAGTGTTTATATTAGAGAAAGAAAGATAGGGTTGTTTTCATGAGTGTTTAAGATTATTCTTAAAATCTGCCTTAAACGTTAATTTTCTATTCTCAACAGATCCCTGATTTTTTTTTTCTGTTATTCTGATCAAATGCAAACTTTCTTAATTCTGTGCCCCTGTTTGCTCCTTTTTGACCTGACTTTCTATCAACCCCTCATTTTTCTATACAAAAACCTATATTAACTCAACTTGTCTGTCTGGGTGAATTCTTTTACAGATTTTGTTCTCCCACTTCCCATTCTCAGATCAAGTTAAAGTTTTGCACATTTTTGTCATTGTCGAAGACAATACAATAATGATTTTTTTTAAATTTCTTTAGTCAATCAGTTACTTACCTACTTACTTATTTATTTATTCTTGTGAATCTCAGGGGAGCACAGGGCCGCAACCACACCTGTTCACCGAACTCGGTTCTTGGCAACATTCTTCCATTTCTCCCATGTCGTCCCAGTATGTTCAGCTTCACTTGGTGCTTCCCACTTTCCGACTACTGTTACCTATGTACTTAGATTTGGTGAATATTTTGAATTGCAGATATATTGTTTGAACTCTTTGGCTTCTATTTGACGATACTATCGTTGATTTAACCCTACTCCTACGACATTAATTTTTGTTTTCTACAAACATTCATTTGTGTTATATAAAAAGAACATGCATTCCCTTTCAATTCTATAAGAAATAAAATATTTTCTGATTACAAAGTTATAGTAATTTTATCATAACAGTGACGTGAACTACAAATGAACAAAATGAATAATTCCGTCGGATCTTGGAGCATAATTACGGAGAGAAAGAGTTAAATGTCTCGAAAATAATAAAAAATTAATTAACATAGTATGGTTACAATAAAAAAAAAATTAAAAAAGTATGATCGTAACATGATTTTAACGCGTATATATAGCTGTACAGAGGCATATGTTGGTTGACCACAGATGTGACATTTCTCATACACAATAATAGTATCGCCTCCCCTGCAGGTAAAGTAGGTAATGGTTGGGAAAGTGCTTTAACAATAGAGATATTCTGAGATGCTGTCGATGACTGTCAAGTCAGGTACGTGTAGATTAACTGGCCAGCTCATCGTGGTTGACCTCCTGGGTCGTGACCGTGGACAACGACAGGGACAATTTGACCCCAGTTGTTGGCTGGCTACACTTAAGGAAACTTATTTATCTATATACTTACCCCACTTAGATTATCATTGTATCATTACGCAATTTAAACAAGTAGAATAATAAAAAAAACACTTTTAAACAAGGTTACAAATCCAGTTTGTGTGAAAAAACAAACTCAGAATCGGCCCCCGAAGGGGTCCGCTTCAGCAAGTTAAAAGGCAGGTTTCACTATTTTCAAGATATAGTTAAACCCTAGGTGTCGCTTACAAAGACCGCATCACGAATGAAGAAATTAGAAACAGGGTTAATATAGCATTTTGACCCCTCGATGGCCTGCAAACCATTGTCAAAACACGTAAAATCAAACTCTAAGGCCACATCACAAGGTCCTCAGGACTTGCAAAGACCTTCCTTCAGTGAACAGTACCAGGAAGGAGATGAAGGGGAAGACAGAGAAAGAGATGGAAAGACATTATCAACGAATGAACAGGCCTGTCAGTGAATGAAATTCTATCAAAGGCAAAGGACAGAGAGGAATGGGAAAAGATGGTGAACAGATCTTATGTGGTGCCCCAACGGTGCAACAGACTAAAGGATAGCTGAAGGTGAAGTTAGATGTGAACCTGGCCTAACTGATGTTATTGAATGGTTGTCTAATTGATCTAATTGTTTTGTTAAGGAACAATCTCTCCCTCAAAGCCTCAACAAATAAAACTTTTCCTTTAAAAAAATTTAAACTCTTCCCTTTGGTTCATGTTTCAATAAATTGTACGGCACGTTGCAGCTCGCGTGCTTAATATGAACCACTACTAATTAATTGTTTCGGATGTTCCTTCAGAGTTGAAGATAATCTACTTCCTAGTTTAAGCCTTCCCCAGGACGACAGGGATAGCAGCGCCGCAGCGGGCAGGTATGAACCCGGGATCATCAACACGACCGAACGACAGTCCAGCGCGCATACTGCACCACTTATATCCATACTAAATAGATTTTTTCTCTTTAAAAAAAAGGCTATATTAAATTTATTATACATTTTTTTTTACAAAAAATCAAAACCGTTTGCATAAATGTGTTAAAAATATGGTAGTAGACACCTTACTAAATAGTCTCCCGTAATTTTTTACTATTAATAGTTAATAGTTGTAAAAATGGTGTGTTTTTTTTAAAGAAAAAACTGCTTGCATACTTGATTTTTTTTAATTTTTATTTTATGTTTTCAGAAAAGAAAAAAAAAAGTAGCCTTTGCATCAGAACTTTGAAAGGTCTAAAATATCATGATGTCGTATTTTCAATATATTTTCTAGTTTACGAGATCTATACGGGACGGGCGGACGGACGGACGGACGGACAAACAGACCACTAATAGCGGCTATTCTACCTTTCGGGGCCGCTAAATTGCATCACTTATTTAGAATCAATCATGTCATTAATTTTTTATGTATCTAGGCAATAATATAATTTTCGATTGGAAATATTTTATTAATAGTTTTTGTTAATTGCTCATTGCGCTAAGGTCCAATCACATTTAAGGGACGGAGGAGCAGGTTTCCGTGCTGCCCTTCACAAGCTGTCTAAAATAAATAGCTGCTCGAATCTAAATTCTAACAAGGCTCTCTCTCTCTCTCTCTCTCTCTCTCTCTCTCTCGCTATATATATATATATATATATATATATATATATATATATATATATATATATATACTGAGGGTTTTGTGCTAGGGCTTGGTGTCTCCTAGTGTGGCTGGTGAGACCTATGTGAGCCCGGAATGTTCAGTTGCACACTGGGCAGCTTATTCCAGCTGGAGCTTGTGTCATTGGCCTTGCTTTTTTCCCTTGACGTTTTTCTTCTTTTCTGATGCTGTATTATGTGCGTCCGTCTCCCAAGTGGCAGGATCAATGCTGAAGGCTTCCATAGAAGCTTTAAGGGTGTCCACCTTGTGCTCGCTTTCCTTCCTTTAATTAGCCATAAAGGAGTCGTTTAGGAATGCCTTTTTATAGCTGGCAAAAATTTTGTGGTCAAGAAGTGTCCGCTTGTAGTTGTAGCATGCTCGGAATAAGTAACTACAGCTCTGGATTTACGACAGTGCGTCTACCAAGGGGTTTTACCCTCCACAAACTCAAACATATACACTTTTTAAAAATAAAATATGCATATTAAATTTTTTTTTAAAGGAAAGTGAGATTAAATTAAACTAAATTATAGCATGCTTTTAGATGTAAGTATTTTTATTCATAAGTGGATGTTTATTAACGCTTTCGAAGAGTTGTACGGGCCTCCACATACTGAAATCCAGCCCTGAGAGAGAGAGAGAGATTGGTAATAGGGGAGAAAAAATGTGATTTCAAGCTGGTTATCTAATTTCAAAACTCTTAGCTGGCAGTGTAAAGTCGTTTGTTAAGAAAAGGGGGGGGGGAACTATGTAAGAACTATTCTCCCCACACATACACAAATATGACACTTTCTACTGCCTGCACCATAGCCTTTTTAAAAAAAAAAAAAAGAACAAGGGAGATAGTCAGGGAAAAAGAACAAGGAAGATAATCAGGGATAAGGGGTAGTTGAAAAAAAAAGGCTCTCTTTAAGGATACAATTTAAAAAATGGAAAGAAAAGTTTATTTTTCTTCTTTAAATGTAATTAATTGTAGGCTTATTCTTGAAATGCTACAAATGGCAAATATAACTGCGGATATATTATAATTTAATTCCCCTGTCTTTAACCACTTTTTAACCACTTGACACAGAAAAGAAATTGCATAGCTAAAACATACCCAGTATGAATCTTACGCTCATGTTCCCATTGATTGACTAATTCATTTTGAAAATACAATGCGCTATCATAGTAGACCAGATACAGACAGTCCGTGAATCATTTTTCTTTTTCATATTAATTATTTAGAGCACTTCTGTTCTACAATCCTAACAAGAAAAATGTATTTGTTTTTATTTGTTACAAAATAATAAAGCTTAAAGTTAGCGTAGTTGTTGTATCAATTAGTTTGGATCAGTCATGTCATTAAATTTGTAATAGATCTAGACTAACAATAATAAATGTGTGTGATAAAAAAAAACTGTTAACAATTGTTTTTGCACTATTTCATGCTCTTATAGCTTTGTCAATACGCTATGATTCTATCACTTGTTTGAATCATTTTGGAAAGGGAGGGGGGGGGGGGAAAGAATGAGGTATCTTGTGAATGTTACCGTAATCGCTTTTTAAATGCATTTATTTAACAAGTGGGTAACGGCCAGACTTCTAACTCAGGATTAGGGTTAGGGTTAGGGCCAGACTTCTAACTCATGTTTAGGGTTAGGGCCAGACTTCTAACTCAGGGCTCAAGGGGCTACCGAAATGCTTATGAAAATATAAGGTTTACGGTTACCTATTGTTACTTTCAAACTTTAAATTGGCTATCTACAAAGGGAACTACTTCAGTTTATACCATCACATCAGTCAAGTACAATTTCTTTCCCTTGTAAGATTATTACATTCTAGCCCAAGCCAAACTGTACCTTGGTATTGTTACAATAGTATTATTAGAATCTTGTACCAGTAAAACATTACAACAGTTATTAAAGAAAACAACGTGAACACTAGATTTAGATTGTTATAATGAACAGAACTATATACAAAAAAAATTATTAAAATTTCTAAGAAAGAAACATCATAATTTTTGGCAACTGTTTAGGATGTCTTAGAAAATCAGTATAGCCAACAAGACAAGTATGTCTGCCTGGTCGTGTGGTAAGCGCTCCGCTCTGTCTTCTCGGTGGTCCTTAGTTTGAACCCTGCCCACTGCAATCCCCTGCCATATTGCAGGAGGTTTGGGCAAGGCTGTAAAATAATCTTCAATCTTGAAGAAAGTTCGAAACTAACGATTCAGAAGTCAACCTTTAACTGTAAGAAATTTGAACTTCCAGAAAGGAAGTAGATATTTTTTTAATTTATTTATTGCCCCTATAAATTGAACGCGTTTCAAATGTTGAATGTTTAAATACTTATTTTAAAAAATTAAAATACATGATTAACAATGATTGGTTTTAAAAGTGGGCTACTTATTAACGCTATGTTATTAAGTAACTTGACTAATGTACACATTAAAAAAAAAAAGATAAATGATTAGTTAGGCTTGTCCATTGCCTCATTTTATGTTATCAGTGTTTAAATGTGTATATATATATATATATATAATTATGTTCCAAAAATAGCCCACTGCTGGCTATCTATACATATATGAAGTCCACGCTTTCTAAGAGATGGTCAGTAACATCATTATCGGTCATTGTTCCACGGCAAGGGGGCTCAGCGTGTCATACAGTGACATGACAGGGCGTAGGGCCACCCGGTGATGATACCGCAACGACAAAACGAAAGTGTCAAATTAATTGTTTATTGAGAGAAACAAAATCTACGAGTACTTATAAATGAAGGTTATCCTGATAATCTTGTGCAACTATTGTCTTTGGTATTGGACTAGTGCCGTGAACTACGACTGATAAGAATCTGACATTTCAATTCATATCATAGACTAACATTAAGACTGCTTTATTGATTCTCCCTGGAAATTTGTCGTAATTTCAAGGACTACTTTTTTTTGCAATTAAACAAAAATATTCTACTCTACGTGCTCAATGTGACGTATCTTTGGGGAAACTTGAACTGGACATTAAGAAGCGTATAAAAACGATTGGCGCAGATGCTCTGCTAGCCCATTTCAATTTCATAGTCCTGTACATATATTTCTTGTATCACTCTAAAGTATATAAGAACTACACAATGTTCATTTCTTTATCTCACATAATATTGTTTTAAAAAAACAACAATTAAACTCTCAGCTACGTAATTTTTGCTAAATGCTAAATAAATACAAAATACCAATGCAGAGAAATCTATGCTTGTATTGAATAACTCTTCACGTTGGCCTACTTTGATTTAGAAAAAAAAGGCCAGAGAGTGTTTGACTGGAATTTGTATTCACCTAAGTATATAATCCAGTCTTACTTTGTTTGTCTGGTATATGATTAGTAGCGATCTGATTTATAAATAGCTTAAGGAACAAGAAGAATTTTTCAAAGAGCGATTTTTTTCTTTCGTTATAATCAAAGGTAACTTTTATGTGCATTGCGAATCCTACATTCAGATCATTGGACAATACTTTCCAAGTTGAATCTACTACGCATAAACATATTTATTTCGAAGTCCGTATGTCATATTGCACTCTTTGAGCCATGACTATGCGTGTCACTTAATTGACCATTGTCCGCAGGTGGCCTCGGTGGTGAACTGACCATTCCAGTCCACAACATTGGGTATGCGAGCACGCGTGCGTATGTCTATGCGTGTGTGTGTGTGTGTGTGTGTGTGTGTGTGTGTTTGACAGCGCTAACGAAACGGCCTTGCATTCAATAGTGTGAACTATGACACAAGCAAAGTGTCGGGACGCATTCTTCAGACGACCAAATTTCCAGCAGAGATATGACAACGTCAAAGGCCTAGGTGTTGCCATTATAAATAGCTCCAGTCTCGTTTTTCTGGCTTTTTAATCGTCTGCTTCTATGTGGTTGCCGAGACGGCTTGTTGTTATTTTCCAATTCATTTCCCTATGGCATGTTCTAGGTACATAAAAATGTGGGCATATTATGCAGTACTGAGTAAGTTTTGTCTCTTTTTATCATTTTTAATGGGATACATTTCATATAAAATGTTATATTATCGATATATGTGCGACTGTGTATGTTACACATATATTGGTGTTCAGAGTACATAGACATATATATTTATACATATATATCTTTTTTTTTTCACTTTATTTTAAATATTTGATGGGGATAAAAATAGGTTTATTAAGAGAGATAACTGCATTTTACACAAAAAAACGCATTCCCTTAAGATTCTCCCACTTGGTACAGCACTAGCTTCAGGAGTATCCCATTGGATTCTGCAGTGCAGAGCGTAGTTTAGTTTAAAACTAGATTATCTTAGAATCAGAATAGAATTTTAGTCCCCTTATACCATCTTTTATTAGAATATTTAAACGGATTTATTTTTTATTTATTCATTCAACCATTTACGATATTTGGTTTGGCAATACTGAGCATATCTATCGAAGAAGTAAGATCTTAATTCTATACTACAGGTGTAATGCTTAGACGTGTAAGGGAATATGTCCTAAGTGTCCATTTTTTGAAGTAATGTCTGTATTATATAAGATAACATATAAGCTTTACTTTTGCTCGGGGGCGCGGTAGCTGAGTGGTTAAGCGCCTGGCTTTCGAGCCCTGGGATCCTGGGTTCGAATCTCGGTGAATGCTGGGATTTTGAGTTTCGGCATTTTTAGGGCGCCCCTATGTTCACGCAAATATAATGGGTACCTGACTTTAGTTGGGTAAAATAAAGGCGGTTGGTCACTGTGCTGGCCACATGACACCCTGCTCATGAACTGTTGGCCAAAGAAATAGTTGACCTGAACATCATCTGCCCTAGAGATCAAAAGGTCTGAAAGGGGAGCTTGACTTTTACTTCGTTGTGTCACACTATAGAGTCATTCATTTATCTTCAACAGTCAAGAGTTTAATGATGTAATCATAGAAAGTAAACGTAATGGCATCGAATTTCATTCGGCGAATTTCTGTATAAATTTTCTATCATATCACCCAAGGAGGCGCGGTGGCTGAGTGGTAGAGCAATTGGCTTCCGAACCGGGGGGTTCACGACTTTGAATCCTGGGACTTTTAATTTCGGGCTCCTTATTGCACCTCTGAGTCCACTCAGCTCTAAGAGTTACCTGAAATTAGTTAGGGAACAGGTGATTGGTCGTTGTGCTAGCCACATGACACCCTCGTTAACCGTGGGCCACAGAAACAGATGAGCTTTACATCATCTGCCTCATAGATTGCAATGTCTGAAAGGGGAACTTTATTTTTTTTTTACTTTACATATCACCCAAGACTTCTCCAAGAAATAACCTAACTTTCCTATAAAGTCAACCAATCTTCTCCCAGAAATAACCCAATTTTCCTATAAAATCAACCAATCTTCTCAAAGATATAGCCTAACTTTCCTATAAAATCAACCACATCTTCTCCCAGAAATAATCAAGCTTTCCTATAAAATCAACCATATCTTCTCCCAAAATTATCTTTTTGTTCCATAAAATAACACAATACTTCTCCCAAACATAGCTTAATTTTTCTAAAGCAAAAAAAAAAACAAAAAAACAATCACAATAAAAATATAATAATTCTTCTATAGAATCACCACGTCTTTGTTTAGTGACTTAGCCTTCAATATACACATATTTTGTTTTTTTTTTAACAGTTTCGGTTTTAACGACTGCAATAGTATCCCTAAAGACAGAGGACAAACTGTTAATAGAAGAGCATCCTGACAGAGTCATATTCAGAACAAGGCTCTGTCAGCCTATCTCGTCAGATGTTCTCCAGTCCATTTTAGGAACCGACTACGATCACACAAGAATGGCGTCCACATTGGATCAGGCCAAGCAGCTCACACGCCGTCGCCGCAGGTCCCTACTCCCCGCAAAGGCAGCCGACTCCCCAAGAACAGACGGCACTGGCAGCGAAGGTGACGCTGCCGGAGAAAACTGGTTTCTGAGACGACTGCAACACAGAGCAGCCTCAGAGCAGCTCTCGCCACCGTGGGAGTGCAAGATGGCATACAGAACGAGACAAAACGGGATCGGCATGTTCCCGCAGTTCATAGTGGATGGCCAGTGCTTGACAAAGAAATGCTTCTACGACCTGTACCAGTGTGACCCGGTAAAATATTCCATGAAGATCTTAAAGAAAGATGTGAACAGATGCAATCCCATGCCAGTCTTTTCCAATTCCACTGTCTACGAGGAGCGTTGGACCATTGTTACACAGCATGTGACGGTAGCATGTAACTGTGTCTCTTCCTATAGACACAGATCTCCGATACACAGAAACGTGGTTCGAAAAGGAGGATGACCCATTTAGAACTTCTGAATGTAAGTAAGAGCTACGTTTAATCTTAGCAATAATAAAAATAAGGCTTGTCTTCGAGTCCGAAGATTAGTAAGGAATGCAGTATTTCCCGTGGCTGCGCAGCCCCAGCTGTGACCTAGCAATATTATGTATATTAATACACACAGAGATACAGGCACATTTTTTAATTCCGATTGTTCAAACAAATTCTTATAATATTAAGTGCTCTTTCTCCCCTGAACCAGCCAAGAAAACAATTAATTAAGTTGATTTTAAGTCCCTAAATACATGTACTAGTTAGTAGAGTTTAAGTCCCATAATACATGCAGTAGGTTGAAAAATTGATATGCGTAGGACGTAAATATCTCTTTCTTTAAAGGAACGTCTTTAATTTATAAGATAAGAAATTACATCCTACATTTTTCTCTTGAAATTGCTTTTTCATTTCGAACAAGCAACATTGAGGAAGGGAGGCGACTGATTTATCTTCTGCCCTTCTTTCTAAATACACATACTGCGTCGACATGAATGCCTGGCTGGTCGGTGAATATGCACATGCAAATGTGACAGCATATATTCCTCTTGCCAAAAAAAAAAATATATCCGCTTAACGTTGTATAGGACACGCCTTATTACATACAACTATTCTGATTTAGATCAATGTCAACACGTTACTCGACCTAAAACACTATTTCAAATGTATACACATGTGGACTTTGTCATCTGTGTATATATAATAGTAAATGTACATAGAGGCTACCAATGTACATTTGCTCTATTTGTAAACACTACCCAAACTCCAGTAAGTTACTTTTTGTAAACACAACACAAACTCCAGTAAGTTACTTTGTGATGTCCTGTTCACAACAATCCTGCATGTGTTAAAGTGTTTAAAATGTCAGTCTGACATGCCCTAGTCCTGATGGATTTTTCTACCTGGCTTGAAATTATAACAAAAAAAAATCATTTTGAAACAGGCTATTCTCCCGAAACTTTTAGGATTAGGTATTGGTGAGGTTAATATTTATCTTAGAGACCTGCAATAGGTGTACAATTCGCCTGATTCTGTTGCAATGTCAACGGACGAGTCACGCGATATAGAATAGTCTTCTTCTTCTTCGTTCTCATTGTTATGTTGGAGTGTTCAGATGAGTAGACCAATACATGAGATGAAATGCGCAGTGGTTTCCATATAGAATAGTAAAAATAAATAAAAAGAAGTGATGCTTCTGCTTTTAGATCTAGCTGTCTGAGCAGAGCGGACTCTTTGACGTACTAAAATGTAAAATGAAATGTCTCCAAGACAGTTTCGTTTTCTTTTTGTTCCATTTTTTTTTAAAGATCTTGATCGACGTTTTAGGGAATACTATAGCCATGACTATAGCATTCAAAAATAGTTGTTATGCGACCTCACGTAGATTATTAAACTAAAGTGACAGTACATACACACGTTCAAAGTAAACTGCATAGAAAAGTTAAAAACTAACTTCCAACATAAATTCAAAGCTAACTCAGTAACTGCATACGTGTTCAAATATAAATGCATACATAAGTTCAAAGCTAACTGCATACACAAGCTTAAAGCTAACAGCATACAGTCAATCATTCAATGTTTCTCCTTTTCCCCCCAATGTTTTGGTTAGTTCTTTGACCTTTGATCTTTCAACTGAGAAGCGTTTGGAGAGAATAAAAATACTAGATGTCATTTTTCAAACGTTTAACATTAACTTAATCATACTTATAGATAAATTCTGACGACCCCTTAATATGTATACAATGATAGATACTAGATGTGGACATATATTATTATATATTTCAGTGCTGCTTCACATCACTATCAGCGCTTGTTGACAGATGAACACTTGGCTATTGAGATGATAGAGGTAATTATTGAACATTAAGTGCTGCCTCTCTTGAAGTCTATTTAATATTAATGAACCAAAGTAAATATTTTAGCAGGCCTACCTTAGATCGAAATTGTGTCTTTTAGTACGAGTAAATAATATGTTTTGAGATCAACTTTGCTACAATAACCAAGTTAATTTATCAGCTATTAGTCTCATTTCTAGGACTCCGTTGAATTTGTTTTTTCGGAAATTGGGAAAGTGTCTTTATTAAGTCTTTATCTCCGCAATTATTTTTCAACCTTTGACAGAATTGTTCATTTTTCACATTTCTGCATTCTACCCTGTTATGATCAAACTTCAATAACATTTTTGTTTGTAATCAGAAAACGTTACATTTGGCATATAATTATAAGAGACTGTGTGATCTTTTTATATAACAAATTATATTTTATAGAACCAAAAATAAATTTAATTTAATGGGGTCAAATCAACAATGTTAATTAGGAGAGAAAGAGTTAGTTTTAGAGTGGGCTGACTATGTGAACATTTGGAGTAATTGCCAGGTAGTGTGACCAGTGGTCTTGTGGGGCGTGGCACAGCATATAATGTTTACGTTTTGACATAATTCTGCTTCAGTCTATTGTACACACTCAAAGAAAGCTGACGTAATAACAATCCTTATATTGTAATCGTACACGATCGTTTAATTTGCATAAAGAGTGAATATGTATTTAAATGAACCTATTGAAACAGTGTGCTATAACTCAGTAGTAGTTGTTTTTTAAAAAAAGTAGAGCATTACTTCCTAAGTAGTCATGGTTATGGTTAGGGCTCAGGGTTAAGAGCCTAAATCTAAAGTGATGCCAGGACAGAATGTACAACCCAGTCCGCGCTTGTTACAATGCACAGTGTGTGTGTAATAGTTCTCTCCAAAGCCTTTGGCTTTTATCCTTTGTTATTGCTCGTATACAATCTGTTAGTTTGTTATGAAACAACTTATCTACTTTAAACTCTTTACTGATCGAGTCAGCCTGAGCTTTGGCTGATTGAGGGAAGTTAAATAATGTTTGGATACTGGCTACAGTCAGTTAAAACCCTACACTGTTATGACCTATCTTATTGTAGTTCAGACACGTATTAATCACCCACTTGCTCTTCAAACACTGAAGAGTGTCTTCTAGCAAGGGAGAATTCGTTACAATTTTTATGACCTCAAGGCCACAATTCTTTTTGTCATTTGGTGCGCAATAAAATACTGTGACAGCGATTTAAGACTAAGACTGCTTTATTGATCCATATGGAAATTTGTTATGATTACAATATGATTACAAGGACTATTTTCTCATATAAAGACAACACAACAGAAACATACAATTAAAATAAAATGTACAAGATATTTTTTGTAATTTTTTGTAATTGAAGATTTTCTCGATAAACTAAGCAACGTCAAGGACGCTAAATTGAACTTTCATGCTGCCAACTAAATAAAAGCTATAAACGGAAGAACAAAATTGTATTCTGCAACGCTAAAAAAATAATTTTAAAAAATTTACCATTTTAACCTTTAAAAAAAAAGAGCTTATCAACACTTCCTTTCTTATGTACACCGGATACACCAAAAAGCTTACTATTTATGAATTGACATCATGTATGAAAATCCACAATAAAATTGAGATTGTTTACTGTAAAATTGTGAAAAGGTTCTTATTTCAATAAAAAGACATTGCCATTATTTGGTACGAATTCGAAAGGAAATTATTTTCGTATAATAATTGTATTTTATGGTGAGTTTACCAGATTTTTAGTAAGCTTTTAATTATTCCAACTAATAACAAACTATATGTTTACCCATTACAGATTTCCTTCAGTTGGGAAAGTCTCTGCAGTGAAGACTCTTGTCTTCTTTCAGTTTTGGAGATAAGCTAACAAAGTAAACTTGTTGATTCAGCTAGCGTGAAAGCTTCAGCATGGTCTCATCTTTCAACCTGGAGTACGATGGACCTGAGATTAACTAGAATGAAATAAATATCTTATATTGACAAGTTTGTTTTTCTTTTTTAAAAAAAATTAAGTCCAATACTTATGTATGTCTATCTAGTCATTTTTTTTTTTATGATTAGAGCTTAAATTAAACTGACTTAAAGTAGTCCAGCTCTACATGCTATTGTATCTGTGTTTTTATATTCCTTTGAGGCTGGATGTTTAAACCTATATGAGTAGTGTTTAAAGATAACAGATGTTTTGGGTATTGTACATCATTACGGAAACTATGTCACAATTCACAAGAGTATGCACTCTAGTTGTCACCAATAGGAAAGCATAAGTTTGCTTTTTCTTGAATATTAAAGTCTTACAATTCAAGACATGCTACAGAATTAAGTTTATCGAATTTTATCATATTGCAATTTAAATTCATTAACAAAATGAATTCTTATTTTATATGTGATACTACTGACAAATGTACAGTTCGGATTGTCTTTAGAATTAACTTTTTCATTCAAACTCTGTTGTTGTGAGTTTAAATTGTGCCATTAATTGCTATTACTTTTTAAAAGTATTTGTAATATTTATAATTGTCTATAATAATCGTCTTGTTTTTTCCCTATTGGCATGCTTTTTTTTTCAATAAATTACGCTTATTTTAAAGGCAAAATATTTTAAAAAGTGGCCTAACACAAAATCTGTTTAGATTGGTGGTGTGACTGTGAATGACTTAACAGTAGCTCTGACAGTCAATGAACTAAGCATATGAATGTTCTAAATGAATACTCAGCCTAAGCAGTTTCTGCCAGTCACCCATACCTAACTATTAGTTTAGGACTGTTAGTGTATTTTCGCTTATGCGTTATAGACCATGGCTTTCTAGATGTTTCTCTTTGACTCAATTCTATTACGTCACTTGATGGTCTGACCTAAGTAAATGTTGGACATTTTAATTATAATTTTAACCTTGTTCGTTTACTTAATAAATATTATTGATGTCATTCATAATGTTGTTGTTATTACTAAAACTGGGCACCACTGACTAAAGACAAATTATGACAAAACGGAAAATATAGACATACAGACATATACATCGAAAACTCAAGAATTTGTGACTTTTAAGACTTACATTAAGACTTACATTAAAATGGTAAACACGGCACTCTGGATTAACGTCAAAGTAGACAGAGGTGTCTCCACTCTGTAGGATACATTCACATGTTTGGTATATCACGATGTAAACACTACGGGAGATCAATGGGCATTTCTTTTAATTATATTGTAGAGGACTTATGTCGGGTGGCGGCCCAGATCTAAGGGTCTGGCAAGGCGTCGTAGCACGACCATGTCCAGACTTAGGATTGGCCACACCTACATGACGCACTCTTTTGTGCTGAAGAGAGAGGAGCCCCCCACTTTGTGAGTACTGTGACTCTCGGCTCACCGTGGAACATATCTTCATTGATTGCCCCAGATACCAGGATATTAGGGGGAAATTTTTTAGAGCGCACAACTTAAAAACACTGTTCGATAGTGTCGACCCAGGGAAGGTACTGGGATTTGTCCGAGAGGCGGGGTTGTCTACGTAGATTTGATTTGTAAAATTGTAAATATATAATATTTACAAAAGGTTTTTACTAAATTATTAAATTTTTACTAACTTTACTATTTTAACTGTGAATAGACCTTGCTTTTAGTGATTTAACTGTATGTAATTTAGCTTTGGTGATATGAAGGGAGAGTAATCCTTGAAGGATTACGGGCACGACATGGCCTAAATTGTGCAGATGTGCCAAAAACTCAAACTCACTTATGCCCCTCTGGAAATTCAAAGAAAAAAAAAACATAGACATCAAGACATGGTTGATTTTTAAATACTGCACTGATTGGGTAGGGGAAGTAACCATAAGAAAAAGAAAAAAAAACATATAGCTACAATGTGATATGTACCTAGAAGTAGATCTGCTTGTAACATCTTTGTTCCTAAATTTGGTTCTAGTGACAATTACAAGTTTGTATACCGCGCGCAATTTTCTTGTTTCATTTTTTTTGTGTGGAAATCCCAATCCAGTGGTCACGATACGAACAGCGAGTACCATCTACTGAATGAGTCACACACACATCCATGCATGGTGGGCTCAAGAACATAGTACGTGTGGCCCCTGTGCCCATGGGCTGGACTTATTGATCTCGCATTGGGCGGGCAACAGAAAGGTACAATTTAGATCAATCATTGTCATTATGGATGGTGTTTTTAAAATTTATGAATGGTACATCTTATCTTATCTTAAATAATAGCCTACTATAATTACTATAATAGTGTATAGATCCAATTTACCCCCTATACTGTAGAGTAGGCTACGTAACAGTCAAATGTGCTAGCCCAAAGTTCTGCGATCAAAATCTAAATCTATATAGTCTAAATTCAAGAGTAGATTTAGATGAGAATGTAGAACTATAACTAGATTAGGGTCACAATGAACTAAAAAATCAATAACATGCTTTTTGTTGTGACGAGGTAAAGAATTTGGAATCTTCAATAACAGATAGGCATGCTGAACTTTCATTCTTAGGTACATTCACTACTAGATCTAGGATATAGGCCTATGTCTTTTTTTCATGAATCAAATAGAATTTCCGAATTCTTCGGAGAGATTCCAGCAAGAACCGCCTCATGATTAGGGTTTATTCTCTTTCAGTAAGTGTGAAGAAATGGTTATTTCTCCCCCCCCCCCAGGAGACTTAAAGACCAACTGAAGAGGTTTTGGGCGTCAAACGCAGAAACCGGTGCAATACTTTTTTAGTTTCATAATGCTTAAAAAAACATACATACGAAATATTATATTATATATAATTATTTAGACATAAGCAATTTAATGTGCGTTTTAGGACTATTATTAAATTTCACAATCTCGAAGCCATTCGAGATCAGTATCTCCCAGACAACGAAGGTCGAAGCCGACTCCATGTATTCTGGGGCTTTGTTCTGGTTTTCCTTGCCAGTAGAATGCTTTCTGTAAGAGATCCACTGTCTGCCAGTCTAGTTTCTTGCAAACAGGCCACATCAGTGTTTAGTCTGCTGAGTTCTCTGTCGATGATAGCTGTTTGACGATGTCGGTGACGAGTTCAGGGTCAGTACTGAAGCCAGGACACATTGTCCGTATGTTCCAGCTTGCAAAACACATTAATGTGGAGGGTTTTCTTTTGATTGTATTGGCAGGTGCGGGTGAGCAGCTTGCTTTTTTATTTTGTCTAGCACCAAGCAACAAGTGGTGCGGCAAGCTGTGGCGGATAGCACTTTATTGTCCGAGGGCTGCTCGGCTTTAGGCTGGGGAAATATATATATATATTAATAACTCAGTTCCTGCGCCACGCATATGATGCGCACCAGCGCACTGTTCAACACTGGTGATGTACAGATTGTTAAAACGAACAAGATAGACAGTTGCTTCTAGCACCTAATTGAATGGAGAAACAGAACTAGAGAGTGGCTCATTAATGCGCCTAGATTTATAAAAGGGAACGGTCCAGCGAGGTGACTAACTGCGTAGTTCTCTGTGTGGGTTGTCTGGTCAGGAAGTTGTCGAGGAAAATTGTAGTCCTGCGAGTGGAAGACATCCCTCTTAGTTTGTAAAGGAAACCGTTCTCGAGACAACCATCATGGTAGGCTATAATATAAGATAGTGAGCGGCACCGGACAATGACCCTTTGGCGAAAGACGGATAGAGTGATGAACTATATAGGAAGGTTGCGGCGCCAGTGAATCCCGTAGGCCAGAGTTAGAAGACCTCATAACCAAATTTGATTATTATGTTTATTGTGATCGTCATATCTTTGATCAACTGTAATTGTAATAAACTTAAAATTTATTCGTCTTTTACCTTGATCTATCTTTGAGTTGCCTCCCTTAAATTCTTTTTTTTTCTTTTATCATCTAACACTCTCCATGTAGTACAAACTACGTAAATAGTTAGCCTTCAGAAGACCAAAAGTATATCTATATTAAAACTGTGCATTGAGACAGGCGATGGTGATAGATCTATAAAATAAAACAACCGAAACCAATTGTGGCTTTTGGGGCTTTTCCAATCGGTTAGCAACTAAAAATAGAATGGGAACTCTCTCGTTACACGTCTGTTCAATGTTTTCATTGGTTAATAAACCATGACGTAGAAATATGTCAGCCTCCTTATCTATATATATATCAATGATGTTTACTAACATTAGTACATTAAGTTAAGTAACATTTTCTTCTAGATTTCGAAATTAAAATCAAATGTAAAACGTCAGTCATTAAACGAAAAAAAAGTGGTAATTAATGTAGATCTATATTTAGACCCGCTGTAGGTTTTTTTTTTTTTTTTAGTTAAAGTGATTTTACTTAATAATAATTCTAGATCTAATTTATCTTATCTTATATAATACATAGACGTTACTTCAAAAAAGAAGATGATTACGTCCTACGCGTCATGCATTTAGTCATGCATATTAACCAATGACTTAAATTCTGCCAAGTCACTGGTTTTTCTGGCTAGCTCAGGCAACCCATTCCATGCTCTAATAGCACTAGGGAAGAAGGAGTATTTGTACAAATTTGTCCTAGCATATGGGACGAGGAATGTGCCTTTATTTTTGTGTCTTTCAGAGTATTTTATTAGATTTTGTTTTTGTATTTGAAGATTATGGTTCAGTGTTTTATGTATAATTGCTACTTTACTTTTGAGTCTTCTGTCCTGAAGGCTTCCTAAATTTAGTGATTTTACTAATGGTGTTACTCTAGTCAAATGTGAATATTCGTTTGTTATGAATCTCACTGCTCTATTTTGTGTTTGTTCCAGTTTCTTAATGTTTTCTTGAATTGAGGGGTCCCAAACGGTGGATGCATATTCTATTATTGGCCTAACCAAGGTTAAATAACATTTTAGTTTTATGTTCTTATTTGATTTATAGAAATTTCTTTTAATAAACCCTAAGGCTAATGCTTTGTTTGATTTTTTTTATAGTTTCATCAATATGTGGATTCCATGACAGTTTTTCATTTAATATAACACCTAGGTATTTTGCGTTTTTAGTCTGTGTTACTGGTTTGCCATGAATAAGATAAGTGGAATTAATTTGTTTTAGTTTTTTTGTTACTCTTAACAACTGACATTTTTCTGGGTGGAAAGACATGCTCCAATTTGATTCCCATTTCTGTAATTCATCTAATTCTCTTTGTAAAATATCTGTGTCTTGTATTGTTTTTATTGTTCTATATATTATGCAATTGTCTGCAAATAATCTGACTTTTGTTCCTGAACTAATGCAATTTGGTAAATCATTTATGTAAATTAAAAATAGTAGTGGACCCAAGACTGTTCCTTGAGGTACACCTGAGTTTACCTTCATTGGTGTTGATTTAGAGCCATTTATTATTACAGTTTGTTCTCTCCCTATCAGAAAATCTTTAATCCACTGATGCAGTGGACCATTAATGCCGAAATATTTTAATTTTTTAAGCAAACTATGGTGGTGAACTTTGTCAAAAGCCTTGGAAAAATCTAGTAAGATAGCATCTATTTGTTCACTATTATCTAAACCTTTTGAAAAATCATCAATTAGTCCTATTAGTTGTGTTTCACATGATCTATATTTCCTAAAGCCATGTTGGTATGGGGTGAGGACATTATGTTTGTCTAAGTGGTTTATGATGTTGCTACATATTATGTGTTCTAGGATTTTACATGTGATGCTGGTAAGTGATACTGGTCTGTAGTTTCCTGGATCAGATTTTTCTCCTTTTTTAAATATGGGGGTGACATTAGCTTCTTTCCAGTCCTTTGGTACTCTGCCCTGGTTAAGCGATGCCTGAAAGAGTATTTTGAACACTGGGGCTTGCTCATTGCTTAGTTCTTTGAGTAATCTAGCTGGAATACCATCAGGTCCAGACGCTTTATTTGGTTTGGTGTTGGATAATAGTTTTTGAATTCCATTTTCTTGTACTACTAAATCTTCTATGTTGTCTACTTGGTTCAAATTAAGAATTATGTCTTTGTCTCCTGGGGCTGAGAATGCTGATGCAAAGTATTTGTTTAGGATGTTTGCTTTAGTTTCATTATCATTATGTATTATGTTATGTTCATCTTTTAATGGCGCTATGCCTGTTGTTTCCATTTTCTTAGACTTAATGTATGACCATAGGTTTTTGTTGTTATCTTTAGATATTACATTGTTTATGTATTCACTTTGCAGCTGTCTGCTTACTTTTTGGGTTAGGTGTTTAATTTTTATATACTTTTTGTAAACTCTTTCTGCCTTGGTTTCTTTAAATTTTCTATATAGGTTTTCCTTCTGTTTACAAAGCTTCTTTAGTCTATTATTAAACCAGCATTTATTTATTTTGTTTGATGTGTATTTAGTTGTTATATGATTTTCTATAATGCTTTTAAGATGGTTTTTAATGAAATTCCAGAGGTCATCGACTGGTTGGTTAATGTCTTTTTCTAATAAGAATGTTTGTTGAAAGTTTAATGCAGCTTGGTGTAGTTGTGTTAGGTTACATTTATTCCAGAGTAAGATTTTTCTTTTGGGTTTTGTATTGGCTACTGCTTTTATCTGACTGTGTTTTTTTTATGATCTCATGGTCTGATAGACCAGGGATAATATCATAATCAACTACTAATCCAGGTCTGTTGGTTAAGAAGAGATCTAATGTGTTGTTTAATCTAGTTGGCTTTTTAATGATTTGATCTAAACTTAGGTTGTGTAAAGTTTCTATGAAAAGCTCATTTATGTCCTTAAGGTTTTGGTGTTTATCTATGGTTAGTGTTTTCCAATTTATATCAGGTAGGTTGAAATCACCCATAATCCAAAAAACTGCATTTTTATTTGTCTCTTTAAGTGTAGTAATCTGATTACATAGTTCCTGCATGTATTCTAAACTAGAATTTGGTGGTCTGTAAATGCTGCCTATTATTAGGGATGTTGAGGTTGTATTAATTTTACAAAATGTAGATTCTATATTTTTGGAGTTAGGTAAGGTAATTTCTTCTGCTATAAGAGTGTTTTTTATTGCTAAAAGAACTCCTCCATGATTATCAGCCCTATCTTTTCTAAAAATTTCATAATCACTATTGAAAATTTCTGCATTATAAATTTCAGGATGTAGCCAAGTTTCTGTTCCTGCAATTATGTCTGGTTTCTCACATTCTAATAAAATTTCTAAGTCTGCTGTTTTGTTCCTAATGCTTTGAAAATGTATTACTAAGGTTTTAAAGTATTTTGGTATTACTTCTTTAGCAGGTCTGTCTAGTGAGGCTGCTGTATTAATTTTAGTAGATTTAGGTTTAACAGGAGTGGATCTGGCTAGTGGTTGGTGAGTTTGTTTTGTGATGGTGTTTAGGATGTTGTATGGGTTAGAAGTGTCCGCATCAAAGGAATCAAACAGTCCTGATGTAAACTGAGGTAACCCACACGGTACACAGTGCCATGATGCATCTTTGTTGCCTAAGGCATATATATATATTAATACTAGATCTAGATATAATAGAGTCTAGATTCTAGATCTATAACTAAGTTAGTATAATATAAGATATAATAATCCTATTACTATTAGTCTACTCAAAGTATAACAATAGTATGTAAACCTAATCATTACATCATGATCATGATGACATTCATAGGTACTTCGCTAAAAATTTCAAAATGATCACAGTGCAATGAAACCTATTTGGTTAGATAGAGCTAGAGCTTGAGAAATGCTTTCCAATGATACCAATTTTATATTGCTGAGTTAATTGTGAGCAAAGTTATTAAATTTTTAGTGGCCAAAAATTAGCCTTTGTAAAGCAAAAAAAATCTGTGACCGAAACAACTGACAGTTGAACTTTAATTAACTGTATTATAAAAAGTCTTAAAGATATGGGGTTGAAACTTCACACTCTTTTTCATTAATCTGTATTCTGTTAAATACAAATTTAAAAAATAAGACCAACCAATAAAGTCTTTGAAAAAAAGTGAATTAATATATAAAAAAAGCCTTCGACAAAAAATAAAAATATATGTGATTTTGTCATCATACGAGCCCAAAAATCACAAATAAGACAAATCAGAGATCTGTAGTGTGTTTAATTTTGTTTAATTATAATTCTACTGTATTAAAATAGCTATTTATATGCATCAGATAGATAATTTTTATAAATTAAAAATGAAAATAGCACAGCGCAGAAAAATATTTGCTAAAATTTAGTGACTATAAGTTTAATAAACTTCATTCTTCTTCTTCTTCTTCGTTCTCATTGTTATGTTGGAGTGTTCAGATGAGAAGACCAATACATGAGATGAAATGCGCAGTGGTTTCCAGATCAGGGAGCTCTCCATATAGTTTCCTTTCTAGTGGGGTGATTTGGGGCCAATGGTATAGAGAGCAGTTTTGGAGGACGTGGTCTGTATTCTCTGGTGATTCTCCACATGGGCAGATTTCACTGGTTCCAATTTTGAGCTTCCGGTACATGTGTTGTCGCATTCTGTTGTGTCCGGTCCTGAGTCGAAAGATTAGACATTGGTCTTGTCGGTATAGCTTATAGTAAGCGTCATCTTTCTTGTGATTTGGATGAGAGCTCGTCCATTTCTCATTTATTTTATTTACTATTAATTTCTTAAATTCTTCTGGATAGAGTGCAGAGTTTATTAGTGTGTTAGTTCTCCCACTCTTGGCGAGTGTGTCAGCCTTCTCATTTCCTTCTAGTTCTATATGAGCTGGGATCCATTGAATTACAGTTTTTTTGCTGATGTTGTTGAGCTTTATAAGTGCTGTTTTGAGGTTATTAATATATGAGGAATCAGAGTTTTGCAGGCTTTGGAGGGTTGTTTTTGCATCGGTTAGTAAGACAATCTGACTGTGTGGGGAATTTGGATGATTTGCTAGGATGGTAGCAGCTAGTGCTAGTGCTTCCCTTTCTGCTCTGTGACTGTCAGAGAGCTCTCCAGTTGCAATAGATTTTTCTAGTTTTCCTCCATCTGGCCATTCGATAAGTATTCCAGCTCCTCCATTTGTGGTGGCTTTATGGGTTGAGCCATCTGTGTAAACTCTGATCCACTGATTGGTAGGATAATTGGTATGTAGAAAACAGTTCACTATTTTCTTGAGCTCTGTTGGTCTGTAATCAGATTTTCTTTTAATGCTTTCAATATGGTCCCTTATAGTAGGAAGAGGGCTTTCGTCCCAGGGTGGAGATTCATTATAGTGTATCGAGGATTCCAGGGTAATTTTTTCAAGTTGGTGTTTCTTTTTTAGGTTTAGAGATTCCTGTATGAAATTGGTCCTTTTGAGGCGTTTTTTGGTGCCAGTTTTAAGGATTTTTGGTTTCCAATTTAGTGAATTGGGAAAGGATTTTTATTTCTCTTCTTTCATCCAGAGAGATCAGGGCAGCGGTTTCCTCCATAGCTCTTATGGGTGTTGTTTTGATAGCTCCTGTCATTATCCTTAGACCAATATTTTGAACCTTGTCTATTTTTCTTAGGTTGGTTTGGGCTGCTGAGCCCCATGCTGTGGCCCCATATTCTAATACAGGTCTCACGTAACTGGTATAGGTCTTTTTCAGGATGTTGTGATTTGCTCCCCAATCTGAGCCAGCTAATTTTTTCAAGAGGGATAGTCTCTGGATGCCTTTACTCTGTGTTTTATCTATTTGGCTTTTCCAGGTTAGTCTCGGGTCATAGGTGACTCCAAGGTATGTAGGGCTGTCATTTTTTTCTAAAGCTTCCTTATCTAATGTTAATTTTATTGTTTGCTGTTTTGTTGACAGTGAGAATATGGTATATGTGGTCTTTTTTGTGTTGATGGACATGCCCCAGTCTTTGGACCAATTATTGAGTATATCGAGAGCATCTTGTAATCGAAATTTCGATGTTCCTACATATTCTTCTGTGCTAATTATGGCAAGGTCATCTGCATACATGCTACTTTTAACTTTTCTTGGTAGGTTTTGATTTAGATCGTTTATGAATATTAGGAAAAGTGTTGGGGATAGGACTCCTCCTTGGGGGACACCATTTTTTATACCCACTGTGTGGCTTCTTTGTCCTTGCATGCAAACCAAGGCTTTTCTATTATTTAGATATTCCTTTATCCAGTTGTACATTCTGTGGGATATGTGATGCTGGATTAGTTTGAGCAAGAGACCTTGTTCCCAGACTTTGTCAAATGCTTTTTCTAAGTCAACCCACACAATAAACTTCATAAAAAACAGTTTAAACCTTTTTGTAGAGCACTGGCAATTAATCATTTTAAAATGCCTGAATTTAAATGCTTTAAAAATTAGATTGTAAATGAAAATTTCTTGCATTGGACAATAAAATAAAAAAGAAACCTTGCGATTTATTTAGAAGTTATTAAAAGATTTTTTACTTAAATTTTTTTGCAGTAATAGTTCATCATTTTAAAAATGTAATGTACTCATTTATTAACTATTAATTTACATGTATACTAATAGAAAAAAACAACACACAGAAAAAAAAAATTATTAATAGTTCGCAGAGCTAAATATATGGAAAAAAAAATTAATATTTAATATTATTATTTTAAAATATTTATTTTTACTTTAAAATTTGCACATTACAAAGCCATTATAATCACATTCCCTCTCCATAATCTAGCATTTAAACATTATAAAAGTTAATCTAAATGAAAAATTCCTATCTGTGCTTCTAAAAATAGGACGTGATAGATAGAAATTGACCATTTCCAGTAAATCACAGTGTTGGTTGTTACTAAAAATAGATTTTAACCATCAACTTTGAAAATTAATATCTAAAGAGTGCGCCAAGCTACAAAGTTCAAACTTAGCACACAGATATTTGTTAACATGCTAAATTCAATAGAATTAGTGAGATTGTTGTAACTATAAACACTTTTATTTTATTTAAAAAATAAAATTTTACCTTTCTTGGTCTTTGTTAATTTTAATATCAAATATCTTTAAAGTGCGCCAAGAGAATTTAATGAAATTTGAAATATTCACATTTCATAATATGATAAATTATTGTAGCAAACAGCATTGTTGTAACTTTTATAGGAAAAAAGTTGTAAAAATGTCAACTTTCACAAAATTTTGTTAAGAGAAATTTAACAGATTGGCTTCAAAAGCAAATAAAAATAATCTCTGATATCTTATGTTTACAAAAAGTAATCACAATTAGTCCTGAAATCAAATACAATGTGCTAAAACTTTGATGGAAATGACCACCCTTAAAAAAAGGGTAAATTGTGCTGACACACTTTTCAGCCATTTTTTGGGAGAAAATAAAATGGATCTAGGTCAGTTTATCGAAGTACCTAATTACTGTCATTCATTTGATTCATTACAATGTAATGGTAAAATGTAATTACAAGTCAATTATCTCTACTTTTGATACATAACTTCAAAAGAACATTTATACCTCATTCACAAACAGGGGAAAAGACGCTATTAGTTTTGTGCGAAATGTCTGTCCGTCCGTCCCGTTTAGATCTCGTAAACTAGAAAAGATATTGAAAATCCAACATCACAATATTTTAGACCATTCAAAGTTCTGATGCAACGGCTACTTTTTTTTTTCTGAAAGCGAAAAATCTAATTTTTTAAATCAGTTATGCATGCAGTTTTTTAAAGAGAAAAAGCTAATTAGTATGCATTATAAGTTAGACCTAATTTAAAACGAATAGTAATCTTGTAAACTTCATTTTCCTTAACTTTTTTTTTATTGCAGAAATTAATATTTTTTTTTGTTGAGGATTCGAATAAAAGATCGAACATTTTTCAAAACAATTAGATCAATTATAAGACATCAGTTAGGCCAGGGGAAGGCTGTGGCTGAGCGGTAAAGCGCTTGGCTTCCGAACTGGGGGTCCCGGGTTTGAATCCTGGTGAAGACTGGGATTTTCAACTTTGGAATCTTTGGGCGCCTCTGAGTCCACTCAGCTCTAATGGGTACCTGACATTAGTTGTGGAAAAGTAAAGACGGTTGGTCGTTGTACTGGCTACATGACACCCTCGTTAACCGTAGGCCATAAAAACAGATGAACTTTACATCATCTGCCCTATAGACCACAAGGTCTGAAAGGGGAACTAGTTAGGCCAGGTTCACATCCAACTTTACATTCACTTTCACATATCCTTTGATCTGCGGGAAAGTTGGGGCACTACACAAGATCTGTTAACCTTCTTTCTCCATTCTTATCTCTCTTCTTCTCCATTCTTATCTCTCATTTGTCTATGATATAATTTCATTCAGATGTTTTTTCTGAAAATATTGAAGCCTGCCTGGATGGACCACTTCGGGGTCCGATTTTGAGTTTGTGTTTCCACACAAACTGTCTTTTGTAACCTTGTTTTTTGTTAGCCTTCTTGCTTCTACTCTCAGTCTGACCTAGATTCTAGATTGTTTTTTATCGTTTTATTAGAAAAAACAAAGTTTCAGTTTGTAAATAATGTAAATATCCAGTTTTAATTAATAGGTTATTAAAAAAATTTTTTAATCCATTCGATAAAATATAGAATAATAGATATCATATCTATAAAATTCTAGATCTAGAGTCTATATTCTGATCGTGTGGTTTGCGCGCTGGACTGTCATTTGCCGTTTGGATTTATCGATGGTCACTGGTTCAAACCCTGCCCGCTCCCATTCCCCGTCGTCATGAGGGAAGTTTGGACTAGGAAGTAAACTATCTTTAACTCAGAAGGAACATCCGAAACATGTAGGCCTAAAACATTTTACAACAAACATATTACTCTAGATCTATATAATAATATTATAGCCTAAGAGACAAAAGAACCTGACTGTATTATCTGCCAATGTTCTGTATGAGACCCTAGACCAGAAGATTTTTCAAAATCTAGTTTATACAACTAGCTACAATAAGCACTTCCTACCATATTCAATTAGATTTTTAGGAGCTTATAATTACTCTGAACTATAATAAGCTTTAGAATTAACCTAAATGACTATAGTGTCAAGGTTGCATATAAAACCTTAGCTAGTTCGCCCAAGTTCCTGACATTCAATATGCAGCTTCTTGATTAAAAGAAATAATTGACTACATGTTAACATATTTAATGAGATGAAAAAATCTGCAATAAATAAAATGATTTAACATAATCTATTATGACTTTAACAATGTCACCAATATTATATATATATATATATATATATATATATATATATATATTATATATATAAATATATATAGAGAGAAATTATGGTAATAGTCAAGTAAGTATTCTGCACCTTAAAAAAAAAGTTCCCCTTTCAGACCTCGTGGTCTATATGGCAGATGATGTAAAGGTCATCTGATTCTGTGGCCTACGGTTAACGAGTGTGTCATGTAACCAGCACAACGACCAACCGCCTTTACTTTTCCCCAACTTATGTCAGGTACCCATTTGAGCTGGGTGGACACGGAGCCGCCTGAAGATCCCAAAATTAAAAATTCCAGTCTTCATCAGGATTCGAACCCCGGACCCCACTTCATAAGTCAAGCGCTTTACCGCTAAGCCACCTCCTATTCTGCACCTTGCGGCTCCATAACACAACACATTAGTATGTATTTAGCCTCTATACAACAAATGCAGTTCACTGGCCCACTGCTGACTCTAATGTAGACTCAATCTACAATCCCATCACTTTAAAACTCCCTGTTGAGATGTAAGAAAGACAAATTGAAATGTCTAGCCTAATACACTAAGGCAGTGAAACAGCTGTGAATCACAGTAATCACCCTAAACAGGGGTAAACAGACAAACCTCAAAGAAACATTATATTAGCTTAATAACAAAAAATTCTGTATAAGATAAAAGCAATGCAACAAAGAAGGTGCGTTCAAAAATTGTACACCTAACTAGAATTGGTGCTAAAATAATATTACCTACCCACAAACAACAAGATTACTTCCTATGTGTTGTATATTGGATAGAAACACAGGATCCTGGATCACAGATGGTGTACACACCAGAAGTAGGAAGAAGACTGAAAAATCTGTAATTACAAATCTCTAACCTGTGACCCTGGATGTGTATCTAGGACTGACCTCTTTAGTTTGTGTTGAGTTTGATTGTGTGCATGTGTGTGATTGTTTACAAAGACATTTTTAAAAAATGAATATGAAAAAAAATAATCAAGAAACCTTACTGTACTAAAAAAAAAGGTTGAAATATTAACACTAGTAGGACAAAAGATTATTACATTTTGATTTCTTTGGGTTCCTCAGTCTGATATTCAATTACCTTTTTTCTATTACTTAATAGGCATTTTGTTCTGTTTTTATACATCACTTTTTTTTTTAACCTTTTACTTTTACTTTTTTAGAAAAATAATTTATATTTATCTCAAAACATTTGTTTCAGAAAGCGGTAAAATAGCTTGAAATGGCAGCAAATCCAAGAGGTAGGGGAGCACAGTGGGGCACGATCCTGCTTGGATCCCAGCTCATGCATGTTGGCTTGCAAAATGTACCCCCAGTGACCTTAGCATTGATTGTTGGTCAAACATTGGTGTTCCTGGAAGCTTTCCCTGAAGTATTTCCCTCACCGTTAGATGTCTGTATGAGCTCTTACTTAGGTTTGTACACGTATCAATAATTGAACAGTTCGAACTAGGTTAGCAAACACATTGCTTATGATATACTACATGTAAAGGTTATATGAACACAGATGAACATTTTTTGGAGCTTAAATATTTAAGAACACATCATTATCATTTAATATATATATATATATATATTGTGCATTTTTTTCATATAGAAATTGTACAGATGATCCTGACTGTGTTGTAGAAAGAAAAGTTTTGGTATTCAATACCTTTATATTGCCTTAATAGTTTTTTTCCATCTGTTATTAGTTTATGATGATCAGCAAAATGGAAATTTCTTTCTTACTTAACAAACTTTACTTTACCCTTCTACTTCTATTTAGATTGTTTAAAGGCAAGATGTTGAGAATGTTCTGTGCTTAGTGTGAGCCATGATATGCCTTTTTCTTGTAATATAACTTTCACTCAATTAAGTTTTCTTTTTCTTGGCCTCTGTCTCTTCCAGTAATTTCAGTATCTGTTGGTGCATGTTCCTAAGATGGGTTAATTGACTGGTATTCTTACTAGGTAGCATGGGATTTCTCACATAAAAAGAAAATTACAAAATATTATTGCTTTTTTATTGTTTTTTTTATATAGTGCTACTTTCATGCTTATAGCATGCTCAGAGCGCTGTGGTCCAATCTCATTTGTGGACCAGTGGGGGGGGGGGGGTATATGGGAGAAGGTTTTCCATGCTGCATTTTGGAGCTCAGTAAACACAAATCTGCCCGAATCGGGTGTCGAACCACGAGCCCCCTTCATAGGTAGCCAAGCCAAGTTCAAGCGCACTTAGCCTCTCGACCATGCTTCACAACAAGCAACTGGTATATAAGCAACTGGTATCTTATACTTAAAAGCCAATGAAAGTTGATACACACAAGTTATTTTCTCTTAATTGTAATATTTTTTTCTCTTTCAGTCTTCCATAAAGGAGAATGGATACGAATGTTAAAAGGCTCAGTCTATCATGGGGATGACATGCACCTGTATTTCAACATGCTCAGCTTACTCTACAAAGGCTCTATATTGGAGAAAACATATGGCAGTCCTTACTATGCTTACATGATAACTACATTCACTGGACTTACCAGTGCCACTTATGTTGGACTTGGGCTATTACTTAGCCATCTCACAGGGGATGAGAGCTACCTTAGCTCATGTGCAGTAGGATTTTCAGGCAAGTGTATTTGTCATTAAATTTTATAACATGAGGCTTCCTTATATATTTGTACCTGTTAGTGACCTAAGTAAGCTTTGACAACTCAATCAAAAACAGATGTCAGCCTTGACCTTTTAGGAATCACTCATGTCAGTAATGTGTAATTGCTGAGCTTGTGTTGAAAATTAAAATATTAATAATAGGATTTGAGGTCCATAAACAGTGAAGCCTTCTCTTATCTATGTAGTTGATGATAGTAATTAGTAGCCATCAAAGTTTTTTTTAACCTATTCTTGTTGTATTCTTTTTTTTTTGTTTACCAATTGTAGTTTTTGCTTTTGGAGAAATAGCATAAGCCCATGTGTTTCAAAGTCTTTTTATTGTTGACTATGAAGTTTACAAGTCATACGCTTTTGGCTTGTCAGAATTATTCCAACATCATTAGTTTAATAGGCTTATGTAGGAGATTAGCCTATAGTTAATTCTTCCCAAAAGCAAATAATCATCATCTAACTCTATTTGATTGTCAGCTTTTGAGGATTCTCAAATCTTCCCTTTTTACAAATCTTTGATAGAAACCCTTTGGTGTGCATAATGGGTGCATGTTTACAAAAGCAACATAGAGAATCAGTGATCTTTTTATGTGTGGAAAGTGCACAGGGCTTACTCTGTCATAACATTATATTCTTCAGTCCCTTCACAATACCACATATGTATAAGTTCAGAAAGCATTTTCTAGTTCATCAGTTTTTTTTTTGGCTAATGATTTTGAGGATTTGCTATGGTCAGTTTGTTTATCCACTACCTTTACTTTTCCCTACGTATCAGCTGGCCCTTAGGAACATCTTCAAAAAAAAAAAAATTTCCTCTTTACCAGAATTACAAGCATTGTACCTTAATATTCAATTTTGTTTATACAAATGTTAAAGTTTAAAATTGTTTTTGCATGTAAACCTAGTTGTATAAGACTATAATTTGTTAAGAACTAAAACCAAGCATGTATTTGTATGTACTTCCTACATTGGAGATTCAGATCTATAGCATATATCTATAGGTAACTATAGCAACCTATTTTGTTTATTTCTAATGTACACAATCTAGGAAGTGTTTATAAGCTAAGTCTTCTAAAAAAAAAAAAAAAGATCATTTTTGTGCACTTTTTATCACTGCAAAATCTAAATTTTAAGCTCTTGATGCACAGAGGAATTTTCATTATTTCTTTCTCAACAACCAATGTGCCAATCTTCCTGTATTTATTTTCTTAAATTTTTCTTTTAGGTTGACTTATGTCCCCCCTTATTCTCATTTCTCCATATCTTTTTCTATGCCATTGTATAATATTTAAATAATGTAACCCTGATCTTAAACTAATGTATTATTGTTTATATAATGTAAACCTGATCTTAAACTTATTGCTCACATTTAATAATGTTAACCAGATCTTAAATTGATATATTATTACCTATATAATGTAAACCTAATCTTAATCTGAAATATACAAGACAGATTTCTATGTTCAAAACTTATTGTTTCAATCACCAATAGATGTTAATGTATGCTGTTTATTGAAATTCATAGGTGTTCTATTTGCCATGAAAGTTCTGGTCACCTTGGCCAGCCCTCCAGGTGTACATTACATTGGTAACATTCCTGTGCCTTCAAAGTACATTTTCTGGGTAGAGCTATTTCTCATTCAGATGGCTGCACCCAATGCCTCATTTGTGGGTACGTATAAAGTGGTATGATTTCAATTCTTACATCATGTAAGATTCCTGAGTGAGTTTTTTTTTTAGTGTTCACTATTTAAGTTTTAGTTTTATGTTTTCTAGATTTTTGCTAAATAAAGCAGAGGATCTGCTTATTTGGCAACTGTGTAATGCAGATATCCTTTACCAATTCAGTGACCAAGTTTTATGCTCTGCAAGCAGTTGTCAAATTCTCTGTGGAGCTATGTAGAGTCCTGAGATCTGAAAATCGATCAATGACACAATTTAACACAATTTTAACATGTGTTATTTTATGTTTTAAAAATAGAGAGTCAATAACTCTTAGCTTGTTTAAAATATTATTGTTTATATCATTGTTTACATACCTGGTAAAATCAGAAATAGAAAATGAAAACATAATAGTATGGTAATAAAAATGTGTATTAGACTTTTAAGCTTGAAGTGAAACAATGAAAAATAAATTATTATTTTGGAAAATGTAACATTGTGTGCAGCTATAGTACCTCATCAAGCTAAAAAAATTCTTTGTTTATTCAAGGATATTCAAGGATAAAGAAGAATTAGCTACATCATCTTATTTTTAGGTAGCCCCTTTGGGGAAGAGGGTAGCCTGGTTCACTCTTGGTCCACACTATGTCTCTTAGTCTCACCTGTGGCTGATAGTAGTTGTAACATTCAACAGTGGCCACCCTCAGAAAAAAGCTTTGACTGTCTGGTTAATGGAAGTGGAGAGTCCATGACACCCAGTAAACTTTATGGTTTTATAAAACCTAGCATATGAAGTCTCTACCTGACAGCCTATCCCTAGTAAGACTTAGCATACAGAAAGGCAATCACCAACCCAGTGCTGTGGGGTGCTTCAAAGCAGAACAAAATGTTTAGAAAGTTCATGTCAGCCACTTCACCCAAAAAGGAGGCATGGTGGCTGAGTATGTGGCTTCCAAAATGGGGGTCTCCGGCTCAAATCTTGATGAAGACTGGGATTTTAATTTTGGGATCTTTGCACACCTTTGAGTCTACCCAGCTCTAATGGGCACCTGACTTAGTTGAGTAAAAAGTAAAGGTGGTTGATCATTGTGTTGGCTACATGACATCCTTGTGAAGCATGAGCCACAGAAACAGATGACCTTCACATCATCTGCCCAATAGATCACATGGTCTGAAAGGGGATTTACTTTACTTCACCCCAAATACTCTCATGATGACTTGGCAAAATCTTGCTATTGGAAAAGGATGAGCTTTAGGCCGATAGAATGAGGCTGACAAGTTGTGCTAATCTTTTTTTTTTTTTTATCAAAATCTCAGTGCAAAACACCTAGTCATTATTTGTCCAGTGTGTGCAGCCAAACATTCAAGGCTTACATAGGCCTCACCAGCCACATGAGGAGGTACGAATATGTGTTGCAAAGTGTGTCAGAAGTGTTCATCATCAAGTTGTGATGGATGAACCATATCATTGCAAAATTAGGGATGGGTGTGTCAGTCAGGGAATGAGGATTTTGTATTTATTTTATATTTATATTAAAATTGCAGATGTTAAATGACATTCCTTGTTACAGGTCATCTGGCTGGCATACTAGTTGGTTTGGCATACGCTAAGGGACCTCTCAAATACATCATGGATCTATTTCTTCCATCAAGTGAGTAAATTTTGTTGAGGTTAAATATGATTAATTAATATTTGTTTTTCTAATCATTTGATAATGTATAAATGTTAGATGACAAGGATATTTTTATTAATATTATAGAATGTACACATTGTTAATAGTTTACTATGATAAAGTAAAAAAAATGTAAGTAGTAAAAGAGATAAATTATAGAATAAAAATTGTTTAAAGAATATAAAACTGAATTATTGGTGTAAATTTATTTAATTAACAGGCATTTATAGGCATAATAGTAGAGGTGGAAATCCAAGATTTTCTAGCAGAAGATACTTTTCATCCAGTGGGGTATCAGGTTACAGCACTGATGGGAATAGGAGAGGTTGCAGATCAGAAGGGATTAGGAGAGGTTTGTTCAGCAGATTATTTGGTAACAATGTCGCTTACAATAATAATGATTCCAGGGATCCTCAATATTCCTCAGAGGACTACAGAAGGAATCCCACTTTCGAAACTAATTCCATTTTTAACCAAGAGCCACCAAACTTACATGACCCTGCTCGGAGGGCACGCCAGCCATCACCTCAGTTCCAGAGGCCTCCTCACAGGTCCGACGACAACATAAGACCTGGATACTCTTCTTCAAGATACAGGACTAGCAGCACTTATGAGAATCCATATATGCGGACAGCTTCCAGTGCTAGTTCAGCACATTCCCATACCAATGCCAACCCCAGAACAGCCTACTATGATACCCATGCCAGCCCCAGTGCTCCCTACTCATACACTCGTGCTACCCCTACTGCACCGTACTCTAGTGAAGATCAGGATATATCTTCTCAGGGATATAGAGATGACTTGTACACAGGTATGGTAGTACTACTTTTTAGCATTTTAAAACAAATCATATTTAAACCTCACATTCTTTTACATTCCAAAGTCATTTAAATCTTTGAAAATAATTTAATAAAAATGTATGTTATATAATAACTAGATGGCTGCCTGATTGTGAAGTATGCTTGCTGGACGACTATCGTTTGGTATCTCAAAGGTGCATACCATGCCCACTGCCATAACCCATTATCATGCAGGATATTTGGACTTGAAAGTAGATTATCTTCAACTCTGAAGGAACATCCAAATTATGTGAAACATTTTACAAACATATAGAGTTTTAGTTAAAGGAGTTCATAAGAGATTCTTTTTGAGTGGTTTTACAGGAAAAAGTAAAAAAGGGTTACACCTATCCCTTAATCTGTTGAAACGTTGGAGTACCTATCTGTCGCCCATCTTTTTCCATTCCTTTCTTTTGCCTTGATTAGAATGATTTGGTTGTTAGGAGACATTGTTCTTTAGTTTATTTATGTCTTTATTACAATTCCTCTATTCAGCTTTCAAATTTATGGGTGGAACCTGGGTGGACACATATATGAAAATGTCACTAACAATTTTCCTAGAACCTTGAACACATAGGTCAGCGGGTGTTCATTTTGTGCATCATCTTCTAAGTCTGGTTCTATAGGCCTATCACTATAATTTTATAGATTTATACTTTTGATAGCCCAGATTTTTTTTTTGGTTGGGGGGGGGGGGCGTAAAAAATGTTCCTTATTTTTTAAATCCATCATCCATTAATTATTATGAGCTAAATTGCTCTTACAAAGGTTAGTCAGCTGTATAAAGGAGAAATTGTCTTTAAAAAAAAATGTATGCAACTTTTTAAAAACAATGAAAAATTAAATTTAAAATGTTATTTGGATGTATTAAAATATATTGTATACACAGCGTCACATTATTCATTTTATGAACAGTTTTCACACTGTTACTCTCATGACACGTTTCAACTTTGAACACAGATCATTTGAACACAGATCATTTGAACACCAGCTATTGTTTTTTTTACCCTATTTCTCATGAAAATTCCATCCCACCATTTACCTCCACTCATTATGTGATAACTTAAAAGCCAATAGGCAAAAACAACTTTTTTATAGGATTTTGGGATCTATCGAATCTTGGAGATGTCTTTTTAAGCAGGTATTTTATCTTTTAATATTTTCTTCTTACCTTGTTTCTTTGATAGCACTAGAAAGAAATTTGGTGTATGTGTTTTGTTGTTTTTTTTAACCACTCCACTCTATATATAAGATTGTTTCTGCTGAAATGATTTAGATAAAAATATCTTGGTTGTTAAAACTACCCAGTAGATTAATCATTTTAGTTCTATTCAATTTACATTACCGGTATTGAAACACCATTCATCTTTAAGCCTAAAAAAAAAAAGAATAGAAGCATAACAAAGCTATTTTCTTGTTTTTTATTGATATACCTAGCTGTGTTGTTTTAGATTAGAAGTTTTTTGTCACTACAACTGCCCAGTAGTCCTAATCTGTTTAGTCGTTTTCAGTGTACAGTATTTCACTAGAGACAGAGCTTGCCTCAGAAATAACATTTTTCTATCATTAACTCAACATTTCATCAACAAAGCATGTACTATAGGAAGATTTTGTGAAAGATAATTTCCCTATTTGAAAGTGTCAAAGAAACATTCATCTATATGGGGTGGGGTGATGAGAAGAGATGAAAACAAAAGAGACATGAAGGGTGGACTGGCTTATTTATACTCCTTGTGAACGGCTGAGGAATAAGACAGCCCGATTCCTTCCAACCAAGTGAAAGGAATGAGCTTTAAAAAGTTTTAAAATCGATCTATTAATTATTTTTATAGCCAAATAAAAAAACTATTTTTAGGAAATTTTTATACTAACCTGTTGTTGGGATGGTCGTTGACTTGTAGCACCAGATTGCTCGTATTATATTTTTAATTGTAGAACTTGAAATAACCTCAATAAATTTCTTTTGTGAACAAAACTAAATATAACTTTTATTACAATATAAACAAATTCAACTTGAGATGAAATGAAATAAATGTAGTAGACTTAAGTAAAAATAAAAAATCTAACTCACTACAAAAACATGTCCTTACACTCTGGCATCCTGATGTCTTCTCTCGTTCTTAACATAGATTATGACATAACTGCTTATCTTGCATCATTCTATCAAATACATCCATAGGATGGTTTCTAATTATTTTTGAACAGAAAAATCCTTTACAACTGGTCTATAGAAAACTAATTTACAACCTGATGTTTGCCTCTTACAACTCTCTCTTAAAATGTAGCCTTTACAAGAGTAGGCTGATAAAAAATGGAAACAATGTGTTGGAATTGTATATCTTTAAATATTATCTTTCTTTCTGTTTAGCTGGTTTAGATGAAGAGGAGCAGATTAGGATAGCACTGCAAGAAAGTTTGAATGCAAACAATTGGAATTCACACCCCTAAAATGTTTCGGACTAACTCCTATGTTAGATAAAGGTTTGCATAATTAATTTTAATATATTTGACAAATGTGTTTTCTGTTCCCCTCAGACAAACTTCTTGCTAAAACACAATGGCTTTTCACATACTAAAGTGAATAAAGCTAAGATCTCTGATAGACAACATGCATCACAACATTTAAGAAGAATATTAAGATCTATCTGCACAAACTTTTTTAGATTAGTTTGTCATTTTAGCTCTCATATTTATGTTTGTATTGTTATCACAGCGCCTTGAGCCTACATTATGTTTGTTAACAGCGCTCTATAAAATAAATTATTATTATTATCTTTTCTTTTAAATTCCCAAAAGTGAGACAAGGAATTTATAAAATTTAAAATTTATAAAATGTTGACTTTTAATTTAGTTTGTTTGTTACAACCCTAACCCAAAGTGTCTATATATTTTGCTATTGAGTTCATAGTATTGCTATTTAAAGTGACTATCATTCTTTAAGATATACTTTACTTTTTTGTCTTCCTATATACTACAACTAGAAGTAGGCACTATTAAGAGCAGGATATTAAGTCGTTCTGGCAAAAAGAGGATGGCTGCTTATTAGCTTGTGTTCCTTTACTTTCATGAGCATTCCATAGGCCTGCAATCAGAGTTGTTTTGTATGATTTAAAGTACCTTGGGATTGAGATTCCATAAAGCATTTTAAATATACTTTTTCTTTTTTAGGTGATGGTGCATGATGGATTGGTCATTGTGTAATACCATTTGGTTTTATCGATGAAAGCATTGAAAGTACTCAATCAAATTCATGTCAAGGCTTGTTTGTGATACAAAGCACAATCAGTGATTAATATCATCAGGATATGTATATAACTCTCTTGTTTGTTTATAATAACATTGTACATTTGCAAGAAATACTTTAAAATGTTTAGCGCTCAAGAGGAGCTATAATTAAAAAGAAAAGAAAAATGTGTGCTGTGCCTTCCTGCAATTTGTCATAAATGTATTTAACTGTTAGTTACCATATCTTATTACATATTTATATATTTTATTTTTATTGAGATAATTGTTTTATTCCTCAGTTTTATTTTACATTTAACAGATGTGTTCAAATTTGATAGAATTTATGCCTGTGATTGCCTGTATTTATTAAGCAAATAAAACAATTAAAAAACAATGAAACAAATATTCTTTACCATTTTGATTTTAAATTTTGAACATAAAAGCAAACTGCACCTAAAATAAATATAAATTAGTAATACTGGCATGTTGGTGAAAACTTAATGTTATTTTTTAAAATATGGACATACGGTGGCAAGACCGCATTAGAAACAGCGATGTCCTTGGGAGCGCCGGTATAGACAGTATAGAGGGACTTCTTTAAGTCCGACAGTTACGCTGGGCAGGGCACGTATCCCATATGAGAGATGAACATATGAAAAAGGCAGTCTTTTTTGGTGAGCTAAAAGATGGTAGACGTAACACAGGCGCCCCACGGAAACGCTTCAAAGACCAGCTTAGGCGTCAACTTTCCTTGGCTGACATAGAAGAGAGCACCTGGTTGCACGCAGCCTCAAAACGAGACAGCTGGAGGTCATTCACAAAGGCCGCGGGATACACATTTGATACCAAAATAAAATCTGCTGCCGAGGACAAACGCAGACAGCGAAAAGAAAATCTAAATCGACCACCTGCGGACAATGGTTATGCTTGCCCTGGATTTGGTAAAATATGTAGGTCACAGCTGGGACTGCGCAGCCACGGGAAATACTGCATTCCTCACTGATCTTCGGACTCGAAGACTAGCCTTATAATATATATATATATATGCATAAGAAAAAAAGGGGACAAGATTGCAACATTGAAATACTGAATGTGCAGGTTAACAAAAACTAAACTGCTTTGATAAGACAAAAGATTTTCAATGAAAAATCTGTTGGAGCTTAAAATGTCTCTCAAATATTCAGGCAAGAAGACAAACTAAAAGAGGAAAATATAAAAAGACTTTTTAAAAAACAACTTTTATTAATTGTAGTTGTAGATATTAGTTGTACCTTGGACCGGTGATGTAATTTAATTTGTAGTAGATCTATTCTAGACTAACAATAATAAATTTGTGTGATTATAAATATTATTTCCAATTGTTTTTGTCTAGAGCAATTTCATGCTTTTAGTTTTCTCAATACACTATGATCCACTAACAAATATACTTAGGCCTTTACATGCAATAAACATATTTTGAACTCAAAATTATAAAATTGAAACTATAATCTATAGTCTATATAGTTCATGCATAAAAATTTAAAAAAAATGAAGGATAGTTTATGTAGAACTGCACAAGCGACATTGTACTATCAGAGCGGCACCTTCACCGAGGTCACGATCAGAGCAAGCCACGTACTCTTAAACCTAAAACGGTTACACAAAGGGGAAAGATCTCTAATGAATTGGGTTCTAACAAGGATAAAAACTGTGTCATATATGTGAACAGCATGATAAAAAAAAGTACATGTGGCTGCCAACCTTCATGAGGTTGAACCTATTCACCATGTTTAGCCCATGGTTTTTTTTTTGGAATTACATATATATCCTTACTTTATTACTAGAAAAAGTTATTAAGGAAAGGCGTGGTGTTGACTAATGTGACAAGCTTTTTAATTCCAGCCTTGTACAGATATAATCATAAAATGTTAGGCAGCGTTATCATAAGCGATGAATGTAAAGGAACTGAGACCTTTGAGACTACCTAACGTTAGTCCAGAGTGCATACCACGCAATAGTTTAATTCACTCTGTTTGTGTTGTAAATATACCAATTTGGCTAAGTTCTGAAGCCACGATATGCGCTTAGCCTCAGCCTCAGACTGTTCAACAGAAAATCAGCAATGCAAGAACAGTAATGTTAGCAAAATCAATCTGCAACGCGGTCTTTATATGCGGATGTCACTTCTCAGATATGACATATTATTAGGCTTAGGATGGCTGCCTGATTGTGTGGTAGGCCTATGACCTAATGTACACTCTGGACTATCGCCTCAATTATTCTAGGTTCAAACCCTGCCGTTTGGGCTGGGATGTATTGATCTCCCGAAACATATAAAATAAACAAATTCTGGTAATTTCTTCACAGAACAATAAAACAATATTTAATTGAAAATGTGAGCTCAGTGGCGTAGCTAGGGTGAGGGGAGGAGGGGGGGAGAATTTGAACATCCCCGGGCCCCCACTTGAAAGGGGGCCCCCAAATGAGTGTACGACATTTGTTTTTAAATAAACTAAATATTATGTCACTGTCATGTAATCTTGCTTTTCAAGTCAGTGACCCTGTTGCTTGTATTCCACACAGATTATTAACACTTTCCGTGCGGGGTTAGCGCTGACTAGTGCCGTTATACTCTCAGGAAGTAGTAGTTGAGGGTAGTTTATTTTATCATCCTTATTATTTAAGAAGGAACCTGATAAGAGCACTGAAAACAAAGGAGACCTTGAACGTGTCGAAGAAAAGTATAACTATTCAGATGATTCATACAAAGATACTGCAGTCGAAGAAGTGAAAATGTCTCAAATCTATAATAACGCAGCCACAATGAGTGTCCGTCTGTCTGGCCTGCAGAAACGTCTCTTAGACATAAATCCAAAGGTAACATTTCTGAACTGTGATAATCACTCTCTCAATCCGGCAGCTCTTCATTCTGCTGAGATGTATCCAGCCATTGTCACTTTTTTTTTAAACTGTACATGAATCGTTCAACTTTTTTCCAATTCACCCTAGAGATGTGCCAAACTGAAAGAAGCTGGAGCCTATGGAGTTTTAAAAAGGAGAGTAAAACAAGGTGGTCCGCAAGAAAAGAAGCTACTTTGCAGTTTCCTTGCATCTCGACAAAATCATCAAGCTGTTTGAGAAAATTTCTGAATCAACAACTCGAAGAATGGCCACTAGAAGCAGTGCACAGAATCTTCTTCATGCAGTGGAAAATTATGATTTTTTTGCTTATCTGGAATTCTGGTCAAATTTCCTGCGCCCAGTTATTATAGTTCAGCAGAAACTACAATAAACGTCTGGACTGCACATACGGGAAGCTGCAGAAGAAATTAAAACCCTTTCATGCTTTCAGCAAAATGATGAGAAACGGATAAAACTGATCAGCTAATCCATCGAAAAAGCGAAAGAAGATAGTGAATGCTATCTTCTTCTTCTTCTTCGTTCTCATTGTTATGTTGGAGTGTTCAGATGAGTAGACCAATACATGAGATGAAATGCGCAGTCGTTTCCAGATCAGGGAGCTCTCCATATAGTTTCCTTTCTAGTGGGGTGATTTGGGGCCAATGTCTTATACGGGCCTCTTGGTATAGAGAGCAGTTTTGGATGACGTGGTCTGTATTCTCTGGTGATTCTCCACATGGGCAGATTTCACTGGTTCCAATTTTGAGCTTCCGGTACATGTGTTGTCGCATTCTGTTGTGTCCGGTCCTGAGTCGAAAGATTAGACGTTGGTCTTGTCGGGATAGCTTATAGTAAGCGTCATCTTTCTTGTGATTTGGATGAGAGCTCGTCCATTTCTCATTTATTTTATTTACTATTAATTTCTTCAATTCTTCTGGATAGAGTGCAGAGTTTATTAGTGAATGCTATAGATTTCCTGTAATCAAAATAACCAGAAAAAAGAAAAGACTTGATGGGGAGTTGAGTTCTGATGTTGGACTGTCAATATAACTGCAATTCAAACGTGTTGCGGCAGAAGTGGTGGACAGACTTCATTTGGAGAAGTACAGATTCCAAAGGCTGGAAAACCATGTGGAAACCTTTGGTTTCTTCTTGAACCAAGACATCTCTTGGAGTCTATGGATGATGACACGCGGATGAAAAACTGTGTTACTTTTTCTTGTTTGATGAAATAGGCCTACATGCAAATCACTTGTTCAATGATGTCATTGATGCACGAGCACTTTTCATCAACAAACCAGTGCCACAATCAACTATCGACATATTGAGGAAGCTGGCTTCATATGATAAGCACGAATTGAGATTTATCCCTTGTGCATTATACTGTCAATAAACAACTGTATTAGTCATTAAAACATCCATGATTAAAAGAGTCTTAATGATTATAATTATTTCCTGTTAATTTTACTGATATACTGTACCAATTGAATTAGAATGTAGGCTTAAATATTTCTTCTTCTTCTTCTTATATAATACAGACGTTACTTCAAAAAAGAAGATGATTACGTCCTACGCGTCATGCATTTAGTCATGCATATTAACCAATAACTTAAATTCTGCCAAGTCACTGGTTTTTCTGGCTAGCTCAGGCAACCCATTCCATGCTCTAATAGCACTAGGGAAGAAGGAGTATTTGTACAAATTTGTCCTAGCATATGGGACGAGGAATGTGCCTTTATTTTTGTGTCTTTCTTTATTTATTAAGTAGGCCTACATTATCTCATGTCATGATGTCAAATGTCAAAATGCAAAGGCCCCAAAGATGTCAATCCCCCCCAATCCCTGTGTGAGCTTTATTTATTTAATCTTCGGACTGAAAAACAAACTTTATTATTATTAGATCTATTATTATAAACTAAAATAGCGATTTAAAATAAAAAGATAAACATATTTAATAAAAACAAAAATCTTATTTTTTAGCGAAGCGAAAAGACCCGCTAAAAATGAACAAGTTTGCTAAATAGATCTAGATCTTAAGTGCAAGGCAATCTATCTAAATCTAAAATCTAGAGTAGATCTAATTTATAAAAACTCGGATCTTTATCATCTTGTTGTTTCTGGTGATCTAGAATAGACGGTAAATAGATCTAGATCTAGTAACTTAAAATTGAAAATGATAGACTGAGACTCACAGTCACAGGTGACAGACTGAGTCTTTGAGTCACAGAAAACACTCAACTATATTTAAACAGATGATCTAGAGAGAGTCTAGATTTTATTCTAGATTGACTAGACCAAATAATAGTAGATCTAGATCTATCTACTCTACTAAAAAGTACTATTATCTAGATCTAGAATTCTAGATCTACAATTTTTATTCAACATTATTCTAGATTGAGATTCTCTTAATCTTAGTCTTAGATCTAGAGTTAAGAGTAGTTTTACTTAAACTTAAGACACTTAAGTCTAAGTTAGTAGGAGTATAGATAATAGAGTATAGACAGTATAGTAGTCTTAGTAATAAGTCTTATAAGTATATTATAAGTAATAGATCTAGATGTCTTATTAAATTAATACTATTATAAATAATATAATAGTTTGTTTTGTTTTTTTAAATTAATAATAGATTAAATATATTAAAAGTAAAGATCTAGATTATTCTAGATCTAATCATCAAGATCTAGTAATCTATTCTAGTCAAATCTAGTGACGAGTGTTCAGCGTAAGACTGTGTGAGAGTGTGACGCTGTATAGTGTATATGTGTGACTAGTGTACATGTAGTCACTCATGTCTGTAGTGTATTACTATTAGTAGTATTAGTATTAGTGTTCTGTATTGACTATTGTCCACATGACAGTATAAATAATGGACCTCATTCACCAATCGTAAACAAACAACATATAATCAGGTGATTCTCTATTAGATCTCTTCTATACAAATTACAATCTAATTTTAATACACAATGGCTATCATGTGACAGTTTTTTTTCATTGTTTTATCAATATTATCACATGACTTTAGCTAAGTAAATGTTTTTTGTTTACGATTGGTGAATGAGGTCCATTATAATAGAAATAATACTATGAATAATGAGTAGATCTGATCTAGTAATTAAGAGTATGATGTATCATGAAAGTGTATCATACACTGATACACTGTATTATGTGTTTCACCTATAAGACCTATTGTTTGTATGTGTCACTGTATGTGTGTATCATGTTTTAATTGTTTTCTGTTTAGTAATTAAATACATGTATCATTATAGATCTATATTAAATATATATGTGGCCAGACCTTATTCTGCTCATCTTGCCACATAAGGCACGTACATGAAGATGAGTAGATCTCTAACAGTAATACCGAGTAGACTATAGAAGACATTAGATAGATTTAAATCTATAATTCTTGATGTAATAATCTAATATAACTGATTCTACTATAGATTAATAACATAAACTTATAGAATTCTAGTCTTATATCTAGATAAATCTATAGATTTAGATCTAGTATATATATATCTAGATCTCTACTTTCTAGATTAATCTAAATTCTCTATTAGATGAGTCTGTCAATTCAATGTGTATCATGTCATAGTGATGTCATAATCATACTATGACTATGACCTGATTTAGAATTTAGGATCTACTAGCATGTAACTAGATCTATAATCATAATGATATGATAATGTAAGGGTAACTCCGCAATGGTTTTTCCCCAGCATATATATCTAGATTAGTAAACTTAAATTTATTATATTATTTATAAGATCTGATATAGTAACTAGTAGACTCTAGACCAGTGATTCCCAAAGTTGTCTATATAGACCCCCAGGGGTCTATGAAGACTTCCAATGGGTCTACGAAAGGGAAAACATAAATTGGGGGTCTATGAGATGTCCACGGGGGTCTACGATTATAAATTTCATTTAAACAGGTCCTGACTTTAACCTATCCTGCTATTGAAACGAAAAATTGTTGTATCTAATTTAAATACTTAAATAGCTTCATTTTGTCTACATATAGCTAATGTTTATCAAAAAGAATGTAGACTGTACAGCGTTGATTATTTAAAATTGGAATTTATTCTTTCCTTGTCAAACAAGCGGTTGCCTAAGCGCCTTTTGTAAGATGATATGAAACCAATTACGCTGGCGCATCATTTGAGACAAGGTCACCCTAACAAATAAGAAAAAGATTTTAAAAACTTTCGAACACTTAAAGATAAAGTTCAGAATAGACCCATAAAATCTCTCGTCGACATCATATAGAGAAGATGATGGTTTGCGAGAGTCTTACATTATCTCTTTACATATAGCAAAATACTGAAAACACTAAAGGTAAAACATTGATTTTACCCGCCGTCGTAGTTTAAAAACTGTTTTACACAAACCTACATATGATATTATTAAAAGAATTTCTTAAAGCAACAATACAGTTCAATGTCACATCTGTGGCATAAGTTATAAAGTTAAAAGTTTCTTATGTTATTCTTTGCAAACGACATATATACAGTTTGGGGTCAGCGTCGTCGTAGGCTCTGACAGGGCGTAGCGCTGTGTGCTGCAAACTGCCTAAGGGTCGTATGCTCCTTATTTTTAACAGGGTTGACCCACGAAACCTTTCCCGTGTTCGGGTATATCTGCAAGACAGCACAGTTTAAATTCAGTTTTCATTCTGCTAGGTAGGCTGCAAGCCAAGTCTAATGAGCCCTTCCTGCCGAAAGCTTACTGGTTTAGGTACTCACTTTCACCCTTCTCCTGTTAGTGAAAACAGTTCTCCATAGCCAATATTTGAGTCACGCGTGAAAGATCAAGACATAAACTGCTATTTGCGAAAACTTTTATAATCATACATAAGGCTAATTAATTATTTGATTGATTAATAGTTAATGTTTTAAGACTACATCATAAAACAACCAATTCCTTTATATGAAACATTTATCCGTAGCAACGGATAATAGATAAGAAAAAAACATTTCCAGTGTGTTAGGTGATTCCAGTAATAAATAAATTGCTATTTTAATTAGTTTAAATTTGAATTTTATCGATAAAAAATAGATCTTAATGTATAGCTTTGTATTACTTTTTCTCTCTTTAAACTCACTTCAGTTAGAAATTTGTATAAAAAAAAATTTTGAATTTGCAAAAATTCAATACGAGTTTATTAGGGGGTCTACCGAAAACCAGAAAACATGACAAGGGGTCTACGAGACAAAAAAGTTTGGGAACCACTGCTCTAGACTCACTAGATATAAATAGATATTGATCTAATAAATAATTACATCTTATCTAGATCTCTTATAATTTTAAGACTATCTATCTATAAACTATACAATTTTATAACTAATCTATCCTTCTATAATTTATCATCTTATTTTATCTAGTCTACTGTAAAAATGTCTAGTTCTACACGTAAATCATCTAGAAAAAGTCAAGAAGAAAAACCTCGGCCAGAGAAAAGGGACATTAAAAACTCTGATCGGTGGATATTTTTAATGAAAAGTAAGTAGATCTAATACTAACTAGAGATTTAGGTCTACTTGTTAAACTTCTAAAACCACTTTTCTGGCACTTGTAGATTTGATTATATATATTTTTAAGAAGTAATAAAGATGGTTCAACACACAGTTCAGCTATGTTGGAGTCAAAACTGTGAACTGTTACTTTAATCTACTAGTAGTAGTACATGAAATGAGACAAAACTATGATTTGTTACATGACTTAACTAGTAAATGAGATAAAACTAATTTTTTCCTTGATTTACTACAAAAGATGAGATAAAACTATATATGTGAACTCTAGTAGTATATGAGATGAGACTAAATAATGCTGCTGTGCAGTAAACATCGTAAATAGCAATTAAGTTGTTTGCAATACATATCTAGATTTAAATAAGTACAATCAGTGTCTTGTCTAAACACAACCATTATGCTCAACCTGGCCATGTCATATTGTGACTCAATTATACTCTACTTTGCCCTTGGCTTGTAACTTGTATAGCTTTAATGTTAAGGTTGACTTCTGCTAGGACTTCCAGTCCATAACATTCTCATGTCTACTTCACTTCAAAAATATTTTGTGTAAAATATAATAGCAACACAAATTTGTTTTAATGCACTTTTTTATCTGCATGACAAAAGACTTTTGATAGTAAGTAAAGCTACTGTAAATGTTACTTGTACGATAAAAGTACACCGCTTTGCTCAATTCCGATAGTTTTCATAAAAATCATTTCATGAAAGAACTACTTTTTATTTTGATGATTGGTCTAGACATTGTTCTTATTGATTGGTTTACTTAATTACATTTCTACAGATGAAATAATCACTTGCAACGAAGAAGGACTCAAACCAACTCTTTGCAAGTTAAGACATCCACGTTTAAGTATGTTTTTTTTTAATTTTGATATATGGAAAAAAAATTTACAAGCTAAGACATTATTACAAAAAGATCAAAACAATTAATTTGCTTAACTTAAAGTGATTTTCTTAATCGCTAACATTTATTTTCTTATTACATGAAAAATTTTTATTGATGGATGTACAAAATTAATATGAAAAATATTGTTAATGTTTATGAACAGAAACAGGTGTAATGTATTTACTATCTGCTGATTGTACCAGTGTTTATGAGTTGACAGCATTCAAAGAGAAATTTAGATCTTGGTTCATTGGGAATTCAGTGTTAAGCAGTAAGTTGAGACCCTTGTATAAATATGTATATTATAATTCTTTTAGTGTGAAATACCAGCTGGAATGTACTCTTGCAGTGCAGCATTAGTCTCAGGGAGTAACTCTACTTGTGCTGACTAATGCGTTTTGCTCATTAAATGAATACTTTACCTGCACTTTTATTTATAAACTTTAAACATTGTTTTAGAGTCGTTCTTTTTTTTTTAATGAATTTTACAGAGCTTCATAACTAAATAAACAATACATTTATTAGTGCATTTGTTCATCTTGTTTGAATTTAAAGTGACAAAATGTGTTAGCTTTAGTGACTTTTTTCAATATATGTGAATAAAATGTAGTCTAGATTCTATGTTGAGTAACTTACTGTAAGTTTTTAAAAAATAAATTTTCTTACTCAGTTCAATTTTTATTTTCTGTTCTATTAAAATAAATTTAGCTTAATTTCCTTTACTATTTAATCAATATATATGTTTTTATAATAAAATTTGTAAAAAGCTATGTATATACTAGTTTTAGGAACTCTTCTCCTTGCAAGTTTTGGTTTTGCTTTGAAAAATCCTTTTTGAAAATGAATCTTTCATCTGTTTCTTTTCTTTCTTTTTATTTTTTTTTATTTTTATCAATTGTCTTCATTGCTAAAAGAGTTGTTAAAACTTACTTTAAAAAGAGTAATAATTTAAAATTTTGAATCCTTCATTTCTTGTTTATGCACACAATAAAATGTATGGTTTGCTTTTATTGTGATTTTCATTTAATCCAGATGGTCAGATGTACATAACAACACCACTTGATCCATTGTTCTTGATACTTCCATACATAATTAATTCTGGGGAGGTAATTCTTTGAAACGTTTCTACTATATTAGACAAAAATAAAGAATTTCATTAGTCTTTAAACAAAAAAATTAAAGTTTTTCTAATAATTATTAAAAATTAATTTGGAAAGTGATTCAGATTATATAAAATTATATTTGATGCATTTTGATTGATCAATATTACATCTTTGCAGACCAATCGTTTTATGACTTTGGAGCAAATTGTTTTGGATGAGGAATTCCCAGATAGTTATAAACTTGTGACATGCTGTAATCCTGAACAGCTTCAGCTTGTGTCAGACTGTAAAGGTAGGTTAATGTATTATATTGAATCATTTTTAACCTGATAAGAAATATCATTGAATTGTTCTCAGCATTATTTACTCAGGTATTCCTTGAGTCTTATTAGATACTCCAGATGCCCTTTATCCTTCTTCGCATTTTTGTTTCTCCCATGTATATTTACAAGCTATTGTTTTTTTCTTTACAAGTGACGCTCACTATTTTTTGAAATTTGTTGGTTACCCTGACTTGTCTGGGTACTCATTTTGAGAAACAGTTAGTTATGAGTGTTATTAAAGAATTTCTTCTGTAGATTTCTCTCTTTGCTTTATGGTAGTACAACTTTTTACCAAGCTTATATCAAGTCACTTGCTCTATTACAAATCTTGTACACGTCATTTCTCTCACTTCCCAGTCTCTGATCAAGTTGAAACTGCAATTATTTATTGTCATTGACATGAATCACTAAAAAAAAATAACAAATTTGTTAATCAATTAGTCATAATTAATTAATATTGTTTTATATATAACTAGACATATGTTACCCGCGACCCGCTGGTCTTTATTTGCGCATTACTGTCGATATAGTCACTGAGAGTGTTTTGTAAACAAGTAAACGAAATAATAATGAAATAAGTAAAGCGAATGTGTCAATGTAAAAATAGTGTGAATGAAGCTATCAAATCAAAATAGCTAATAGGCTTAAATCCATTTTTTCAAATTAAAACATTCGCTTGTAGGCCTACATATATTTGATTAAAATTTGAGATGAATAGACTTAATTGTGTATGTTCATGTGTTTAAGTATAAAGTAGATCTTGATGTAGACATAGATCTAAATCTACACTAATCTAGAGATAAAAATTGGCTTTTATAGAGTTCATTCTGTTGCGCATGTGTGACCTTTTTTCATGAATGAATATAGGCCTATCTCAACACGGCTATGCAGCTTTAGCGAACAGCGAACGAATGTATTAAAAATGCTTTAGAAAAACAAATTTGAATGTTAATTTGATTAAAATATGAAATGAATGGACAATAATTAGTATGTTTATGTGTTAAAGCATAAAACTATCTTTGGGAAAAGAAGTTTTATTATCTTAGAGTTCAATAAGAGTTTTAGACATAGGCCTAGGAATAGACTTAGTAGAGAGATGTGTTAATGTGTAACCATTTGGTAATGTCTAATGAAAGAATGTTCGTTAGGAAATCTGTAGTCACAGATATAAGGAACTAATTTATGTAAAAAATGCTTTTGAAACACAAAATTGAAGGTTAATTTTATTATATAATGAAATCAATGGATCTTCTTTTGTATTTTCATGTGTCAAAGTAAAAAACTATCTGCGCAAAGTGTATTTCTTATAATTAGATCTAGGTCTAAATCCTTTCGATCTTTTCTCATGTCAACATTGTAGACATGGCCTAGATCCATAAAATACTATAGCTGTAATAGAGTCGGACAACGTAATTTTTTTTTAGGGTCTTAAGTTTGTTTTAGGGCTACAATACATACACTAAGGTCTAAGTTGGTACCCAAGAAACATTCCTGCCAAGTTTTATCAAGATTGGTCAAGCGGTTTTGATGTCTATAAGTCACATACATACACCTCACATTCTACTTTATAGTATAGATTATGTAGTTATATAAATGGAGATAACCATTGTGTAGAGAATTAGGTCATTTGGTTACAATTTTAAACTAAAACTCTAGCAACATCCTTTTTTTAAAAAGTTGCTTTTGAAAAGGCATCACGGTTACCACCCCTGTGCCCTGTCTACAAAAAAGAATGGACCATAAGACAAGATAAGACAATTTTATTGGTCCAAACAAATGGAACTTCAGTTTGGCTACAATTATCCATCTCAGCATAAGTACTATAACAATAGCAATATAGAAGCGAACACGGAAAACAGTCATGATAGCTGCCCTATAGAACACATTTTTTTAAATACAATTTGTATTTTTATTGTACTTTTTAAAATTTTACTTATAAATTTAAAAAGAAAATCATATTGTTGATTTAAAATTGAACATTATAAGTTCAAACATTTCCAACTATTATTGCAACTATGTGAACAAGCTTCTTAATCTAAAGGCACTTCCAGTATGTAATGTTTTGTTTTAATACTCCTACAGAAATAGATGATGATTTAAAAGTGTTAAAGTTCAATAAAGAAAAAACTTTATCATGGCTGAAGAAAAAGGTGAGTAACTACCTTGTTTTTAAATGTTTTTTTTTTAATCATTATGGAATTATAGAATATTGATTGATCCTATTGTAAAGTTCCCCTTCAGACCTTAAGATCTATGGGCCAGATGATGTAAAGGTCATCTGTTTCTTTTGCCCATGGTTAACGAGGATGTCAACGACCAACCCTGATTCGAAAGCCAGTCACCACGCCTCCTGATTGATCGTATAACTTTTACAAATATTTTTCTTTGAATTTTTTTAGTCAACATTTTTGACAATTAATTAATGACATTTGTAATATATTGTTACGAATCTCACTATCCAGGCTCTCTGCAAACTGCACCTTACACCACCAACTTAAAGAACATGACAACTCAGGGCTCCAAAATAACGTAACACTTTAATAGTTGAATAAATCTGAGCCAATACTGTACAATTGGCAGCACGTAACACATGACTGTACAAATATCTCCCGATAACACCGTACCGTCGTATCAACTCTTGCACTGGCCTCTACGTCTCGTTCCGGGCTTGCACTGGGTTTAACAGTTCAGAACTGACTTCACACACTGGGCTCGTGTCGGACTCGATCACAGACCAATATCAAGATGCCGTTCGTCTCAACTGTACTTGACAGTACTCCGCACTGAACCGTTGTAATGCTCCGTACAGAACCACACCGTTGAACTGTGCTGTAGTGAACCTTCTGTTGAGAACCTTGCTGTATTGAGTCTCTTTTCTCAACCGTCTTGACTGCAACACCTCCGCTCTTATATAGGGTCCCTAATGGCCTTCTAGAACCGGACGGAACATCGCTCGACGTTTCTAGCTTCGTCACATGACTACATCCCTCGTGACGCTCCTGAGCTCTGTTCACGGCGGCGATCCTTCCCGAACCGTCCTGTTGACAGTCGACTCAGCTGACGGTCGTAACTGGTCACAGTTGACCGCTCATCTAGCGGTGGCCTGGGCGATTTGCGTTGGCTGACTACACTCACACCACTACCCCCTCTGTGCCACCACCAGGTTTATAACAATATTAATATAATCTCATTTGTATATCCCTTACTCACTATATCTTTTAATATGTGTGCATATTTATATACCTTAGATTTACATTAAAAGTGTGAAATTTAAAGTGTCATAATTTTTTTTAACATTAAGGAACTCAATAGAACAAAAAAAGAATGTGATTTTGTTTGCAGACAGAAGCTGTTGCAGAGGCTCTTGAAATGAAGAAAATTCCAGTAAGCAGTGGTAGCTCTCATAGTTCTATTTTTATCCCTAGTGGAAATGCAGAGATATGTAAAGGTAAAAACATAAGCAAAACAGGACTGAAGTTAAACAAATAGAACAGGTCTGAGGGTAAACATAAATAGAATGGAACTGGTATAAAACAATATAACATAAATATAACATGACTGGTGTACAAAAAAAATAACAGGACTGAGGGTAGACATAAAATAACAGGACTGGTGTACAAAAATAGAACAGGACTGAGGGTAAACATAAATGTAACAGGACTAGTGTAAAAAAAAAATAGAACAGGACTGAGACAAATGTAAATTTAACAGGACTGGAGTTAATAAATTAGGTAAACATAAATATAGCACTAAAACAGGACTTGGGTAAACATAATTGTTACAAGACTTGGGTAATTTTTTTCATAACAGAATTTAGGTAAATATAATCATAACACAGGCTGAATGGTTAAGTGCTTGGCTTCCAAACCTGGGGTCCTGGGTTTGAATCTGTGAAGGCTGGGATTTTTAATATATTGGATTTTTAGGGTGTCCCCGAGTCCACCCAACTCTAATGGGTACCTGACTTTAGTTGGGGAAAGTAAAGGCTGTTGATTGTTGTGCTGGCCACATGACACCCTGCACGTTAAATGTTGGCCATAGAAACAGATGACCTTAACATCATCTGCCCCATAGATGGCAAAGTCTGAAAGGAGAAACTTTACTTTTTTTTTTTTGTTAATCATAGCACAGACCAGCCTAATGCTACACATATTTGTAAAGGTACATATTTAGCTTAAAATTGGTAACGAGGTAATGCTAAGCCTTTCTGTGGATGCAATAATAAACAGAAAAGTTGGAGTGAAGACATTACACCCAGATCTATATTTCTTGGTAAAGTTGGTACCATAGAGTTTGCAACACAAACAGTTTTATGTAATTTAATACAAGAAAAATTATAATTTATCATATAGATCAAGTAGATCTAGATTTATATTACAATATAGATCAAGATCTACCAGTAATACCATTATTCTTTATTAATGACGTTTAGCTAAAGGGAGCATCTAATTGGGAAAAAAATATCCTCCAATTTAAAATATTAAAAATACTTTTTTTTTAAAATTGTATGTGAATTTATTTAAAACTAATCAATTGGCTCAAGCTTTTCAATAAGGGTTAAAAATGCTCTTGTGTTTTCTTAAACTCTGTTTACAATGTTGTGTTTATAGTTGAGATGTATTTGTTCTCTGCAGACTCCTACATGGTATTTGCACATGGTATTCTAAGTGAGTATTTATCTCTTGATTTGGAGTCTGAGCTGAAGACATTTCTTGGGTAAGCCATTAACTCTGGAAAAAACATTTGATCTATATTTATTTATTTTTTAAATTGCACCTTTTTTATATATACTAATAAAGCAGATGTAATTGCTGGTGATTTGGAAAACTATTAATTAAATGTCTCCTAAAAAAAAGCACCAAACAAAAAAAAAAACTTAGCCTAGTCATTTTCATTTATTAGTAAAGAGTTGAACAAACCTTTTTTTTTTTCTTAAACTACCACATTCTTTAATAGATCCTTCTTCCCTAGTGCTATTAGAGCATGGAATGGTATCCTGAGCCAGCCAGGAAAACAAATGACTTGGCAGAATTTAAGTCAGTGGTTAACATGCATGACTAGATTGACCTAGGAACACACGTAGGATGCAATCATATTATTTTTTGAAGTAATGTCTGTATTTGATAAGATAAAATAGATGGGACATTTAATGCTTTTCAATTTCAGCTACATTTTTTTATTTCTACTGTTTAAAAAAAAATTAACGTTCCCCTTTCAGACCTTATGGTCTATATGGCAGATGATGTAAAGGTCATCTGTTTCTGTAGCCTACGGTTAACAAGGGTGTTATGTGGCCAGCACAACAATCAACCGCCTTGACTTTTTCCCTAACTAATGTCAGGTACTCATTAGAGTTGGGTGGACTCAGAGGTGCCCAAAGATCCCGAAATTTAAAATCCCATGATTCAGACCCGGGACCCCTGGTTTAGAATACTGGTAATAAAAATCTGAACTCATCCAACTCACTTCCCATTTCTTCTGTTACCTTACACTTTATTCCTGGATGGAAGTTGGAAGTAAGAAATTGAATCCTTTATTTCAAGCTAAAATAATGCACATAATTATGTGGCTGGTAAGCTCAATTGATTGAGCCTTTCGCTTGTTATGACATGATTAGGAATTAGTTATTTGTTTCGGGAATAAGGGTAAAGTTTTACTTAGCGACAAATGACGTGACAGATCTTTAAAAAACAAGAACGCTCTTAGTGACGCTAGAAAGAGGATGCTTTGTGTAGAGCAGTAGAATATAGATACGGATTTACGGACATAGCTGACATAGGACGATTCCCTTCTTAATTATTAAATGGATTTGTAAACAGCATCAGCGTCGACTACATATTTTGTTTGTTTCGGCTTTTCGCCGGTGTTACTGAAGTAGTTTTGAGTTCGGTAGTACCTCCAGTCAAACGTAGATCTACACTAGATCTATCTACAAGCATCAACACCGCGCGGAAGCCTGAACAACGTGGCGACCCCCGACTCGGAGCTTACTGGCAGCAACATCAAGAAGAATAGAAGCCCTCTGTTAGGAGGAGGCAGAAGTTAACGTCATCGGCCTAGTCTGCAGCTAGACCCTGATTATACAGCCACGTCGGCGAAGGAAAGCCAGTGAGATCCTGGACTCGTAGAACTAGGAGGTAACGAAATATAGATCTAGATCTACAGTTGTGATTTGTAAGTGCCCATACTTGTGGCATCGTATTGAAGCTTCTATCGAGAAGGCTACAGTTTTGTGGAGGGAAGAAAACCGTCCTGTCGATTCCGTACTGAAGAGATATCGCCTGCCCGGCATAGTGAGAACGAACGTGAAGGTCACCTTCTGCAAGGCCAAGATCGACCGTTGGGGTCACGCCAAAGAACTTTTGACGTAGGAGACATCGTACTGCCTACGGCACTTAAGTACAGTAGTGCTAATTTGATCTACAGCTCGGCTGAATTCTGTGCTACACGTTAGATAGCCAGATAACCAGTAGTTTAGCACTGGACTTTGACTTTGTCGCTGTGTCAATAGTTGGACCGTTCCAGGTTCACTTGGGACAGACGACCACCTGGAATCACCGTACCTGCGTCGGAACCAGCAGCCGGAACCAGACTCTACGCCACCGACGAACCGGAGCCAGACGACAGATCACCGTGAACACCAGAACCAGACGCCGTACCACCGAAGAACCGGAACCATTGCAGACCAGTACCGGAGGACCTTGGAGAGCCGAAACGTTCGTTGGTCTTGTCTCACCGCTAGGGAAGACATCGCTGTGAGCCTTGCCGCCGGGACAGACATTAGCGTAGGAAGAGTGGACCCGAGACTAACTGTGGAGTTATCACCGCTTCTTAGACAGATAAGTCAAGTGTTATTTAACTACTTTCTCCTTAGAATAATTAGAGTCTGTAGGGAAGTGACCACTCGCTAGATTATCACTACCAGGTTAAATCGTGGTGGATTGGGGATATCCTTAAAATTAGGTGTAATCTAGCAAGAGGTCCATATATATGTTTAGCTGTTAATGCGTCCTGTATGTGAGTGTGAATCATTTAGTTAAGCATTTGTTAGTAACGTCATGTATTAATTGTTTGCAATACTCCCGTTTTAAGTCTTACTGTCAGACGAAAGTCTCATTCATTAAAACTAGATCTATAATTTGGTGTTCATCGTATTTAAGTTTATTTTCATAGTTTATTTGTATGAGTTGTAAGTTATATACACTCCTGGCTGTGAAAGCAGGTAAGAAGTAACTAAGATCTAGCGTAATCTAGACTAGATCTGGGGAACAATCGAGGTGAAGCCTGATTGCCCATTTGTAATTTTTGGTATTTGTAAATAGACAGGTTGGTCTATTTACCGGCCACTCGTGTTGAGTAACACGTTGTCGGTTGAGGGTGCGTGTGTCGCACAGCGTATTCAGTCGGGTCACAGTGTAGCCTACACACTTGTACCAAGGATACTAAGTGTATCTTGAGAAAGGGTAGAAGTGGTTATTAGTCTAAGTTGGTAGTTAGACGCCAAGGGTTTTGTTTGTTGGTATAAGAGGTACCATATCGTAGGATAAAGTAACAAATAAGGAATATGGCAACTACTTCAGGTTACGACCTAGAAGAATTTAGAAAAAAGCTAATCCATGAAGCCAAGACAGAATTAGAACTGCGAGGCAAAGAACTAACTGCCTATGTGCAGCAGATGGTGGCGGCGGAAGCAGAGCGCTTGGAGAAGGAGAGAATTAGAGAAGCAGAACGCTTGGAGAAGGAGAGAATTAGGGAAGCAGAACGCCTAGAGAGAGAGAAGGTTAGAGAAGCGGAAAAGACCAGAGAAAAGGAAAAAGAAGAAGCAGATCGCATAGAGCGGGAAAAGGTTAGAGAGGCAGAAAAGTTGGAGAGGGAAAAGGTTAGAGAGGCGGAACGTGTAGAGAGGGAGAAGAAAGAAGAGGCGGACAGAAAAGTGAGAATTCAAGTTGAGCAGATGAGGATAGAGGCTGGTGTAAGTGTGCCCATCGAAGGGAACAGCAACAATAGTGCCAACATAGAAAGCCATTGTAGCGCCGCATGGATGAAAAAGAAAATACAACCTTTTGCGGAAGACAAGGACGACATCGGCGACTATCTGAAACGCTTTGAAATTAAACTAGCAAAGTTTAATGTCCAAGAGAGGGAGTGGTCCGAAATCTTGTTGGACTTCGTACATGGGAAAGCCCTCACGATTTGCCAGAACCACGATCACTCGATGCAAAACAGCTATCAGGTGCTAAAGAAGGAACTGCTAAACGCATACGGGCACAACGCGGCAACATTCCGAAAGAAGTATTACGAAAACACTCCATCCAGCCAAGTTGATCCACAAACAACTATCAACTCAGAGAAGGACTTCTTCACTAAATGGCTCGGATTCGAGAATGTGGAGAACACCTACGAGGGGTTGAGGAACTTTATTCTGGTTGATAACTTTCTCAATAAATGCGACCCTCAGCTACAGTCTTTTATAAAAGAAAGAAACCCTAAGGTAATTGAAGACTTGGTAGAAATTATTAGGATCTTTAAGAATGCTTATCCAAACAACCCACTTTCAGTTAGAGACCACAAAAAAGTTATTGACCTGGTAAATTATGTAAAGGGAAATGATAGCAATGATAGGGAGTATTGTAGAAGGAATGATGTTAGTGATAGGGACACCTATGGTAGGAGAAATGATAGGTCCAGGGAACGTGGGAACAATGGTCGGGATAGTTATGATGGCATAAAGGATAGATCCTGGGAAAATGAAAACAATGGCAGGGAAAGTTATGATAGGAGAATAGATAGACCTAAAGCAAGTGATAGAAATCTTAGGGAGGTTACATGTTTTAACTGTCAGGAAAAGGGACACATGGCATACCAATGTAAAAAACATAGAGGGAATGGAGCTGGCAATAGGAATACACAGGATAATAGTGGCACTAGTGATAGGAGAGGTAATCAAGGAAACCGTAGACAAGAGAGGGATAATCGGCCACCAGATAGGGTTAATTTTGTGAGGAACATTCAAGGTAGGGAACAGGATAATGGAGATAGTGAACCAGATGAAGAAATTAACTACGTTGATTGTGGGGAAGATAGATTTAAATTATATCCGGGCATGATAAATAATAAACAGATAAATGTGATCCGGGACACAGCTAGCAGTACACTCGCGATCAGAGGGGGATTAGTTAAGTCCAATGATTATTTAGGCTATACCAAATCAGTCAGATTGGCAGACGGCGCAGTTAAGAGGTTCGAAGCATGCAAAGTGTTCCTTCGATCTCCATTGTACACAGGGTATTGTGAAGGGGTAGCCATGCCGAGGTTATCTAGAGATGTTTTGCTTGGAAATGTAGCAGGTGTCAGAGACGCTTCTGACAAACAGGTTAGAAGTTGGACAAACAGGTATGGCAACATGAGGCGAAACAAACCTAGAAAGGACAGAATTTGTTTTAACTGCCATAAACATGGGCACATCGCTAAAGACTGTTGGAGTAGGGCAGAACAGTCTGAACAGAAGATTGCGAGTTCGGATAGGAGGCACAGGTCTGTATCCGACATTGATGATAGAAGCGATGACTGTGGTAGCGGTAAGCGCACGTCATACAGAGGAAGAAGGACACACGCGGGCTATAGTGGTGTAAGAAGAGATGTTAACTCCAGTTGGAGAGAACAAATGTATGGGTCGTGTAGATAGCCTGTGAAACATAACACTATACAACCGTAGTGTAAATAAGTTGGATTTTATTTAAATTGTTTATTCTTAATTAATTGATTTGGCTAGTAGTCATAATCACATGGGTATTATGTTGTTGTAGTATTAGTTAGTATTAGATTGACTCATGTTAGTTATTTATTATGTATGAATATTAATATGTATGAATTGTATGTATGGACGTATGAATAGATAGGGCATTTATAAGGCGACGAGGTATTGATATCAAGGGAAAGTAAGTTTTATAAGTTATTCCTTGTTGTTGATCATGCTCATACATCAGTAAAGAGTTAGGTCGCGCTGGGACAAGTAAGTGGAGAGAGGAAATAAAATACACTTGTAAATGCCCGAACGAACGTTAGGTGTATAGTGGGAGAATGATTATTGATAAATGTCAATTTGTCATATTAGGTAAAATGTCTGTCCTGACGTGTGAGGGAAAGTGGTGTAACATCTGGAACGTGATGTGATAAAGTATAGCTAGATACCTATGTCTGCGGTCACCTATGGCACATCACATTGGACAGTATCACGTTGTGACATTTGAGGGAAATAGGTGTTCAGATCAACTTGAGTTTGGGACAATGATGAAGAAGTTGAAACCGAAATCAAGACTCAAGTTGTGTTGTCTTTTATGTTTCCCTACATTTTGGCCCTTGCACAATGTAAGACTAAGACAGTAGATAAAAAATTGACTGGCAATTTTTTTTAGCGGGAGGGGGAGGAGTTGTTATGACATGATTAGGAATTAGTTATTTGTTTCGGGAATAAGGGTAAAGTTTTACTTAGCGACAAATGGCGTGGCAGATCTTTAAAAAACAAGAACGCTCTTAGTGACGCTAGAAAGAGGATGCTTTGTGTAGAGCAGTAGAATATAGATACGGATTTACGGACATAGCTGACATAGGACGATTCCCTTCTTAATTATTAAATGGATTTGTAAACAGCATCAGCGTCGACTACATATTTTGTTTGTTTCGGCTTTTCGCCGGTGTTACTGAAGTAGTTTTGAGTTCGGTAGTACCTCCAGTCAAACGTAGATCTACACTAGATCTATCTACAAGCATCAACACCGCGCGGAAGCCTGAACAGCTAGTAACACAAATGTTATGGTGAACCATGTACTGGCCAATTTTTTTTTGTTTTTTTGTTGTTGTATATATTTCTTAAGTTCAGATTTTTATTACCAGTATTTAATTACTTTATAATTAACTTAACGATCGACTATCTATTATTGTGAAGAAACAAGTCCTTTTACGTTTAAGTGCCTTTTAATTGTGAAGCATTTCAACATAACATATATACACGGCAACGTTATATACAGATACCCAACTTCACTAGCTGACTTCCTCTCTTCTTGTTTACACACTCGTCACTTCCCGCAAGTCCCCTAACTCTCGATACCTAACACTTGACCATGTGTCATGGTTGACCACACAGTAAACGTATCACAACAATTATCTAAATTGCAACCACACCACTAGCAGGTTGTCATATGTATCAAAATGTGTGGGACTGAACAGACCAATTGGTGGTTTGATTTACCTTATAAGTTTCAGATGACTTAATAGTGAAATGCTTCTAAAAACAAACCTGCTAGGTTTTACTTCTTTGATGATGATTTTTCTTTCACATCTTAGTTTGAACACTACAAATGAGACACCTAGCCCAACATCTGTGACTAATGAGCCTCCCAATAAGGTTGGTTTGATTTAGGCCAAGTTATATTTTATATCTGAACAAAAATTGTTTCCAGTTTTTTAATTCCTATCTTATTTCCATTTAATCCACTTGGGAATGAATACAAATTTTGTATTCTTCTGTAAACAAATAAGAACAATTTTAGTACATTTCACTAGATCAGTATCGATTTCTGCAATTGACAGTTTTGAAGTATACTATCTGTATTCTCTTTATAGAAGCAGAAATTAACTACAGCGGTGGCACCATTAGAGGACTACACCCAAGGAAAGGATCTTAAAAAAGATAAATCTAAGGTAAATATTGTTGTGTGGAGTTCACCATACCAAAAAAATATACTTCTGTTATGTTTTAATCAACAATCCAAACAGATAATTAAAATCCATATAGCAATTTAATTTTAAAATATCTCTATTTAGATGACAATTAATGAAGTAACTTTTATAGAGAACTGACTACGATTGCTTTACTTATTTATCTATATTGAATCCTTCAGTGGAACAGCCAGCATTATAATGACCACCATTACAACCTTTTTGGCCCATGAATTCCAAATGCCCTTGAGAAAAAAAACTCTCTTACTTTGCCCTCCAATAAAAGAGTGCAAAAGGAATCTCTTCCACAAATGCGTCCTCCCCTCTAACATACAGACTCTCCTTTAGCGGTTCATTTAAGTAGAGAAAAATGATCAAATATCTTAAAACCTGTCTCCTCCCATGGAACAGAAAGACGAAGTACTCATTGCAGCATTTAAGACTTCACTCACACTTCTTTAGCCTATTATCAATAGCTGTCCCTTATACACATTCAAACCTATTTGCCCTATCGGTTGTAGCCTATAAGGGTAAATCTCTATCCCATGAGCACTTTATTAAATTGTATAATAATGATGGCTCTGTCTTCAATTTCGAAGATTGAGGATGAGTGCAGTATTTCATATTTCCATGCAAACAGGTACATGTAGATATTTAGTGTTTTCAAAAAAGGAAAATATTTTACTTGAAACCCCCAAAAATTAATTTGAAAATGTTGACCCTTGTGAACTTTTAATGCGGATCCCGATTAGTAAAAAAAAAAGTAAAGCTCCCCTTTCAGACCATGCAGTCTATAGGGCAGATGATGTAAAGGCCACCTGTTTCTGTAGCCCACAGTTAACAAGGGTGCCATGTGGCCAGCACAACGACCAACCATCTTTACTTTTCTCCAACTAAATTCAGGACTCAGAGGTGCCCTAAAGATCCTGAAATTAAAGATCCAGTTGGACGCTAAGTGCTTCAGCACTCAGCCACTGCGCCATCGATAAGGAATAATGGTAAAATCTCCCCAAAGTGAGAAAATAACTGAAGATTCAGTCAGGCAGAGCTTTGCCTTTTATATTTCTGAATATTATATTATGCCAATCCTGTTACAAATGATTATAAACACAAATTATTTTGCTTTGTATCTAGACTAGCAAGGTGAGTGCAGCACAGAAATGCCTGGACAAGGTTGACAAGACTGGAATGAAGAGCATGCTCAGCTTCTTCTCACCAAAAAGTACAAAGTAATGAGCATTCAGTCAACCCTTAGTTCTGGGAAGTCATTTATTGAAGATGAATTTCAAAAGTATGAATTTTATCTGTATAAAAAATATCAACACCATTGATGAAACCCTAAATTGAGCATAAATAATAAAATTGTTTCTTACTAGTTAAGTTTCTGTAATGTGGGATGTTACTTATAAACCTTTTTTTTTTTTAAATTTAAATGTATCTTTAATAATATTTATACCACAGTTCTGCAATAAGGTATCTATATCTGATTTTATGCTCTGAAATGAAAAACAGTATATTTGAAACATTGTAAGTTGTCATAATCTTGGTAAAACTTGTTAAAAATAGCAGTCTAAGTGCCAAACCACCACCGTATTTAATACCTGCAACTTGTGACCTACAATTTTCTGATCTGTTAATAGATTTATTATGCTCAAATATTGTTTCCTTTGTTATATGTCATACATTCAAGGGCATTTCCAATGTGTTCATTTTGTAGAGGTATTTATTGCTCATGGTTTTAAGCTGCATTTCCTACTTCTACAAAGTTTATATTGCTTAGTCAAAAGGTACAATTTATTTTTTTAGGCAGAAGTAATTTCTAATTATTCTTGTCACATATTCGATTTCTGTGAAATATTTTGTAATTATGATTCAATAACTTCAATTGGATAAAATGTTATTAAATGTATTATTTCTTTCAAAATTTGTCATAATATTTTTCTTGATTAATAGTTTAATTCTTTAGAAGAGATCAAATGTTTGAATTCAAAAAGTTTTGTTCTCCATACAATTTAGTATTTGTGCATTAGTCTCTTGTCGATGCCTTGATTATCCTTTGGGAAAGAAATCTTTCAATGATGTAAAAAAGCTCATGGCGAGGGGTCAAAATTTCTCCATTGGAAACATTACATTGTAATTTTTTTTTCCTTGGACCAACATGACAGTCAACCAGCTTTGTATTCCTCTATATCATGTATCTATTCCAAAGGAACTCCAGAATTTTTCAAGATATTATTTTAAGCAAAGTCTAAATTTATAGAATCAGGGGATCATAAGTTCACCCTTTAAAAATGCCACCTTGCAACCCTAGAACACTATCCAAAACGGATATATATATATATATATATATATTCACTAATATTAAAGACTTATGAATGCATTATCTTCATCAAATAAATTTATAAAAAATAATTTTTAATAAATTTATTCTGTGAAATATGTACAATTTACTTTTATTTTTCTAACAGAATGTCACAAAAAAAATGTATTTCTAATATGTACACTTGTTAGACAAATGTATAAAGAAAAATTGTAAAAAAATTATTGTTCTTGGACTCATGTTTCTACAGCCTCACACTGTATGTTCACAATTACAAACTATTTGATTGAATACACAAATATCTTGTTCAGTCTAATTGTCTTAATAGTTTTTTTTTTTAATAAACAGTTCAATGTTTTCAATCATTCTGTTGATTTTATCTCTACTCCTCTTTGAATTTAATGGCTTTTACTACTTCTGGTACTGGCGACTGAGCTGCGAGAAGAACCTGGCACTGAAAGTTTAAGAGACAATGAAAATTAAGTCTTACACATGAAAATATATGTTTTAAAACGAATTTCATTGTTAATAAACAAAAAAAAATTACAAACATAAATAGTATAAGATTTAGGCTTACCAGCATGGCAGAAGTTATACATAGGCCTACTAAATACTCAATAGATAAAATGTTCAAAGATGTAAAAAGATAAAATAATACACAGCTTTAATATATAAATAACTAGCCAGGCATTACCCGCGGCCTGCGGGACTAAGTTTGTGTTTACTAATGTAGTGGATTGGATTTAGATGTATGTTAAACTTAGCTAATGATCTTTTCACGTTATTTATTTTCGCTACGAAAAAAAAATTAGTTTTGCGAAAATGGGTTTACCCGAAGCCGATACATTCATATCTATTAAAAACTAAAAGAGCGATAGCTTTGTTAAATGAATGGGATTATAAAGTGAACAATTAAACGAAATAATTTTTAGTACGTGATTCATGAATGAATATAGATCTAGGCCTATCTCAACTCAGCTTCGCAGCTTTTGTAAACGTAGTCTCTTAAAAATAATACTTTAGAAAACCAAATTTGAATGTTTATTTGATCAAAATATGAAATGAATGGACTATAATTAGTATGTTCATGTGTTAAAGTGTAAAACTATGTGTGCGAAGAGAAGTTTTATCATCTTAGAGTTGAATTAGACTTTTAGATCTAGGGATGGAATTATAAAGTAAACAATTAAACGAATTAATTTTTAGTATGCGATTCATTACGGTATTGTCTAATGAAAGAATGTTTGTCAGGAAATCTGTAGTTACATATATAAGGAACTAATTAATGTAAAAAATGCTTTTGAAACACAAAATTGAAGGTTAATTTTATTATATAATGAAATCAAAGGATCTTCTTTTGTATTTTCATGTGTCAAAGTAAGAAACTATATGCGCAAAGTGTATTTCTTAAAATTAGATCTAGGTCTAAATCCTTTCAATCTTTTCTCATGTCAACATTGTAGACATGGCCTATATCCATAAAATACTATAGCTGTAATAGAGTCGGACAACTTTATTTTATTTGAGGGTCTTAAGTTTGTTTTAGGGCTACAATACATACACTACTGTCTAAGTTAGTACCCAAGGAACATTCCTGCCAAGTTTTATCAAGATTGGGCAAGCGGTTTTGATGTCTATAAGTAACATACATATATACATACAACTCATTCTACTTTATAATATAGATTAGGCTGCTGGAAGTGGTAATGGATCTAAGCACTCCAATACCTAAAGTATGCTTCTATAATAGCCCCTCTGACAATTCCAACTCCTGGCCTTCATAAGTGATAAGTGGCTCAGACAAAGGATCTGGTGGAATTGTTATCACTGAAAGGACAAGGGGCAAAAGCAAGCAACTGGCACCTACACCAGGGACTGGTTTACTTTGGCTGGCTAGGGAGAAGGAAAACACTAAATCCAACCCTCTACAGCCTTGCAGCTGTACCCAAACATGAAAAAGGCTTCAGGAGTCAACTGCCAGTGACAGTGTTGCCATTGGTTCCAAACTGTTTTGGGTACCTTTCATTCCTTTGAATACATCAGAAAAGGGGGGGGGGAGCTTTTGTGTGACAAACATCCTTTTCAACCATAGCTGTTGCCCAGGCTTTCATTACTATGAGACAAACCATAGTCACATCACTACTGAAGGAGGCCATAAAATAACGAGCTTTAATATAGATTCACTTCTGAAATTGACAGGGCATTAACTAAAATCTTAAGACAAAAAAAAAACATTGTTTCATACTAGTCAACATTTTTTAATTGTAATTTTATTACAAGTGGAACCTTAAAGTAATCAGACATTTACCACTTTGATTAGCAAAGTTAAGTAAAATATTTTCTCTTGACAACTTACTGTCAGCGCCAATATTGATTGGTGTGGCACTCTTGACTGAAGCAACACTTCCTCTAGAACTAGAAAGACTACTTCTGCTACTCATCACAGAGCTAGAAGGTTTTACTGATGGAATGTTGGCCTGCATCATTCACAAAAAGGTAAATTGAAAGGTAAGCATTTTAAAATCATATTCTTAATTTTGCTTAAAGTGTGATAAATGAATTATTACTTGCTGATGTTAAGAATAATTCATAATATAAAGTAATGCTAATTTAATATTAGTCTTCAGATAATTAAAAAAATATTTACATGTTGGCCTTCATGAATGATTTGTTTGATTATGTCTTTTAAGGCATTAAAAAAATATCACTGATTTCTTTTGTTAGATTAATTATGCTTGAAAAATGTTTTATTCACCTGAGTAAAGTACATAGATACTGCTTCAGACATTTCTGGATAAGCTACAGCTGCTTCTCCAACCAATTTCACAATGTTTTTGTTAAATTCTCTAAGCTCTCTCACTTCAAAGTCTTTCTGTTCAACAAAATACATGAAGAAGCAATGAAACCATCACATGCTATTTAGTGTCGTGCGCGCTTGTAGTTTTTCTTTGCATTTAATATTGGTGTTTTAGGGTATAGGAAGTAGTTTCTTTTAAGTGCGTTTTGTTGTCTAGAATATTGTGTGTGTGTGTTTACGTCATCCTTAGTTTCCGCAAGAGAGAGAGAGCTGCTTTTGTGAGCTTGGTAGCTGGTTTTTTTGGTTCCCCTTGTAAGGGTACGTAAGTACATAGTTTTATTAAGTAAGCTGATCTTTCGGTACGGGTGTTGCTATTGAAAAAGTTCTTTCTTGTAGCGGCAGCGCTAGATCTAGGTTTTCTTTTCGTTTCAGGGTGTTAGGTTTGGGCTATGGGAAAGTTGTCGTCTTTCTGCCCTTGGAGTTGTGTAGCAACTATCGGTGTTGAGGTGTAGGGAGTTGAGCTTCTGTTGGGCGCCGAGATGAGTGCGAAGGTGTGTTACGGAAACCTGTTGGTGCGATATTAGACTAATTATTATCAAATGCTAGCTTCACGGATATCGATGTACATGCAAATATGTTTGAAAATTACAATTAAGTTTAATTAAATATTGTTCCTGTTGACAACCGTTGTTATTCACTAAATGTTCAGTTGAATAACTGTTATGTAATGTTGTAGTTTACATGCTAATATCTTTAGGTTCTTGTGTTACTCTGTTCAGGCTGGGATACGGGACCGTAATATCATATCATACCCTAGCTAATCTGAAATCCCACCCTGACAGAAATGGGGGCTCGTCCAAACAATATGTAATTGTCAACTTTGTGACCTCTGTGTCCTTGATTTGACCGTTAGAACCATCATAAGATATATAAATATGTAATATTTATGTATTAAATAAAATTAAATACATTTAAGCCGTTTGAGCGGTCTGATGATTTATGTACAGCACACGATATATTCGTTGGGCATCCCTTGTATTGTGCCTAATGTGAGTAGTTCCCATTTGTTCGGTAAACTTAGAGTGTGTAATTACTCTTTGAAACTATTGTAACTTATTTTTGTATTTATTGTCACCAACGCCTGAATCCTCTGACTCTGAGCGGCAACGTGTGAGTGGATCGAGTGTCTGTCGACGGGATCGACCTGAATCTGTGCGGTTTGTTGGCTGGTGTACCGGAACCGTCCTGAAGTTAGAACCGTTGGTCTGTTCCAGTGGCTGTGGTTGCCTGTGGCTTTTCTCTTCTGCGGAGCCTGGAGTGAGGCGATTCCTTCCGACGCGGGATACTGAGCAGATAAGTCCTTGGCCCTGTTTTTGTCGATGCGCCCGTGATTTCAGTTCGCCCGTTTTAATTAAGTAATGATATATATTCTGTTTCTCTCTATGATCTGACTTTGGGTTTTGTTAGTGATAGTTAGACTGTAATTATTAATTAAGGCTTAATATTATATGTAATGGAGACGAGGTTGACTCTAACCGCCCAGTTCATCAGTGATGGCCGTGCTCTCGGGTATGATGGTGAGAGGTTGGAGAGGTATGTGGCAGAGCAGAAGGTTGACTACGAGAGAGCCAAGAAGGAGGAGTTTGAACGTAAGAAGGAGGAGTTTGAACGAGAGACGGCTAGGCTTGAGCGAGAGGAGAGATTGAGAAAAGAGGCGAAGGCAGAGGAAGAGAGGTTGAGAAAAGAGGCGAAGGCTGAGGAGGAAGCCAGACTTGAGCGTGAAGAGAGGTTGAGAAAAGAGGCGAAGGCTGAGGAGGAAGCCAGACTTGAGCGTGAAGAGAGGTTGAGAAAAGAGGCGAAGGCTGAGGAGAAAGCCAGACTTGAGCGTGAAGAGAGGTTGAGAAAAGAGGCGAAGGCAGAGGAAGAGAGGTTGAGAAAAGAGGCGAAGGCTGAGGAGGCCGCTAGACATGAAAGGGAGGAGAAGTCTAGACGTGAGGAACACGAGAGGTGGAAGGAGAGAGAGGCTAGAGAGGAGCTCAAGAGAAAAGATGAACTGGAGTTGGCACGGCTTAAAGAGAAGTCGACGCCAGAGGCAGGTGCAGTGGTAGGTCAGGCAGTTGAGGTGCGACAAAAGAGTGTCTTGGACAGGCTAGACAAGAACTTCCAAGGCATGAAGGAAGACGATGATCTTCTGGCGTACCTGACGCACTTTGAGGCCGTGGCAGCAAGGTGTAAGATTGAGAGTAAGGAGTGGTCCCTGCTATTGTCGTACAAGTTGACGACATCGCTAAAAAACTTTATGTTGAGGGACAGTCTGTTCCTTAGCGATAAGTATGAGGATGTCAAAACGGCACTTCTCCGCCACGCAGACATCAATGCGGAGACATGCCGCAAAAGGTTTCACCGGGTCAAACCACGGCAGAATGACTTCCGTGGGTATGTGACCGAATTGAGGACCGCACTTGACAACTGGTGCAAAATGGCTGAGGTAGGAAAGACAGCAGATGAGATCAAAGATCTCTTCATTAAAGATAGGATACTTGAAAATGTTTCAGGGGAGGTCTATCGACAACTTGTTCTAAACAAGCAAAATACTGTGGAGAACATGCTGGAGGTAATCGAAGGTTTTAAGGTAGCCGATTCGAATGTATCAATTAGTAAAGAAGAAACTGTGTATGTGGCAGCAGCATGTGAGCCTGTGATTAAGCAGAGTCCAGTGGTTAAAAGAAAGGTAATTGTTTGTTTCAGTTGTGGGGAGCAGGGTCATAAAGCAGCTGAGTGCTCTAATGAATTTGTTACCCAAAATAATGAGACTAATGTTGAGGATGTAAATCCCAATGATATTGGCAATGACCTAGACCAGCGATCTAGACATAGATGACTAGAGGGTCGTCGCGAGTCGGAAAGTCGCCGTAGGTATAAGTTAATGCCGGATCGCTATACAGTTACTATTAGGAATTTGCCATTCAATGTTAACTGGCAAAGACTTAAGGATAGATTTAGGGAGTTTGGTTTATTTGGTTTTGCAGAGGTTTTAAAGGCAAATGGGAAGTCCATGGGTATTGGACATGTAAGGTTTAAGAACTTAGCAGACGTTGCTAAGGCGGTTAGATATTTGGACAGGTCGAAATTTGGTAGTAGAAGTATTGTGGTGGTCCCTCATCGTGTGAGCGCGAGAGGTTGACGTGATGATTAAGCTAGTAATCTGGTCGCATCGGTAAATTTTGCGGGCTTGGTTTGATAGGCTAGCACACACATGAAAGTATTGCGTTACTATTTGGTTGAGTAATTGGTAGTAGAGTAAAATGTACATGATGAAGCTCATGTAATAGAGCATATACCACCGTAATAGTACAATCTTATCCTGTTTGAATTTAGCAATTGGATCTGGGTTACGAATCTAGTTGCATTTTCTGTCGTATAGGATGAAGATACTAATGCCATGCATAATTGTACCGCGGGGGTATAATATTAGCATTTCCTGTTCAATTGTTTTTCTTTTTTAAAGATATCTAGGGTAAAGGAATGTTTAAGGCTTTAAGTGGTCTAGAGGGTTGAAAAAATTAATATCTGAAATCTTTAATCGCTTTGGAGGTTTTGTACAGTAGGTTCGCCAGGGTACGCGGAGTTGTTTCCTTTTACCGATCTATTGTGTTGGGGTCGGTCTGTTAAGGTGCACTGGAATCATGAGTGCGCGGAGGCTTTAAGCAGGGTGCAGGCGTATCTGTGTAGGTACCCCATTCTTCGTTTGCCTGATCCTTCATTGCCATTTGTTCTTCAGACCGATGCTTCGGACAAAGGAATCTCCGGTATACTGAGTCAGTGCGTGAATGGTGTTCTGCATCCCGTCAAGTATGTGAGTCGCAAGTTATTGCCTCGGGAGCAGAGGTATTCCATCATCGAGAGAGAAGGTTTGGCTATCGTATTTGCCATTAGAAAACTGGACAGATACCTGCGTGGAAATACGTTTCACCTTCAGACGGACCACAAGGCCTTGGCTTACCTTCGGAGCACGAACTTTACGAACCACCGAGTTACGAGGTGGGCTCTGATGCTTCAGGACTACACCTTCGACGTGTGTCACATAAAAGGAGAGGACAATATACTTGCAGACTTGTGCTCAAGACTGGTGTGATTCGCACAAAAAGACTATTTTATTATAGCTATTGCTTGATTTGTATGTATATATCTATGTAATATGTACTGCTTGTTTTTAGTATGCATTGCAATGTTATAATAGTTGTATGATGGATGTTGTTCTTTGAGACATCATCTATTTGAATAATTATGTCAGTTTGACTTTATGAAGGTTGTATTCTTCGGTTTCAGTTTTGGGCCATGTTTCCTAATTCCTTTTGCTGTCTATATACTTCAGTTTTCAATTTTTTTTTTTTTTTTTTTGAAGACTGGACTTGTTTTCGCAAGATCCAGTTAGGGGGAGAGGGGGGATGTCGTGCGCGCTTGTAGTTTTTCTTTGCATTTAATATTGGTGTTTTAGGGTATAGGAAGTAGTTTCTTTTAAGTGCGTTTTGTTGTCTAGAATATTGTGTGTGTGTGTTTACGTCATCCTTAGTTTCCGCAAGAGAGAGAGAGCTGCTTTTGTGAGCTTGGTAGCTGGTTTTTTTGGTTCCCCTTGTAAGGGTACGTAAGTACATAGTTTTATTAAGTAAGCTGATCTTTCGGTACGGGTGTCGCTATTGAAAAAGTTCTTTCTTGTAGCGGCAGCGCTCGATCTAGGTTTTCTTTTCGTTTCAGGGTGTTAGGTTTGGGCTATGGGAAAGTTGTCGTCTTTCTGCCCTTGGAGTTGTGTAGCAACTATCGGTGTTGAGGTGTAGGGAGTTGAGCTTCTGTTGGGCGCCGAGATGAGTGCGAAGGTGTGTTACGGAAACCTGTTGGTGCGATATTAGACTAATTATTATCAAATGCTAGCTTCACGGATATCGATGTACATGCAAATATGTTTGAAAATTACAATTAAGTTTAATTAAATATTGTTCCTGTTGACAACCGTTGTTATTCACTAAATGTTCAGTTGAATAACTGTTATGTAATGTTGTAGTTTACATGCTAATATCTTTAGGTTCTTGTGTTACTCTGTTCAGGCTGGGATACGGGACCGTAATATCATATCATACCCTAGCTAATCTGAAATCCCACCCTGACATTTAGAATAACTAAAAAAAATTGAGTGAGAAATATTTTCTTAAAATAAGTATTTGTAATTTTTATATCATCATAAATTACTTTTTTAAATGGTTATCATTAAATCTTTTTAAATAAATTATCAACAAGAAAAACATTTAAATAGAAATGTTGGACTAATGAAAGAAAACAGGGCTACCAATGTAATGCAAGGAAAGATGGAGGAGTTCTTTTAGCAATAAAAAACACTCTTATAGCAGAAGAAATTACCTTACCTAACTCCAAAAATATAGAATCTACATTTTGTAAAATTAATACAACCTCAACATCCCTAATAATAGGCAGCATTTACAGACCACCAAATTCTAGTTTAGAATACATGCAGGAACTATGTAATCAGATTACTACACTTAAAGAGACAAATAAAAATGCAGTTTTTTGGTTTATGGGTGATTTCAACCTACCTGATATAAATTGGAAAACACTAACAAAAGATAAACACCAAAACCTTAAGGACATAAATGAGCTTTTCATAGAAACTTTACACAACCTAAGTTTAGATCAAATCATTAAAAAGCCAACTAGATTAAACAACACATTAGATCTCTTCTTAACCAACAGACCTGGATTAGTAGTTGATTATGATATTATCCCTGGTCTATCAGACCATGAGATCATAAAAATACACAGTCAGATAAAAGCAGTAGCCAATACAAAACCCAAAAGAAAAATCTTACTCTGGAATAAATGTAACCTAACACAACTACACCAAGCTGCATTAAACTTTCAACAAACATTCTTATTAGAAAAAGACATTAACCAACCAGTCGATGACCTCTGGAATTTCATTAAAAACCATCTTAAAAGCATTATAGAAAATCATATAACAACTAAATACACATCAAACAAAATAAATAAATGCTGGTTTAATAATAGACTAAAGAAGCTTTGTAAACAGAAGGAAAACCTATATAGAAAATTTAAAGAAACCAAGGCAGAAAGAGTTTACAAAAAGTATATAAAAATTAAACACCTAACCCAAAAAGTAAGCAGACAGCTGCAAAGTGAATACATAAACAATGTAATATCTAAAGATAACAACAAAAACCTATGGTCATACATTAAGTCTAAGAAAATGGAAACAACAGGCATAGCGCCATTAAAAGATGAACATAACATAATACATAATGATAATGAAACTAAAGCAAACATCCTAAACAAATACTTTGCATCAGCATTCTCAGCCCCAGGAGACAAAGACATAATTCTTAATTTGAACCAAGTAGACAACATAGAAGATTTAGTAGTACAAGAAAATGGAATTAAAAAACTATTAGCCAACACCAAACCAAATAAAGCGTCTGGACCTGATGGTATTCCAGCTAGATTACTCAAAGAACTAAGCAATGAGCTAGCCCCAGTGTTCAAAATACTCTTTCAGGCATCGCTTAACCTGGGCAGAGTACCAAAGGACTGGAAAGAAGCTAATGTCACCCCCCTATTTAAAAAAGGAGAAAAATCTGATCCAGGAAACTACAGACCAGTATCACTTACCAGCATCACATGTAAAATCCTAGAACACATAATATGTCATAAACCACTTAGACAAACATAATGTCCTCACCCCATTCCAACATGGCTTTAGGAAATATAGATCATGTGAAACACAACTAATAGGACTAATTGATGATTTTTCAAAAGGTTTAGATAATAGTAAACAAATAGATGCTATCTTACTAGATTTTTCCAAGGCTTTTGACAAAGTTCACCACCATAGTTTGCTTAAAAAATTAAATTATTTCGGCATTAATGGTCCACTTCATCAGTGGATTAAAGATTTTCTGATAGGGAGAAAACAAACTGTAATAATAAATGGCTCTAAATCAACACCAATGAAGGTAAACTCAGGTGTACCTCAAGGAACAGTCTTGGGGCCACTACTATTTTTAATTTACATAAATGATTTACCAAATTGCATTAATTCAGGAACAAAAGTCAGATTATTTGCAGACGATTGCATAATATATAGAACAATAAAAACAATACAAGACACAGATATTTTACAAAGAGAATTAGATGAATTACAGAAATGGGAATCAAATTGGAGCATGTCTTTCCACCCAGAAAAATGTCAGTTGTTAAGAGTAACAAAAAAACTAAAACAAATTAATTCCACTTATCTTATTCATGGCAAACCAGTAACACAGACTAAAAACGCAAAATACCTAGGTGTTATAATAAATGAAAAACTGTCATGGAATCCACATATTGATGAAACTATAAAAAAATCAAACAAAGCATTAGGGTTTATTAAAAGAAATTTCTATAAATCAAATAAGAACATAAAACTGAAATGTTATTTAACCTTGGTTAGGCCAATAATAGAATATGCATCCACCGTTTGGGACCCCTCAATTCAAGAAAACATTAAGAAACTGGAACAAACACAAAATAGAGCAGTGAGATTCATAACAAACGAATATTCACATTTGACTAGAGTAACACCATTAGTAAAATCACTAAATTTAGGAAGCCTTCAGGACAGAAGACTCAAAAGTAAAGTAGCAATTATACATAAAACACTGAACCATAATCTTCAAATACAAAAACAAAATCTAATAAAATACTCTGAAAGACACAAAAATAAAGGCACATTCCTCGTCCCATATGCTAGGACAAATTTGTACAAATACTCCTTCTTCCCTAGTGCTATTAGAGCATGGAATGGGTTGCCTGAGCTAGCCAGAAAAACCAGTGACTTGGCAGAATTTAAGCCATTGGTTAATATGCATGACTAAATGCATGACGCGTAGGACGTAATCATCTTCTTTTTTGAAGTAACATCTGTATTATATAAGATAAGATAAGATAAAAGGGAAACATTAAATTTAAAATAGATAATAACCTCTTCCGGGAGCTCATCTTTAGCCTTCTTAGCAGCCCTTAATTCCTTTGAGAAGCGAATATTCTGTAATATAAATATAAATGCTATGACTGAAGGAGGCCAATGATGATGATGAAATATAAAGACTAGAAAACAACTAGACAATTACAAAGTAAAATATCAGTCATTTCCCCATAGAAATTAATAAAAAAAAATTTAACCTATTATGTCACTATTTATTCTGTACTCAAAGATTTTCACTTGAAAATCATAACATCACAGATGAGACACTTTTCTTCTTCTTTTAAAAGTGTCTCAAAATTTGAAAAGTATTTATAATGATATGACATCTACATTATATTGTATATTTAAATGTAAACATTATAGAGTATATATATATCATATATAAAGAAAAAAGCTACCTGCTTGGCAACTCTTTCTAGTTTGGCTCTCTGATCTTCAATTTCTTTATTTATTTGTGAAATTTTATTCTGTGAAATAATAGTGATTACTTCATTTAAAATGATTTTTAAAAATAGGGTTTTAAAATATATATAAAGCAGTAGAAGAAAAAAATCATGAAAAAAAGTAATCTTAGCTGTCACTATCAACCCAACCAAAATTCTCTGTGACATTTTACGTCTCAAGAAACAATCTTGTCCTTTTGCAACTTTTATGTGACTAAAGAGGCCAATCCTTGATCCACAACTGAGGTCACATGGTGGGCATTAGAAATCACCAGACACTGTAGCACTTTCACTCTTTATTTCTGTTGCCATCTCCAATCTTCCTTCCTTTATGCTATCTATTTTCCCAACTGTCAGGTTTGAAGAGTCTTACACATCAATATACCTTAGAAGTGGCCATCCTGTGGCTCTCCTGCCTTCTATTAGATTATTATACAGAATGTCTTGTGCAACTCAACCTTTTTCCTGCCAAAGAGTAAGTTGACTTGTTTCACTACCACATCAAGCATGGCCAGTAGACTAGGGGTTTGGTTTGTTAGTCAGCAAGTTATTGTCCCACACTCTTTTCTGCAGCCATGTCAAGTTGCCCATTGCCTTGGCTATCCTGCTGTTACTGTCTTTATCCAGTAGCACATCGTTGGAGATGATGGAGACAAGATAGCAGAAATGGTCAACAATTTCCAGTGGTTGGTCATTAATGATCACATGAAGTGCAGTGCTTCTGTTTTGAACAAGTACTTTGATCTTGCTTTGACTAATATTTAAGCCATACTTCTGGCATGCAGCAGATAGTCACCCAGGGTTTGAAGCTGAGTAGCAGATATATTGCTGTAACTCTGCCTACAGCGAGCCCAAAGAACCTCAACGAAAGTTATAGATAAAAACAGCAATTTAATTATAGACTAATAGTCGGATAACAATTACGCATTCGAATAATAACACTTGTTTACATCAGCCATCTTTGACTTCCACACTTATTTTCTGTCTCTCTCATGTGTCTCCTGGTGCGCAGTCTCACACCTAATGACAACGTGCATTGTAGAGTCATAACAATATATATATATATACGACATTAAGTCAATGAATTAGAAAATATCTCAAAAGTATATTTGGTTTTTATTCTGTGCAAATTATTGATTTGCATTTAGAAATTAGACATACAAGGGATTTCTTGCAAAAATAATTATGTTTGGTATGGTTCTGCCATTTAAGATGTTTAACAGTGATTTAATCTATCAGCAATATTTGTTAAAGTTAAAAAAAATAATTTCTAACCTTCTTTTCTTCCATCATTGTGACATAAGCATCTTCATCTCTTGTTAGATTATCTAGTGTCATACTCATTGTCTGTAATAGTTGGCAGAGTATTGCAATGAGAAATAAAACTACATACTGATGTAATATTCTGCTGCCTTAAACTTAGATAAACAAAATATTTCTTTCGTAAGTTGTAAGTAAGCATAAAAACTAGTTTATGGAATTTTAAATATATAATTTTTGCTTTGAATTGTGAGGAAAATTAAGTTTAGTAATGAATATGTTTTGGCAAAGAACAAAAATGTAATATGTTAATTAGTGTACAATTTTTTCTCTCTATTTTTGTTCATTTTATTATTAGTGTGTGTGTGTTTTTTATTAAAAAAGTAAATAGAAGCTAACATGAAGGTCATCCTGAAGCTCCCTTATCTGACGTCGTTTATATTTATACTTATCCATCACAGCTCGAAATTGTTCATCTAGTTGTCTTTTCTCATCCATTTCATCACCTACAACAAAAAAAAATGTTTTTTTCTTTTCTTTTTTTTTTTTCTAAAAATGTTTTAGACAATCACATGAAAGATGAATTAGAGCTTCTTTTGTTCTATTCAGTTAATCAGTTTAAATTCAGTCAGCACACAAAAACTATACTATTTTTTCCTACTTGTGTCTGTTATCTTGTTAAAACTCTTTCTGTATTGTTCATTCCTTCCATTCATAAGCTTCAGTGTGTTCTCTAAGGCTCGTATTTCCTTTTCAGCTTTTCTTATTTTAGCATCAAGATTATCACCTTCCCTCTGAGGACATAAAAAAGTATGTCCTTTTTAAAAATAATAGCTCATTTTTTTCTACTGCTGTTTTGAATTTGATAGTTGTAGAATCGAAAGGAAATACACTGAGTGGCGTCACTCTTGTTGGCGTCACCTGGTGCAGTTAGCTCAAGGTGTCACCCGTCCCCCTTCTACTTTCTTCAAGTATGTTTCAATAAACACTATTGTTAGTTCATTCTTTTTGTTTAAAAAATACAGTAAGCTGATTACTCACTTTGATTGATTGTTACTCAAATGTAAAATGAGTGTCAATTCTATTATAAAATCCCACTGTTTATAATATTTATTCAACTGTTATTGCCAATTTTACAATGAAATTTAATTAAAATTATAAACAGACATAACATCACCTGAACAGGTTTTCTTTGTTATACTTTGAGACAGAAATGGTAAAACATTATGCTGTGTCATTTAAACTTAAACTACCATCTAGATGTGTCTAGGCATATTTGAGCATACATCTAGAGATTATATTATTATTATCTTTTCTGATGTGTCTTTTGCCAAGATATAATTTTTCTAACGTGGTGTCGACCCCCAAAAGGGTGTCACCCTGTGTAGACCGCACCCCCCTATTGATGCCAATGAATACACCTATTGCTTTCTCCTTTCTCTGCCTCATTTTTATGCATCAATACATCACTAAAAGTTAACATGAACTAGCATATCTTACTTGAAGCTCTTCCTTTTCTTGTGCCGCTTTAATGACATAGAATGCTTGAGACTTTTCATCTTCACCATCAGGTGCAGACATTGACACCATCAAAATTTCATACCTTCACGGAGTGATTAATAAAAAAAAATGAACCACTAGCCAAAAATTACTTAATTTTGTGAAAGTTATTTGGTTCAATGTTCTTAAAAGTGGTTGTTTAGCCCTAAAATGTATTGAAATCTCTCAGCCATAAATCTGAAATTTCTAAACAGAAAACTGTCTGTTTAAGTTTTAGATCGTAAACAGATATGTAAAAAACACTAAGTAATACAGTGACAACGTAATAATATTTCAAGCATCAATAATGTTTGATTTCATTAAAACAGTACTGCTTTTTATTGCTAATTGAAATGGCATGTAGCATGGAACTACAAGCAAACTAGGAAGTTAAATATTTAAAAATAATTTATATTTGTATCTAGTTGGTGATGATGCTACATGTAAAATACCTTTAGCTACTATAATAATTTTTCTTACAATCTGTGTGTTACACCAAACAAAACATTTTAACAATAGAAAACAAAATTTACATTCACACCAGATTCACTCAAAATTTATATATGAAATGTTTATATCAGATAGTTGAATTGTATTTAATGATTTGATTGCCAGAGTTTTTGTGTCTGTTTGTCTTGTATCTCCTTTAACATGGCAACATCACAAAATCCTGACCTAGAGGGTGATTTTTTTTAATTTCTAAAATCTTTTTATGTTTCTTATCAATGTTTTGTCTCAAACAGCTGCCAAATGGTTGGGGGTTTTTTGCCCACGATCTTACCAGCAGCATTTAGGATTTTATGAAGTTTATATTTGTTTTTAATGTTCAGATTGTCATACCAGGCAGTGATATTAAAACTGTGTATGCTAGCCAACTGACCTTTTCTTTAGTTTATCTATTTTAGAGATTCTCTCATGCAGCTCAGCACTAATCTGCTGTCTCTCTTCATCTGTTACTTTGATCTGAGCCGTCAACATTTCCTTGTGGATCTTGATTTCTTCATGCCTTTCTTTCATTGCCTACATATTTAAAAATGCAGTTTCATTAAAACAATTATCTCATAACAAAACAGTAAAAAAAATACCACTATATTGGATGCTCTAGTCTTAAGTTGTAATTAATTAAACACATACTGTTGATTATGTTTTGTTTAGAAAGGCATATAAAAAATAATAATTTACTTACTGTGTCAAGTTGCAATTTCCTTTTCTCTAAAGATAGAACATCATCTGCCCTCGAGTTTAATATATCTCTGAGTTTCTTGATTTCTAGTTTCAGAAGATTTTCTTCCACCATTGAATTCTAGAAATAAACACAGAAAAAAAACAAAACACTTTTTATTTTGCCAAATCTATGTTAAGTTGGATACAAAAAATATTGACTCTCAGTTAATTCAGTTAACAGTCTTCAGCAAATAGTTTTATCCTCAACTATCTGACAAAGGGAAAAAATTATGTGACCTTCTTTATTACACATTACTAAAATCAACAGCTTTTATTTTCCCCAGCTAATGAGAAGTTTCATTAGAATCTGATCATTTCAGGAATTTTCTTGAGTGAATATTTTTTTTTTCATTTCAGGCCATTCAGACAAAAACATGAAAAACATTAATTTTATTCTATCACATTTTAATTGTATCTTCTTACATCTGGTAAACTTTGTATTGAATGTTTGTTTCAACCAAATGCTCACCTGCTTGTTTTTTGTCACTTTCTTCAACTCTCCCTCTGAGTTATCATTGAACAGGTTGAGCTCAACAATTTTCACTGCCAAATCTTCTTTCTCAACCTTAGTTGCATCCAACTGCCTATTGGATCGTCGTATGTCATCCTGTAAATTTCAAGCAATAGTTTAGTAAAATAATGGGTAACACTTTAAAAAAAACACAACTAATCACAAGCAGGGTTGATTTAATTAACTTTTTGACCTGGACTCTTTTCAGCTGTGTGCTCAACATATTGTATGTTTGGATTTTATCCTCTAATTCCTCCATAAGTTGTTTACATTTCACTTCCAACTGATTCTTTTGTTCTGTGTTATGTTCTCCTTGCATGCGGATAACTCGTCTTTCTAGGGCTTGCAAGTTAAAATCCTAGGGAAAAAAAAAGAAATCAATATGTTCTTTACATCATTGTCTTTCTAGCTTTTTTTTTTTCAAATAATTGTTATAGTATTACAATTACACACAAAAAAATCTTGATGTTGAACATAATGAGTAATTTGTAAATAGCAAGACTCTGAACAGAGTTTATAAAGTTCATAAAAGATCTACCTGGCTGTAGAGAATCTCCTGCTGCTTCAATGCATCTGTGTCCAGACGTTCAATCTTGCTATTGAGATTCTTTATGACATTTTGTGCACCCTATAAGACAACATACATCACGAGTAAATCTAATAAACAAACCTTAAAAGTTAGGGATTTATTCATACTCGTTTTGTGTTTAATAATAAATTAATTAATTTTGAGTGACAAATGTTTTATTTCCTTACATTAATTTCAGCTTCTGTCATCTTTTCTGTTGCCTTGGCTTCAGTCAATTCCTTTCCTTTGCGATACAACATTTCTTCCATAAATTTAAGTTCAACTTGCATTCTTTCTTGTTTCTTCTCTTCTAATGTGAGCATATGTTCCAGTCGATTGGCTTGTTCTTCAGCTGTCAGAGTGGCATCTACAGCCTCTTTCAGTGCATCAATAAGTGCTTTGCGTGCAGCAGTTGTCTGAGCAAGTCTTTAAAAAAAAAAGAATTTTCTTTTGTTTTTAAATATCTTCAGTTACACACTATTGAATTTTTGTTTAATAAAAAATATTTTACTACTTAAAAAATGTTTTACTACCTTCACATAATTAATAAAAGATCCCTCCCAACCCAAGAGGTCCCTGGGACAAATTGTTTAAAATTTAACTCTTTCCATGGACATAATTTTACATATCTTGAAGCCAGAAATAATATCAAATATCCTTTCTCTTGATTGGTACACTTTAAATCTGTTTGGGCTATCAAAAGAAAAATTCCAGTCTCAACAGAATTCAAAAAAAGAGTTACATTAGGTAACTATTTCCTAAAAGCTTACATAATAAAATTTTTAGATTTTTTTTAGGTTTTTGAATTGCAATGATAGAAAAAGTAAATATTATTAAAATTGAATTACATACATTCAAACAATAATGCCAATAAATACATTAAAATAATAATGCCAATAAATACATTCAAACAATAATGCAAATAAATACATTCAAACAATAAGGCCAATATTTTATTTACTTATTGTTTTTTTCCTGAGCATCTTTCTTTAACTGAATGACAGCAGCGCGAGCAGATTCAAGGTCAAGAGTTGTTCTATCCACTGTACGTTTTAATGTAGACAGCTAGTAGTACAAAATAGTTAATGAATAGAATTACCAATACTTGGAGAAGACCTAGATCTTCCTATTTTTTTAATTAAAATAAGGCCAATTGAGTTTCAAAAAGAAATTATTTAAGTGAAATTTTTTTCTGGTGTAAAAATGATTAACATTTTTATAGAAAAAAGTTCTAAAAGTTTTTTTTGGTATCATTGTTTTAAATGTTTTGAAATAATTTTCAAAGAAATAATCTTCAAGCCAAATTACCTCATTTTCAAACATAGATTTTTTCACTTCAGCTTCTTGTAATTCATTCCGCACTCGCAGACTAATTCTTTCTGCAAGAGAGATCTTCTTTTCTTGTTCTAAGTTGTTCTCCAATTCATGTTCTAAAAATTGTTTCTTTTCATTTATCATTTCCTCATGCCTACGAATGTCCTGCTTTACTGAAGCCAGTTTCTGAAAATGTTTTCAAAAAATTTAAGACAAATTATTTCTGATTGTGAGAAATGTACATAATTTTATTAATGTAATAAAATATTTCACAGAATGAAATTTTAAAAAGAAATAGTCAAGAAGGTAAAATGACCAACTAAATTGAAATAGTTATATACGTGTGTATAAAATATAAAAAAACTGAATAATGAAATTCTATCTACAAGTGGAATGATAAAATAAATAAAAAAAATTTGGTAAATCATATTAAGAATTTAAAGATTTTGAATAATTATTAGGAATATAATATATTTTAAATAGAACAGAATAAAAAGCCCATTTAATTATGGAATACATTTTCATCTACATCTATTAAGGAAATAATGTGATTCCAATGTTTCTTCAACTTGCTTATTACATTTTTTATTTAGCAAATATTTCCTTTTCATATAAATAACAAAATGTTTGTTAAAAACTAAATGATACTTTGAAAAAGATTTCTTACTAACAAACAAAATTGGGTACTTTATTTTTTATTCTAATTTGTCTCAGAAGCTAATGTAAAAATCTGATCTAATGAAAAAATGGCACAACTTTTTATTAAATAGTCGGTTTTTAGATTTGTTTTCACTAGTTTGAAGATTATTGAAATTATTTTTAAAAACAACAACATACTATTCCGCATTATATTTTCCCAACAATATCATTTCATGGACTATTATTTATGCCAAACCAAAAGAAGTAATACTGACAGCAGCTAAATTATTTATTTCTCTGTCCCTCTTTTGCATTTGTTCTATTGTATTCTCCCATTGGGATAAAAGTTCTTCCCTTTCCAAATGAGCTTTACGGAAATCCTCAGCAATTTTATCCAGCTCAATCTGCAAGAAATAAAAAAAAAACAATTTTGATTTTCATAAGGTGTTATGAAAGTAACTCTTTCTTTCTGAATAGAAAAACTACAACAAAGAATACTAAATTCAGTTTTTTTTAAATATATCTATGATAAAAGGCTTATCAAGTAAAAAAAAAAGTTTAGAATTGTATGATTTCATAACAGAAAAATAATAAAAAAAAGAAACATTTACTTGTGATGTTAAAGTATTTGTCATCTCAGTATCCAAAAGTTGTTTTTTCTTCTGAGCCTCTGCCATGAGTTTTTCCATGCGTAGTGACAATTCCTAAAGATAAAAATGGTGAATAATTGTGAGAAAAGTATCCATATTATAACATATATATAAAAAAAATGTTATAAAACTAAACTCTATGTTATTGATATTTCAAAAAAAAATAATATTGCCCTTTTCAGTTTTGAAAGACAAAGGGAGTGAACTAGAGAATTACCGTATTTTTCGCCGTATAAGATGCTCCGGCATATAAGACGCACCCAATTTTAAAGGAGGAAAATCTAGAAAAAAAAGATTCTGAACGTACCGTATTTTTCGCCGTATAAGACGCACCAACTTTTCCCCCCCAGTTTTGGAGAAGAAAAAGTGCGTCTTATACGGCGAAAAATACGGTATGTTTATCATTCCCATTAACCCTTCTTTATATGTCCACTGAATCCCACCTTTGAAGAAAAACATTTCCCAGGTTAGACTTATACATTGCGGTAATGGCTTTTTCATTTTAAAAGTTTCTAGAAAAAGATGAGCTAAGCATATATTCTTGTTCTGAATGAAATATGAAGAGCTCTTCTTATACCTAAGTTTTAAAAAATGGTGCTTGCTTTTAATCACATTTTAACACATTAGAAGTCTACCCTAAAAATTTTGTTCTAGCAGGCTACGGGTAATTGGGTTAATACCACAGAATTTTTTTATTTTAATCATTAAGTAATTCTTGATAGCTTAATATTGGACATAGTGGTTAAAGTCTAGCTCTTAATAAACTGAAAACAAGTTTTGACACTATCAACAGCAACAAGCATATTTAAAATATAGTAAATATTTAAGACAATAGCAAATTGTTGGAAGAACTTAATGGTTTGCATGAATAGTTGAATTGGATACCTACACTTATTTTACTTTCATCCTGACGGGTGTACTTTTGTAAGGTCATAGCATCTTCATCTTTCCTAGCAGATTCCTCAAGCCATGCTTCTAGGGCTTGTTGGTCCCAGTTTAACTGAGATTTCAGCTCTTCCAGTTTTTGAGTTTGTTTAAATATATTATTCTGTAAATTATATGATAAATAGGATAAATTTTAAAGAATCAATCACAAAATACAAGACTATATCTGTGAACTTTGAAGAAAAGGACAGCCTAGAGATTGGACAAAAAGATAAAACATCATAAATTAGGTCTCCAGGTACAGAAAATGAGACTGACAAGGCCTATATAACTATTAACAAAATATTTACAATGTTATATTTTATTATAAACAATAAACATACTTATTTTAAGCAGTTGTAAATTTAAAATGAAAAGCTTTTATGAAAGTAACTCTGATAAAAAATATATTACCTCATAAGAATTCTTTTTCTCTTTGAGTTCATCCATTTGTTTCTTTAACTTGAAGATTTCTTGTTTTAATCTCCCTTCTTCTCTCTCAGCTATTTTAAGTAAATGCTCTTCAGTCTCTGTTTCCTTATGTCTAGCACCTACAAGGTTCTGTTTGGATTTTTAAATGCAGAAACTTAGAAAGTTTATTTTCAAATTAAGGACTTTATTTTTAGTACTATATACAATTATTTTTATTTTGTTGTACTGCTATAAGGATAACATTAAGAATTATTATATCTAAATCAATAGCTTCATCAAAAATAATTAGCTTGCTTTAAACATATTAGCTTTAAACCTATTGAAGTCTTGTGGCCAATCACTTACCTGGGTAAGGAAAAGCTCTTGACGCACATTTTTGAGATGTTCCAACATGGCCCTGACCCTATCTTCATTTTCAGCCAATTCATTTTGTACAGATATAACGTGTGTTTGTTTTTGTTGGACCTAAATAAAGTTTTCAGAAAGAAGGATTAAATTTAAAAAAAAGAGCCAATAGTTTTTAATTAAGTTCTATAGCACATCACAAAAAAAAGTGTAATTACTAAAAAAGTAAGCATTTCTAGATACTGAAATACAATTTTGGCAACAATAACTATTGATATCAAAGTTTCATCACTACTACTAATAAAATGTAAATTCTTTATGTATAATTTAGTTTGTGAATAAACTAATGGCAAGCTATAGAATCTACAAATTAGACAGATTAAAGGTTGTTGCACAAAAAAAAAGGGATGTGGGTGGGGTAGAGCACAATCATAATGGTATAACTAGATTCAATTTTGTTGGTGATATTAACAAACATTAATATGCTTATTGATTACTACTGCCTCTCTACTCTTGTCTAGGACTTGGCTGTGGGGAAACACTAAATATTAATTAATGATTTAATTTTTCTAGCCTTAAAGTTAGTTTTCAATGTGCATTTAATTGTACCCCAAAAATAAAATTAAGAGTATGACAATACAAAATCAATTAGATCCAGTTTATAAACCACGGTTGCTGCTGTAACTTGTTAAGGAACTTAAGCTTACCTCATTTTCTAGCGTTTTATTTTCCGTATTGGCGACGGGCATTGAAAGCCCTTCATCCCATTCAATTTCAGCTAGAACTGTATTGCTAAGATTAGACATTTTGAGTGAAGAGGTTTTTTAACAGATCATCAGTTCTGTGTTACATTAAAACATGTGTGTTTATACTGGGGCATAAACCTTGTTTGCCATTTACACAGAAGCTGCAGTTTTTTTTTCTTTAGACACCACTGAATTGATTGTTTGTTATCGCTTAGGAAACACCTTACCCGGATGTAAATAAAGTAAGGTCGGCTACTCTTAAATTCAACATTTATCCTTCAAACTTATTTCCCTTGTTCTTGATACAAAAAAAAAAGACAACCGATCGTTTACGACTATACGGATACGTTGTAAATTTTAGGAGAAAATTAATCATTTGACTATAAGTTTAGGGATATGGAAAGGAAGACAGAAAAGAGGGAGATTCTCAAAGAAATAATTTCAGTGCACGCAGAGAGGAGGATATAAAGGTTGGGAGAAAGCTATTTTATTAAATTGTGCAAATTATGTGTAGGCTCTACTTCGGCTGCTGTACTATCTTAAAGGTGACCCGTGGAGACTGCCAGGACAGAGCAGTAATAACACACCACTTTACACAATAAATCAGACAAAACAGGGTTCTTTTCAATAATTTCCAAAAATGGAACCTGCTCCTGAACCTGTTTTGGTGAGCTCGAGTTAAACATAGGCTAACTGCTCAATGAGAATGCTTGGAACAATTAACATCCGGACAAGGGAGAATTGGAAGAGAAAAGGTTCTGTTTCTACGGAGTATAATAGGCCTACATGTATAATGTTGACTAATAAACACAACAATGAAATTATACAGACTTTTTAATACGTCACATCCTGACATTTAGTGTTTTTTTTTTTGGTCTTTTTAAAAAGTAAAAACAGTAAAGTTCTTATCACATCTTTCCTTTTGATAAGATTAGGTTTCTAAATATGCAAAAGGTTAGTGGTACGAATTAGTCGACGGCATCCGTAGGCTACGCTTTACCCCCCCCCCCATTTCCCCTAAATATTACGGAAATGTTTTTTTCATTGTAGTTTGACACTACCAAAGATATCACATGCAAAGAATATTTAGATAGATTGTTGTTCGTTATATTCATATTGGTATGCTGAATGATGGATTGCTAGCTGTAATTATAAGTCTTGTGTCAACTGATATCAGATAGAAAGAACTTGTTAATGAGCTTCTTGCATCAAGAAATATTAGAGATTTTCATTAATGGCGGAAAAAAACTATAAATAGCTAGCTATTTGGTGTATCCGGTGTACAAAATAAAGAAAATGGGATAAAATGTTTTTTAAGGTACTATTTAGCCTTGCAGAATCAAATTACATTTGTAGCTTTTATTTTGTTGGAAACATTGAAATTCATCTTATTGTCCTTGAGATTTTTTAGTTTATCATGAAAATCTCTAATTGACGTTAAAAAAAAATAGTGTTGGTAGTTCAACGGAAGATGCAGCAAACATGCAAGCAAAATGTAACGGATTTTTAGAATGGTTACCAAAAGATTCTCCTGGGCAAATTAATATGTGTAGCACCGTGCTACGCATATATCACGAACCTAATGGGGACATAAACAACAAGCGTTAAAATTTCTTGTGCGTCACTATTTGGATTGCCGAATGACATCGCTGTTTTCCTGAGAGACTCTTACGTATGGATGTTTGAGAAAATGTGACGAAATATTCTTATCACCGACTCATTACATTAGTAGAAACACGGTGGTGGTCCAAAGATGCTGAAAAAAATCATCGGGTCTCTTTCAGACAAAGAATCGTCTTTTTCCGTCAATAGTCAATATTGTTCTAATGCTTGACGAAACTAAAAAGAACTGCGGGTCGAAAGCATACAATATAATAATAATTAAAAAAACAACATGTCATTCAAAGATATCCAAGATGCTTATTCACCTTTACCTTGACCTTTGCTGAATCGTGTTCACACCACGTGACCTGTCAACCGTCTTTCTCCATTCCTCCCTGTCTTTTGCCTTGGATAGAATAAGATCTCTTTCAATGACTAGCCCGTTCATTCTTTCATGTTGTCTTCCCGTCGCTTTCTCTGTCTGCCTCTTCTTCTTTCTTCTGGTATTTTTATTTGCAAGCCCCCGAGGATCTTGTGGTATGGCCATAAAGTTTTAGTTTGCATTTTTTTTTTACAGTGGTTGTTTTTAATCTCCTCGTTTGTGATGCGGTCTTTGTATGTGATACCTAAGATCCTTCTATAGCATCTCAATTGTATTGCTAGGATCCCCTTCTCTGATTCTGCATTTAGCGGCCAAGATTCGCAAGCATATAAGAATGTGGCCACACCCAAGCAGTTTATCAGTCTGTTTTTAGTGTCAAGGTCTATATGCCTATTGTCTTTCCAGATAGTTTTGAGTTTCGCAAGGGCTGCTGTGGACTGTGCGATTCTTTACAGTTGCTCAGGTTTGGTTCTTTTGTCTGAAACTAGTTATAGCTCCGAGGTATTTAAAACTACTAACACTTGTCAGCTTTTTGAATCCAACACTGATGTTAATTTTAAAGCATTGTTGGCTATTGGTCATAATTCTTCTGTCCCTGCTCACTGAGATATAAAACCACTTTGGCAGTATTTGTTTTCATCATTAGGTTGCGATTATACTGTATTTTTTTTTATCTATCTCTATGTAGAAATAAAATACATTAGCCTACTTAAACCCACATATGCATGCATTCAGTTTTCAAAGCATTATCAAATTACACAAATTTTGAGAATTAGGCTCTACCAATGGATGTATATCATGCCAAGGCAGGCAGGCTTTTTGTGGGCGGGGTTGTATGGTAATGCCAGGGTCGATTTCGACACTCTGTCCTCCCCTAACCTTGTCTTGGGCACTGCAAGTCTTTCTAGTCGATTTCTCTCAAGGTCATCTTGGTACGTCCTTGTCTAAATGTCATAGCAATTAGATGTACAAGTTTTCTTGCAATTTCAACTTTTCAGCATTGGTGCAAAGAACTTCTTTCTACTGTGATATTAAATATCACTCAAATTTCTAATAAGGCTTTTGAATGGAACACATTTTATTGGTGATTTAGTCTCTATTACTTTTGTATTACTCCTGACATAGTAAAAAAAAAATAATGTACCCCCCCAAGAGCACATCTCTAGATCTAACTACCAATACTAAATCGAGCCATTATCACATCTTCATTAATGTGACTAACCTTCATCCACATACTTCTACTAGTTGTTTAAATTAAAATTAAAGTAATATGTATTTAAACTAAATGTTGACTTTGGATCAATATATCACCATTAATCTTAGTTTATTGGCTTTTGCATCAAGATGCGTAAAAAATATATATATATATTTATAGGACGAGACTGAGTATGAGTTCAGTACAGTATCCTTTATTTAATGCAAAGATTTGAACATTTTTTTACCATTATTTTCATAGATATACAGTGGGATAATCTACTAACTTTAGCTTAGTATATTATATGGGCTATGCTTTGGCTGTCTGCTAAATGTGTCACTCAGTCACCTATCAAAATAAATAGTTTGCCTTTAGAGACATAAAAGCAGAAGATTGGGTGGCTTATGTTATGCAATTATAGTTTATTGCACAAGTTTATTACTAAGATTATTCTGCAATCAGCAAATATACATAGGAAATAACAATTACAAGGAAAGCAACTAAAAATTATTCAGTTCTGAACAGAATTGTGTACCTTACTTTAAAGTTCATTATTAAAAAGAAAAAGCAAGACAAAATTTTTGGTTTCATATTATTTTGTGTGATGTATTTCTCTCATAAATGAAAAAAAAATATATATATTTTGCAAAAAAAAACTTCTTTGTAAAACTTTTTAAGAGATGGATTTTTAAGGGTTTATTATTTTTTTCTTTCAAAATATTAAAATAATGTATGTTTGTATCAAACAGATTTAAAGTATAAAAAAAATTTAGAACAAAATGAGGAACAAAACAATGTATAAAAGAGACATAACAATACATATATTGTTGAATGATACACAGAGAATTTGCATATTTACTATTTTAAAAGATATACATATCACAGTTGCATTAAATATATAGACCTACTATTGACAGTTGTAAATGTATATTTTACAGCATCACTATAGTGATAATTCATATTAATCATGTAGCTCTTAAGTTATAGTGAAATTACAATTGCAAGGCTTTAAAAAAAAAAGGCATACTTAGTCACAAAATACACACGATAACTGTTATTCTTATTCAATGTATTTCCAGATATTTAATTTTCTTATATTGGCACTAAATAGATAGTACAAGTTGTATGTATATATTCAATAATATAACATTTTTCTCCAACAAACAAAGAATAAATGGTCATTGTTATAAGAATAACAAAGTGAATTTTGATATCAATAAAATTCACGAACATTTATATAACACATTTTTTTCTCCCTTAAACTTCATTAATAACAAGTTCTACTATTTATTTAGCAATAAGTGTGTATTCACTTGCAAAAAAGCTCCTCCAAATATTTTAAAAACTATTCCTTTTTACAAATATTCTAACAGTTAAATTGTGTTGAGAACATAAATTGTGCATATTTAAGGAATGATTTCTGGTCTGTCCTTTAAACTGCCGAAAATTCTTTCTAACAGTGGTGTGTAGTTGATATTGTTGACCTGGTTTTGTGCTCGTGTGCCACACCAGTCGTCATCAGCATTGACAGGTTGGTACTGAATCATTGGAGCTGGATAATCACGCCAGTTGAGAGAATTTATGAAGTCTTCATACAAGACCTGCTCATTGTTATTTGTAGCTGTCTTGGCCCTGGAAAAAATATATTTTTGTAAGTTTAAGAAAATGAAAATGATTTTATTAATAAATGAAAATGATTTTCTTAATATCTAAAGCTTCAGAAATATATTTCAACATAATCAAATAAAGCAAACATAAGCTTTTTGAAACAATAGTCTTGTTTATTAATATCATTATCCTTTTTTTGTTCTGGGTGTTGATAAGTGTAGAAAAGTAATTCTAAATATTTCAATAATGTGGTTCTAAGTAGAACCTTTTATACTATTTTTGTAAGAGGTGTCTGCAAAAGGATAAATTAAAAATGTTCTTTGAAGAAGACATTTGAATACAAATTCACTAATGTGATTTTAGTGTCTAACCCTTTTTCTTATACCTGAATGGTCAAATTTATTCCAAGTGAAATACCATCATTTGGATGATGTCTTTTGGATGACAAAATAGCACCCTAAATAATGCATATTTCTGAACACAAAGATGATTTTATAATGACGTACATGTTTCAGTCTTGAAGAGTCTCAAATGTACATTTTTTATTTGGGAAGCATCAGTAGTAAAAGATTTAGAAACACTTATTTAGTAATTTTAAATTGTAAATATAGAAATGAAAACTTTTATTGAACAAACTCATATAGTTTAATGTGGAATAAGAACATAAAACTAAAATGTTATTTAACCTTGGTTAGGCCAATAATAGAATATGCATCCACCGTGTGGGACCCCTCAACTCAAGAAAACATTAAGAAACTGGAACAAACACAAAATAGAGCAGTGAGATTCATAACAAACGAATATTCACATTTGACTAGGGTAACACCATTAATAAAATCACTAAATTTAGAAAGCCTTCAGGACAGAAGACTCAAAAGTAAAGTAGCAATTATACATAAAACACTGAACCATAATCTTCAAATACAAAAACAAAATTTAATAAAATACTCTGAAAGACACAAAAATAAAGGCACATTCCTCGTCCCATATGCTAGGACAAATTTGTACAAATACTCCTTCTTCCCTAGTGCTATTAGAGCATGGAATGGGTTGCCTGAGCTAGCCAGAAAAACCAGTGACTTGGCAGAATTTAAGTCATTGGTTAATATGCATGACTAAATGCATGACGCGTAGGACGTAATCATCTTCTTTTTTGAAGTAACGTCTGTATTATATAAGATAAGAAGGAAGCTATCTTCTTCTTCATTTTCATTTTTATGCTGCAGTGTTCAGATGACTAGACCAATGAGATAAACTGCACAGTGGTTTCCAAATCAGGGAGCTCTCTGTATAGTTTTCTTTGTATTGAGGTGTTTTGGGACCAGTGTCTTGTACGGGCCTCTTGGTAAAGAGAGCATTCCTGGAGGACATGGTCAGCATTCTCTGGTGACACTCCACATGGGCAGATTTCACCAGTTCCAATTTTGAGCTTCCGGTACATATGTTGCTCCACTCCACTGCTTCCAGTCCTGATCCTGTCGGGATAGCCTATAATAGGCATCATCTTTCTTGTGATTCGGGTGAGAGCTTATCAAATGTTATTGTATAAATTAAAAATGTACTATCATAGAATTGAGAAACCTTGAGTTGAACATATTTTTTACTAGAGATTATTTAAGAGCTCCTTAAGGAAAAGGTCTTAAATCATACTAGTGTTTCTCAGCTGCTTCCGAAAAGACAAATCAAGCACTGAACAGGTAAGGCATCTTGCAACAATTTGTCCAGATTCAGCGACATGTCTAAAGCAAATCAATGTCTCACAAAAGACAGTGGAATTCTTCAACATTGATACGGATATGAGATTAGGGTGTATCTTATCCTCATTTCTCTTTCTTGTAGCCATCGACAATGTCATTCAAAGTTGAATTTTGCAGGCGACATAGCATTACTTTGAATTACTATTAAATGTATACAGGAGATGATGGATAAAGACGCACTCAGAGTTATAGGCCTACATATAGGGTGCAGGTTATCCAGTTCCTGATTAACATTGGTCATGCAGATCTTGAACAAATAGTAAAGTTAACCTATTTAGGCAGTGTTATCCCAAGCGATAGAGATATATATCATGGTGTTGCATGTCGGATTGGAAAGCAGGAGCCATCTTTCAATAAGTACGGCCTATCTGAACAAACAAATCAATTAACTTGGAGATTAACATCCACCTACTCAATAAAATCATTCTCCCAACGGCCATCTACGCTTCGAGTCATGGAAGGTTGAAAAGAGGCTGAGTAGTGATGTCTGAGAAGGATCCTACAAATCCTCCCGAGATAATTTTACCAATAGAGAAATCTTTTCGCACACAGGCATTCGCCATCTAAGGGAAGTGGCTACTGAACATCCATTGACATTTGTGAGACATATCATTAGACTTTTTTTTTTTTTATATGAAAGCTTAAAAGAAAAAAGAAAAAACATGGCTGTCCATGTCTAACCTGGCCTCACACCTTTGTAGAAGTCCTGAATTTCGTGGGCACCTGCTGAGAAGTGGCTGTGAAAGTCACCTTAGACTGATTTCCATAGAGAAAGCTCGCAGCCTTATGCACCAAATGGCGTGCGAGAGGCTTACGCCTATGTGTTTTTCAACACATTGCAACAAAATATGTTATGTTCACCACTCAACTGGTCAGATGTTTGGGGGAGTGCCTTAAATTCACTCAAAGTTGTCCGGGGCAAAGCCCCAGGTGCCAAGCATTTTCTACATTTCTGATCTTCAGAAACTCTTTCTCCTGGCATGTACAACACATAATAAAGTCAAATAGAATTAAATTAGAAAGGTTGGGACATCTTGATACTAAATTGTGAGAGAAATTCAAAGCATTAATTTTTTTTAAAAAGTTGAATTTTGGAAAAGTGCATTTTTCCCACTTGGGTGTCACCTCCTGGTGAGTGTCACCTGGTGCGGCCTGCACCTGCCTAGTGACGCCACTGCACAGTATTCTCTCTTCTTCATCTACTGAATGCCCCAGTGGATTTCAAATGGTGCTTTATGGTAATAAACATTAGAAATTATGAATACTGAATTAAGAATACAATGGATGATGGGTTATCTTCATGACATTCAATATTGCTAAATATCCATATCACTATTTATAGTCAGCTTTTGTTTTCTTTCTGTTATAGGCTATATATAGGCTATATATATTGTGCCTTATTCTTATATTGCAAAGAGTTAGCCAACTGAATATAATAACTTACACTGAGAGTGCAGCTTGAAGCATGTCATCTGGCAGGGGCACATGTTGAGCAATGAACTCTTTCCTTATAGTTTGTCTATCGAGGTACCCAGTGCTGAAAACAAAATAAATAATTGAATACTTTCTAAACATGAATCTGAATTCTGATTCATTTTAAATTTGTTTTTTCAATCTCTTAAGAAGATTTAAAAAAAAAAAAAAGAATCTCTGCCCAGTGCCTTATCTTATCTTATCTTATATAATACAGACGTTACTTCAAAAAAGAAGATGATTACGTCCTACGCGTCATGCATTTAGTCATGCATATTAACCAATGCCTTAGTAAAACTCACCAGTTTTTGTCTTCTTGTCGTAGAGAGGCAATCAAAATGCTAAAGTCCTCATAATTTTTCTTTCTGAGCTCTTCTTGTATGATGGATTTTAGTTTATCAGTATCTAAGATAATGTCAGATCTTCTGTCACTGTATTGCCTTGCTACAGTCATTATCTGAAGAGAACATAGATAAATGCATAGAATTAAATACATAACTATTAAATAGATTCTGAAGCAAACTTTTCATTTCTTTTTTTTTATATTTTTAGCATATACTAAAAAAGTATGTATTGTTTTAATTATTTATAACAAATTTAAAGTTATAAGTAATTAGAGGTTGAGTTAAAATCCTAGTTATGCTGAAATTTTAAAATTATGTAAAGGATTAATGGTCCCCTTAACCAGCCTGCTCAAAGGGTACATTTAATTAGTTTTGTTGTTGTCTTTTTTTTGAAGAATAGAAACAGATTGCAATAACTAGTCCCACATTCAAAGTTCACAATTCAAATACAAATCCACATGATTTTTTACTTGGTAGCCATTTGAGTGTTGTATCAATCTTACATTATTTTAAAACATCATTTACATTATTGTTGATAGATGCATGTTAAAATTGTGTTTATTTGTACCTCTTGTTCAGTCAAAGAAGGCTCAACGTTAAGAACCATTTCTCTAAACTTTTCATAAGGGATGTAGCCTGAACCTGTTGGATCAGTTCTAGCAAAGAAAGCTTGAATATCTTCTTTGTTGGTTCCCAGTCTGGATGCAATCTTCTGAAGGACAATATCTATGTTGGATTTGGTGAACTGTAAACAAAGAAAGGATGTTCTTAATAAGAAATAACAATTTAATATTATACTGTGTAAATTAAAACGTAGCAAAGTTGTGAGTAAAGAATGAGAAAAGGTTTACTTTTTAAATTCTGAAATTGCCACTCTGCACAAAAGTACCAAAAGACACCAGAACACTAAACGTGGTAAGATAAATTGCAATTTCACCCTTATAAAGAATCTTTTGTCATATCATATATATATATATATGTTTCATTCTAATGAATCTATTAGTTCCCAATATTATCATACAACCCCTTTTTTTCTCCCTAAAGGTCTTGTCGGATATATTTTAGGTAACTTCAAAAATACACAGTTAGTGGTTTCTACTCACAATGTGGCTGTTGTCCTCCATAAATTTAAAGGCATACTCATCAGCATCAATCAGGACAAATTTAAAACTGTTGAAATCCACATGGGCACCAACATACAGATCTGTGGCAGCATAATACTGAGAAGGCTCTGTACTGTATCTCATCTGATTAGGTTTCTTAATACGATTTCTTTCTAAAAACCTCCCACCTGCAATGCCTGTTGACAAAATTTTAAATTAATTATGGAAGCTTAGCTTGAAAGACTAAAAATTGTTGAATGTTGAAACATTTGTAATAAGCTAACATTAAAAAGATTAAATATTATGATCATATATTACATGTGTGTGCTAATAAATATTAAAAAGGAAAAAAAAAGATGAGATCCAAAAAGATTAGTGGGAGCAATTTAATTAATTTAAATGTTGAAATAAAACTATTTCATTTAAATGATATAGATTATCACAGGAGATGGTTTATAAATTCTGAGTCGTACCCTGTTTGATTTTCATTTTAATAATAAGGTTTTGATGTTGCTCACTTACCTGAGTTTCTGACTGGTGGCTCAAAGACTAAAATGGTGTCATCTGCCAAGAAATATGAGATAATAAATCTTCTGTCCTGATCAATGGGCTTCTTGGTTTCCATCTTGCCAAGAAACCTCAATACATTGCTTTCTAAGCCACATCTATCTCGCTCCATGAATTTGACAAAGTCTCTCTTTGGGGGCTTTGGCAGCAAGCCTTTAGTAGAGCAAAGTGAATCCTCTTCACTGCCAAAGCCATTGTAAGGTGGTAATGTCGCTGTAGACTGAGCAGCTGTTTCTCTCTTGTACATTACTGGAGTCATCTCCTCTAAAAAAAAACAACTTTTTGTTAATAATTACTATCAGTTTAAAACTTCTTTCTCATGAATTTAACTAATATCAAGGATGTAAACTTAAAGAAGTTTAATTCATTTCTATGATTTATTTACTCCTAGCAATGAAAACTTTTGTTATAGCTCCAGTAATTTTTTTTAAGTTTTGACATTTCTTTAGAAATGAAAATTATTATATCCTACTCCAAAACTCCAAAGGAAAAAGTTGGGATTATTGTGATAATAGTCCTGGAACAGTCCAGAGTGCAAACCACATGATCAGGCAGCTATGATGAATGCTACTGTAATATTAAATATTTTTCAATATTTATAAAACTATACATTATGAATCTTATTCATTATGTTTAAATTAATAACGACCAATAAAACCTCTTGGAAAATTAATATTACTTTTAAAGAATCTCTTCAGCCTCTATAATTACCAATGCTATATTTGTTCTTGTAATACTCTTTTGTGAAGTTATCACAGTCACATATGACAAACTTGCGCCCCCAGACAAGTATGACTGATCCAAGAGTTAGCTCTCTATCGGTATAGTACTCAGTATTGACTGCACCTGTCTGAAAGAGCAACAACAAAAATAAAACAATGTTATGTTTAATTTACAACTGAATTATAATTATTGAAATTGATTTCATTACTCTTGATCAAATCTCTGAATATATTAGAAGGTAAAGAGGCATTGCCAATAGGTTATTTTTTAAAATAACCTATTTTAGTGGCATTTTTTAAGTTTCAAGAATTTAGTGTCATTTATGTAAAAGTTAGTAAGTAAAGTAAAGTTTCCCTTTCAGACCTTGTGGTCTATAGGGCAGATGATGTAAGGGTCATCTGTTTTTGTTTCCTACGGTTTACGAGGGTGTCATGTGGCCAGCACAATAACCAACCGCCTTTATTTTTCCCCAACTAATATTAGGTGCCCATTAGAGGTGCCCAAAGATCCTGAAATAAAAAATCCCAGTCTTCACCAGGATTGGAACCTGGGACCTCAGGTTTGGAACCCAAGCGCTTTACTGCTCAGCCACTGTGCCTCCTGTCACTTATGTAAACATCTAATTAATTGATTTCAACTAAGGATCTATTCATAAATAAAGATTTAGTTGCAGTTATTGCAAAAATAATGTGAATAAAAGTAATTTAACATATATTTCCAGTGGAATGCAGTAAGCAAATTTTTAAAATCTCACCTTTAAATTGTCTAAAATATATCGACTGCCCTGACCAGATGGACCAAATACATTAAGCACAGTTCTGTCGGTAATAACACCAGGCTGTGGCAGATTGCCTGGATTTTTAGGGAGTTTTCCACGTTTCAAAAATACTGGGACAGCATCACGACCAGAGTTGGGTGGTATAACCTGAAATTAAAAAAAAAATTTTTAATAAGACTGATAATCTTCAAAATAAATCATGAGTGTATGAAAGAAATGTAACTTTTAGAAATGATTAATTCACACTAATTATTTGTCAAACTTTTATGCCATTTAAAGATTTCAATAGTTTTCATTTCTTAAATAGCTGATTAGGCACTCAATTAGCAATTTTTAAAGAAAGTGTTTATAAACTTATATTATTTCAATTTTTTATTGAATTGTTTTTAATTAAGGTATTCCTAAATTGATTTAAATGTGTTACTTTTAAAGTACAAACCTCCCTGATCTCAATGGTGTCATCAGCCAGGTAATAATGTAAAATCATCTCCCTGGGATCTCCAAACAAGTTTTCAGAGTCATCCCAATGGCAATAAAACCGCAGCACATGACGATCATGATCCAAGAATTGTTTGAGAGTGTCATACTTTTCATATGGACGCAAAGGGCTCATGGCATCATCCAGCTAAATAGAGTTAAACAAGTTTTGCACATTCATTGCAAATTCAAGTAATTTGTTAGAAAAAAATTATTATCATACATTTTAAGGCAATGTAAGAAAATTTATTATGTTTCAACAAGTGAATAAAGGTCTTCATGTTTTTATTATGTAAAAAAATGTACTTATCATTAGCAACTTACAGCTTTTCTGTAATTCATGTAAGGATCTTCTGGTGGCCTGGCTGGCCTTTGAACATTGGTTCCCATTTTTCTCAAAAAGTTTTGAGTAAACTCATCACAGTCAACAATTTTAAAGACTTTTGAATAAAGGCAAATCTCACTTCCAATATTAAAATCTTCTGCTGTGTAAAATTCATCATCATTTGGTGGTGGCCTTGGAATTCTATGGCGTCTGATAAGAGTACCTGAAGTAATAATTAGGCTATATTAATCCTTTATTTCTTCAAACATTAAAAGCACATTTAAAAAGTTTTCTTATTAAAGTACTTTGGCTTTTTTCACCCAATGAGAATGTATACCTTGAGGTACACCAGCATTCTTAAGACGTGGTTCAAGCACTTGAATTGAGTCATCTTCCAAATAAAAGTATATTTTGCATTGCCTAACCCTGTACTGCTCTTCTCTCTTTTCATGTACTGCTTCTTGAAAGTAAGCATCAAAGGATAATACCTAGATACCGGTAATGAAAAAAAAAAGGCAATTGTGGAATATGACAATTTCAGTAATAATTTTCATAAAATAAACTATGTAGGCTTTAATAACATTATCAAAAGTACATTTAAGAAAGTGTTAAATTGATTTGGCTCAAAATACCTGTCTGTCAAAAGCTACCCAAGAGGGCAGGTAGGTGCCATCACCTCGAGGAAACACAGTATTTCTAGGTTTATATTTCTGACCCAACAATGGTTCGCCTCCTATTCCAGGCTTATTAGCTCCCACCATAAGAAATGTATCATTCTCAGAATCAAAGTGATGTGATTTGTGAAACTTTGTCTTACCAAGCTGTAAAAATAAAGAAAAAACAACAACGTAAATTAATAAAATATTGTGCAAAGGTTAATCTTAACAAACAAATCAAACGCTTTTTTAATGGTATTATACTAATCTATGATCTTGGGCATACATAGTGAAAAACAGAATTGCAAAACAGGCCCTAGACTGGAACCCACAGGGGAAGATAAAGGCTGGAAGACCAAAGCAAACATGGAGAAGATCAGTAAACAAAGACGGCAGGATGGATATGGACCCAGCTGAGGGTAATTGCCCTAAAGTTAAAGAGACCAATGGTGAAATGTACAGTTGTTGTGGCCATATGCTCCACTGGAAATCAAAAGGAATAAGTAATCAATGAATTAATATAATACTTGTTAAAATGAATCTCTATTAAAGACTAATAGTGTTTAAATTGAGGGTTTTTATATTCCAAGATTTTACTTCTGCCTAATAAACAATTCCAATGTAGCATATATATTCATGCATGAACTTAAAGATAGCTCTTAAACCTCAAATGTTGATGACTCTTTTCCTCTACAGTATAAAGGTTTATCATTTAAAGTATCAGACAAAAAAATAGATCTATTTAAATTGAGAGATATCAATATAAAGTAGGCCTATTCTAAATTTCTAGATAGATCTGTAAAGTTTGTAAATAGATCTAGATCTAACAAATTCTGAAGTCTTATACTTAATGGTGGCAATGTCTTATTATGCCAACTTATGCTAACTAAAGTTATATACACAACACAGTGCTGATTCGAGTGCACTCTCACATTGTCCGGATCTAGCAGTCTGTCTATACCCTATATATAAAGTTTATTAACGTTTTCTACTCACATTTTTATTGAAGGAGTTTCCTGGGAGAAAAGGCAATGCCATGGTGTATATTGAGAACTAAATTTACTTAAAAAAACAATACTTTAAAAAAGAAACAAGAGTTCTAACTAAAAGGATTGCAGGTAAGAGGCCATCACAGCTTCTAATTTAGCAGGTCAGCTTGCGTTGCTATGATACACACGCCAAAAATATCTTTGAGAGCATAGTCGGTAACTAAGTTAGAAAAATCTCATATTTTTTACTAAAGTATATTTTAACTGATTAGAAAATAATTTGTATATAATTAAAATAAGATTTTTTTGTTAATTTATTTAGGGTTAAAATATCATTTAAAGAATTTTTATAGGAACTATTTTTTTTTTGTCAACGGAAGTTGAGCAATATAAAAGTAAATACAACTATGGTTAGTAGTCTATTGGGTGCTGCCACATCTGTATATTTCTTAGATGTGTCTTAAGAAATTATTATTAGTCTATAATTTAATATTTTTATTTATTTATTAGACTTTTTCAAAAAACTGTTAGAATCTATATTACAGGACATTGTTTTGCTCTAAAGCTCTAGCCTGATATTACATTATAAAGCTATTAGGAATTGCCCAAAAATTAAAGAAGGGTGCAGTATTTAACATGGATACACACTAGGGTGGGTTGAAAAAGAGAAAATATTGGAATATCATTACGGAACTCCGTATTTATTTGACAAATGACCTCTGAAATAATGAACAAAATTTTAAATTGTTTTTGTATTACAGGAAGTGCCCCATTTTTAAATTTGAAAATTGCGTTAACCAGCATTTTCAGCTTGATGCATTCTATTATTACTTGCTTAATTTTAAAATTTAGTAACTATATTATGCTTTTAATTTGTATGCCTGTTGTTTATTTCTATTGCAGGTTATTTATTTAGAACAATAAATTGAATGTTTTGTAACTTAATGGCTACAAGAAGCGTAACACGGCACTCAGTATTTGGCGATGCCGGTGAACTTCCTCACAATGTACTGCCAACAAATCGTCAAGTTGAGCAGCATTTCTTGCATATGAAAAAAAAGAAAGAATGATTCCAACAAAGACAAATACAGAGCTGTATCAGATGCTGTTATCAGTCTGTGGAACAAAGCTTCCATTCCAACGATGCACTACCGATCTGTAATCAAACGTGTGGAAACAATGATTTCAACAGGTTCAGAACTGTCTCGTTCTAAATCAAGTTCTGGCCACTTTGGACTCATTGTTTAATATAGCTGCATGTAAGTGCAGTATGTCTTATGACAATTCTACAAAACAAGTAAGCATATCTTGTAACTGTCCTAGAAATTTGAAAGTTCCACCAGATGAACTGTTGTTTTTATATGATCAAAGAAACTCTCGCAAAATGTTTATGGCAAATATAGACTTCCAAGCAACAACCAGATTGCAGAAGCGTTTACAACGAAAAATTGAAGAAGAAACAAGATCTAAAATGCCAAGAAAATTTTCAAGTGCTGAGAGTAACTTAAATCTTAGTGAAGAAGAATCTAGTAACAGTTGTGCAAGTGACCAAAGTGTTGCAGAGGACAGCGATGACGAGGTACTTCATGATAGTGATGATAAATCCAGTAGTATTGATGATGTAGCTAGTGATGATATATCCAGTCGTAGTGATGATGATGTAGCTGAAGGTCAGATGCGAATACCCCTTCCAAATTTAGCAAAAGAAGCAGACAGATATGGCATATCAGACAGAGCTGCAGCATCCCTAGCAACAGCAGTGCTTATCGATGTTGGCTTCATAACCAAACAGAATCAAAGCTTTGTGATAGACAAGAATAAAGTACATCGTGAGAGGCTGAATTTAAGAAAGGGTTTGCAACGTGATATGCGACAGTCACCAAAAGGTATCACAAGTATCTACTTTGATGGTAGACGAGACACCACTTTGGTCAAAGTAAACAGAAGTGGCAAGTGGTATGGTGACACTACTGTTGAAAATCATTATGTTCTAGTTGAAGAACCAGGTAGTAGCTATCTAACAAAATGGGACGCCTTCATCAGGCAGAAGTACTGATATTGCTAACAGTATTGTAACTGTAATTAGAGAGCAAGATGCAAGTGATAGACATGTCTATCATGCAACTCAACTTCTCAAAGAACTTTCCAGTGAAACTGCTGCTATTGTCAAGCCCTACATTAGTCGCAGTGCATATTTTGCTCACTCCGAAAATATTCTTATTGCTATGCTGGCTGATTCAGACAAAAGTATTCGCTCAAGAGCAGTTGATATTATACTCCAGCAAAGACTCCAGGCATCTACAGCTGCAATACGTCTGTTTAAAGTTCCGCCGATTAACTATGATGCAACAAACTACGTTGATCTGATTAACTGGGAAGATATCCAGGAGCCACCACTCACGATGAAGCTGACAAATGATGATATTGCTAAATTCAGCAATGAGCCACTCACTTTGAATTACAAGAACCACACTCAAGGAGTGGAACGTTGCATAAAACTGGTTACAGATGCCTCAAAAGCTGTTTATGGTTTTGAGGCCAGAGATGGTTTTATTCGTGCACGAGTAAATTCCCGCAATTTAATGCCTCGTTTTGATTCAAAACAAGATTATTGTGATAACTTTTTGCAGTAACGATTTGTTAGAAAATGACATACCTATATTCTGTGAGTAATTACCATTGCTTGACTGTTTATATTTGCATACAATATTGATTTACGTTAGGTGTGTCTCATTATTTGATAAGTCTGCTGTGGTTGTCAATACTATTAAAGCGAGTATTTTCTAAATTAAAAATGGGGCACTTACAAATGTCCAGAACTAATTTCTTTATGATTTTCTTTGGTTTCACATGCAAACGCAAAGTTTTCCTGAGTTCCGTGCCACATTTTTATTTTCAACCCACCCTAATACACACCCATCCGTGAATGTGCAACTTTCATATTAGCTATTAGCTGTATCTTTCTAAAGAATACATTTAATAGTATTTCCTTTATACTCTAGAGTCTATACTGCCAATATAGGCATTTAACAGAGCATTAAAATTATTAATTATGTAGTCATTTCAACCAGCGAAGTGAAATTGAAAAGACTTGGTCTTATGAACTCTTGTTTGAGGGCAAACAAAAAAAAAAGCCACTTGTGGGCTGCTGGCATGCCTAAGTCATTTTTTTTTTTAATTCTTGGCAATTATAAGTGCCACTGGATACTGCTCTGCTTATAGATACAGATTGTGCATGGTCTACCAAATATTCACAGTACCGTAACTTATGGGGCTGAATAAATTCAAATTAGAGGTTTATAGATTGTTTTTTTCATGTTAGCTTTATTCTAAAGGAAGCACCAGAGTCAGCTAATATATTTATACTAAATTACTAAACTGAAACTCCTGTTCAATTAGATCAAATGGAGCACAACGCTGAGACAAACCCTATATTGCATCTCATTGTTTCAGTCTTTTAACCGCTGTTTCATTGTTGAAAATATTTCTGCATGCTCCATATGAGTTTGATTGTTAAAGCCAGGAAATATAGGCTCCATAGCCAGTAGCTAAGAGCCTAATAATTCAAAGAACCCTTTAGAGTAAAAAAAAAAAGTAAAGTTCCCCTTGTGGTCTATAGGGCAGATGATGTAAAGGCCATCTGATTCTGTGACCTACGGTTAACGAGGGTGTCATGTGGCCAGGACAACGACCTACCGCCTTTACTTTTCCCCAACTAATGTCAGGTACCCATTAGAGCTGGGTAGAGGCGCCCAAAGGTCCCGAAATAAAAAAAAATCCCAGTCTTACCAGGATTCGAACCCGAGACCGCCGGTTCAGAAGCAACCCTTTAAATTTTTACAATATATATGCCAGCTGCCAGCACATACTAAAAGAAGATAGTTGAGTTGAAAATATTATCATCCTTCTCATCTCATCTCTGGTCCCTTTTGGGGCATAGGCCACTAACTTTTATAGCATCCACCTGGCGTCTCGACTCTGGGCGAAACTATCCAACTGCCCCAAATTCTTGCCCATCTGCTTCCATATCGCGGCGCCACGTATTCCTGGGCCTTCAAAATAATAAGAAGTTGCTATTTAATATTCCATATCTGAAGTCTTTTTTTTTTTCAGAAATATTTTATAATGCTTGACCTCTTTTATAGAACTAGTATTCAAAATGGGGAGTTTATTATCAAACAAATGTTATAAGGACATTTCTCTAAGACATAGGTTGTTGTTCGGCGCATAGGACGGCACTCTCTCTCCACAGAGATATGCATTTCACAGCCTTTTCCCAGCCGGTTCCCCTAGATTTTAGGCTTTATAAGAAGGTGCTACGCCATGTTAGACGTAAAAGGCTTTGTTTTCACTTTCCTCTTTTCGGCTTCCATGTTATAGCTAACTTTGTTAAAAATGTTTCGTTTTGTCTAAGGACATGTCATGCGAATCTCATACGACGTTCGGCGCGTGAAGAAAATAATCTCTATATTGGTGACATGATCTTGGTTGGCCTATGTTATCATAAGATCCTTCTCAGCCATGATCGCTGCTGGGTCACGTTTAGCCTCTTTTCGACTTTTATGGATGACTTCCACGCCTCGCAAGCTTGGGTGCGTCATTTTGAGATAATGATTGTATTGATGAGGTGGATCTTGGTCTCCGGGCTAATTGATTTGTTTACCCAGACAGGCCTTTATAGTTTTTGGAAGATAGCTCCTGCTTTCCCTATTTGACAAGCAACATCGTGATTTAGCCTACATCTATGTACCCAATACTAACGGGAGTACAAGTTGAAATATAGACAAGATACGCATAAAGTTTATCCGGCGGCCGATTTCAAATGCGTCTCTATAATTGAGGCCCGAAATTTCTCATGTAATATTAAATAGGCTATGTTGTGTTACATGAGAAATAAAAAAACGCATAGGGAAGGCTGCCTCGACCTTCGCTAGACTCAGGCCAAGAGTTTGGGAAAACCATAAGCTAACTACGGTGACCAAAATGGAAGTCTACAAGGCATGCGTTATGAGTACAATGCTGTATGGCAGTGAGTCATGGACCACCTACGCAATGCAAGAGAGAAAACTGAACTCATTCCATTTGAGATGTCTCCGTAGGATCTTGAATGTCACATGGAAAGAAAAAGTGTGCAATACGGAGATCCTTGCGCGATCAGGTATTCCCAGCATCTTTACACCCCTCAGACAACGCCGTTTGCGCTGGCTTGAACATGTTCGCCGGATGGAGGACAAGTGCATCCCTAAAGTCATCCTCTATGATCAACTCGCGACTGGCACAAGGAAAACTGGTCGCCCCCACCTCCGTTACATAGATGTAATAAAACGTGACCTCAAATCAGTGAACATCAATACTGACAATTGGGAAGACATAGCTCTAGACCGCAACAGATGGAGAGACAGTGACCAAAAAAGCTATGGACAGTGAAAGTACATGGGTCTCAGCTCAGGAAGAAAAACGTACAATCCGAAAAATGGCCAGCTCCTCTACCACCGAAGCAAAAGCCACCTTAACCTGCGCTATCTGTGGACGGGAGTGTCTCTCCAAAATAGGGCTCCACAGCCACACGAGGAAGTGTACTCTGAGATGAACCATAGTCGTTCTACGACTGAAGGAGGCCAATGATGATGTTGTGTACAGATTTTTTGTCTTTATCAACAGGTCCTATTCTAAGAAAGGTTTTGTTTTTACTTAAATTAAACTCTAAATAATTAAATAATATTAGAACAAAATTTACAGACTAGCGAAAGAGAACCACAACCCTTCATTATAAAATAATGTAATTCATATAGAATGGACGGGCCTGCCACTAACAGAGGTTCTATCCAAGGAGAAAGACAGTCGACAAATCTTGCATGGTGCCCCTACAGTCCAACAGACTAAGGGATAGGTGACGGTAAGTTCATATAGCTAAAGTCAACTGGTCGGCTCCTCATATTTTAAAAACTCCTTTATCCCATTTTCAGTGATGATGTTTCAAGATCGTCACCGAGAAGTAGCCTACATACCAGCCTAATTCATAAAGCGCTGGGCTTGTGCGTATGCTACGTATGTGAATGTTGTTTGTGTTTCAATCTATATTGTTATATTAGTAATGCTAAATTGGATACATGTAGTCAAACTGAATTTCCATTTGTTTGGACCAATAAAATTATCTTATAGAAGTTTCATATGACTAATACTTTTTTTTTATATATATTTTATATCAAATTAAAAATGCAAAAATTAGATCTGCAAGGAAGATATATTCATAAAGACAATTTGAAATTGCTAGTCATCTTTATTTTGCAAATATTTCAAACAGATAATAATATTAAAGTATCTTTTTGCCAACATAAGAAAGATTCTAACATTCTATGGCCTTCTTCAGTCGCTAAGCAACTATGGATCATCTCATTGAAATAAGATGAAAAGCTGGGCACTAACTATGGTTTGAACGATGTTGCCCACACCGCAGATTGCCCTCCCAATGCAGCTGATCTGTTCAAAGGAACTGCGGGTGTTGATACAGTTTAAGATCGGCTGCGTTGCAGGTTCTGCCAGGGTGTTCACAATGTGCTGTAAGCCGCCTAAGGGTCATCGGCTCCTGCTTTTTCTTCAGGCCATTACATTAAAAACTCATGTACGTCCTAAGTGTACTATAGTTGTTGAATGAAAGTCTGCTGTATTTCACAGACTTTAACATTTTTAATGTAATTTAATGAGTTGTGAAATTATGTGAAAAGCACAATTGTAAAACCAAATAAAAGATTTTACTATAATTATTACAATCATGAATAAATAATTATTCCCTGGCACAGCCAGGTTTGACACATTTAGAAGGGAAATAGTTTAATATAAGTTCCTTAATAGTGTTTCTGAAGAAAGTTCTAATGATGTGGCAGATCTGCAGCAGTAATGCCTTTTAAGTCATCATCTTAGATAAGTGTCTGTGAAGTTTTTTATGACCACTTGCTCAATTGATATCATATAGTTTTTTTTTGTTTTTATTATTATTATTAAATTGAGCTTCTATAGCATAGTCAATCTCCAAGCAAAGGTTTTATTATTATTTTACTATGCTCTGAATGACAACTGTACAAATTAGTTAAACAAATTTATAAAAAACAACAACACAGGAATAAAAAATTTGCTTATACTTATGGTTATTAGTTTCTAATAAATAAATAAAGTTCAAATCAACTAGCGTAAACATAAATAATAGTTTATTACTCCGCAAATGTAGATCTATTGAAAGCACAGATATATAACGAAAAATAGAATAATGAAAATGTGTCTTAACAATATCACATTAAAGTTATATCCATGATTGAATGACTGATTCAGTTTCCAAGATAAGCTAGTAAGTAAGTTAGACTAAAACGTCAAAGCTATGACTATATTAGATCAACATGTTCTTTTGATAAGGTGCTACTCAAATTTCCTGGTGTTGTACTAATCACCAAATCTGCACCAATTACAAATAGAAGGTCATTTGTTAGATACTTATTTCACTGTAGAGAAGCCATAACAAGTACAATAAAACAAAGAACGAAAACTTACAAAAAAAAACATATATTTGAGCTTATTTTAAAATTTTATTTTAATGTTTTAATTTTTTTATTATTGGTTTGCAACACTATTATATCTTGAGGCAAAATCTCTAAATACAGATATATAAAAAGCAAAGCATCTAAACAATCTGATTTTAAAAAAAGACATCTACAGTATAACAATAACAATCTAAAAAAAAAAGGAAAATTTTAAAGTAAAACATTTTGTTGTAATATTCTATGATCAAAGAATTTATTTTTTTACATATTAACCCACATGATCTGATAACTTTACACAATAAGAATTTATACTAAAATATGTCTCTTGTGTTTATAATAAATTTTAACATCTAAAAATAAATCCTGATTTTGGAATTAAAAAAACGGAAGGAAAAAAAAACCTATTGTTATATTACTATTGTTATATTCTGTTAGGTATTGCACTAAAGTATTAATTTTAGGAAAAAAAAAGACTAGCATGAAAATGTGCTATGTAGATAAATTTTTTTTAAATATATGGTTCTGAAAACATCTTTTTGAGCTGCTAAAGAAAAATGCAGTAAAAAAAATATTATGCAAGTATATACTTAACTCTTTATCTCCGTAATTATTTTCCAAGTCCTGACAGAATTGTTCATTTTTCACATTTGTATATTCTACCTTGTTATCATTAAACTTTAATAACATTTTTGTTTGTAATTAGAAAACGTTACTTTTGGTATAGAATTGTAGGAGAACGCATGCTCTTTTTATACAACACAAATTAAAGTGTATAAAAACAAAAATTAATTTAATTTAATGGGATCAAATCAACAATGGTATCGTTAATTAGGAGAGAAAGAGTTAAAACCAAAATATTATAACAGCTAACACATGTTATTACAATGGAATGAGAAATGAAATGTTACAGTCACAAAACAAATAATTGTAAAAAAAAAATGTATAAATGCCTGTACTTTTATAGTGAAAAATGAAATACATGTCAATCACCAGAAAAACATAGGCACAGGATAGATTCCTGTGGTGTAAGTTCTTCTGTATCTGTACGGTGCATCATCAACATACACTATCTGTTGTCCAGGGGGAGCATTAATTATAGTAGTTCCTCCACGTGTATGAAGCACTAAAAATGTAAATAAAAAGAATTTCATTTGTTACTATTAAAAATGTGTAATATGAATAGAATCAATAGTCTGAACAGTATTGCTAAGTTTCTCTCTACTAATCTGTAAACACTGCTAAACACAACTCATCACATCAACACATCAAGAAATTGACAACAAAAGCTCCACAATAATCTGGTACTTTAATAAGGGTCAAATAAAACAGCCAATACAACACAATTGGCAACACAATTAACTACTACAACGTTAGACTGTATATAACTGTACTAAACTCATAAACTCTACAGTCTCTTGCTGGACTCGTACATTTCACTGGAGGACTATACTAGGACCGACTTCATGGCAGACTAACAGTCCCGGTCTCAACGCTCTCCGGTCTTGAACTGCCACTTTCTTACACACTGTGTCTCTGGTCTGTGCAGGCCTATGATCAGATGACCACAACACAGGCATTATTCACGTGCAAAGTTCATGCCAGTACTGTCCCTTGCCTTTCAATATAGCACGCTAAACTGTTTTACTGGCCTGTGTCACCAATGTCAGCTGAACACACACAGTTAACCCTTTTGCGTTTTGATTAGGGTTATAACAGTATACTAATCTCTTATCTTATCTTATATAATACAGACGTTACTTCAAAAAAGAAGATGATTACGTCCTACGCGTCATGCATTTAGTCATGCATATTAACCAATGACTTAAATTCTGCCAAGTCACTGGTTTTTCTGGCTAGCTCAGGCAACCCATTCCATGCTCTAATAGCACTAGGGAAGAAGGAGTATTTGTACAAATTTTCATGCTCTAATAGCACTAGGGAAGAAGGAGTATTTGTACAAATTTTCATGCTCTAATAGCACTAGGGAAGAAGGAGTATTTGTACAAATTTTCATGCTCTAATAGCACTAGGGAAGAAGGAGTATTTGTACAAATTTGTCCTAGCATATGGGACGAGGAATGTGCCTTTATTTTTGTGTCTTTCAGAGTATTTTATTAAATTTTGTTTTTGTATTTGAAGATTATGGTTCAGTGTTTTATGTATAATTGCTACTTTACTTTTGAGTCTTCTGTCCTGAAGGCTTTCTAAATTTAGTGATTTTACTAATGGTGTTACCCTAGTCAAATGTGAATATTCGTTTGTTATGAATCTCACTGCTCTATTTTGTGTTTGTTCCAGTTTCTTAATGTTTTCTTGAGTTGAGGGGTCCCACACAGTGGATGCATATTCTATTATTGGCCTAACCAAGGTTAAATAACATTTTAGTTTTATGTTCTTATTTGATTTATAAAAATTTCTTTTAATAAACCCTAATGCTTTGTTTTATTTTTTTATAGTTTCATCAATATGTGGATTCCATGACAGTTTTTCATTTATTATAACACCTAGGTATTTTGAGTTTTTAGTCTGTGTTACTGGTTTGCCATGAATAAGATAAGTGGAATTAATTTGTTTTAGTTTTTTGTTACTCTTAACAACTGACATTTTTCTGGGTGGAAAGACATGCTCCAATTTGATTCCCATTTCTGTAATTCATCTAATTCTCTTTGTAAAATATCTGTGTCTTGTGTTGTTTTTATTGTTCTATATATTATGCAATCGTCTGCAAATAATCTGACTTTTGTTCCTGAATTAATGCAATTTGGTAAATCATTTATGTAAATTAAAAATAGTAGTGGACCCAAGACTGTTCCTTGAGGTACACCTGAGTTTACTGTTATCGTTGTTGATTTAGAGCCATTTATTATTACAGTTTGTTCTCTCCCTATCAGAAAATCTTTAATCCACTGATGCAGTGGACCATTAATGCCAAAATATTTTAATTTTTTAAGCAAACTATGGTGGTGAACTTTGTCAAAAGCCTTAGAAAAATCTAGTAAGATAGCATCTGTTTGTTCACTATTATCTAAACCTTTAGAAAAATCATCAATTAGTCCTATTAGTTGTGTTTAACATGATCTATATTTCCTAAAGCCATGTTGGTATGGTGTGAGGACATTTTGTTTGTCTAAGTGGTTTATGATGTTGCTACATATTATGTGTTCTAGGATTTTACATGTGATGCTGGTAAGTGATACTGGTCTGTAGTTTCCTGGGTCAGGTTTTTCTCCTTTTTTAAATAGGGGGGTGACATTAGCTTCTTTCCAGTCCTTTGGTACTCTGCCCTGGTTAAGTGAAGCCTGAAAGAGTATTTTGAACACTGGGGCTAGCTCATTGCTTAGTTCTTTGAGTAATCTAGCTGGAATACCATCAGGTCCAGAAGCTTATTTGGTTTGGTGTTGGCTAATAATTTTTGAATTCCATTTTCTTGTACTACTATATCTTCTATGTTGTCTACTTGGTTCAAATTCAGTAATATGTCTTTGTCTCCTGGGGCTGAGAATGCTGATGCAAAGTATTTGTTTAGGATGTTTGCTTTAGTTTCATTATCATTATGTATTATGTTATGTTCATCTTTTAATGGCGCTATGCCTGTTGTTTCCGTTTCTTAGACTTAATGTATGAACATAGGTTTTTGTTGTTATCTTTAGATATTACATTGTTTATGTATTCACTCTGCAGCTGTCTAAATCTCTAATTTGAAAACAGATGCTACTTCACACAAATGAATTCAGAAACCCTTGCTATCTGTCAATTAATCATATTTTTGGCCAATAGTGAATTTGTTCTAACTGTTACTAGAAAGAAAATTGCAATAAATAATATTTTGAAGAAAAAGTTGGAAACTAATATACTTTAGATGCAACTGAAAAGATTGCAGTAAAACTTGATTATAAGTAAATGAAATGTTAAAAAAGAAAAACTTCTTTGAGAAAAAATAAAATGTTCTCATTGTCTACTCTCACTATTTAGTTGTCACTAAATGATGAATTCAAAAAATTAATATTATCTTTATCTGTTTGAGGGGCAAGGGGCTATAAGAAAGAAAAACATGTAAATACAAGGATAATACTACATATATTAAACATAAATGAATAACAGCACCAGGGACCAAGTTTTTAAGAGAGAAAGTAGTGAATTAAAATGCTACGAAAATAAGGGCATGCGCCGACCGAGGCTCGAACCTGTGACTCCGGATTCGACACCTTTAATATATGTATGTATCATTTGTTTCAGCACCTAGCTTCAACTCTATGTTTACATTTACAGCATTATTGCTCGTACCCACTGAAGCTTCTATATGTAATGTGTTTATGTTGTCCACTTGTCTTTGTGAGAGATATACAATTAGATAGAGCCATCGTTTGTCTAATACATGCCTAACGGCTGTCTGTGTAGGCTCTATCGAAATTGTTAGTGAACGGATGCTGCGAGGGTGGGGGAGGGGCTAGCTGGGGCTTGTGACCTTTGACCGCTGGGGTGGTAATTTGCATACGGGCGAAATGACTCTGGATCAGAAGAATGTTTTTTTGGACATTCCGATGGTCTAGAGGTTAGTTTCGCTTGGTGCGTTATCGCAAGGCGGTGGTGTCGAATCCGGAGTCACAGGTTCGAGCCTCGGTCGGCGCATGCCCTTATTTTCATAGCATTTTAATTCACTACTTTCTCTCTTAAAAACTTGGTCCCTGGTGCTGTTATTCATTTATGTTTAATATATGTATGTATCATTTGTTTCAGCACCTAGCTTCAACTCTATGTTTACATTTACAGCATTATTGCTCGTACCCACTGAAGCTTCTATATGTAATGTGTTTATGTTGTCCACTTGTCTTTGTGAGAGATATACAATTAGATAGAGCCATCGTTTGTCTAATACATGCCTAACGGCTGTCTGTGTAGGCTCTATCGAAATTGTTAGTGAACGGATGCTGCGAGGGTGGGGGAGGGGCTAGCTGGGGCTTGTGACCTTTGACCGCTGGGGTGGTAATTTGCATACGGGCGAAATGACTCTGGATCAGAAGAATGTTTTTTTGGACATTCCGATGGTCTAGAGGTTAGTTTCGCTTGGTGCGTTATCGCTAGGCGATGGTGTCGAATCCGGAGTCACAGGTTCGAGCCTCGGTCGGCGCATGCCCTTATTTTCGTAGCATTTTAATTCACTACTTTCTCTCTTAAAAACTTGGTCCCTGGTGCTGTTATTCATTTATGTTTAATATATGTATGTATCATTTGTTTCAGCACCTAGCTTCAACTCTATGTTTACATTTACAGCATTATTGCTCGTACCCACTGAAGCTTCTATATGTAATGTGTTTATGTTGTCCACTTGTCTTTGTGAGAGATATACAATTAGATAGAGCCATCGTTTGTCTAATACATGCCTAACGGCTGTCTGTGTAGGCTCTATCGAAATTGTTAGTGAATGGATGCTGCGAGGGTGGGGGAGGGGCTAGCTGGGGCTTGTGACCTTTGACCGCTGGGGTGGTAATTTGCATACGGGCGAAATGACTCTGGATCAGAAGAATGTTTTTTTGGACATTCAGATGGTCTAGAGGTTAGTTTCGCTTGGTGCGTTATCGCTAGGCGGTGGTGTCGAATCCGGAGTCACAGGTTCGAGCCTCGGTCGGCGCATGCCCTTATTTTCGTAGCATTTTAATTCACTACTTTCTCTCTTAAAAACTTGGTCCCTGGTGCTGTTATTCATTTATGTTTAATATATGTATGTATCATTTGTTTCAGCACCTAGCTTCAACTCTAAGGATAATACTACTTGGAGATTTCTAAATTAGATTATACCTTGAGCTGGTGGCGGGCTAATAATTTGGCCTTGATAGCCTCCTCCATAATATGGACTGCCATAGTAGTACCCAGGAGGACAAACATATGTTGTGGTTGAAGTTGTTACATGTGGTGGCTGCACTGGCACAGGTAGTGTTCTTGCTTCTTCGAGTGCTATCTGCCAAGCTCTAAACAAAGAAATTAAAGAGATAAAAAATATATATTTATCATCATGATCTCTTTTACAAGACAGGCAAAAAACTACTTAAGCCATTACACTCTCTTCAAGGCTAGGCTGGTCACTGTTTGTAGCATAAAACCATCTCCTACAAAGTCAAATCTATCTCTTATGGCTTTCTTTAAATATCTCTTTCATAGCAGTGTCCATACCAGTTTTTGTGTAATTGTCCTCATTCTGAGAACATTTCCCAATCATCTCCATCTTCTGTGTTTAATAATTACTTTAACTGGTAAAATTTCCATCCTCAATTGAAGCTTTTTGCAATATTTTGCCAGGATATTTTCAAGCTTCACGTTTTGGTGCTTTTGTAACCTTCTGAACCATAGAAACACATTAGTTAGGAAGATTTGTAATTTGGTATCATGTTACATTTCCAATGTTGCTTAGCATACCAAAAGACTGTCATCTTTTTCTTATCTCTTTAAAGCAGTCTCCATCTATTTGTGACCCCAGTTGCCATTTATGTTAATTCTTTTACATCTGCAAGTTAACTGTCTTTTAGGATAGTTCTTTCATTAACTTTGGTATTTATTTTACAATTCTATTTTACTATTCTAAAGTACTTGTTTTCTAGATTTACCTTTAAGCCTATCATGACACTATATACTGCCAATTTGTTTTCTGCTACCTTGGTATTGTAAAGAACAGGAAGGTAATCCACCTTGTATTTTTTTAAGTTTCCTTCCTAAGTCAATCTTTTTCATCAGGTATAATTATAGTTGTGCCTGTCTTAAATCATAAGAAATTTTTTCAAGGAATATTTGGTGTCTCGTATCTCTTCTAATATTTTGCAATCTCAATACTATTACCTAAATTTCATCATGCATTATTACATTTATTGATAAGGCTACCCTTGAACATTTATAGCATTTTGCTTCATTATTCACTCATTAATGTCTACTATCACATGGACAAATATATTTTGCCTTTTTAATATTCTTTGCTGAGATAATTTAATTTAAAGATTGTTGACCTATTAATCTCCTGGACATTTCATAACCAGTCTTTAATCTTTTAATTCTATAGCATTTTTTCATCCTCTTGTTTAATCAATTATAGTCTATACTAGTAGCTTCTTTTACTATGCAATAATTAACAATTCTTTATCTATAGCTGATTCCGTACTTTCTTTTTTATAATTTCTTTAATTCTTGTAGAATGTGAAAGTATAATGGAGTTGAATTTTCCTTTTATTTGAATTCTTCAATAATTTTCACCAAAAGCAGAGCATTTACCATTTTCTTATGAGTAATGAGGGCACCTCCTTTTTGGTGATTGAAATGAAATCCAAGCTGCCAAACAATATCATTGTTCTCCTGGGTCCATTTTCTGCCACTTAATTTCCATCCCATAAAGAATGCTAATGTTATGGAAGTTACTATATATATATATATATATATATATATATATATATATATATATATATATATATATATATATAACAAAACAAGAATTAAGAAAAATATTAACCAGTTAGTTAATTAACTATTGGTAATTAATTATTTTTTGTATCTTGAACAAGGGAAAGAAATTGTACTTGACTGATGTGGTTAAATAAGTTGAATTAGTCCCCTTTATGCTTTGCAGATTGCTGCTTTAAAGTTTGAAGCTAAAAATAGATAATTATAAAACACCCTATTTTCATAAGTGATTTGCTGGCATAGTGTATTGGCTTAAGCAGTCCAACCTCAAGTTCGAATTAAGGTTGTTCCAGAATGTTCCCCCACCTATTTTTTCATAACTACATTTAAAAAGTGAGCACCCAGACCTTCTCCCCCCCCCCCCTTCCCCTTTTCCAACTAATCATGACAAGTGATAGGATCATAGCGTATTGAGAAAGCTAAAAGCATGAAATTAATACAACTTTTGTGAAAATGAATTCCAGACATTTTCCAGACATTTATCTTATGTTTTCCAGACTCACTAATAGTAAAGTGGATGGCTACCTGAGCATGCCGTATGCACTCTGGACTGACAATAACTAACCCTTGTAGTCCTGTGGGAGGTTTGGACTAGGGTGTAATAATAATTTTCAATTATGAAGGAACATACGAAACAAGTGGGAAAAAAAGTCACTAATCTTGTAGCACTTAGACTTGGGCAATTTAATATATATAGAAGACCTATATAGTTTAATAGGCCTAACTTTGTTGTTAAATCTTATTCTAAATCTCATAACTAGTCCAATAGTTTTATAATTTTTATAGAAATTTTTAGTGGCTTAAACATTAGATACTAGTTAAAAAGTAAAGACTTATTTAGACTATTCTAGGTTAGAGGGCCTACCTCTAGTATAATTCTATTGGCGGAGATAAATAAAAATCTAGAGTTAAAGTAACTGTATTGAAATTTAATTTTTAATCTCAAAGATTTATTATCGTTAGTCTAGATCTATTAGAAATTTACTTATATGACTAATCCAAACTGATTGATACAACTAGACTTAATATAAGCTTTGTTTTTTTTTTTTAATTATATTTTTATGTTTCTTTGTGGTTACTTAGTGCTTTGGTCTCCACCCATAATGTAGCCAGTTAGATGTTAGATAAACTTTTCATCTCTTCTGAGATTCATTAGAAATTTTAGTTTTCAACCATTAAGTCCAAGGCTTCCTTTGTGTTGTTTTTTTTTCAAATATAGCTTTTATATAGCGCAACGTTCACGCTAACAGCATCCTCAGAGTGCAATGCTCCACTCACTTTTGTAGACCAGTGGGAGGAGGGGGTATCTGGGAGGTTTTTCGTGCTGTGTTTTGGCACTCAGTAAACAGAACTCTGTTCAAGTCGGGTGTTGAACTTGGGCCCCCCCTTGATAGATAAGTGGTTTAATTCTCTCTTGCCACACATGCCAGGTTAAGGTAGTTAACCCTCCTCTTTTAACCTGACTTGGCACAGAGAGTAGCCCCTGGTGGTGTTAATGAATGTCAAAAGCAATTTAAAAAATGTATCGGTAGCTGGCAAAATGGTTAGCATTTAAGATTTTTAAGGCTCAAGAATCAGCCCAGCCAGAAAAATAGCCTAGCTCAATGAGCTAGAGGAATATCTTCAAACCTTAGTAAAAAAAACTCCATTCTTACCTAAAACTCAGTGCTTTGGTTCAGTGGACAATTAAACAAATATTTTTCTACACATAGCAAACATATGATTCCTCTTTGTCAACAACACTAAATTAATTTGATGTCATATTAAATGCCTAAGAGTATAAGTCAATAAAACAAAGAGAATCAACAAATTTCAAAACATCAAAGAATATAAAATAATGGTGAAACACTAACCTCATGTCATCAAATGATTCAGCACAAAGAAGCATTGATTCTTTGTCCTTCATAACAAGTTCCAGATAACATGCCTTTGCTTGGCTAACTCCCTCAGGAGGATCAGCTTTTCTGCACTAAAAAAAAAAATAATATGTAAAATTGATTAACAGTCATTTTTATGAATTATTTAGATCTATAATTAACATAACTAATGAGCGGTAAATTAAAGAAAGGCAAAAAGTTAGCATTTAATTCCAAGTCATACATCAGGTCAAACAGTAATTTTTATGAATTATTTAGATCTATAATTAACATAACTAATAAGCGGTAAATTAAAGAAAGGCAAAAAGTTAGCATTTAATTCAAAGTCATACATCAGGTCCACTCTTGATCTGTAAAACAGCTGCACGAACAACTATTCTCTCTTCAGCTCGTGGAGTATCAGGATTCTCAAAATAACGTAAATCACCCAGACGGTCTAGTACAAACCAATTTTTTTTCCATCTGTGCAAAACTGAGCCTACAAAGACAATTTAAAAAAAAAAGGCTCCTATTTATTTTATCATTATGCACTATATATATATAAGTACATAGTTGTTTAAAAATTATTTTAAATGTTTTAAACAATGTAATCTTATGGTCATATCATAAAGTCCTCAGAACTCGCAAAGATCTTTCAAGGAACAGTATCAAAACAAAAAAGAGACAGAGAAAGCGATGGGAAGACAACATAAAAGAATGGACAAGCTTGTCATTGAAACAGATTTTACCCAATGCAAAAGACTGAAAGGAATGGAGAAAGACAGACAACAGATCAAGTGTGGTGCCCTAACAGTTCAGAAGACTGAGAAAAGGTGAAAGTGAATCATCACAAATAAGATTTCATATCCCATATTTGCCATGACATCCCAATCAATGTTACAGCTATATTCTTATTAATCATTGCACATTTGAGGCATTTTTTAAAAATACAAATCATCATTGTTCCTTCTTTCTTCTTCCATTTACTCTTATCAGAAGCTATTCAGCTGGATATGTGACACTTTGACACAGTCATTTGGTGCAAGAGGTTCTGACAATAATTTATGAAATACAAAACTTTCTATAATAAACATTGTTTATTTATAGTGATGGGAACTAAACTAACTTTTGAAAGTTAAACTAAAACTAGTTTTCAACTAAAATAAAGTAGTTAAACTATTAGTTTATCATGAATTTCAAAAGATAGTTAAACTAAACTAAAGAAAGTTAATTAAACTATAACAAACTTTTTTTTTTTTGGGGGGGGGGGGGGGGTTGAACTAGACCTATATAGATATAATCATCCGACTGTATGCCTACAGTTCGATCTTATTCTTTTAAAATTGTAGAAATATTTATCTATAATAAAATCAGTATTAAGGAATATGTTTCTTACATAAACGTTAATGCAAAATAAAATGGTCTAAATAAATATTTGTGCTTGCATTTTTGCCTTTAAATAAAACCTTTAGAAAATAATGGTACTCTTTTTTTTTTAAAATTATATTAACTTATTATATAACAGAAAATCTTATTTATACTAGTAAAGTTTAAAATCTCATTAAATAACATATACTTAGAATTTCAAATTTAGATCTAGTATCCAAAGAAATAGAAACGAAATCGTTGGAGTTTTTAAAACATTTGACCTGTATAGCTATTTTATAGTGTAAAATACATGCTTGACTAACCATGCCGATGTGCTATTTTCTTGTCTGACCACTAAAAATACAACTAACACTATTGCAAAACCGTTAAACCCGCAAGGAAAAAAAATGGGTGATCTTGTCATTATGGACTGCACACTCAGTACACTATATAGACCTACACGTGTACGTCTATCTGGCCAGGTTTTTAAAATCAGTCGGACACACCGTCTATTTACTTTCTGGGTAGGGAGGGTGTATAACTATTTTAGTGTAAAGATATATCTACGAACATGCTTTACTAGCCACGCCAGTGTGTTATATTCTTGTCTGACCTCTCCACATTAAGCAAAAACTATTGCATAACGCTTAATGCAGGGAAGTCGTACAGTATTATCGACTAAACACGTACAGTACACTAGGCCTACATGTGGTCATGTGTATGTCTAGCTGACCAGGTTGTTAAAATCAGTTGGACAGTCTATTTACTTTAAGGTCAGAGAGGGTGTGGATTAAGATTTTTTTTCTAGAGTTAATTACTCTAATGCTTTTAGATCGATATAGGCTTAGCTGTTGATTTAGACTTAATAGATCTCAATAATAAGTCTTGCTTAGCTGTTGATTTAGACTTAATAGATCTCAATAATAAGTCTTAAGACTATAAAAGGGTGTACTTGATGTTCCTGCGGTTAAAAAAAATATTGTTTGCCGCAAAGGAATTGATTAAAACCACTAAATATTGACCTAACTCACTAATCAGATTCCCACTAGAAACAGAAATTAAACACCTCCACGTGGCTCACAAAACAATTCTGAACAACCTTATTCATAATACTGCATAGAAGCTTTTGGCAAAAAATGTTTAACATTTTATAATACTGCTACTTTCAAGTGCAAATATTTACTCACATAACTTCTATCAGCATCTTACTTTACCCTCTTCAAATGCAGACTGACTAAATAGTTGTTAACTGCATCATTTTTTTTTTGATAATCAAAGTTATTGATATCACATGACCAGAAAACAGGGAGTGTGTTTCAACCCTGACCACATGTTGAAAAATTTTAATTAAACTATTTAGTTAGTAACTAAAAAAATTAATTAAACTATGATTTGAACTAAACTTTTTTTCTAGTTAAACAATGGCCTTAACTAATTTTTTTTAGTTCAACTAAAAGTTTCAGACTTTTTAGTTAACTTTTGCCCATCACTATTTATTTACCATACTATACTCTATATATAGTATACACACAGCATGACATTTATCAATTTTTTTTTATTTTTTTTTTGGAGGTACTATAAACAAATAAATCCTTTTTGTTTGCTGTAGTAACCTTATAAAACACTACAGGAAAACATCTTTATCTTAGGCTTTATTGTACAAGAATGAAAACACAGTTCACAATAACACAACACACACGCACACGCTGACCTGGACATCAGGACATTCTGACATGCCAGTACAGATCAGTTCACAACACACAAGAAACATAAATACACAACATTAGCACTAAAAATTGCGTTGATTTTTTTTTTATCATTGTTTCATTTTGTTTTTGAACAAAATTAAAACCCAAACACGCTATATTGTCAGTGATGAAACAATAATTACAGAACAAATTGAAATCCTAAATCTCATGGACAAAAATATAATACATACTAGACATATGTTACCCGTGACCCGCGGGTCTTTATTTGCGCATTACTGTCCATATAGTCACTAAGAGTGTTTTGTAAACAATTAAACGAAATAATAATGTAATAAGTAAAGCGAACCCGGGTCTTTATTTGCGCATTACTGTCGATGTAAAAAAAAAAAAAGGGTATCAAATCAGAATAGCTAATAGGCTTAAATCCATTTGTTCAAATTAAAACATTTGCTTGTAGGCCTACATATATTTGATTAAAATTTGAGATGAATAGACTTAATTTTGTATGTTCATGTGTTACAGTATAAAGTAGATCTTTAGGTAGACATAGATCTAAATCTACACTAATCTAGAGTTAAAAATTGGCTTTTATAGAGTTCAATCTGTGTTGCGCATGCATGACCTTTTTTCATGAATGAATATAGGCCTATCTCAACACGGCTATGCAGCTTTATTTAGCGAACAGCGAGCAAATGTATTAAACATGCTTTAGAAAAACAAATTTGAATGTTAATTTGATTAAAATATGAAATGAATGGACAATAAATAGTATGTTTAGGTGCTAAAGCACAAAACTATCTTTGCGAAAAGAAGTTTTATCATCTTAGAGTTCAATAAGAGTTTTAGACATAGGCCTAGGAATAGACTTAGTAGAGAGATGTGTTAATGTGTAACCATTTGCGAAAAGAAGTTTTATCATCTTAGAGTTCAATAAAAGTTTTAGACCTAGGCCTAGGAATAGACTCAGTAGATAGATGTGTTAATCACTGTTAATGTGTAACCATTTGGTAATGTCTAATGAAAGGATGTTCGCCAGACATTACCCGCGGCCTGCGGGTCTAAGTTTGTGTTTACTAATCTAGTGGATTGGATTTAGATGTATGTTAAACTTAACTAATGATCCTTTCAAGTTTTTTCTCTTTCGCTACGAAAATAAAATTAGGTTTGCGAAAATGGGATTACTCGAAGCCCATACATTTATATCTATTAAAAACGAAAAGAGCGATAGCTTTGTTAAATGAATGGGATTATAAAGTGAACAATTAAACGAAATAATTTTTAGTATGCGATTCATGAATGAATATCTTCTTATCTTCTTCTTATCTTATATAATACAGACGTTACTTCAAAAAAGAAGATGATTACGTCCTACGCGTCATGCATTTAGTCATGCATATTAACCAATGACTTAAATTCTGCCAAGTCACTGGTTTTTCTGGCTAGCTCAGGCAACCCATTCCATGCTCTAATAGCACTAGGGAAGAAGGAGTATTTGTACAAATTTGTCCTAGCATATGGGACGAGGAATGTGCCTTTATTTTTGTGTCTTTCAGAGTATTTTATTAAATTTTGTTTTTGTATTTGAAGATTATGGTTCAGTGTTTTATGTATAATTGCTACTTTACTTTTGAGTCTTCTGTCCTGAAGGCTTTCTAAATTTAGTGATTTTACTAATGGTGTTACCCTAGTCAAATGTGAATATTCGTTTGTTATGAATCTCACTGCTCTATTTTGTGTTTGTTCCAGTTTCTTAATGTTTTCTTGAGTTGAGGGGTCCCACACAGTGGATGCATATTCTATTATTGGCCTAACCAAGGTTAAATAACATTTTAGTTTTATGTTCTTATTTGATTTATAAAAATTTCTTTTAATAAACCCTAATGCTTTGTTGGATTTTTTTATAGTTTCATCAATATGTGGATTCCATGACAGTTTTTCATTTATTATAACACCTAGGTATTTTGAGTTTTTAGTCTGTGTTACTGGTTTGCCATGAATAAGATAAGTGGAATTAATTTGTTTTAGTTTTTTTGTTACTCTTAACAACTGACATTTTTCTGGGTGGAAAGACATGCTCCAATTTGATTCCCATTTCTGTAATTCATCTAATTCTCTTTGTAAAATATCTGTGTCTTGTTTTGTTTTTATTGTTCTATATATTATGCAATCGTCTGCAAATAATCTGACTTTTGTTCCTGAACTAATGCAATTTGGTAAATCATTTATGTAAATTAAAAATAGTAGTGGACCCAAGACTGTTCCTTGAGGTACACCTGAGTTTACTGTTATTGGTGTTGATTTAGAGCCATTTATTATTACAGTTTGTTCTCTCCCTATCAGAAAATCTTTAATCCACTGATGCAGTGGACCGTTAATGCCGAAATATTTTAATTTTTTAAGCAAACTATGGTGATGAACTTTGTCAAAAGCCTTGGAAAAATCTAGTAAGATAGCATCTATTTGTTCACTATTATCTAAACCTTTTGAAAAAGAATATAGATCTAGGCCTATCTCAACTCGGCTTCGCAGCTTTGGTAAACGAATGTAGCTTTAGAAAAGCAAATTTGAATGTTTATTTGATCAAAATATGAAATGAATGGACTTTAATTAATATGTTTATGTGTTAAAGTATAAAACTATCTGTGCGAAGAGATGTTTTATCATCTTAGAGTTGAATTAGAGTTTTAGATCTAGGGATGGGATTATAAAGTAGACAATTAAACGAATTAATTTTTAGTACGCGATTCATTACGGTATGGTCTAATGAAAGAATGTTTGTCAGGAAATCTGTAGTCACAGATATAAGGAACTAATTTATGTAAAAATGCTTTTGAAACACAAAATTGAAGGTTAATTTTATTATATAATGAAATCAATGGACCTTCTTTTGTATTTTCATGTGTCAAAGTAAAAAAACTGTCTGCGCAAAGTGTATTTCTTAAAATTAGATATAGGTCTAAATCCTTTCGATCTTTTCTCATGTCAACATTGTAGACATGGCCTAGATCCATAAAATACTATAGCTGTAATAGAGTCGGACAACTTTATTTTTTTTGAGGGTCTTAAGTTTGTTTTAGGGCTACAATACATACACTACAGTCTAAGTTAGTACCCAAGGAACATTCCTGCCTAGTTTTATCAAGATTGGTCAAGCGGTTTTGATGTCTATAAGTAACATACATACATACACGTCACATTCTACTTTTAGTGGGAAGCGTGGTTGAGAGGCTAAGTGCGTATGAACTTGGCTTGGCTTGACTATCTAGAAGGGGGCTCGAGGTTCGACACCCGACTCGGGCAGAGTTGTGTTTACTGAGCGCCTAAAGGCAGCACGGAAAACCAACTCCTAGATAGTCCCTCCCCCCACTGGTCCACAAATGAGATTGGACCAAAGCGCTCTGAGCATGCTATAAGCATGAAAGCAGCGCTATATAAAAGCTATAGATATATATATATATATAATATAGATGTGACTAAAACATTTTGCACCAAAACGGCTGTGCCAAAAGTCCTACTTCTATTACAGAAAAGACTTTCAGGACAGGGCCAGTAGCACTTTTCCATGACAAAATTTTAGGAGGTTTTTTTAAGGATGAAATTTATGATAAGTGTGTGTGTTTCCTGTCCGTTTGTGTGATACACAGTAAAACATAAACAAAACTAAGCATTGTTATTTGATTTTAAAAATAATAAATATCTTGCCAATAAGCCACAGAAACAATGTTATCAGCTGTTGTATGTCTACAGAAAATGTAATGAAAGTTATCTTTTAATCAAGTAACAACTTGACTGTCATCCCAAACCTCAAACAACCATTTTTTTTCAAAGATTTATTTAAAAACATTACAAATGGTTGCTTTTCCATTTTTTGAAACAAGAAACATTCTTAAAGATGCCTTCATAATATATATTCTCTGTGATGGAAATGTACATTTTTAGTTCCTATGTGTATCTTATAGATACTAGAGTCATGGTGTGCATTTGAGGTAATGTTTTATTCTTCTATTAGTTAACTTAAATCCTTCTCATAAACAGAGCCTGTAATATATAGGGCAATAAAACCTATTTGAATGTTTAGTTGACATTTGCTTTCTAAAAAATGGCATTTTGGTTTGGGGGGGGGGGGGTTAGACCTATCAGCGTTTTGTTTTTCCTAGCAGAATCTTTTTCAATCATGTAGTTTCTCTGGCTTTTACGAGTGAAATAATTTTTAAGGACTTTTCACAGCTGTATGCGAAATATTTTCGTTAAATCTACAGTGGATCTTGACTCTTGATCTAAGTCACTAAAATTTGCTGACTTTTTCAAGGCTGTGAGAGAATTCTCTTCACTAAATTTACAGTAATTCTAGACTCAAAAGTTAGGCTAATTCGCTAAAATTCGCAGACTTTTCACAGCTATGTGAGAATTCTCTTCACTGAATTTAAAGTAGATCTAGACTCTAGAGCTTAGCCACTTATATTCGCGGACTGAATAGTTTTTAAAATTCGCGGACTTTTCACGACTGTGTGAGAATTATCTTCACTGAATTGACAGTAGATTAAGACTAAAACTAATTCACTAAAATTCGCGGACTTTAAGTCTTCAAAATTACCGGACTTTAAGTCTTTAAAGTTCCCGGACTTTTCACTGCTGTGATAGAATTTTCTTCACTGAATATACCGTAGATCCACTTCTAGAGTCTAGATCTAAGTGACTAAAAATTCGCGGACTTTTCGCGGCAGTGTGCGAATTATCTTCACTGAATCTACCGTAGATCTAGACTTTAGATCTAAGCCACTAAAATTCGCGGATTTTTCATGGCTGTTTGAGAATTATCTTCACTGGATATACCGTAGATCAAGAGTCCAGATCTAAGTGACCAAATTTGCGGGCTTTAAGGTCAAAGAGGCCATGTGTTTTCATTTAATTCAAACTAATGTTGTCACACATTATTTGATTCCAAACACCAAAATTTATTTCAAACAGTCTCTATATTTTGGCATCAATAACTCAGATTTTAATTCTATATTGATATTAATTAAATTTTAAGATCCCTAGGCATAGCCCCTCACATGAAATCCTTAAGATGTTTTCAAAGTATGCATAAATACGAACACAAAAAGAAAATATGAACACACTTGTTCTACCAAAATTAGGTCACTGGGATAGTGGCTTCTACACCGACTTTTATACTTATTTTATGTTTGCATGATTAGATGTGTGTTGAATTACTGTGTTTTTTTGTTTATTCATTTAATAAATTTCTAGTATATTACAGGCTAGGATGGCCATTCTGAATCCTCTCTATTCTCTCTATATAAATCTAGGTCTATCTTGTAGGTCTAGATCTAGGTATTTAACTTCATTCAATGTAATAAGCTCACTCCAAACATTCGCCCATTTATTCTCTATAAAAAAACAACAACAAACAAATGAATATAATATATATATAAGATCATTAACATTGATGACCAAAAATGGTTGTTTGAAAAAAATTTTGATAAGAAAATCATAATTTAATAAACACCCTATTAATTATTTTTTTTATGGAATCAAACAACTTGGCTTATGAATCAAATAAATCATCTTCAAAAACAGAATAAATGTTGGCGAGCTCATTAGCATAGACTTAGCCAACCAAAAAATATAGTCTTAACCCAAGGAAGGTAAAGTCATCCTAGTAACAGGAAAAAACAACAACCTGACTTACAAATTTGAAATTCATTTTTCTTACATAAAAAGACAGCTAAATAGAAGGAAATTGGGTCAGAATCATTGGAAAATGGACATACACATTATAAAGCATGCAGGTTTCATATTAAATATCAAAATAAAGATGTAGTGACCACAAAAACAGCGAGTTGTACGGATTCATGTAATGTCTGGAATAAATAAACTACTCTAGATCCACAGGTTTCTAATCAAATAGCTTCAGGTCTATTTCATTTAGATTTTGTGCCTTTCCTTTATGTGGCCCGTGACGTCAGTGTCGGAAATTAAAATGGCCTGCAGGTCGATTTATGTTGGGCATCACTGCACTGGTATAGAGTATAGTATAGTGAATTTGTAATTGTAGTGACTACTTAGTCTTAGACTAGTGAGCCAATATTAATATTGAATAGAATATAATAAATAATAATAGATAGAGATCTAGAATAATCTAGACGAAAATAAGAATAGTCTGGACAGTCTAGTCTAGATTGACTATATTAGTAGAAAGATTCAAGATTGTCACTATTACACTATGTGACAATAGTGTAAGTGTGAGTCACAGACTATATATAGATCTAGCTAATCTAGCACTATGACTATGATTGACTATATGACTATAACTTTCAAACTATAACTACTATAAGTATAAGTGACTACACTATAACTATTATTATAGGCTATGGCCTATAGTATATAGTAGGCTATAGCAGCTATATTATACTAGACTATATATATAGTAAATATTTTAAATTAATTCAATGTAGATTCTGACTTAAAAGTTAAGTGAATCTTATTTTAGATGAAAATGAAGATCATGTTATAAGGCATAATAAGGCGATGATGAGATGATACTAAATATAGTAAATTGTCTAAATCCAGAAGAATTAGAATACTAGATAATATATTACTTTGACGATAAAGCCATCCTGCTTTAGCGATATCAAAACCAGCCGAAGCCATAGAGTTCCTAAATACTTCCTGCTTGTATAGATCTAGTCGGTCTAAATCTAGAATACGTGAGTTAAATTGTTGTTTTCTGAAACTGCTTCTTCTTCTTATCAAAATAAATTTCGAGGTAAACAATACCTCACGTGACTATGTGTCATCCAATAGAAAATCTAAATTGAATCTATTTTTGAACATTTTCTAGGATAGCTCAGAAAAAAAAAAGCGGGAGGATACTCGAATAATTTTCAGAGCTAATAAACTTATAGAATTATTTCCCTTTCTCCCTGACAAAAATAAAAGGAATGACGTAGCTTGGAAACAATGACGTGATTATCACTAGAGTATACAGATAACTGACAATGAACTCATAAAAGCAAAAAACATCGAAAACAAAAAATTAGCCACAGTAAGTTGCGATGTATTTTTTAACATATGTTTCTATTATTATGATGTAATTAGGCCAACCCTATAGACAGATCTTGTCTGTTTATTATATACCTAATTATTGCACTCTAAATATATAGGGCTACAATCTGTATCACCACATTGATCTATATAATTGAATAATTCTAATATATAGATCTACCGTCACTATCTAGTGACTAGATCTATTCTAGTCTAGTTGAGTAATGAAGACCATGTTAAAGTGCTAGACTATCAAGTGTACTTTATTTGCAGGCCTCCTTTGGTGGCTTCAGTCGTAGAACGACTAGATCTATGGTTCATCTGGTGGAACCGTAGAGCCTCTATTATTTTAACCTAGGCCTAGATCAGTCTAGTCATGCATGTTAATGGCTTAAATTGGTTTTCCTGGCGGACTCAGGCAACACATTCCATGCTGTAACATACTAGCATATGATATGGAACAAGGAATGACTATGAGCCTTTATCTTTGTCTTTCTGAATATTTTATTACGCTTTATTTTGTATTAGAATATTCCAGTTTCTTAATGTTCTCTTGAGTTGGGGGTCCCAAACAGAGGGTGCATACAGTGGCGTAGCTAGGGTTGGGAGGGAGAATTTTTAAAAAATCCCAAGAGCCCTCACTTGAGGGGGGGGTCCCCAAATGAGTGTGTGTGTGTGTGTGTGGGGAGGGGTTATATTAAATATTACGCAAAATGCAAGGGCCCCCAAAGAGGTCAAGCCCCTCCCGGGCCCCCAAATAATGGAAAATTCCTAGCTACGACCCTGGGTGCATATTCTATTATTGGTGTAACCAAGGTTAAATAAAATTTTAGTTTTATATTCTTATTTGATTTGTAGAAATTGCTTTGTCGGTGTCCTTAGCTTTGTCACTAGATCTATAAGATGTGTTGTGTAGCCTAACGTATTTCACACGAAAAAAAAATGCATTAAAAAAATGGACAATCACTATAATAAATTATTATTTAAAACTAGTAGATTCTAGATCTAAATCTATCTGACTATTTATTTCTAGTAAACACGTTACTCAAGATTCTAATCTAGATCTCTAGTTCGCAAGCCAAATGTAAAATAAAATACTGCATTGAACAGTGACTTATTTAAAAAATCATTTTATTGAGCATTCGTAGAGCATGGCTGAGTCCAGCATTTATTTAGTCCACGCGATTTAGGAGATCTGATCTAGGTCCAAGGCCTATGTTTATTCTCTCTTCGCCAGCAGATGAGATAGCTAGTCATTTCATTTTCTCTACGGTCATTGCTTTTTACTGTCAATCAAAACAGGCTGGCCTTAAATAATTGGGGGCCTTTGGCGAATTGAATTTGTTGGCCCCAAATGAAACAGAAAACTAACAAATAAACAGAGCGAAAAAATAAAATTCTGCAATTGATTTACGCCAAAAATTACATTATAAGTTAGTTGGTTACATTGGGAACACTTCTCTAGTCTTGAGCAAGGCCCTCACCAATCGGAGGCGTTATAGTGGCTGCTTAGTTTGCCTATGCATACAAGGCCGGCCCTGGCTACACTCCTTTATCTATTTTACAATTAGTTCACCCCCAAGTTTCCTACTTTCTAGCAATAGAAGAGCTTACAATTACTTCCAAATAGGATCTAGATCACAGACCTACATATTTCCATGTCTCTGATTCATTAAAGCTGCCTTATATGTATATATACTTCTAGATCTAGTAGATTCTAGTGTTGATGACAATTTTTCAACACATTTATTTTGTTTTTCAGTGTATTTTTCGTTTAATATTATGTAGTGATTTAATAATAATAATAATACAAGGAAATCATTATTTTTTAAAAATTTGTTTAAAAAACATAGGCCTGCTAATCAAATAATATCCATTATAATTATCTGGGTAGGCACTGTATGATAATTGTAATAGTTCATACATCATTCGATAGAGGTTTTACTTTGATAAGAGAAAAAAAAATGATTAAGTCCTAATTTGTGTAATTGGTCTACACATGTTTTAGACTAGTGTTTCTCACTCGAAGTCTACTCGTGCTACCTCCCCATCCCGCCCTTCGAAAAAAAAATCGAATCCTCCTCAGTCAGCTATGGAATCTGCGGGAGAGCTGTCCCGTGCAGAGCCTCGGCGCCAAATGTTTAATTTTTCCTTCTGAGCTTAAAAAAGGCACGAGTGGCGCACTATTCGTTCTAGTTGTTTAAAGCGCAGATCATAGGCCACTAAAAGGCGTGTTTGTCGCCATCTACACTTCCCGACCCACGAGCTGAGAAACAATTTTAGAGATTTAGACCACGTTTTAAAACAAAATATTTTGGTTTTATGAATCAATGTATGTAGCCAAGTAAGCAATGTGCCACTTACAATGTGCTTAAGATTAATCTAATTTTTAAAGTATAACAAGACACAAGTATGATAATTACAAACATTCCATCTAAATCTAGGTAAATATAGATCTTTATATTGTAGACCTACTGCCTCAAGGGTAAATTAGCTTTTGAGTCAATCGTCTTTGGTTTTAACGTTTTATTTGAGGATGGTCTAACACTTCACCGTTATATCATCATCAAACTTCATGGCTTTGAGAGGTTAAAATCCTCTCTTTCAAAAGTGCCCTGCTGTAAAGCGTAGTGCACGTAGGCCTGTCACCATATAGGTCAAGGACTTGTGGTTTCCCAGACCTGTCGAGACGGAGATCAGCAAGTCTGGGGCAGTTAAAAAGAATATGAGACACGGTTTCCTCTTCCTTCCAGCAGCGGTGACACCATGAGTCAAAGTTGGTACTGAGCCATACGAAATGAGCCAGCGGGTCTGTTGTTTGTGCAAGCCTCATAAAACCATTTTAAACTGCAACAGAAACAAGTTTTTTCCCCCAGAATCCTCTTGTGCTGAAAGGAAACGTGATTTTTTTCTCCATAAAATAATTAGATTAAAAAGAAGTCAAGGCATTTTTTTTTTACATCATTCCTTTTTACTCATGAAGTAATTATTTTACGTTAATAAAATATTGAAGTATTTGTTTTTATTGTTTTATTTCAGTTGAACTCTCAGCACATCACTGATATAAAAATGAATGTCAGCAAAGTAACAAACATGTCTCCCAACACCTATAGGAGGCTGCTTGCAGCTCATGGGAGATCTTCCTCGGTGGGAGTATTTGATTGCTCCACTCAAATTGATCCTAAAAAAATCTTAAAGATCCTTGATAGTGTTCAAGAGTCAAACAAGGAAACTGGTGACAGTGAGACTTCAAAGAAAAAACTGGACAGCGAACATATAGTGACCCAGTACCTGGTTGAGAACATCAAACCTCCAAACGACGCTGTCATTAACCCTCCTCTATCTAAGGCCCCTAAATTCAAGCCACAGCCAATAACCAGCAGTTACTCTTTCTATGAGAGGCCCTTCAAGGTCAATGGCAAGGAAGCCTGGGAGTTTGCCATGAGGGATCTTGGTAGCATTGATACACTGCTTAATCGCTATGGTTATGTCAATCCTCAGCTTCGAGGAAATTTGCACAAGTAGAAAAGAACTTTCACTAGCCGAGGACCATGAACTAAAGCTATAAACTACAAAGTTCAAAGTAAGCATCATCTAGTCATGTATTAAAATCTTACTGTGGCTTATACTTGATGGTGTTATTTGATTGTTTGAAGCAATGTTGTATGCATACTGGGTGTCATGTGCAAACTAAGTGTAATGAAGTCACATTAAACATGTTACATTTGCATGATTCACATAATTTTCATAAAATATTCATTTCCAACCTGTAAGGCAGTCATTAATTAATGCTGACAAACTATGAGCTTGTAAACACATTTTATTGAGAATAAAATTTGACAAATTAATGTAAACATACAGAAATGAATGAATTAATGTACATAATGATGTTATTAACAAGACAATATCAACAAAAAAATATCAATACAAATAATTTTATGGATCTAACATAACTAAATGGATCAATATGATTCATTTAGCAATAATTTATAACTTGACATTTATCAGCTGACATGATGCAATAGACACACACTGGCCATAAGAAGATAAGAATAACACTGAATTGCTTCTTAGAAAATTGTGCACATCTGTCTACATTTTCAAAACAAGCAATACACTCATGCAATGGTCCCACAGGCAGCAACACCTGGAGCACTAAAGAGCAATGAATTCACTGAGATTCCTGATAATACATTGTTGATACAAACAATTATCTTTGAAATATATTTTATCATCCCTAATTGATCACTACAGCTGTAGTGCACATAATAAATATTGATCTAGGTACTTCTAATAGCAGCGTGTCCAACTCAAGAGGATAGAAAGGTGATAATGTACTAAAGTTAGTATTGAAATAAATTATCTCGAACACTTTATAACTTCATTAAAGAATTGTTTCAAATATTCAAGTAGGTCAAGACTGATAAAATATGGGAAAATGCCATTAATGCTTGTGTGTATTCATTATATGCAAGCATCATGATTAAATTAAAGAGTTGGTCAAGCTTTGGTTGTCCCAAAGGTGCATACCCCATGAGTGGTGGCCTTTTAAAAAGAAAAGGGCTTTAAAAATGAATAGCAATGCATTTTGACTCAAAATTCTAAATGTAAATTACAAAAGTTTATTGCATTATATTTATATTGTTCATTTGGATCCCTAGTAATAAGCACACCATAAATCAGTGAACTAATTAGATTTGCATAAATAGTCTATGATGTTGGAAAAGTAATGATTAGTTTAAAACACACATGTATGTGAAATCAAGTTTTAAAAATCTTTTAATACCATTGTTTTTTTTATAAAAGTATTGTATGTGTAAAGCTATCAAAAATAAACAAACATTAAAACAAAGTATTTGGGTTGAGCTTTTAAAGATTAGACATTTTGCTGTTAAGCTTAAGTATTAATTCATTCTTATTTATTACAAAATAGTTCATAAAAATGTACATTAAAAAATGCAACATTAAATTTCTTTTGCTAAGCATGCCATACACAAGTAGTTTGAACTGCACTTCATTATTGTTTCAGAATCTTAAATTAAAACATTCTAATGGCAGTTTGCACTAAAATCAAAACAAAACTAAATGCAGAATTCATTATGTACAAAATATCTACATTAAAAAAAAATACACATGAACATTTATTTACAAGTTTGTTTACATTTCAAAAGTCAAAACTAATGTTGACCTTCATAAATGCATCAAGCCCAACAAAATATGTGGATGCATGTTTGCTTTGACAGAACCTCACTCTGAGTATGTCACTTCATTAGTACTGGGTGTAAGATCCATACTGAGGAGCTGGCCCTGGAGGTGGACCCTGCATTCCAGAAGAAAGTCTTCTCATGGACATGACATTTCTTTGCTGAGGAGCTTGCATTGGATTCATGCCAGCTTGTGACATCATCTGCTAAGAGTCCAACAAAGGCATCAACATAGGATATCAAGTCAATATAAAAAAGCATCGAAACTCTTTATAAAAATGTTTGCTGTAAACTGAATGAACAAAACACAGATAGCCTCTGTAATGTAAAATATTTATTTCAAAAGGGACCTACAATTTTCATTTAATGGGTTCTAAAGATAGTACTATAAACTAGAATTAGTCTGTAAATTTTGAAGATTTTAATAACTGGTCGTTCAACACATTTGAATACTAAGTATAAAAGTTTGATAGTGAGAATTATCATACAAGATTCAATAGTTAAATACCAATGTTTACATTGCAACATTAAGAATGAAGCTTAGAAAATGCAAACTAAAACTCTCTGAAAATGTTGACTAAAGCATACATGTCAATGCAAGACTATTCTTACCGGCTGCCTGAGCTGCATGGGATTCCCACTTATGTAAGGTTGTTGATGCTGTCCTGCAGCAACATTGGGAGGCATAGGAACCTGATTGTAACTGTTCATTGAAGTAGAAGATGCTGGGGCCATTGTACCCATGCCTGTATTCATTCTTTAAATGGAAAAAAAAGCAACAATGTAGAAATTGAAATTTTTTTTTTTTGAGGAAATAGTATTTTCCTAAAGATTACATTAATTTTAAAATAAACTTTGAACTGAACATTCAACTTCATTGTGCAACTATTAAAAAAACCTACCTCTGAGGGTTAGAACCATACTGTGGAGCTGGCTGGCCAGTTCCCTGGTTAGGCATAAAACCAGTTTGTGTCGGCATGCCACCACCCATCATAGATGCTCCCTGAGGTCCTCCTTGGTAACCCTGATTAAATCCTCCAGTCATCATACCAGTACCACCTGACATTGGATCTATCATACGACCTTGTTGAGCCCCCATTGTGTTATAATAACTGTCTGAAATAAAAGAACGGCAAAAATGATTTTTTGTTCATTAAAAGCTACATTGGAGGAGTAATATTTTTTTATTGCTCAATGGCAAGATTCAGATGTATACAATGAATGGCACCAACTTTGAGGCTGTCCCATTGGGTGAACCATAGCTCCTTGATTCTGTCCAGGCATGGCTCCAGTAAACATGCTTCCCTGACTAGAATCTATCATCCCACGATTTCTTTGCAAAATATGATGCCTGAGAGCTGCATTGTGGTGAGGTGTTTGTTTTGACATGGCCATTCCAGAGGGTCCTGGCAACTGTGTCTGAAAGTATCATGTCGCACAAATAAAACAAGTAATACAAAAAAGTGTTTTAAAAATCTACGCCTACTTTATAAAGCTGATGGTGGTCTAGTATTTCTCATTCTATTTATTTATTGTAATGCTTCATGAGTTCATTGCAAGGAGCCTTTCATCTAGAATGTAGATCTAGTCTAGCATTTTACATTTGGATATTTCAAAACATTCCTGAAGCTTACCCTTATATATGGTGTGCAAAATATTAAAAAATGTCTATTTATTTATTCAACTCGTTATTGAATAAAAGAAACAATTGAGTTGAGTGCAGTAATTCCCCTGAAGCCGGTGTGGCATAATGTGTCAAAAATTATTTTTTTTTTATTGATGAAAAGATATTAGCCAAATTTAATTTTAAGGATGATTAAATAATTCTGAAAAAATTATAACTGTTAAACTAAAGTTTTCAATGTGTGGCCAATTCGCTATTGATTTTTTCCTTAAAGATATCTATACCCGGTATATATGAACTGTCAAATTTTTAGGAAAATCATTAGAACTGCTTTAAAAAAACAAGAACTTTTTCCTTCCAAACTTTTCTACCAATGAAGAGAGATCAAGCTAATAATTGGAATTGAAATAAAAGTGTTTTATAATTTCACACATTTGATACATTTTCATTGTGCATAAGTACAAAGCATTTGTATTGGACTTTTAATACATAAAGTAGAAAACTGAAACAGATGTCCACTCAGAGAAAATAATGTCAAATATGGAGATACTATAATCTGAGCATTATTTCTTAGTCTATGTAGCATGAGACTGCCATGCTAGTCTTTACAGTTAAAATGATTAGACAATAGAAACTGTGAGTGATGAAAATGCTGAATGGGGTAAATGAAATATATCAGGTAAATATTTTAGGGAAGTTAATTGCTTATATATATTTGGTTACTACATTTAAAGGTCTTAACTCAACTAACAGTCATTCACGCAGCACACAAGGTACAGTAGGGAAATCATTATCATTTGGTACATTGCTATTTTCTAAGCTCTAAACAGAATGGTAACCCATCTTATTCTTTGAAGATAAAATACAAATCTCTTACAACTGAAACAAAAATAGCATTGTTGCAGGACTACAATGAAATAAAATTAAAAAAAACAAAAAAACTTGCCAGTGAAACATGTTGCAGAAAAAAATATGGTATTCAGGCCAACATTTTGTCATAAACATTGAAGAATGTGAGCAAAATTTTTTTTTTTTTTTTACTCTAATCTCATAAGTTACTTTGCATTTCAAATATTATATTTATGATTTTAAGTTTCAAAATTTTTACAAATGAGAGGGGCACACATTATAATTATTGTCATTTCTATACCAGTTGAATGCGTAATTTTTAATTCATTCATAACTCACAAACCAAGAGTAAGAAAGACTACGAAGTGTCTGAATAAAAGCATTAGAGTAACAAATAAAGTCAAAGTTGATCCCAAAACACAAGGCTACTTACAGGGGGTTGCATGTAGTTTGGATTGGATGCAGAAATGGATCTATTCATCAACATCTTGCTCAAGACAATCTTGGAGTTGTTGTGATTGCCCATCCTTGGCCTGGGTGGCTGCGGCTGCTGATTGTTGTACATATATGGGGTTTGCGGGGTCATGTTGTAGGGCCACATCTGTGGTGTATTTGGACTGTATATTGGTTCCGGTTGAGTGTAGTAAGTAGGTCTCATGGGATTATTCTGAAATGTTAACAAAAAACAATGATTAAGGAAAACAAAGAGTTGACATTTATCTCTTAGTGAAGCTAAAGTGTTCACCAAAAGTCTTTTGAGTGAAAAAGGAAAACAAACCATCAGAAAATGATGCTTGGCCTCATGTCAAATATACAGAAACCACTATTTTAAGACTGAGAATAGGTGCTTGCAGGTTATTGAAACATCAATACCATATTGGATTAAGCAATATTCAAGACATACTGTTAGACACCAGGAAAAAGACTTTCTCCACAAAAAAAAAAAACACTGCAGACATGAGACTGAACTGTATTTCTTATAACTAAATAAACCCTTGAAATCTAGGATAAATCTAGTATAAATATCAAAATACTAATGTTATGTCATGACTCACAATATTCGGGAAGGAGTTACTTGGTGGAGCAGGTTTGGCAGGTCTTTTCTTTTTCTTATTATTAACTGTTTTCTTGAGATCTAGTGAATGTTCAATATGCTCTCTGGGTTTCTCGTCCTAGAAGATAAGCAAATTAAATTTGAATTTCACTAAACATCAGATGAAATATTTTACTTCAGATCAAGGAGAATTTATTTTTATCAAACCTATAATATTTTTGTATGTAATTTAGAATGGTAATATCAATAAATGAGAAACAAATTTAAACAGCATTTGACTTTTTCCTCAAAATATTTATTCCCAAACATTTTCATTGACTCTTGACTTAATGTTGCCCATCCAATTTTCTTTTTAAAAATATATACTAAATCCTTTTTAAAAATATTATCATGTAATCGAAATAGAAAAAAACAGTGCATTCTAACTAGGCAATACATGCGCAACAAATATTCAGATTTAATAAATACAAGCATATTGAGGAACAAAGGATATGGGGTAAGAATTTGACAGTGCTATGCTGTAGAGTCAATAGTTTAAAATTCCAGCAAAGGCTAGAGTTTTTATAATAGGATTTTAGGACATCGTTCTGTCCAACTAGCTCCAATGAGTACATGCCATGAAACACACTTGTCAATCACTTGCCAAAGAAGAAGGATTAAGCAAAATAAAAGTTAAAAAGATTTTCAATTGAAGAAAAAGCAGGGCATATTTACATGTTTTTCTGGTATTGGCTCTAGATCTTCTGGTGGCAGATTAGGTGGCTCTAGGTAGTAGGACAAAGGTTTACGTAAACAATGGCTGTGATAGAGGTCAAGTCTGCAAAACAAACAAATACAGTATAAGGTCATATATAATAATTTAAATAGAAGTTTTGAATATACATTATTACTTTTTTCAATTCGAAAACAAGGAATGCAAGTAGAAAGAATGTCCAAGAACCTAACACCTGTAAGCAAGTACATTGCTAGTGACTCAAGCATTAATTAAGTAAAAGCTCTTTTTGTCTCTTCTCATTTTGAAATTTTAAAGTTATTTCTCTCACATAAAAGAGAGAAAATGGTGAATTAAATATAGTGTAACAACTGACAGTTCTGGGGGGTGTGGTGGCTGAGCTTGGCTTAAAAAATGAGATTCCCAGGTTCAAATTCTGGTGAAGACTGGGATTTTTTATTTTTAAAACATTCACCTAACACTAATGGGTACCTGACTTTAGTTTGGGGAAAGTAAAAGTGGTTGATCATTGTGCTGGTCACATGACACCCTTGTTAACCATTAGCCAAAGAAACAGATGACCTTTACATCATCTGCCCTATAGATTGCAAATACTGAATGGTTTACTTTACTTTAAATGGAGAATTCTGACCAGGGCTTCAGACATGTACACTCCGATTCAATAACTCCACCTAGCAGCAACTCAGAACTAGGTGAACAAACCTCTTAACCATCCAGATTCTTAAAACTTTTTGATCTGTTGTGTTCACTTCAGCTTTTTGCTACTCAGGGGTCAAAAGTCTCATGACCCACCTAGTCCCATCCCCACTTTGCAATACCCACTATCACAAAAAAAACTTAACAGAGCTGACAAAAAAAGTTGCTTATTTAAATAACAATGGCTCTATTTTAATTATAAATCTTTCAACAAAAAACTCTATAAGAATACAATGGCCAAAATAAGTGACCAAGTACACTGCAGATGGCTTAAGCATTAATTATTATATAAATTTATAGTCACCTCTTTTGTTCTTCATATTTCAGAGTTTTCTTTTCCAGCCTGACAGCTCCAAAATAGGACCAAGGAATAGGTGGCATATTCTTGTGGCCTTCGATAATTTCCCAAGGGTTGAAAACTACTTTTTGGGCTACTTGAAGTCCCTAAAATAAAAGGTCTCAACATTAAGGTTGAACTTTCATTGCCTTACTTTATTCATTTACTTAACTCTTATTTACTTCAACCATGTTATTCAATAACTTTTTGGTTTGTTTTCATAAATGTTATATTTGGTACAAAATTAAAGAGAAATGCTTGCCCTTTTTATATAATAAAAATTAACTTTTATGAAGCCAAATATCAAGATCTAGGATATATTCTATGATATTAATCCATATTTTCCCAAAAATACATTAAAAAATACATGGAAATCCTGTTTAGTGAATGGCAACTACAATACTATGCTATAATACTAACTGGTTTTTTCCCAATGGCATCAAACCCCTGCACTCTGTTTCCTTTGTTGTCTAGGACAGCTCCATAAGGCTCAACAGTGATGACTTCACACTGCTTCTTGGGAAGGGGAAACAATTGCCGTACTTGATCAATGGTAGGGTTATTTTTATCTCCAAGTTCTTTCTGTACACCAAGAGAAGTCACACAAAAAAAACACAAACATTAGTAAAATACCATAGATGCTATATGTATATTTTAACAATAAATGATCTAAACAACTTTCTACTTACCCTTAATTTTTTGATAAGATTGAAATAGTGTTTTCGATTCTCATCTCCTTTTTCTTGGCCTTCAGACAACAGGGTCCCATGAATAAGAACAGTCAACATGTCCACAACAGTTAGGAAAAGTTCACTGAATGATATAAAGAGAAATTCAAGTGTAAAACAAAATATACAGATACAATTTAGATGCAGGCAATAAGCTATGATACTGAAATAATAAAATAATTATATAGACACTGAAACAAAGTTTTCAGTCAAAATATCTGTCACATATAATTAAAACTTTATTAAAACAAAATTTTTAATGTCTAATTATGTGACCTAATGCAATAAAATGCTACCAATGTCAAAATATGAAATCATTTTTTGTCACTTCTGTATTCCTAAATACAAAGTGTATAGTCAATGAAACACAAAGACTATTTGAATTATTATGATTTTGCAATGCAATATCAAAATAAAAAAAAAAGAAGAATCACCGTGGTTAACTTTTATCAGTGTGGATAGCATTTATAATTTAGTAAAAACAACAACAAAAACAAAAAAAAAAACACTTCTGTCAGATCTCTAAGTCAAACTTAATGTGATGACGACACTACCTGTTAGACTGACAATCAATCATATCATGACTAACAAGCTGGACAAGTATGAGAGCCCAGTCACTTGTGTTGGCATTATTTCTCTGAATGACATCAAAGATGCCACCAACCTAAAAAACAAAAAGAAAAAAAAAAGAAAATTTAGTCCATATTCCTGTACTAAGAATCCTTAGTGCTAGTGAGTTCTATAATTTCAGTGTCTCTAAAGCCTTCATGTTTGACAGTTGAGAAAAAATATGAACCAATAAGACAATATTAAGTGCTTCAACCAATTTTACTGCTAGTCAAGCTATTTTCCTAATTAAGGCTTTCAAAGTCTGAATAAAAATTGTAAAAAATATCCTTTTTTGGATTTAGCAATATCTCCCAGCCAGAAGATTAAGGATAAGCACAACCTAGTGATATTGGCCAGCACAATATGCTGGATGCCTTGCAGTGTTTCACAAAACCTATATAATTATTTAAGATGTCAAATCACCTCCCCTTCTCCAGGAAAAAAAGTTAAACTACATGAAAATTTGTAAAAATATCTGAGTTTGGTTTTTAATGGTAAAAAAATTAAAATTAGTACAAAAGATTGGCCTCTCTAAATCAATCATTACATCATTTAACAACAGACGACTGGTCTTGGAACAGAGTACAAACTAATCTGGGTACAGCTTTGTCTGTAGAAACTCCTCCCTTTCAATAAGACATTCCTACTTATTTTATAATAGATAATTCATGAAAATTTCTCCTTACATTATATATTCAATAAAATGATTTTAAAAAAAATATATTATTCTAGTCGGTTATTGTATTGAGATTATTAAAAGAAAAATTACAAAAACTTAAATAATATTAATGAAACCAATATAACAAAAAGAAATACTTGATTTTTGTTTCTAAACAGATTTAAACAAAAATAATGGATTAGTTTGGGATAACTTACCAAGGAGAGTCTCAGGTGGATACATTCCTGAATACTTTGTCTGATTTTACCTTCCTCTAGGCCCTTGTTCTCCTGAAAGTAACAAAAAAAAAAACATTACATGAACTGATCACTTCATTGACATCATCATTTAATTACTGTACTAATGCACAGTCTTTACTTACAGTGTAGTCCTTGAAGTTACTGATTAACATTTCCATTTGGTTCAGGAGTGATCTGAGTAAAAATTCCCTCTGCTCATCTTGTCCCTTTAAGCAGCTTAGCACCAAGGACAAAAATGGCTGATGCCCAAGGAGAGTTTTGCTAAATATTTAAAAAAAAAAAAAGAAGAAGAGCACCAGTCAAAAAAGCTTTTCAAAGGATGAATAATTTGCCAGTTGTATGCCCAGAAGATGACTAAAATAAACACACAAACATTGGTATACAAAAATATCATTATTTATTCATTTTCCCCCAAGTTAGGTGAAAAGGAAATGTTGCCATAAAAATAGTTTTTCTAACGTAATTTTTTCCACTAGTCTCATCACACCATGATTTTAGATTTTAACACATATATATATTGCACATAATTGTATTGAAAAACTACAAACACAAGTCTATACACCTAATAAAGTGAACTAGAAACTATATTTTCTTAAGAAAATGAATTTTTCTACAGCCTAACTTAAGTATTGAATTTTTAAATTTAGCTAATAAAGAAACTAATATCAACAGAGACATAAAAAAAAATTCTAAAAAGAGCTATTCGGCACAAGACAACTGGCAAGTAAAATATTTATCTAAAGAATCTGTTCACATACCTTCTTATGTTTTTCTCTTTCTCTTTCTCCTGTTTATTTTTAGCCGAGGAATACTCATTGATGCTTTGTTCTAGAACAGCAGCAGCAAGTTTCAGAACTCTTCCTTGGATCGTGCTGGGCAGCTTGGCAATCAGGGGAGCCACAAGCCAGATTGTGTTTTCTATATTTGACCTAAACAGTTAAAAAGAAGTTCCAATGTAAGACTGACCATGAAGGCAAATGAAAAGTTAATTCTTTAAAAGGTTGCCTTTGTCAATCACTTTACTTTCCCACATCAGATACTTTTTATATAGAGCTGGATGAGCTTCTCCAGGATTTGAAAGCAGACAAATATCCTACCATGTAGCATAAAAATACAAATATACAAGACCTAGTCAATACTGATAAACTATGCAAAATGAAAAGATACATGTTCAGCCAAAATGATAATTATTTTGTAAACATTTACTTGTTCTCTGAGGTTATAGAGACAGAGGAGCTCTCAGATGTGTTTTTGTTTTCAGTCAACTGATCAAATAGGTCAATCGTTCCTCGAGAGACTAGCTCCAACAGACTGTTAGTTTCCTGTTGAAATAGTTAGCTATCATGATAGATGAACATACAATAAAAGTCAAGTCAAGAGTTAAAGTTCAGCAATGTTTGTATGTACTTGAAAAATACATGTTAAAAGTAGCTCAAATATTTTGACCCCTATCTTAAGTACAAGTTTCCACTTACTGCTACGGACTGAGCTCTCTCAAACAACAACTGCAGTTCTAACCAAGATACTCTCAGTGTCCACTGATCTAAAGTCTGGGGAAAAAAAGTGATTTTTCAAACATCAGAATCTATTATTATAAGTAGTAACCACAAAAAAAAAAAAAAAAAAAAGATGTTTCACCCTTAGAAGTATAAATTGCAAGCAATATAACATCTACCTTATTGGCAAAGTAGATCAAAAGACTAGACATCTACCTCAAAGTAATTATTATCTATACTTCCATAGCACCTACTGCATCAAAACACATATAGATTGTATTGCTATGCAAGACAATCTAATATTAAGATTTCAATAATAGATAGTAATTGAATACAATCATATTCCTCAGTGACTGTATCAAAAGACAACTAGACATCAGTATTCTAACAAAAATATTATCAACCATTCTATAGTTTCTATCACTGTGCCCCATACATTGTGAATACAATTTAGGCTATAGCCTTTAATAATGGCAATGTCTTTGATTCTGAAGATTAAGGATGAATGCAGGTGGCTCACATGGCTAAGCAAGCCCAGTTGCAACCTTTAGTACTAAGACATCAATAATAGGTAATTAATGACCACAATAAATTGATTAACTTATATAATAACAATAAGCAAATTATCTTAATTTGCATCTAAATAAGGATATCTCTTTTTACATTTCTTCCTTTAGCCTTCAGTTATAAAAGTAGCTTAACACAAACCTTAGGTGCTTTAAGAGAGCAACAATACTTAAATTACTCTTATGCTGCATGTTCCGTATTTGTACCCACCTGGAGAACTCTTTGAACTACATGCTTATTCTCTGGCTCACAACCCTCCACTTGATTGGGTACACCTGTAGGGTAACAGATCAACTGGAGCAACTGCTGGGCCTGGGGAACAGACAATCACAAGACTTAAATTCACATCAGTTATTAAAACCAAGGAATATTTAGCGCACAAGTGAGTTACAATTCTAGCTAGATAAGAAACCAAGTAATATAATTAGTACATTTATGTAGTTGTTTAGTTTGAAGAACTAAAGTGAGGGCTGTTTTAATTTTTAACTAAGCAATTTTTTTTGCAATGAAAACTTTTCAAAAAATTACTTTGAGAAAGTCTCTATATGCAGATTTTGTAATAAGGAACTATAACCATGCTTATTTTCATTCAGATTTGTTCCTTAACATATAGTTAAACATCCCTACAGTAAAACTAAAAATGGCACAAAAACATAACATATCTCTTAAATTTTCCTTTTTTTTTTTGTTTCTGTTCACCATTTAAAAGAATATAACACTAAAACAACAGTTAAAAGGCCTGATACAACTGAATTCAGCAACCTAAGCTTACTTCTGAATGATTTATGCTTTATGCCTCTTTGTGTCAAAAATAAAATACCTATGCCTATCCATCTTTGTGTCTTCAAATAAAATAGCAATGCCTTTTGCTTTAAAAAATGATCTTTTTTGAACAAAATATGAACTCCTATAATTGAATGAATGGCATTGAGCTAAAAAGTTTTTATTCTTACTTCTAAGTTAGGATGTAGCCCACATTGCTCAGTAATACCCATTTATGGTATCAAGCAGAGTGTCATTATGGTTCCTAAAGAAAGTAGCTATCAAACAATCACACACTTACCTGTCTGTAGGACAAAATGGGATCATTCAGCAGGTCACTTGTAAAGAGCTTTTCAGGGTTACGTAGAAACTTTTCCCGCACCCAATCCTGTCGACATATTTCAGTCAAGGCACATTTGGCAAACTCACTGAGGCTGCCGCTGCCCAGACCATCTTTTCCAGATTGACCCCCAGAGCTTGCACTGTAAACGTAAGAGATATTTAGGATAAAACATTATCAATCAAGAAAATATATATTTTTTTAAAGCTTTGGCTTATTTCAACAATATTATTTTTAATTGAAAGATTTGTGGGTGTTTAGCTGTCACCCTTGAGCAAAACTAGTGTCTTATCTTATAAATTACAGACATTACTTCAAAAGAGAAGATAATTACATCCTACACATTTCCTAAGTTGATCAAGTCATGCATGTTAATCAGTGACTTAAACTTGATTGTGTTGCTCTAATCAAATGGGAATATTTGTTTAAAATTTTATGACTCTATTTTGCATCTTTTCTAGTGTCTTTTTGTTTTCATGAGTTGAGGGGTCATATAAAATAAAAAAACTGATTTTTGTTAAAAATTAAGCTACCTGATTATAGACATAAGAAAAAGGAAAGTATAACCTAAATTTTATAAAAAATCACACGAATGCCTACAACAAAGACATACTTTTCATAAATGTTAAGAAAACAAATAAAACAAACCTCAACATTGCCTCCATCTCAGCAGATATGCCATCAGTCTCCAAATTTCTCAGCATATAGTCCAGAAACATGCCAGTCTTGTCTTTGGAGTTGCCAGAACTTCCTTTACTAGTGGACTCATCATTAGATTCATCAGCTGTAACAATAAAATATCATTTTCTAGACACTGAAATCTTCAAATATTTTAAAACTTCCTTCTACACTAAATGTAAGACTAGAAATCTTTCAAATATTACCTAATTTCAACATAGCTTTCAGCACTGCTAACATTGGCCCCACCCCTATGAATAGATGTGCTGCCTCCAGCAAGTGCCTGTCACAGGAGTTCCGTATCGGAGGTGGATTTTTCTGTGAGATGCTACACTGTGGTGCTATAAGGTATGAAGGTTTAAACAATCGGAGAAGCAGGTGACAGGATAGGCGAGCCCCAGACTCGGCTTCAGCATCTCCCTCTGTAAACATAGAAACAATGGTATAAGAATTTCTAACCTATTAGCATTGGTTATAAAAACCTTTTGTTTTTAGTAGTTTCTCTTCTAATAAGGTAAGAAGTTATGAATCACAAATAGTGTTAAGGAAAAACATGTATGGAATGTTATTAAACTTTCATTATTTTATTGTTATCAAATTACTAATTAATTAATTAGATTACAAGTTTGAAAGTATACAAGTTATATGATAAAACAATCACATTTCAAACCATTTGAGCCATCCGTCATCATTATACAAAATTTTATTCAGAATATCATTTACCTAAATGTAAATCTAACAAAACCCTAGCTTTATCTTGGGCCAATAGCCACAAATTTCTACAGGTCATATGATGGTGGCTCAGAAGGTTTAGACTAATTGTAAAGCATGCATGAGTGAATAAAAAAAAGAGACAACAATGAAAGCAGATCCCCCAAGTTTGAGGTGTGCACACACAGAGAAGAGAAAATTTACCTTCTGTAGAGCAGGAGATGGACAAAGATGATGGCAGAAATATATGTAGAAGAGAGAAGACATAAATATTGTTTGTTTTAAAAAGACAATTATGAAAGGGTAGACATGTATATAATGTATAAAGGTTTGAACAAAGAACCCAAATAGAAAGTCCAATTATTGAGGCCTCTCTTTTTATTATTTTTTTCAGCGATTCTTTTCTTTTTATCATTATTATTAGTAAAAAGAAGAAAAAAAAAAAAAAAAAAAGAAAGAGTGGAAGTATAAGACTATAGAAAGATTAGAAATGAATATTTAAAAGCACATTCTTGTCCAGTGCTTTCAGTCAATAACCTCTATTAGGCTTTTTTTTAAAACTTAAATATTGCAGATAAATATAAACATTTTAAAAATTTCAATTTAATTCCCACAAAGGTATAATACCTTTGAATACAATACATTGAATACATTTCTTTTGTTAACAGATAATTAAATGTAGTCTGCACATCATTTAATGTTCCAATGGATGATTAATTAAATATGTTTTCTTGCTCATCACTTTAAGAATCAATGTTACTGTTCTACCACTATTGCCATATCTAAATGTTAAGGATTAAAATACAATGGTTACCAATAGCTTCAAGATTTAGGTGATTTCTTGTCATAATTGAAACTAGATTACTCAAATATAATTTACAAAACTGTGCAATGATTTAAGAAGATGAAATGAATCTTGTTTTTCTTTCTCAAAACCTATCACCTTAATCTGCTTCATTTATAAAAAAAAAAAAAAAAAGTGTGTGTGTTTTCTGTCGCAATAAGTGTGCGCATAGTTTTACTTTAGCTGATGAGATACAGGTCTTATATAAAAGTAAAGACATAGACCAACTTGATTATGTTAGCTACTTTAGTCAAAAGATATTTATATACATTTTTGTGGAGACCTTCAGATCAATGTTTGTAAAAGTAAAATGGAAGGAAAACAAGGGAAAGGGGGGGGAAGGGGAGAACAATCAGGGAAGAGGAGGAGGTCAGCAAAATAAACATTTTACACATTTCAATTTAATTCCATCTAAGGAATAATATACATTTTTATGACAATGCCAGCTTTGTTGTTATATTATATAGTTAACATAAACAAGCTAATCAATTGTTGCTCATATGGAAAACTAAAGACAAAAATAATTTTTTTTTTTTTTTTTCAAAGTATAACAAACGATTATCTTGGCTAAAGAATATTATACTTTTAAATAAAAAATGATCATAACTTAAAGCTTAGATGGTTTATTGCTTTCACATGTAACGTTAATAAATATTGAGGAAATAAAAACTGATACAAACAAATTTAAGCCAAATAAAAAAACTGATAAAATGTTTAAATAAATATGGAACATGCACATGAACACTCTGCCAATCTGTGTGTTTATAAAAAAAAAACAATAAAAAGCCCTTCATAATTTCTTTTATTAACCAGCAAAGCAAAATTTTAAATACATTTGTAGGAAAAAAAAAGGAATTTTGAAACGAATAAGTAATGTAAATAAATTACCAGGACAGCAGACAGCCATAAGTGAGGGCAGAGCGACATGGTAAACAAAATCTTGCAGAGAGAAACAGTGCCTAGCTATTAACATGGCAGTGAAGACAGCCAGGGAGTCATGGATGGACAGGTCACTCACCTGTCGGGAAATAGAAAAAATATGTATATAAATAATCCTATGACTAAAAGAAATGACACTAAAAATGACGAGTAGTCAATATTTCTAATATTGAGTTGTTTTTTTTACAATCCTAGAAATTAGAAGAATATCAAGTATCCTAAGAAAATAATAAAAGTCCAGTCATTAAGTTACAAAATGGTACTTTATATATGTCACGGTTTTAAGTGAGTTACATCTATAAATCACATTGATAAGGAAGTAGAGAATCAAACATGAAAAGAATGCATATAACTGCCCAGTAATCACTGAGAAGTAACCTGAATATACTAAAGTGAATGGTATATCAATAAAATAAAAAATCTTGTGACTCACGCTTATTATTTAGTCTTTGTCCTGATTGTATACTTACATCAATAGTAGTGAGCACATCAATAAACCCAAGATCCTGTTGTGAGGAACAGCACAAAGCTTTCAAAACACCCAGCCACTCTGGACTTAGCGAGTTACAGTGAGCAGTCAGTTCAGCACATAGTACAGCCAAGTCATTGATGGTCCTTAGACTGGCAAAAAAACAAACAAATCAAGATACAAAATTCAATGTGATGAGAACTATAATTTAAAACTGAAAAAAAATATGTTTCTCTCTTCTATCTCTTTTTTAAGCTAGTGTATATAAGTGAATAATAAACACCAAACCAAAAATGTAAAAATATTCAGCTAGGAAGTTAGACTTTTTATTCAATAGACAAATTTACAATCTTTCACATTCACCACCTTCATCCATCTGTTGAACCTTTGGGGCACAACAAATATTGAGGCCTCTCTTTTTTTTGACTGTCTTTCTCCATTCCTCTGTCTTTTGCCTTGGATAAAATTTTATTCACTGACAGGCCTGTCCATTCTTTCACAATCTTTAGAGATCAATTCTCTTTATGTATCTCAAGAAAAGGAAGGATTCAAAAGAAATGTGGGGATCTAAACTTACTTTTCAGCAGGTGTGGAGACTACATGTAACAAGACATTGCAGACAAAGCTGTAACGAGTAGTGGCACAGTCTGCCAAACTCTTGTGTAGCTTGTGTGGTTCATCTGGCAACCTAGGAGTGTTGACAAAAACACTGGAGTTAATGAAAGGTAGACACATAGTCTCTGACCTGCTTTAGTTTTATAGAGAACTGCAGCTGCTAGCTTCACAGAAACAAGGGAATCAAACAAAATCTGGGAAATGGAATTTTAATTCAAAGTAAATGGATGAGAAAAAAAGGAAAAAAAAGGGTTGGAGTCATAGAAGAGAGTATTGCTGTAAATAATGGAAGGGGATTAGAAATATTATTTAAGTGTGAAGGTTTAGACGTTGTCTCTATCACACTCTTTATTTGGTGATTAAGACATACTGTCCAATGCAATTGGCTTCAGAAACTAGTGAACTTCTTTTACTAAACAATATAAATGAAACTGACATTAAATGCTATAGAAACGTTTCTGTGGACTTTCAAACTGAAGCTCTCTATTATTGTTTAAAATCAATTGTAATGCTTAATTTAACAATGGATTCTTGGTTAGAGATCAATGCTGTAAGTAACTGTTAAGTGAGTCTCAATGATTTATTGAGATATGAAAGAGTTACATGCCTTTGTTTATGTATTCCCAGGTTAAGTCATGTGTACTGAATATTTTAAATTATTTGTACAAAATGGTGAATTTTCTGAGAGTATAGAGTTAGTTGGTTTCTTAGAGGGGAGGATGGATGCCTTTGCTGTAGCTGTGTTCTTTTCTATAATTAATTCATTATTTCTTAGATAACTGTAGTTTTTGTAGATTTTAATTTCGTAATACGTTTGTATGTTTATTAGTGTTTATTATAAAATTGCAGTGGTCGAAGCTGTGGTTGTTTCTAGATACCCCTATTGAGATGTGGAATGATATTGACAAGGGCAACTGAAAACACTTCACTAGCTAAAATGCACCTAGCAGATTTAATGATGTCCGTCATTTCATTCTGGTCCCACTTGGCATTAGTAGAAGATGGAGTTATTTGAGCAAAGAGAGTGGCCTTCATTTTTGTGTATGCTGGATTAAAGATCTCAGAATGTCGCATCTGTAAAATCACATTTATTTTGTTTGCATTATTTCATTTTGTTCATAGATGTACACACACACACAAACTCTAGTTTACAAAACATAATAAAAATATTTATTTTAAAAATATTTCTGTCTGAAAAATATGCATGTATCTTCAGAATTTAATTTTAAAAATACAAAAAAAAACACACTAAATATTATTTATGTGGCCTAAAAATGTTCAGTGTCTATATCAAACAGTATGATGCATTAGGCAACCATGATTTCACAACCCATTCAGCACATCCTGCCAGAATGAAAGACAGTCCTACTTCCTTTTTTATAAATGTATGTAACACAAAACAATCAATAGATCTAAGGCAATGCATCAAAACATATCAAACAAACATAGTATACCTGAAGAGGTGAACAGGTGGAGTAGATGTCATAGAGGTAAGTCAAGACACACCTCTCAGCGGTGGAACAATAGATTGGATTGCACACGTTCACTACTTTAAGAATGTCAGTCAGGCTGTAGAAATAAACAAAGATGTTTATTTTGTATCACAAAAGACCTAACAGTCACAAGAGAAGACACATGAAAGCCTTACCCTATGAAAAGCTCAGAGCTGAGACCTTGAGGGCTGAGTAGATAGGAGTGGTATCTACGTAGAACTGCCACAATATTTAGGCAAACATCAGTGGTATAAGTCATCATGAGGAATGATTCTTTCTGGTGCAGTTCTTTTTCTACTTCCACAAGATCCTTCAATATCTAGAGATATAGACATTAAATATTAATACACATTTTAACCAACAAGTTTAACAATAACAAGATCTTTCAATACCTAGAGAAAAAGACATTAAATACAAATAGATATTTTAACCATAGATTAGCTCTTTCTAGATAAATATATAGAAATGTGTAATCAATGTAAATATAGTGTATATCTTTATCTTTAAACATCAAAAACACAATTGTTATATATTTATATTAAAACCTTTGTACACTGAAAATGCTTTCATTAACTCACAAAAGCAGAGATGGTCTCTTTTAAGCTCTGTACACCCAGGCCTTTGAGAATAGTTGAGTTCTTTCATCACAACATGATGGGAACAGTACAATTTAACAGTGACTACTCAGAAAACTTCATACACAATAGAGTAAAAAAAAGTGTGTGCCCTGGCCCAAACACTCTTCGGCATCCTCTTTTCCTTGCTCCTCCACCATGCAATTGGCCAATCAATGAAAGGCATTTACCACTACTCTACATTTACTCAGCCATCACAGAGACAAGTCAAACTGAAAAAGACTGGCTCCTAAAGTACACCAGGCAGGTGCCATTATTACCTGTGATGTATGTGGATAAAAATGCATGTCCAGAATAGATAGGGCTAAAGAAAGAAATGCTCTGTATGATGAGCTGGTTATGGCCAACAATTATTTTAATCAATTTAAATATAAAATCTCGTCACAATATTAGGAGTTAAACAATGGCGATGTTGAAAGGCAGGACTCTACTGGATTTGGTCTCACTCATCTTCATCTTGGAAAGTGAAGACAAAGCCTAACTATAAAATTGTAGAAATAAATGTATTTTGTACAGATCTCTAAATCTCCCGCTTCATGAGACAACTTACAGATGCCTTAAACAGCTTGAAAAAAACAACAGAATACACTTAGATTTTGAAGGACTTTTTACATCATAGTAAACTTTAGATATATGCTAAATTGCACTAAGGATTGTTAACATAACTCACCCTTATAATAAACTCTAGCAAGCCATTAATGTTGAGCGCAGACTGCATGAGGTCAAACAAAAATGAAATGTTGTCCCCCAAAGGAAGATAGCTGGAGTTGCCAGCAGTGAAACTTTTGATCTGATCCAGAACAGCAGAAGTGCACTGTGCTGTCACCTGGTGTTGGTCAAAGTAAGACAACTTGGAAAACTTCTGCTGCAAGTTATCAAAGTTAGGGGAGGTAACTGTGGTGTTTAGCGTGGAGGGTGTAGCATTAGTCTCTGCCTCCTTGGCCTCTTTTTCCTTCTTCTTCTTGACCTGAAATCAATAATAAAATACACTTAACTAAACTGAAAACATTGTATAATAGATTAGTAAACAGTTAAATTATAGTAAAGCCTTGAAGACACAAAAACTGTGTAAGGAAAGAGCAAATTCTATATGTAGTGGTATCACATTTGGCATCCCATATCAATACTTCCGATGATATACAATGGAACAAGCAGTGAAAGAGAAAAGGAAAAACTTTTTTTTTAAATACTAGACAAAACAACTGCTTTTTGTTTCTGTTTCAATACAACATGAGACACAGAATACTGTGTTTTTCTTTTATACAAGTGTTGAACTACACAAATTATTATAAATATGTTTCCAGGTCCTGATAACTCATGATATGCACTGAGGAAAAAAAAAGTTAATGTCATATTTCTTATTTAAAAAGCAAAATATAAGTGACAAAAAAATTGCGTCCCAGTTTGACCTAAAGCACGAAGTCATTTAGATCAGCTGACTATCTCCACACCAATAGAGCTTTAAGAAAGATATATTTAAACTGAGTTCCAAAGTTGAAATAAAAAGATTACATAGATATCCTAAGTTAAGCTACATATTTATGTACTCAAGGAAGCTTACGATAATTGGCTTTACTTAATTTCTACTTTTTGTGTCTCCTAGAACTTTAAAAACTGATTTAGAGATGGATACAAGAGTTGAAATTTATATCTTGTTTCTCAACAGTTATGCAGAATAAAAGCAGCAGCGTACATTGAACAAAAGCATGTGTAGCCTGACCAAATGAAAGATTTTTGTGTGAATATAGAAGGGATATAAAGAGTTCACAAATGGAAAGGGGCTCAAAGTATAACCATCAGGTCTGACCTTGCCCAGGTCTCCACTGGTGACGTCAATACAATTCCTCTTGCTGAAGAGTTTGACTATTTCTTTGGATATCTTCTTGAACATGTGTCTGGCTTCATCCCTGGCTTTTCCAACCCCATAGAGGACAATCATTCTTTGGTTGATTTCATGGCTAGAGCAGTCGTCCTGTGGGATGGGAAAGTGGGTGGCATACACCATGTGCCTGGAGGGTCCCTTAGGCGGTGCTGGTGCAGCAGGAGTTGTGCTAAAGTCTCCAACACTGCCCAAGGGTTGCTCTTTCTCTGACTTGATTGATTTAACAGAGGCTGTAAAGTAAAAATAAACATTTACAAGATGCAGTTTGACAATAAACAATTCACAAAAATTTTCTGACACAAATATATTATGCAAAAATCAAAGAATGCTTATATATATAAAAAAAATATTCCATTCAGTTAAGATAATATTTTTTAAAATGTAAAACACTTTCAAATACAGTCAGCTCAAATGGGGTTATTATTGATAAAGGACTCAAATATATGGTCAGCTGCTATGCTGCTATGGGGTTCTCTTTGAAAAATTTAACACATTTTTTACTTATCTGGCAATCATTCACAGATTTGTCTTGAATAAGCAATTAATCTAAAAATCAATTATGATTTCTTTGCATGTAGAAAAAACAAGAAAAACATTTTTATTAAAACTTTTTTTAAAAAACAAAGCTTATACGAAGTGTAATTTTATCAATTAGTTTGGATGAGTAATGTAATTAAATTTGAAATAGATCTCGACCAACAACAACAAAACTGTGTGATTAATAATATTTCTAGCTTTCTCAATATGATCCCATCACTTACCTGGACCAGAAAGGGATATCTGTAATTGGTTTTTAAAACCATTTAAAAAAAGAAAAAATATTCTGCTTGTGAGGTAATGATGACAGGAGAAGATTGTACATTTATATATTGTTTGCTTTAATTTAGAGCGGTGACCTATAAAGGGGACAAATTCAGCTTGTTATTATTATTATTATTATTATAGCTTTTATATAGCCTACTTTCATGCTTATAGCATGCTTAGAGCGCTTTTGGTCCAATCTCATTTGTGGCCAGTGAGGGGAGGGGGTATCTAGGAGTTGGTTTTCCGTGCTGCCTTTAGGCGCTCAGTAAACACAACTCTACCCGAGTCGGGTGCCGAACCTCAAACCCCCTTCTAGTAGCCAAGCCAAGCCAAGTTCAAGCGCACTTGGTCTCTCGACTATGCTTCCCACAACATCACTTTAGTCAAATGCAATTTCTTTCCCTTGTTCGAGATACCAAACAAAATAGTTAATTATCTTATCTTATATAATACAGACGTTACTTCAAAAAAGAAGATGATTACGTCCTACGCGTCATGCATTTAGTCATGCATATTAACCAATGACTTAAATTCTGCCAAGTCACTGGTTTTTCTGGCTAGCTCAGGCAACCCATTCCATGCTCTAATAGCACTAGGGAAGAAGGAGTATTTGTACAAATTTGTCCTAGCATATGGGACGAGGAATGTGCCTTTATTTTTGTGTCTTTCAGAGTATTTTATTAGATTTTGTTTTTGTATTTGAAGATTATGGTTCAGTGTTTTATGTATAATTGCTACTTTACTTTTGAGTCTTCTGTCCTGAAGGCTTCCTAAATTTAGTGATTTTACTAATGGTGTTACTCTTAACAACTGACATTTTTCTGGGTGGAAAGACATGCTCCAATTTGATTCCCATTTCTGTAATTCATCTAATTCTCTTTGTAAAATATCTGTGTCTTGTATTGTTTTTATTGTTCTATATATTATGCAATCGTCTGCAAATAATCTGACTTTTGTTCCTGAACTAATGCAATTTGGTAAATCATTTATGTAAATTAAAAATAGTAGTGGACCCAAGACTGTTCCTTGAGGTACACCTGAGTTTACTGTTATTGGTGTTGATTTAGAGCCATTTATTATTACAGTTTGTTCTCTCCCTATCAGAAAATCTTTAATCCACTGATGCAGTGGACCATTAATGCCGAAATATTTTAATTTTTTAAGCAAACTATATCTAATTGGTAAAATTATTTTTTTTATTGAGTTTTGTGTTTTCAGGTAAAAGCAATTTCAGCTTGATCCCCGAGATTGGGTATCAAAGAAATAATGTGTTCAAAATTTTTTTCCAGACAGATAGACAGACAGACAGAGTGAGTTGATATAAGGCTTGACATGCATTTTTTGCTAGAAATAAAATGGTAATTTTTCTGTTTAAAACAATCATGCATAATGATGACATTCAGATAACAAAAACACTACATACATTGATAAAGAAAAACAAAATTTACTTATACGTAAAAGAATCTAGGATTACAAAAAAAGTGTATAATTAACATAAAAGAAGATTTCAACACCATGTTAATAAAATTCTACAGAATTAAATATTATTTTTAAAGAAATCAAAGCAATGTTTTTTAACATACAAACTTGTTTTTTATTTTAAGATTTAAGACTAAGTGGCAGTATGTCAATTTACTTTAACTATAAATTCATGCGCTGAATTGATGTTGCCAAATATTTTCTATGTTTACTAAGCAATTTTTATTCTTCCTTAACAACAAATTTTTGGATGAACTCAATAAAAAATAAATGAAACTATGGACATAGAGAGAATATCAAAATCATTTTTAAAATAAATATTTAGAAAGTATATTAGAGCATTTACAAAATTATGTCTTTCTTAGTTCTATTTCCCTTAGGTTTCTTGTCAACTAAACCAACACAGGTACTTAACCAAACAGGAGACCCACACCAACAGAATAAAATACAATGTTTGGAAAATATTCTCTAGCAATAGTATTCAAACCATATAAATCTCACCATTGAGTGAGCCTAGGTTCAGATCTATGGCTGGAATGAAAAACAAAACTCACCAGTCACAGAATAAAACTAATTCTAACAAGTATTTTTTATTCCCTTTTTTAATGTTGAAATCCTATTATAGAAAGGTCACATGACAAACTACAGGATTGCATTTCAAGTAAGGGGAATATAGGCATCAGAAGGTAGAGCATTTTGCTGCCAACTTATGTTGTTGTTTTTTTTAACTAAATTATAGTTCATCATTAATGCCATTTATTATTTTTTAAATAAATGAGATAATAATTATTCAGCTGATTGAATATTTCTGTTGCATTATTTATATTATAACAAAAACAATGTAGACATTGAATTCCATAAAAAAAAGAATAAAGAGATATTCATTTTAATTACTAATATAATTGTAATAGAATAGAAAGTGTAATTCACTTCATATTTTTTACACCTTTCTCATGGAGTAGCTTTTAGCTTATCCTTTAAATTATATTTTTGATGTCGTGTTTGTTAATTGTAAGTTGATTAAGGATAAAATGGTTATTGCCATAAATTGGAGAAAACTACAACCACATGTTGAGAAACGCTACAAACAGAACAAAATATTATTCTCTGTGATTTACAGAGATATCTATCTATATCTATATATCTATTGATATCAATCAAGTATTTTTTAACTACAAGCTGATCATCTAATGTCAAGTCACTCCTAAACAAGTAATTGCTTAATAGCTAAAAAATTAAGTTTTGTTTCAACAATGCAACTAATGCAACAAATTCTGTATGAAGATGACATACCTGGGGGCTCTGGACTGGGTTTACTCTCCTCCTTCATACTGCCAAACAAGCTTCCGAAATTCTCTTCCATTGTGTGGATATCCATGTCAACTTTGATTTCATCCTGGATCACAAAGCCATACAGTTTTATTCATTCTGATTTGATTCATTACAAACATTAAGGATCAGAACACTAGATTTAACATATTTGCTATACTCAATGTGCTGTGTAACATGTTTACATTTAGGAAATTGATAACAAATGTAATAAACAATTATAAAAACTAGTGCAGCTTAAGGTTACCAAAATGAATGATTAGCACAATGTCAAAAGAGGAATCAAAGGATGTAAACAAATAAATTGTTTATACTTTTTTTTCTATGATACTTCAATAATCTACTTCAATAAAATAAATAGTATTTTAATTTAGAATTTATGTAAAATGTAAAGGTAGTTGTCTTTACCCTGTTCTCCAAATTTCTAAAAAAGATCATTTTATTATCTTTACATTTCATCTTCAATATTTAAAATCTGATTTAGAACTTATTGAAAAAAATTATTAGGAAAACAATTTAATGATACTTATAAACCAAAGATTCCAACTTAATCCTGAAGGTTAAAATTTTCATGGGGGGTGTACTTTCTTTAATAAAACCCACTTAACTATGTTGCAAGGGGGTAATGACATAGTGTTTCTATTGACAATTCAATTTATATGTTACTCAAAAAAAGGCTTCTAGTACTTTGGTTTCAGCTATGAATCTTCAGTCAAAACTCCCAAAACATAAACTAGCCTCTTTCATATTACTTCTTTCAATCCACCACAAAATTGAAAACCGACAATATTATTTCAACTTCACCAGTTTGTAAGTCTGCATAAAACACTTGACAAGCTTGTCTTAGAGACCACTAAAAATTTTAAAACACATGCACTCTTACATCTCCCAGTGTGACCTCATGCTTGATGCTCTCTGGGGGGCTCTTAGTGCTAAAGAGGTCATCCTGGTCAGCCAAAGGAGTTGTGTAAGCAGGAGCCAGGCCCAGGTCTCCTCTGGATATCAACATGTGCATGTAGGCATCATGGGAAAACACATCGTGGACTATCAGCTCATTGAATAAGGAGATGAGATTCTTAAAAGCTTGTTTGGCTTCATCTGTTGGGTGTTCCTCTGCAATGAAATAGTTGAAAAATAACTAGACAACAGTGTCACTACACTAATTGGGCAGAAATAAAACATATTATAAAATACATATTTTACATAGTGGAGGATCTGAAAAAATCTAGATCTGGTCTACCATTGAGAAAAAGAACAAAATTGTCTAATGCTCAGTATCTTTTACAGATAATATATTTTTTTAAAAATGGGAGGCTCTGTGGCTGAGCGGTAAAGCACTTGGCTTCCAAACCAAAGGTCCCGGGTTCCAATTCTGGTGAAGACAGGGATTTTTAATTTAGGTATCCTCAGGCACCTCTGAAACATCCAGCTCTAATGGGTAACTGACATTAGTTGGGGAAAAGTAAAGGCTGTTGGTCTTTGTGCTGGCCACATGACACCTCTGTTAACCATAGGTCACAGAAACAGATAACCTTTACATCATCTGCCCTATAGGTCACAAGGTCTGAAAGGGGAACTTTACTTTTCTAATATATTTTTAAAATATTACTTCCTACAATGGACTAGAAAGGAAAGAGAAAGCAGTTAAAAAGATTTGACTATTTCCCCATCAAAGCGGTTAGAAAAATTTGACTATTTCTCCTATCCCAATCGAATTTCTCAATTTCCACAACAAATAAAACATACCTAAGACAGGGGCTCGCGTGTCAAGGAAGCTCATCAACAAAGATTGAAACACAGGTGTGGAGGTCAAAGTCTCTGAATGAACACCATCTTTATCATCTCCAGACTCAACTTCTCCAAATTTCTTTTTTTTCATTAAATTACAAAAATTAAAAAAATATTGAAATCATTATGAGGGCATTAAAAGTTAACACAAAAAATGTATCCGTTTTATCATTACATTCATCTTGAAAATGTTTTTTTTTAATGATAATGCTTTTTAATATTTCTAAAATCTATTTAATAGAGAAAATATTTGCTTATAATTTGTAATTTTCATAAATTTATCTAATAAAAATTGTCATAATTTAATGCACTTTTATTCTGAGCCTGTCTCTAATGAATAAAATAAAACCTTTTTGACAACTATCAAAAAAATTTTGAAATCTTAATTTAAAAAAAAACCCAGTGTCACTTAAAAAAATATACCTCACTACGAATTTCATTTTGTCGCCTTTCAAGAAGAAGAGCAACAACTATACACCTGTGATCCCCAACTCTTTGAACACTGACTGCCCAGTCCACCAGAAGGTTTATAATTGGTTCATCACCAATAGGAGCCTATAAGAAAGCAACAAATTAAAACATACACATTCTTCACTTGCTATAAGTAGTATACAATTTTTCAATAATGTTAACATTTTAATAATTTGAAATAAAGGTAAAAACATTATGATAAATGAGGTTAACATTATAAGACTCATACAATTTTATTCACTTGATTGCAAGTTAACTGTTGTGACAGTCATTGTTAAAAGCATTCACTGACTGAATTTATCTTTCGTCTTTGTCTATTTAATGCTTTAAGCTTAAATTTCAATTTGAACTTTACTGAATAACCTTTAGCTAGACCGTCACCTTTTTTTCAATGATACAGATTGCTTATAAGTTTATTGTCCACAATCACACACACACACATATATATATATATATATAAATATATATATATATATATATATATATATATATATATATACTTCCTGCCCCCCCCCCATATTTTGACTAGTCTGGTTACCTCTCCAGTTTCTTTACTCTGGGTAATGCTGAATATTTTTGTATACAAAGAATCCATATTGTAAATACTGTCAACAATATCAAAGTTGTGCTGATCCAGGACATCCAAGACTTTTAACACTTTACTCATGATGTAGCCTGTAATACCATAGAATAAACAATGTAACAGTGCTCTGGTTTAGTAATGAAGCAAAGCAGAAATTATCAAATGCAATCTACCCACACATATCAAGTAAGCTACAACAAACACAATAAGCAACTGACCAACAGCAGACTGCTGACACTTATCAGATGACCAGTGTACTTCAGCAGAATGACTTCTTGCAATAATCTGTTGCTCTGCATTCTTTACTTGTTGGCGTATCTGAAATTAAAAAAAAAAAAAAAAAAAAAGATAGTATAAAAGACAGTCTGCAAGTATAAAGATTGACAAAGAGTGCAACATTTGACATCTTGCTGTGACCTACATATTTGATCACATCTAACACAAAAATATTTAAAAATTAATGTAATATTATTTGGTTACATAAGTACCGTTTCAGACCTTGCAATGATGATGCAAAGGCCGATTGTAAATAGGGGTGTCATGTATCTAGTACAATGACCAACCCCATTAGCTTTCTGTACTTGGGTGGACTCAGGGGTGTCCTAAAAATCACTAAATTCAAAATCCCTCATTTCAGAAGATAAGCACGTTACCACTCAGCTATTAGGCTACATTACTTCAACAAATTAAAATGATGTTTCTTTTTAGATAATGCTTACCCTTACCAACATCATTTTAACAGTTTACATCATCCAGGTATGCCAATAAATTAAATAACTAGATAAGAATTTATACAACAGTGACAACAGTACACCACTAGGAATAATGAAAGAGAGATGTAAAAAACTTACATAAGTATTGCTTTGTCCAGGTGGCATGGGAAGACTGCTAGTGGCACAAGGGTACAAGTCAAGAGGAGACCCTACCAAGTAGGAATTGCTCTTGTAATCACCCAGGGAGTTCCACACCATGGCGGTGGGACATTTGATGGTGATGATTTGGGCCAGAGCAGAGAGTTGTAATACAATGAACCTATGGCTCTGGCATTCTTTGAACTCTGCCATGGCATTGATAAGCGGGTTACACATCTGTATGGTGGTGTTAATGGCTTGGGCTGGCGTCAGAGGAGTCCTGAATAGAGATTATTATTATACTGAGCTTAAATATTTACAAAAGCTTAAACCCTTTTTTTCAATGGGTTTCTAATATTGGTAACTATTTGGTTTAAAGTAAAGCAGCCAGTACAATCTATGTTTTATAAATAAGACAAATGATACTTTATTAGAGCTGGATATTTTGTTATGACATTACAACTGAACCTACAAGACATAATTTTTTTACCCATTAGCACTCATTTGAGGGTCAGTTCTGCCTAACATATGATCCATTTCAGCAACCAAATGGGAGATTTTCCTACCGCAATAGTTGGCTAACCTCCTAGCAAGTATGACAGATTTGCACATGTCTGAAGAATACTGTAAGAGTAGAAAGTGACATAATTTTTTACAAATCATCATAAAAAAAAAAAAAAAGAAAGCAGTGTTAAATGTTAATACAATCCCAAACTAAACTTGTTTTCCTTACATGGAGACATCCACTTACTATGTTCATTTGTACCAAAATGAGCTTCAATACAACATCATCTGTTTGTTTCATTTTGTCTGGGAGCTCTATCAACCAGTTGAGAAAGTCATGACGATCTAGTAAGCCTTCCTGATAAAATATAGGTTTGGATTTGTATTATTAAATGGCCTATGTCATATATTATTTTTCTTTTAAATTCTAAATATTACATTGAGTATTTTTGCTATAAATTTTTTTATATCATATTCAAAATAATGGAACCACCTTGACAGATCCAGAAGTCATTATGAACTAAATATGCTACCACTTTAGGGTAATCAGAAATGAGAACTTTAAAAGAACCTACAAAGTTAATAAAACTTGTTTTACTTGACTGGGTTTCATAAGTTATATTGAGATGTTTTTCTCTATTGAAAAATTGATAGTCCACATCAGAATAAAGTAATAGAAAAAAACAACAATATGTCTTCATAATGACAGCCCTATATAGCTTCATAATAACATCATTATATGTCTTCATAATGGCATCACATACTTCATAAAGATGATTAGCAAATCTTGTACAGTAGTTCCAGTTTTTCATTGCCAGATCTAAATCAACTTGGGATGTAGCTGGAGAAGCTGCTAGTAAAAAAGGTGTGGCTGTAGCTCCACTGGTTCCATGGTAAAAGTCTTGAATTTTTTGAAGTTGATCTTTCAAATATTTACTTATTGCTTGAGTCCAATCTAAGAGGATGAGAAAAAAAAAGGTGATTATTTCATAAACTAGTACTTTTGATATAGTCCTTAAAACACAAAGTTATACAGATTACAAAAATATATATTCCTCTTCCTTGTGCACAAGACAGTATTTCTTACTCAGAACTTTGTAACATCATTTGAAATAACAAAAATAAAATATAAAATTGGGATTGTCTTCTGTACACTGGCAGAGGGGGGAAAGGTATTTATAATAATTTATAGTCTCATCTTATAGGATACAGACATTACTTCAAAAAAGAAGATGATTACATCCTAGGCGTTATGCATGTTCATCATCATCATCATCAAACTCCATTTCAGAGAGGGCTTGAGAGGCTCAAATCCTCTCTTGCAAAAGCCCTGGAGAGAAACCCTGCAGTCTTGCATAGTGCATAAATGTCGCCATAAAGGTTGAGAATTTTTGGTTTCCCAGACCTGTTGAGATGGAGATCAGCAAGTCTGGGGCAGTCAAACAGAATATGAGGCACAGTTTCCTCTTCTTCTCCGCAGCAGGGGCACCGTGAATCAAAATTTGGCCATAGCCTGCACTGTGCTATAACAGCTTGCTCGGGCCTGGACAGCCTCCACCACGAAGAAGTGCGGTCAGGGCGCCTGTGACATAATGGGAAAATCACTATTTTTGATTACTTGTAAAGTTAGGAGTGATTCCCCTTATGAAGTTTATATAAGGCCTTTCAAACTGTGCTTAGTTGCCACTTGCCCCTGAGTTACCAGCTTGACCACTTGACCTGTGTTGTGAATAGTATTTTTTCTGCTAGTGGTCATGTGTCTTGGGGTACTCGGAGAAGTGTGCTCTGCTTTGGAGATCTTTGGGCTAAGTATATCTTTAGTATTATTGTATTTTATATAATGTATTAGTTAGTAGATATAGCCTCAAATGATTTCCAGGCAGTATATTTTTACCCTGATGTTCTGCATCCTGGGGTACTCTCAAACGTGACATATTTTTGTAGCCTTTCTCTGAGGGATTCATCTGTATTGAATCATCAGATGGGCTTTACATATTTTTATAGCCTTGTCTCTGAGGGATTCAACCTGTGTTGAATCATCAGATGGACTTTACCAAATGGATGTCTATAGGTGGGATTCTATGAAGCTGGTAGGCTCATAGGTTTCCCTGAAGCCTATAGTTCCTCATGACCCTTTTGTTTGTTTTTTGGCTAAAAGTGGCTAGTGTCAGCCGGAAGCCTGTAACCCCAGAATGGTCAAAAGTGGTAATGTGTTGACCTGAGGCCTGTGACCTTTATTTTTCTTCACTGATGTGTGATCTCCAGAATGTGACGATAATGTAACATATGGCTAGGCCTATGTGCCATACTATTTTTGAGTATCTTTTGTTTACTTTTTGTTGTGTCGGCCTGTGAGTTGATGGCCATTTATTTACACATTTATTTTACTCATGTAAATAAACTTTGTATATTGTTTACCTGCGATTTTGTAAAGTCTTTTGTTGCATACATTAGTTTAATTGTATACCTGGAGGTTATACCTAATAACCTAGGCAGTACAAGAAGGGACCAATACTCCTTTGGATGAACGTGCCAGCACACTTTTAACACTGATCTGTTGATCTAAAATACCTAAATCTAGCTATAATTCTAATTGAATATTTTTAGCTATACCCGCTAATAGGTAAATTAATTGATCAAAATTTTGTTATATTGAGTGGGGTGCTCTTTTAGAATCAATCCCCATTAATATGTAACATGGGGTACTCTTACAAGCAACCTCATTTCATTTGTAACAGTGCCTCATGGGGAAGGGGATAAAAACGTTGAATGTTTTGTCGGTTGATGGAGAGGTCAGCCTTTTCAGATAGTCTAGTGACATGATGCATAAAAGACTGCATCTGAATACGTCTTCTGCATCTCCAACCATCCACTAGTTTTCTAGCTGGGAGGTATTCATCCAGCCTTTTATACCACTCAAAGCAGGTCAGTACTGACCTTTCCCTCCTAAAGTTTAGTGGACCTACATTAGCCATTATTTCAGCCACATTTATTGGACTTGTCCTAAAGGTTCCACAGACCAATCCTAGTGCTTGGGACTGTATTTTATCAAGTTGTTAAAGAACAGTCATGCATGTTAACCAATGACTCATTATTTTTTTCTTTTTATCTATATATAAATTAATATCTATCATCATTATTGGTTTAAGAAAAGTGCTGAGGGTATTGTGTAACATTTCAACCTATGTGAAGTCACACTACTTCATTATATTGAGAGACAGGTCCCACCACTTCTTCTCCTTAAGAAAAAATCTGTTAAGTTGAGCAGACAACCACCTATTCTTCATTACAAGCACACTTTCTGCTTCATTACACACTACTTCATTATATTGAGAGACAGGTCCTACCACCTCTTTTCCTTAAGAAATAATCTGTTCATTTGAGCAGACAACCACCTATTCTTCATTACAAGCACACTTTCTGCTTCATATCTTAGGCAAGAAAAAAGAAATCACTTAGGCAAGAAAAAAGAAATCAGACAAAAAATAATCACCCATAAATTGATCCACAGTCAATTTTCTACGGTTCCTAGAGTCCTGGGTTCCCATGTTGTGAGCAGCAGTCATTTTTATAAACCAGGCAGCCCTGACATTCGGAACTGCATATTCACATAATGTGGAGAAGATTTCTTCCTTTTTGTTGAATGTTGGAACCTATTGCAAGATAAAGTAAAAAAAAATAATTTATACATATAAACAATTAGAACATGCCCTTAATCAGTAAACAAGGACAATGCAAGAACTTCGAAGAGAATTGGGTTGAAATAAAAGCTAAAGGAGTTGAAAGATATAAGAGTTTTTATATTCAATTATTTGATAAAGAAATAAAATCTATAGTATATAAACCACAAAAGTAGAATTTCACATTGAGATGTAGCAGTTCTTAGGGCAGTTAATTTAGAATTCACCCATTTCTGTGATCAGTGTCAAGTAGCAAGCAATATCACTAATCAATTGAGCAAGATTTTTTTGAGTCACCCAGTTTGCAAGCCAAACAATTAATCAATCATGCACCATAAAGTAGGTTGCAATAAAACAAAAATATGGAAATTACTAAAAGAAGTTTTGACTAGCCCAAAAGTATTTAAGATTGTACACATTAATTACATATTAATTAAGTTTTTCAATTGGTGTGCTTCGATCATTCAAAAAAATTCTTGAGATATAAAACTAAAAAAACGGTAAAAAATTTATAACTTAGGCTTACTAACCAATAATAAACTGATACTTTCACATTTAAAATTAATAAATAACACCAATAACTAACCTTGCGACTTAGTGAAGCTAAAGGCTTACTTCCTGCCAAGTCTTTAAACCAAGCTTCAGTAGAGGGTTTACTACATGCAGCCTAGTTTAAAGAAAGATAAACATTTTAATAATTAAGAAATTATTCTTGTTACTTATTTGAACAAGGAATTTGAACAAGAAATTATGACAATAAACATTTTTATTTCAAAAACTTACCGGCCAAAAATGTTCCTTCACTGGCAGTTGGAATTTTTTATTTTTGCTGTCTTGTAGAGTGTTTAGTTCATTCTTCTTTTTCAGAACACTGTTGTAAAAAGTGCTACACTGTGTTGCAAATTGAAATATAGTATAAGATTATAAAATCAGTCATAGTCATAAAAGACAGGCCTTATATTATTATATATAATAATATATGTGGACTTTGTATGCAATAGTAAAAAGTATTCTCTTGTTTACTCTAATATAATTACAATAAAAATTAAGATAAGAATTTTTTTTTATTTTTTTTTACAGAATTTGATGTTAAACCATGTATAAAAATAAAAAAATTATCACAATAAGAAAATATTTTGAATGGAAGACAACTGTATAGTAAAGAAAATGAGCATTATAATTTCAATACAAAACTTACTTTTTCTAATGTTATTTCTATATCCTTTGCAGAAGCACACTAGAAAAAAAAAAGATAAAAATATTAACAAGCAAAATAAAAAAAAAAAAATACTTAAAAAAAAGTATATATTAGATGCATCAATTAGTTTGGATCAGACATGTAATTAAATTTGTAATAGATCTAGACTATTAATAATAAATCTGTACGATTAGAAATATTTTTTTGCCAATTGTTTTTGTTTAGCCCAATTTTATGCTTTTAGCTGTTTTCTTGTGTTGTTAGGTAAAAGAAATAATTGTGCAAAGTTTCAGCTTGATCTGAGATTGGGTGTTGGAGAAATAATGTGTACAAATTTTTTTGACCAGGCAGACAGAGTGAGATAAGCTTTAAAAAAAATGAATGCAAAATCAAATAATTACTTGAAGATACAAATTTTGTTTTACTTTTGTACAAAACATTTTATTTTAAACCTACGAGCTAACATTTACTTTAATGCAATCAATGATGAAAATAGTTCTTCTCAAAGAGAGATGGAGGGAAGGAGGATAAAGGATGGTCTTGATAAAATATTAGAACATAATTGTTTCAAATGTTGTAAGGTCTTAGCATCACTTTAATGATGGAAGGGGAAAAATACAAAGTTACTGTAGAAGAAACTCACCTCATCAGTTACGACAGTGCCCAACTGAAAACCATGTTTAACATTTTGCTGTGTGAGTTCATCCTGCAAAAAAAAAATGTTTTTTAATCAATTACAGCTAAATTGACATTAAAAAGTATCACACACCTTGTTTGGTAGACTATGACATAGTTTGGTTGGGAACCAAGAAATATGTGAGTTTACGAAGAATAAGATATCCCACATGAAATAGAGGTCTTCACAGTGGCAATTAAGGGGTACTGGACACATTATTGACAGACCACATGGGAAAGAGTCCACGCCATGATTTGTAAGAAGACGGACATGTCTTGTATTTTAAGATAAAAGTATTGAGAAATATGTATGTGATAATTTTCCAAGTGAAATAATTTGTGCTATTTTGTGATGGCTTAAGTTGCCAATTATTGTGTATCTTATTATGAAGAATAAATATTTGTCTGCTGCTAGAGAGTTTGTTTCTAAATATACTTATTGTGGTACTATTGCTTAGTAACCATAGTATGACTATGCAACAACAAAATTGGTGATATTTCTTAATTGCACAAGGAGCATTCTAATAAGGCCAGAAGAGGCCCTAATACAACACAAGAGAACATTCGCGTTATTAGCATGTAAAAACATATTACAAAAAGTAACAAGGTTACAAAGACAGTTTGTGTGGAAACACAAACTCAAAATCGGCCCCCATAGTGGTCCACCCAGGCAGGCTTCAATATTTTCAGAAGGAAATCCAAATGAAATTATATAAAAGACAAATGAGAGATAAGAATGGAGAAAGAAGGTTGACAGATCTTGTGTAGTGCCCCAACGGTCCAGCAGATCAAAGGATAGGTGCAAGTGAATGCAAAGTTAGATGTGAACCTGGCCTAACTAGTTACCCTTTCAGACCTTGTGGTCTATAGGGCAGATGATGTAAAGTTCATCTGTTTTTGTGGCCTACGGTTAACGAGGGTGTTATGTAGCCAGCACAACGACCAACCGCCTTTACTTTTCCCCAACTAATGTCAGGTACCCATTAGAGCTGGGTGGACTCAGAGGCGCCAAAGGATTCCAAAGTTGAAAATCCCAGTCTTCACCAGGATTCGAACCCGGGACCCTCGGTTCAGAAGCCAAGCACTTTACCGCTCAGCTACCGCGCCTCTCCTGGCCTAACTGAAGTCTTATAAATAATGTAGTTGTTTTGAAAAGGCTCAATCTCTTATTCAAATCCTCAAAAAAAAAAAAAAAAAGTTCTGCTATAAAAAAAAATGTTCCAGAAAATGAAGTTTACAAGATTACTATTCGTTTTTAATTAGGTCTAACTTATAATGCATACTAATTAGCTTTTGTTGATTTGAAAATACATAATTAATGTATGAGAAGCATTGTAGGGATGTGCCTTAGACATAGATAGGTGGTTTAACAATTTGAAAGTTTCATGATGAATGCTGCTTTTAGAATCACCTTGAGATCACCCAAATCTAAACACTTGACATTGCTTGAAGAGAGGGGACAAAGCCATTTGTTGATTGATCAATACATAGTATTATCATAAATTGTGCACTCGAAAAACTGGTAAATTTCACCCGACAGGAGTTTCCAAGAAGGCTTTACATTTTCAAATTGTTCACATTCTAAAAGCTATACGTCAAGTCTGATCGAAGCAGGACGTTTTGGCACGAAGGTCATTTTGGCTCAAGGGACGTTTTAGCGCTAACAGTTTTGGTCAAATTAATTACTTTTTTTTTTATAGATTTCTTTAAAAAGAATTATACATATCTATGTTTCGTGCAAGTGTTTTTGTTTTAATTAAGACATATTTATCATGTAAGGAACAAGATATATTTTTGTCTGTTATTTTTGGTATTTAAGTTTGTTATTTGATTATTGTTAGATCAGACTGCCACCAGGTTTTCAGTTTAAAATATAATAGAATGAAATGGTGAAAGTTTTACCAGTCTGTCAGCGTGCTGGATAAAAGATAAGTGAATGTTACAAACTATGCTATTAGAGCATGGAATGGGTTGCCTGAGCTAGCCAGAAAAACCAGTGACTTGGCAGAATTTAAGTCATTTGTTAATATGCATGACTAAATGCATGACGCGTAGGACGTAATCATCTTCTTTTTTGAAGTAACGTCTGTATTATATAAGATAAGATGCGAGATTTGGGGCAAAGAGATTGAAAGAGAGGAGTAAACCTTGTCACCTTGTGCCACTAGACTCTATAGATAATAGCTAGGTCTAGACTACAGTAGTACAGTGGAGAAAAGTGGTGATAAATGGTTAAAATTAGGTGTGAGGAGTGGGAGCGATATAAATTGGACCGTTCCAATAGAATGTAGCAGATGATACTACAAAATTTGAAAATTATAGAGTCTCTTCTAGTAGATCTAGAGTAGAAAGTGATGACACTGACTTATTGACTGATTCAACTGATTGACTGAATCAGTGAATATTGTGACTGAATCACTGATGATTCTTTCTCATGAGTCATTGTTCTTCAATCTTTATCTTATAATCTAGACTTGTTCATCAATATTCATTAGATCTAGTGTGACTAGAAAAAGAGTCTAGATCTAGACTAGTTGTCTATTAGATTAATAATTTAAATAATAAAAGATTATCATTATTATATTATTAATTATTGTCAATCATTATTAATAAATATTTCAAATATTTGTAACTTTGTTGATGTTGTCAATGTTGAATATTTAACTCAAGAGTCAAGACTCACTCAAGCTCAGCAGGCTTAAAGAATGTAACAAAATTGAGAAGAGAAAAGATATTTAAATACTAACTAAGGAAACAAACCTCTTTCTGTTTGGGATCTTGTGGATATACATCAGGTGGACCCAAGCGAGGTTTCTTTATTGGAGTGTGTTCTTGACTTGGAAAGGCAGTCGCCATTTTTAGTCAATCTGCAAATTGGGTTGTCAATATAAGTAAAATATAGAGCCCTAATTATAATTTCGCACTTTTATCAAACAGATTTTTTTTTAAATTAATTATCTTGGTTAATAAAAACCAAAAAGAAAATAGAAATAGATCTATATTTCCTTAGATGAAAACAAATAGGCCTAATGATGAATTTTATTCAATGCAATATATCTATTAAAGTTTATTTTTAAATTGTATTGTGGGAGGTTTGGCCTAGGAAGTAAACTATCTTCAACTCTGCAGGAACAGCCGAATAGTGTAAAACATTTTACAAAACAAACATTTTACCTACAAATTTGTAAGGTTTTCACCTAAGTTTTGAACTTCGAAGTTCTCGCAGGCTATACCCGACTTGGAGAAGGTAAACTGAATCCAAACCTCCGCTGCATTGAGGCTATAAAAGCCCCTGCAATTTAACACGGGAAAGATTTCGGGAAAAATCAGGAGCTGGTTATCCTTGGGCATCTTGAAGATGATTACATCCTAGTCCAAATTTAATCTCTCGCAAGACGCCTGGAAAAGGCTGCAGTAGCGTTCGAACTCAGAACACTCGAAACGAGATTCCAGAGTGCATACCACACGCCAAAGGTAGACCAGGTTCAATTTCAAATTATTTGATGAACATGTCAATAAATAAATGGATGAAACTTCCTATTAAAATAATCAGACGAAGCAACTTTTCACAGTACCAATAGGTGATGATCATTCGCACAAACACGTGTAGGCCGGTGTAGGATACATTTTGGTATCTGTGTTATGATATACCAAATCTTCACTAAGTAGGCTATGTCACATAAATAAGACAGCCCAGAAGAATGTGAATTTAAAGTCCCTGCCAAGGAGTCAAGAAGAACAGAATATTTAGTGCCCTTGCCGAAGCGCATACTTGCAATGGATCAGCTCCTGCTCTCTACTGTCAGGGGGAGGTATGGCGAGAGTGAATGTGTTACTTTAATATTTTGGTATGCTAGTGATATATCCTCTGTATATGTACCCCCCCCTTTTAGGTTATGAATGTGAATAGTCTTGCACGTGTTATGAACTGAATGATTTAGTCTTCCTTGAATGTGCGAGAGAGTGTGTCAGTTAGTGAGGTCTTGTTCCTGGTCCAGGAAGGTTGGACGTTTACTTCCTGGACTGGTGTTTCTATTATTTCTTGAGAGTAATATAATTGTGTGCTTTATGAAGTATTAGAGTATTATTTGCATCTCCATGGATATCTGAGTTGGAGTTAAAGTGTATCTAGTAGCCTAGTAATTGTTCTTATTTGTATAACCATTAATGAGCCAAGCAAGTGTTAATTAATTGGAATTGAGTAATTGTGTAACCCCTAACGAACCAAGCCAAAGACAAGCAAGAATAGAACCCTGACATCACCTTTAAATTTCTTCTTCTTCCTTGTTCTCATTATTATTTCGCAGCGTTCAGATGACTAAACCAATACATGTACATGAGATGAACTGTTTTCTGGTTTCCAAACCAGGGATCTCTCCATATAGTTTTCTTTCTATAGGGGTGTTACGGGCCAGTATATCGTGTTCGGCCTCTTGGTAAAGAATGCAATTTTGAAGGACATGTCTCATTCTGTTGTGTCCGGTTCTGAGGCGAAAGATTAGATGTTGATATTGTCGGATAGCTTGAAACAATAGCGCAGATTTTCATAGATTTTTTAAACGAAAATTTCTCTATAGTCTATTGAGATCTAAGCCTATATGAAAGTGTAGAAACGATATTGTAGACCTATTCTTGAAGGCGAGGCTTTGTTAACCACTATTGCAAGGCTTAATTAATTTTCAGATGTAATGATTCCGTAGGTCAAGTAAGATAGGCCTATATATAACGTAAAGGCTTACAAGTTTCTGAAGCAAAGGATTCTGACATCAGCATTATGACCTGTTCTATATGAAATCACTCAGCCAGTCAGATAGGCTACTTCCACAAGACTTGATTGTGGATGCAATTTATGCACGCAATTTAAAAATTTAAACCTGGAATTGAAAAGATCACGCCGACCTGGCAGGCCTTATAATAGATAATTGGAGGCTCTATTATAGGCGAAGTGAATTAGCAGAGTGGCCCCAAATGAAAGAGAAAAATAAACACACACACACACAATTACGTAATTAATTTATCAAAAACATAGTGTACTCAAACAATAACTTCGAGGACAAATTTCACAATTTCTTCTCTAGATAAATTATTCTCAGTCCTGTGCGAGGCCTCACCAATCAGAGGCCCTATATAGGCGCCTGCCTTGTGGACAACATCAATTTTCTCTGCAAAGAGCAAGCTTCAACTCTGAAAGGTCACATATCTGTAAACTTTAACCTAAAAAGTATAACTCCCCTCACACCCACTTCAAGTAGACACTGTGCAGCCTACTTAACAAAGTCATTCCCCTCAGGCAGAGTCTCTTTCCCTATTAAGCGCGACAAACCACCAAAATCACCGCTCTGTATGGCAATGGGGAACAGCTGAGAAGAGTTCTACTTTTCCATGGCAAAATGTTACAAAGACAGTTTGTGTGAAAACACAAACTCAAAAATGGCCTCCGAAGTGGTCCACCCAGGCAGGTTTCAATATTTTCAGAAAGAATATCAGAATGAAATTCTATCAAAGGCAAACGGCAGAGAAGAATGGCGAAAGAAGCAGTGGCGTAGCTAGGGGGGGGGAGAATTTGAAAATCCCCCCACTTGAGAAGTGCCCCTTAATAATGACTGTTTTTTTACATTAAAAATTAAATAGTACACAAAATGCAGGGGTCCCCAAAGATGTCAAGCCCCCCCCTTGGGCCCCCAAACAATGGAAAATTCCTAGCTACGCCCCTGGAAAGAAGGTTGACTGCCCCAACGGTCCAGCAGACCAAGAGAAAGGTGAAAGTGAAGAAGTTTGATGTGAACCTGGCCTAACTAATGTCATATAATGATTCATCTAATTGTAAAGGGTCAATCTCTTATTCAAAGCCTCAAGAAAAAAACAAAACAGAAAAAACATTTCCGTAAAAAAAAAATTTCCTCTTCCTTTACTTTCGTCTACCGTTGCAATCTGACCAAACTGTAATATTAAAATCTACTTAATAATTACGTTCAATTTATATGCTTTCTAAATAGATTTTTCTTCTTAAATAAAAAAGTAAATATTTTTTTGCCAATGTAGAAGTTAGTATGACAGGACTTACATAACTTAGCAATACAATTGTAAAAAAAAAAAATGTTTGACAAAACATCTAAATCCATTTGAATAAATGTTACTATATGGTAAATGGTCATCTCCCTTACTAAATAGCCTCCCGTGTTTGTTACTATTATTAGTGAATAGTTGTAAAAATAGTGCATAGTTTTTTTTAAATTTTCGTTTTTCAGAGAAGAAAAAAAAATAGCCGTTGCATCAGAACTTTAAATGGTGTAAAATATGATGTCGGATTTCCAATACCTTTTCTAGTTTACGAGATCTCAACAGATAGACCACACAAAACTAATAGCGTCTATTTCCTTTTCGGGGCCGCTAAAAAAAAAGCTGGCTAGATGAGTGAGAAATGTAGTCTTGAAGATATCTCCAATCCTTTTTGTCGCCATTCTTCAGTATAAAAAGTTTATTATGTTGAGTTTGTTACTTGAACTTACTATTGATGTTTAAGATGGAAAAAAAAATGCTTAAAGCAAACAATTCAATAAAGTTGACCGTAGTTTTATTCAAAATAAATCATAGTACAAAACAGTGTTGGAACAAGATATTGAAGCACTGGTCATTCACACAAACAATAATAACAATTATTTTTTTTTAAAGTTTAGAGCAATGACGTAATTTTTACATGATCCTTTACATTTATATCTCTAGAACAATTTAACTGTCAGATACTAATCAGCTCCATAATTAAAACTAATTGATTAATGTGCCAGATTGGGGAAATTTCAATGTTATAAAAGGGGAAAATATTATGATTTAATCAGAGACTAAGTTTCTGAAAGAATGTTAACAAATGCAAAAGTAAAAAAAAACAAGAAACAAATTGTGAAAAATATGTTCTCATAGAGAAGACAAGAAAACGGCAAAAAAATTGTATTAAGTGCAATGGCCATTATATAAGTGTATTATTGCATACATGTTCAATGTATTTAACAAAATTGCATTTCGTCAATTTTATAACGTGCATAGCACATCCCCATGCTACTATGCTCAACAGGGTAGTAAAACTTCCATAATGCATGTAGCCAAACTACATCTTTGGAAACACAACCATAAAGCCCAAGCCTTACATAGGTCATTGATACTGTTGTTTTTAAACCAAGTAGATATTAGCACATATATCAATATCATAGAACTGTAGGGATTGAAAAAATCTCAAATCTTAAATCAACTTTAAAAACTGTATGTAAATGCAATCTTCTTTATAGTGAATACAGTTAATTATATATACATGACTGATAGATTGTAATCATTGTGCAATGTACACACACATGAATATTTTCAATGTTATCACTTCAAGTTGATCAAGTCCAACTAAAGATAAAATCCCTAGGTAAATACAAATAGGTCATAATATATCAATAGAATAGAACATTTTATAGAACTAACAGATATTAGTTAGTAATGGAGTTACCATATCTTTATTGTTTAGATTCACTGATGGAAACAATAAAAAGTGTACACTGAAATGGATTCTCAAGTTTTGTGTCACTATTAACACTAATTTTAGTATTGATAAAAAAAAGCATTTCAGTACCAGTACTTGTGTTATAAATATATATATAAATATATATATGATTATGCAAGAGAAATAGAAAATATTGTCCAAAAATTGACTTTTTTTTTCATTAAACAAAAATAAAACTTAGACCACTGGCTACATTACAATTGAACACAACAGAATTGTTACATTCCTAGTTAATGCAACCTTCTAACATTACTTAATTGCCAATGCTGTGCATTAATAGCTCAACATCATTTGAACTATCTAAACCAAAATATGTTATTGATGTGATTGTAGCAGTCAGCCCTGGTGTTACTGGTGTAAGACATGGATGATTGGCACATGTGTCTTTTCAACACATCTTATTTCGTCAAGAAAGATGGACTGCTGAAGTAGTAGAGCCATCAAAGTATGAAAATGTAGTATAGCGATTTCTGTTATTTTTGGCAGAAACATATTAGCCTTCACTACCTACACCAATAGAAAAGCAGAATAGACTAGTATACACTATTTAATATTTACATTGATAATTGGTTTACATCGTATTAATAAATTTGGTTTGGAAAGTTGTTCCTTTGTTACAGATTGTTGATTTGATGCAATGTGTATAATTTACAGGAAGAAACAATTGCAATACTAAATTTGAAAATATCAAAATAAACAATAAAAAAAACCCACAACAACTGTTAATCGGGGATAAATTGAGCTTTGTATAACTGACAGAGCCAAAATGTTCTTACATCAAATATTTAACTTGATTTTTTTTTCAATAGACAAACGCAAAAATAAAATTAACAAAATTTGTAAAAAAAGTTTTAAGCCGTATTAAAGTAAATGTAATATACAGTTTCATCTCTTTATTTAGTGCTCATATATCACAGATTTAAAAAACAAAATAGAAACTTTATACTTTACAGAAAGATAAAGAACAATAAACATTTTTTATGAACAAATGAAAATAACAAAATTCTTTCAAAATACCCCAAAATATTAATTTTATATTAGAATATTCTATAATGATTTTTAAAATTCCCCTCAACACATTTCCAATTTGAATGATTTCATAATCTTTCATCTCTATGTCAATGTTTTTAAAGAGTGGAAAATAACAAGTAATAAAAATAAAATTGATTTATGGATCATCTGTCTGAATTGTAGTTCCATCAGTGTGATCAGGGATAACTTCACTGTGAACCAGAGTCCGTTTATCTTGTGCTTTCCTTCTTTTCACTCTGGCCTGCTCTTTGACAGCGCTGAATGTTCGTTTTCGGACCCTGCACAAGAAACAAGCCAGGAGCATTGTAATTGGCAGAACTGTAACAATGGGCAATGCTACAAACAAACATATCCAAAAGGCAAGACGTATTTGGCACTCTGTGTAGATGCTTGACTTGTCCTTGAGTGTTGGAAACTTGATGACAACATCGTCATCTGACTGCCAGTTTAGATCAAACTGACATGGGGTGTTGAGACTAACATTACACTTTTTGTATGCATTGCGGGTATCAAAGTGAGTTAGCTCTAGGCTGGCATTGAAATCTAAGTTTGCACTTGTGGTTTGAAAATTAAAAAGCAAATAGTAAAAATCATTAGAAGTTACAGTGTAATTTACAGTGAAATTAAACGGCTTAGATTTATGCTCATGATTTTCACAAAGTGAGACATTCCATACAGTGCATGAGTGGCATGAGTGATGAAACTTTGCTTTATAGTTGTCAGACCCTGAAAAATAAAAAAAGCATATCTTTAGATACTAGTTTTCATGTTAGTTAGGACCTAAAATCTCAGAACTACATGGTGTTTTAACATTGAGACCTTCATTTTAGCAGTCAAAACGGCCAATAATAATGTAATAATATTGAATATAAAAGTTTAGGATTAAACAGTACACTGTACCTTTTACAAGGATCATCAAATGGGAATCATGGTAACTCCTACTAAACTTTCTGCAAGTGGAAATATACAGCTCAGTTCCTTTTAGCAGAAACAGCTTTTTAAAAACATCTGGATCAGTGAAGTTATGTGTGTCCTTGTAGGATGTGTTCACCCGAGCATGCTCAGGTAACAGATACATCATGCCTGGACGACTGGAGGACACCTGAAAATAAATACACTCCGATAAAAGGATGGCAAAACATACTATTGATTTTGTTCACTCAAACACAAAAATGCTTTGCCACACCATGATTGACTAAGTGGTAAAGTGTAAAATTCATCCTTTTCTGTAGCCCACGGTTAATGAAGGTGTCATGTGGCTAGCACAACTACCAACCGCCTTTACATTTCCCAGACTAATGTCAGGTAAAATCCCTGACTTCACCAGGATTTGATCCTGGGACCCCCAGTTCAGAAGCCAAGGGCTTTACCCCTCAGCCACAGCGCTTCCACCCTAAATGATTTTAGGCTACAATTTTCTTAAAAACAGTGACAAATTATTGCTTGATAGTTGAGAAAAAAAAGTAGGATGCTAGATATTCTCACAAAGTTTTTACACAAATTAAGTAAGTGAAAATATGAACATAAGTGTTAGAAGACCAAACTTTATTAATATTTTATTGGAATGGTGACAATTTAGAATTTTAAACTATTCAGAAATACAGAACTTAAAAAGGACTAGTTATAAACATAAATCATCCAAATTTACACTTTTATCAAGCCAATGAGCTTCAGTTGTTATTACTAGGAGACAAACCTTGTAGCTGTTACAAAAAGTGGCAGAGAAGTCATCTGTGATGTCATTCAGTGCTGCTTCTTGGACATCATCCAATGTGTTTTTGCTGAAGCGATGTTTGAAAAGGTTCCATCCAGACACACCAAAAATCACAAAGACTAAAAGGGTCACAGCCAATGACAAGCCAAGGCAGAGACAAGGTCTTCTTCCTTCAGTTTCCACTTTTCTGTGGGATGGTGGAACCAAGTTTGGTCGAAATCCTTTGGCCATGGCGCTTTCTTAGAAATGTGAAACTTCAGTTGGTTTAAACTATCAAGGAGAAAAAAAATATATACATTTTCAAAAATTACATAGAATTTTATACTAAAATTCTTTATCACTTGAATGATTTTCACTCTTCTTATCTCTACACTCTCTATCCTTTGTACCTTTTCCTCCTCCTAACAAATACTCTCTCTCTCTTTCTCCTACTCCCTCTTTCTATGTAATATTGTAAAACAAATAGTATATTGTAGTGTTGTTTGATTGTTATGTTTATAGGTTGTTTAAATAATTACTTTGACAGAGCAGTTAGTATTTGATATAGGAAACACCCCCAATTTTCCATTCAAATAAAAATTATTCTTAATTAGGGTTACCAGACCAGTGCATGTCAAAAGAAGGTCAGAAAAAAGGTTGAAGACCTAAAAAAAAAAGACAAAACTTATAATACCAGTATATAGATCTACTAGGAACAGCAATACACATGAAGGAAGTTGTCAAAAAAAAGTGATCTCAAGTTGCAGTACTGGTAAAAAAATCCCATAAACAAGCCCAAAAATACTTGACAGAAACTCAATTAAACCAGAAGAAAAGATCTAAAGGATTGATTTGCTTGTTGGATAATATACCATCATGGTAAACAGCATAGTAACAACCAAATGTTTTCACATTTTAGGTCAATGTCTGCTAGATAAATGGACTGTCCTCCTTTTCCCAGATGTCTGGTTTAGTAACTGTATTCTTACTTGACCTTTTCTGATCGAATTATATTGATTTTAGACTATTTTAGTTTTAAAATTAAGAGAAATGCATATATATATATATTTGGAATGGTAGTAGAGAGGCATGACAGGTTTATTTGGGTAGGGTAGACGTTATCATTTTTATTTTCTTCAAAGCCCATCAGGATTTGGACTGGTAAACACTGTAGCTTTATTGTTCAAGCGTTTTACAAAAACTACTGATCTGTAATAGTAACCTATCAAATGTTCTGTAGATGCTTTGTGCTCAACAAAGAGCACCCATTCAGTAAAGCCTTATGTTTTTAAGCATGGCAAAGCACTAGCATTAGAATATCAAGCAGGATTCGAGGAGGATTCTGCATGCTAATTTGAAACTGCTTCGTAACAAAATGATTTTGGTTCAAGAATTAACTGAGATAAATCATAACAATCACTAAGTACCTATGGGGCTCACTTCCATATCAATGAAACATTAACAGAATTTTTGCTACTGGGCTTTTTTATGTACTTGTTTGGTAGCTTCATTCAAAATGTATGTATATATATTTAGACTATAAATAACTAGATCTAGATTCTAAATATCTCTCTCTTGACTTTTGTTGTAGGGGTGTTGTGACAGTTCACATAAACAAATCCCTCCACTTTTCACAGTCAGCATAGACTATTCTTAGCAGGATATCAAGAGAGAGGCCAGTTCATTCTTTTATCTAGCCAGCTTGTCTTCTGAAGACCCTTTCTTCATGCTCCCTCCACTGAAGAATGACTTTTGATAATGAGTCATTTCTTACAATATGACCAAACCAGCTCAGTTTTCATATCTTCCTTTTTGCTTTGAAGTGTTGACTTGTAAACTACAAACTCATTTGTCTTGATTTCCTGGTATCTGATACCCAACATTTTTTTGTAGAATTTACTTTTAAAAGCTTGGATTCTTCTTTCAGCCTCAGAATTCAGTGTCCAACTTTCACAACCATATAGGAATAGAAAGACTACAGTTTTAATTTGACTGGAAAGCTGATATTACTCTTCCAGATTTTCCATAGTATGGTCATTGCAGCTGATGCCAAGCTTAAACTGGCTTTTATCTTTTTTATTGATCTCCGTCTCTTGTTATGTTTGACCCAAGTATTTAAATGACTCAACTTTTAATGTTTGGTGATTCAACTCTATGCAACATTTCGTACTATCTCCACCACAAACTAGTATTTTGCTCTTTTCAGCACTGATTTCCATGCTCTAGCTGTAGCATCCAGTTTTGAAGTAAGATCTTGTGACTAGTCAGCATTTTCTCCAATAAGGTCTATATCATCTGGAAACCTGTGATTGGAAATAGGCCGTCCATTTAAGATCAAGCTAGGAGTAAATCTTTCTAGAGTTTCCACCATAATATATTCCAGAAATAAGTTAAAAAGACCTGGAGAGAAAATGCATCCTTGCTGCACTCTTATGAATGTCCTAAAACTTTCTCAGATTTGATTGTTCAGAAGTACTGAGCTATTCTGACTTGTAACTTTCAGTATTTTTATTTAAGAGTTCAGTTTACTTTAAAGTTTATTTATTGGACACTTTACAATCTTGTAGATCTAGTTCTAAGTCTTAAGACTTAAAAAAAATTTTTTTTAGTCAATTTAGTGATAGAAGTCATAAAAGATGAGACTAAATTATTCTAAATCTAAAATTTATAAGACTATCTAGCCTGGGTGTACTACTAGACTGTGACACTATATTAGACTGTCACTGAGTAAAAGTATAGACTACTATAATAAGGCTTGTCTTCGAGTCCGAAGATTAGTTAGGAATGCAGTATTTCCTGTGGCTGCGCAACCCCAGCTGTGACCTACATATTTTGCCACACCCAGGACAAGCATAACCATTGTCCCAGGTGGCCGTTTGAGTCTGTCCTCAGCAGCGGATTTTCGTTTGGTCTCAAAAGTGTATCCCTCAGCCTTTGTGAGTGACCTCCAGATGTCTCGTTCTGAGGCCGCATGCAACCAGGGGCCCTCTTCTAAGTCAGCTAAGGTAAGTTGGCACTTAAGCTGGTCTTTGAAGCGTTTCCCTGGGGCCCCTGTTATGTCGACCACCTTTTAGCTCACCAAAAAAAGACTGCCTGTTGCATAAGATAGTCTCCCAAACGGGATACGTACCCTACCCAGCGTAACTGTCAGACCATAAGAAGTTCCTCTATACTGTCCATACCAGGCTTCGCAAGGACATCTATACATACACATACTTAGAATACTATGACTATGACAATATTATATTATATCTAGCAATATTAAAATTATATATAGATCTAAATCTTTTATTAAATCATAATCAGGACTAGTTCACGTGTAGACTAAGTCTAAACTGACTAAACTTATAATAAATACTAACTCATTAATAAGAGTAAGAGTAGACTAAATATCAGATTATAATTATAATATTTTATATTATTTAGATGTATAGTAGATCTATATAATTATATATATATAAAATATAATTATATATATATAAAATGATATCTAGATCTAACAATCTCAATCTAACAAACTTACTAAGTCATCCATTTGGGCAGTTGTTTGAGACAAGCATCTATAAAAAAGCTAACAAGATCCTCGAAATAAAGAATCACCCTTTGTGTCAGGATTTTGTGATTTTACCATCACAAAAGAGATACAAGACACCGATAGCAAAGACAAACAGACACAAACACTCTTTTGTTCCCCTGGCAATCAAATCATTAAATAAGAACAATCTGGTATAAACTTTGTCACATGTAAATTATGAGTGAGTCTGGTGTGAATGTACACTTTGGTTTCTTATAGTTATAATGTTTTTTGTTTGGTGTAATGCACAAATTGTAAGACACATTTTTATACGGACTATAAAGATTATTATTATTATTATTAACTTAAACCTTACTTATAGACTTGGTAAAACTTTGATTTTTATAGTATACTCTTATTTTATTACTATTATAAATAATTATAAGTGACTAAGATTAGTTAGTAACCTTAGTTAAGTCTAAGACAGTCTAAGTTAGTGATACTTTGAAATTGATATAAAATATTCTTCTTAGTTTAGTAAGTTTAGTAAAGTAATGTCAAAGTCATCAATGAGTATGAGTATACTCAGATACAGTATAACTTATAATTAATAATACTGAGTATAGAATCAGTATATATCTAGTATTCGGGTAGTGTTTATAGACTAGTGCAGTGAGTGACTTGTCACTATAGTTATAGTATAGTTAGACATACTTGACATAGTCGACAGACATAGAATAATAATATACTTATATTACATATAATTATACTATAATTATAATCTATATAGTATACTTATATACTAATAATAGTAATATAGTTTATATAGTATATAGTTAATATAGACATAGAAGATCATTAGATCTATTCTTAATTCTAGATCTATATTATTTATATAATAATAATCTAATAATCTATATTTATAATAATACATTAATTATTATTTATATTAAATTAATTGTTATCTCATTATATATATTACTAGATATAGAGTCTAGATCTATAATTTTAGATCTACCTAGAGTCTATATAGATTCCAAACATCAAAACAATCATCAATCAGCATTAAATATGATAGCTCTAGAATCTAGATTTAATCTAATTCTGTCTAAATTCTAAATGTAAACAAGGAAGAATCTGCCTTGTTCGCAGGTCAGTGCGTATTGCCAACTTTATGTTTGACAAATAAAAAAAAAAGCTGCGCAGATAGTAATGTATCCATTGCAATTATCCAGACAAGGCCATAATTGTTCTAGGTATCTGCGTTGACTTTAAAAAAAATCTAGACTAGAATCTAGAGTCTTCACAGAAATAATAGTATAAGATTTTACAAAATCACTATTTAATCGGACTATAATTTATAAATGCAAAAGCACAACATAATATATTCGGAAAGACACAAAGATTTTTAAAATTCCTTCTTCCATACAGCCATTAGTGCTCGGAACAGGTTGCCTGAATCAGCCAGGAAAACAAATAACATAACATAATAAAATAATGGCAATGTCTTAAACAAAACACTTCAATATTATCTTATCTTATCATATTGTCCTTCTTTATAACATTTTTTTCTTACTACGAAAAAAAGGCGATGTAATCGCCAGGAAAAAGAATTTCTGAAGCTCAGAACACAGGAAAAAGCTAATATAGCGGCGCCCTCCAGACTCCAGGTCCGAAGTTGCTAAAGGGGTGCAAATGCCTAATCAGCAGTGGCGTACTAAGGGGGTTGCGGACCGCACCGGTTGCATATAATCTAATGAGGGAAATAATTCCATATAATTAGCCACATCTTTCAATAAGTAGCATTTATTTTCCTTTTTCAATACCAAACAAAAACATTAATTATCAACAAATAATTAACTTGTTAATTATTTTCTTGATTGATTCGTGTTTAGTTAGGAACAACAAATAATTGTGTACAGTTTCAAATTAATTCGACTATGGGGGGTGGGTGGGTGGGTTGGGGGTTGGGAGAAAAGAAATTATGTACTAGACATACAGAGTTGACAAAAAAACTTTGTAAAAACTTAATGAATTTGTTTCTTATATATGCAGAATAAGAAATTGTTAAAATATTTCTCAAATGACCAATAATATACACTTATGTTTTACATTTTCTAAAAACTAGAATACCAGGCTTGGTAAGAAATGAAAGTAGACAATATAACATAACGGTTCATTATAAACGTTTGAAACAATTATCAACCAAATCATTATTTGCCCATGTTATATATATATATATATATAAATATATATATATGACTATTTATAATAATTATAACCACTTTTTATTATAACCGAAGGTGCACTCACTTGCATATATATTATTATTTTGACCAGAAAAGAAGAACTATCTTCTCTCCTTTTTCTGTGCTGTAAAAGTTTTAAAAAAAGGAGAGAGAAGTGAGTGCTTTACTCCTGGAAGTATCCTTTTTAAAAGTTACTTCCCTTTGATTAAAATTACACCAGTGAATGTTACGCTGTATCTGTGTATCATAATAAATACACTTTGATATTAAAACTGATAGAAATAAATTTACCAAGGCATCTCTAGAACAAATTTAAGGATTGCGCTAATATTAAGATGGAAAAGGGGTACAGAATTATGGTGAAATATGTTTACAACTGATTTTAATGTATTTTTCTTTGAAGAAGAAAACAGCTACATTTTCAATTTTGAAAATAAATTAATCGTCTAGCAGTCTAGCTCAGTGCTTTTTTGGGGTCATTGGATCACGCACCACACACGAGCTCGCTGTCGATTCTCTTAATTACTCCGATTCTTCTCACAGCCTTTCTTTCAATGTAATTGTTGGGCCTGCATTTCTCAAACTGTGAGTCGCAACGTGTTGATCAGGGAGGCTCAATGGCGTTGTTTTTTTTTTCAAGAATTTTCTATATCAGTGATTGTGGGGACGCGATAGTAGGCCTGCGAATTATGTATAAGAACTGTAGTTTTTTGGGGCCGCTATTTTGCAGGGCCACTGCAACCTATGCGATAGGACCCGCGCTAATTTTAGGTGTAAATTATTAAATAAAATCATTTTATAACATTTTATAACAGATTTCCTGATTTACCAGGAGCTCATGGAAATCTCCTGAAATTGCAAAATATACGAAAAAGTCCTGGAAATCTCCAAAATTATTAAAATCTGTTGAAAACTCATACAAATCTCCTGAAATATATAGAAATCCGTTTTGCATAGGGCCCCACATTGGTTAAGTCCGGCCCTGCTATTTAGTTACGTGGGGTAACTCGACTAGTCCGACTTGTAGAAATAAAAGAGTGATCTTTTCTTTACTTCTTGGTGTCCAAACTTGAGCCATGAAGAGAATTATTATATGGTAGGCTATATCATCTCCCACACCTTAAAAAAAACTTTATAAATTTTTGGACTATAATATACTACATATTGCGAGCTAGGATGGGTAATTGGATTCATACCTCTGTATGATATAGACCAGTGGTGTAGCTAAGGGGGGGGGATGGGGGAGAATTTGAAGATCCCCCCGAGCCTCCACTTAAGGGGATCCCCCAAATAGGTGTCCCAAATTTGTTTGTAAATACATAAATTAATATATTTGATTGACAAATAGTGTCAACGGGTGTTTTTTTTTTTTTTATAATATTTATGGATTAAATTTATAACAAAGGCTAAACCTAGACCTAGGTCTATCAGTACGTTGACATTTTAAAAATATTTTTTCTCACAGAGATCAAAGTTGTTCTTTTAAAGTTAGTTTTACATTTTTAAATGCAAATCTTTAATAGATTTGTTGCCGATTTATTTTCCTTTGAAAAGAGATCAAACATGTGCTTGCAGCCATGCAGGAAGAGCTAAGAATATTTCTCTCTTTGTTGCAACAAATAATGCTGTATGATATACAGCGAATTCCAGGTATCTTGTTACCTTTACTAATAATAGATTTAAATGGCGAGTATTTTAAGGTAACGCTAATTAACCTTGAAGCAAAAATTACATAATCGGGGATAACATCCAAACGTTATTCTTAATAATGCTAGAATTGTCCATTATTCGGGTTTGGCTTCTATAATTTCAGAATAAAACTTCACACTTGAGTTATTACCCCTCTATTCATCTTTCCTCAATCCAATGGAAATATGCTTTTCTAATTAAAAAAAAAACCAACAACAAACAACTGTTCTTATAGAGTGATAAAAGACTGAACTGCAAAGGTGGTCAAATGAATCAAAAAACCTAAATGTATGTCTTTTCGTCACAGGAAATTTCACAATCACGGCTTATTTTTGATTTGTGAAATAAAAAAAAATATTATTCTTTCTATGGAAACTTCCCCATGCCGAGTTGACCAGAGTGGGGCTACAAAACAGCGTGACGCAAAGGTTAAACCTATAATAACGCAGCCACACTGAGTGGCCGTCTGTCTGGCCTGCGGATACGTCTGTTAGGCATAAATCCAAAAGCAACATTTCTGAAATGTGATAATCACTCTCAACCTGGCAGCTTTTCATTCTGCTGATATAGATCCAACAATTTTGTCACCTTTTTTGGAACTGTACATAAATTGTTAAACTTTTATTTCTAAATTAACCCCAGAGATGGGCCAAACTGAAAGAAGATGAAGCCGGGATTTAAAAAAAAAAAAGGATTAATACAAGAGAAGAAGTTAGTCGGCAGTTTCCTTGCATCTCGACAAAATCATCATGCTGTTGGAGAACCTTTTTGAATCAATAACTGCAAGAATGGACACAAGAAGCAGTGCACAGAATCTGTTCTGTTGTCACAGATAGATATTAACATTAACATACTGTAGACATTAATTAATAATATTGATAATAATAACGGAGACTGTGATTAACAAAGTAGACTCTTTTTATTTACGTCCAATCCTTTTGCTTTCGCACAAAACATTAACAACAAACAATGACGTAATATCATATAGTATTAGCACATCCTTCCTTTTAAAGTTTTTAAGACTGATATCTACTAGGAACTTTAACAATTCGACCACTTCTGGTTGTCTTGACATTCACCACATTCAAAGACCGCATCACAAACCAAGAAATCAGGTTACTGCAGCGATCGGAGCCCATGACGACCTGCTAACTATTGTAAAAAGACGAAAGCTTAAAACCTATGGCCACATTACAAGATCTACGGGGCTCGCAAAGACCTTCCTTCAGGGAACAGTGCCAGGAAAAGAAGATGAGGCAGACAGAAAAAGCGATGGGTGGACAACATTAAAGAATGGACGGGCCTGCCATTGAGAGAGGTTCTAAACAAGGCAAAAAAAAAAAAAAGGGAGGAATGGAGAAAGACGGTCGACAAATCTTGCGTGGTGCCCCAACGGTCCAACAGACTAAGGGATAGGTAAAGGTAAAGGTAAAAGGTAAATCTAATAGGAACTTTAACAATTCGACCATTTCTGGTTGTCTTGACTGGCACAACAAGTTCACTAGACGTTGGTCTATAACTGTCTGTTTCGTTTGTTCCAATAGTTTGCTGTTCATTGTCTTCATCGGTATCCAGAGATGTCTTCATCGAAACTCTTGTTCAAAAAGCGTTGATTTCTTCTGTATGTTTCCCATCGTTTGTCGTTATGATGTAAGATCTAGGTGAAAAAGGTTTTTTTTTTTATGACAACTGCTTTCTGCCATGTTTGTCTTAGACGAACTCTCACTTTCTCTCCGACAGAGTAATCTTAGGTAGTCTTGCTTTTGAATCTTATTTCACTTTGCTATTCATCTGTCGTTCGTTGAGTAATGTCTCTGCATTATCATCTATCGATAGTTTCAATAGTTTGGGATCAGTTGGAATGATGTCCCTGAATCTTCTACTCGGCAGTCCGCTTATAGGAGTATTTATATACTCGAGCATAACGAGATATGGATCTTTCCCACTTTTGTATGCTTTGAATCCTTTCGCTTTCGCACAAAATATAAAGAACCAACAATGACGTAATATCATATAATATTAGCACAGAATCTTCTTCATGCTGTAGAAAATTAAGAATTTTTTGCCTATCTGGAATTCTGGTCAAAGCTCCTGCGCCCAGTTAATATAGTTCAGAAGAAACTACAAAAGTCTGGACTGCACATACTGGAAGCTGCTGAAGAAATTAGTACCCTTTCATGCTTTCTTCTGCAAAATGATGAGAAACTGACAAAAACCCAATCCATCGAAAAAGCAAAAGAAAGTAGTGAATACTATGGATTCCCTGTAATCAAAACAACCCGAAGAAAGAAAAGACTTGATGGGAAGTTGAGTTCTAATGTAGGACTATCAATAGAACTGCAATTCAAACGTGTTGCGACAGAAGTGCTGGACAGATTTCATATGGAGATGAAGGGCAGATTACAAAGGCTGGAAAAAAAAAAGCCGCTGGATACCTTTGGGTTTCTCCTTGAACCAAGACACCTGTTGGATGATGACACGCTTATGACAAACTGTGTTACTTTTTCCTGTTTGTATGATGAAATAAATGGCAAATCGCTTGTTCAATGATGTCATTGATGCACGAGCACTTTTCAACAAACCAGTAATACAATCACCAATAGACATATTGCGGAAACAGGTGTCATACGGTAATTACGTGTGCTCAAACCTTGCAACCTCCTCCGAATACCGCTAACTCAGGCCACTTCCATTGCGTCATGTGAAAGATCATTCTCAAAGCTCAAGTTCATCAAAAACTATCTCAGGAGCACAATTACGCAAGAAAGGCTTATCATGACTTTAATGTCAGTGAAGTCACAAATACTAGAAAGTATCGATGTAAATGATGTTATAGATGTCTTTGCTGCACATAATGCATGACGTGAAGCGATATGAATTGAGATTTGTCAATTGTGCATTATTTAGCTAATAAACAACGGTATTATTCACTAAAAGAGTCTTAATGATTATTTTTTGTAAAGTTTACTGATATAGCCTAATGAACCTATTTGATTTTGGGCTTATATGTTTATTAAGTACATTATCTCATGTCATATGTCGAATGTCAAAATTCAAGGGGCCCCCAAATCCCTTGCTAGGCCCCTGATATAGACACGTAGGCTACATTTAAGCCTCTATTTTTTTGTTGTTACATATTTGGTTGGACAATAAACCATTTTGTGTGTGTGTGTGTTAAATGTTTCATTTTGTTTTTGGATAATATTAAAACCCACACAATATTATATGATGACGTTGACAGCAAAAGGTTTTAAAAATTAAATCTAGAGATAACCTAGCCTACACAAAATAAAAATATAGACTAGATCTCGGTCTTGCTCTGGCTATTTATCCTAATAATTACTAAATACACACTAGCTGAACACAGAACTAGATCTACCTCAGTCAACACTAAACTTAAAAAGGAAAAAACAGTCATAATCAATCATCACACTTTAGATCAATGCAACTTCAAAAATAACCTAACATACACATCCATAACATTAAAGAAGATTACCCATCACAAATGGAAGTTCTCAATCAGACACAGTAGAAATAAATACCTATCACTTTTAATATTAATAGCAGGAGATGTAGAGTCAAATCCAGGGCCTAGATCTAAAGATAGATGCAACATCTGCAAAAAAGTATGCACCATGAAACAGAAAGCCATTCAATGTGACACCTGTGATGAATGGTACCATGCATCATGTCTCCATATGAATACACCTGTGTATTATGCCTTAGGCAACAAAGATGCATCATGGCACTGTGTACCGTGTGGGTTACCTCAGTTTACATCAGGACTGTTTGATTCCTTTGATGCGGACACTTCTAACCCATCCAACATCCTAAACACCATCACAAAACAAACTCACCAACCAGTAGCCAGATCCACTCCTGTTAAACCTAAATCTACTAAAATTAATACAGCAGCCTCACTAGACAGACCTGCTAAAGAAGTAATACCAAAATAACTTAAAACCTTAGTAATAAATTTTCAAAGCATTAGGAACAAAACAGCAGACTTAGAAATTTTATTAGAATGTGAGAAACCAGACATAATTGCAGGAACAGAAACTTGGCTACATCCCGAAATTTATAGTGCAGAAATTTTCAATAGTGATTATGAAATTTTTAGAAAAGATAGGGCTGATAATCATGGAGGAGTTCTTTTAGCAATAAAAAACACTCTTATAGCAGAAGAAATTACCTTACCTAACTCAAAAAATATAGAATCTACATTTTGTAAAATTAATACAACCTCAACATCCCTAATAATAGGCCACCAAATTCTAGTTTAGAATACATGCAGGAACTATGTAATCAGATTACTACACTTAAAGAGACAAATAAAAATGCAGTTTTTTGGATTATGGGTGATTTCAACCTACCTGATATAAATTGGAAAACACTAACCATAGATAAACACCAAAACCTTAAGGACATAAATGAGCTTTTCATAGAAACTTTACACAACCTAAGTTTAGATCAAATCATTAAAAAGCCAACTAGATTAAACAACACATTAGATCTCTTCTTAACCAACAGACCTGGATTAGTAGTTGATTATGATATTATCCCTGGTCTATCAGACCATGAGATCATAAAAATACACAGTCAGATAAAAGCAGTAGCCAATACAAAAACCAAAAGAAAAATCTTACTCTGGAATAAATGTAACCTAACACAACTACACCAAGCTGCATTAAACTTTCAACAAACATTCTTATTAGAAAAAGACATTAACCAACCAGTCGATGACCTCTGGAATTTCATTAAAAACCATCTTAAAAGCATTATAGAAAATCATATACCAACTAAATAAACATCAAACAAAATAAATAAATGCTGGTTTAATAATAGACTAAAGAAGCTTTGTAAACAGAAGGAAAACCTATATAGAAAATTTAAAGAAACCAAGGCAGAAAGAGTTTACAAAAAGGATCTAAAAATTAAGCACCTAACCCAAAATGTAAGCAGACAGCTGCAGAGTGAATACATAAACAATGTAATATCTAAAGATAACAACAAAAACCTCTGGTCATACATTAAGTCTAAGAAAATGGAAACAACAGGCATAGCGACATTAAAAGATGAACATAACATAATACATAATGATAATGAAACTAAAGCAAACATCCTAAACAAATACTTTGCATCAGCATTCTCAGCCCCAGGAGACAAAGACATAATTCTTAATTTGAACCAAGTAGACAACATAGAAGATTTAGTAGTACAAGAAAATGGAATTCAAAAACTATTAGCCAACACCAAACCAAATAAAGTGTCTGGACCTGATGGTATTCCAGCTAGATTACTCAAAATACTAAGCAATGAGCTAGCCCCAGTGTTCAAAATACTCTTTCAGGCATCGCTTAACCAGGGCAGAGTACCAAAGGACTGGAAAGAAGCTAATGTCACCACCCTATTTAAAAAAGGAGAAAAATCTGATCCAGGAAACTACAGACCAGTATCACTTACCAGCATCACATGTAAAATCCTAGAACACATAATATGTAGCAACATCATAAACCACTTAGACAAACATAATGTCCTCACCCCATACCAACATGGCTTTAGGAAATATAGATCATGTGAAACACAACTAATAGGACTAATTGATGATTTTTCAAAAGGTTTAGATAATAGTGAACAAATAGATGCTATCTTACTAGATTTTTCCAAGGCTTTTGACAAAGTTCACCACCATAGTTTGCTTAAAAAATTAAAATATTTCGGCATTAATGGTCCACTGCATCAGTGGATTAAAGATTTTCTGATAGGGAGAGAACAAACTGTAATAATAAATGGCTCTAAATCAACACCAATAACAGTAAACTCAGGTGTACCTCAATGAACAGTCTTGGGTCCACTACTATTTTTAATTTACATAAATGATTTACCAAATTGCATTAGTTCAGGAACAAAAGTCAGATTGTTTGCAGACGATTGCATAATATATAGAACAATAAAAACAATGCAAGACACAGATATTTTACAAAGAGAATTAGATGAATTACAGAAATGGGAATCAAATTGGAGCATGTCTTTCCACCCAGAAAAATGTCAGTTGTTAAGAGTAACAAAAAAACTAAAACAAATTAATAATTCCACTTATCTTATTCATGGCAAACCAGTAACACAGACTAAAAACGCAAAATACCTAGGTGTTATAATAAATGAAAAACTGTCATGGAATCCACATATTGATGAAACTATAAAAAAATCCAACAAAGCATTAGGGTTTATTAAAAGAAATTTCTATAAATCAAATAAGAACATAAAACTAAAATGTTATTTAACCTTGGTTAGGCCAATAATAGAATATGCATCCACCGTTTGGGACCCCTCAACTCAAGAAAACATTAGGAAGCTGGAACAAACACAAAATAGAGCAGTGAGATTCATAACAAACGAATATTAAATATATACTAAATTTAGGAAGCCTTCAGGACAGAAGACTCAAAAGTAAAGTAGCAATTATACATAAAACACTGAACCATAATATAATCTTGAAATACAAAAACAAAATCTAATAAAATACTCTGAAAGACACAAAAATAAAGGCACATTCCTCGTCCCATATGCTAGAACAAATTTGTACAAATACTCCTTCTTCCCTAGTGCTATTAGAGCATGGAATGGGTTGCCTGAGCTAGCCAGAAAAACCAGTGACTTGGCAGAATTTAAGTCATTGGTTAATATGCATGACTAAATGCATGACGCGTAGGACGTAATCATCTTCTTTTTTGAAGTAACGTCTGTATTATATAAGATATCATCTTTTCTTGCTAATATATTCATATTATATTCATGTAGGCCCTATATTTTCATGGTTCTATAGATCTTGACCTATGCCAACGTAAATAAAAAATAGATCTACAAACTTCTATAGAGTCTAATAACGACGGCTCTAGCTATTCTTAGTTCTAGTTCTAGCCGTCGCAATTGTTATCAATATCAATGTTAGACGTGCTAAGTTCATTTCCGTTACAAATGATTGTCAACAATAGTGTTACGCCTACTCACTGTCGCATTGGGAAAGCATGATGATTGAATCCCCCCCCCCCTTTTTTTTTATACGTTCTCCCCTGCTCGGGGAGGCTGTTTATTGTTATTTATATATAGCCTTTTCACAATCGTGGTATGCTTGTTAAATTGAGTGTAGACTGATAACACGATGGTAAGTTGTAATTAAATTAGATTATCTTTTAGGTCTAGCATCTGTTAACTTCTATGTCTTTTACTTTTTATAACGTTACAATGTTAAGTACACAATGGTACGCATCACATTCTATGTCTGTGAAGAGATTCGAACGTTGTGCATTGTCTAATCATTCCCATGTCACGATCATTCATAATGTCAGTCATGACTCAAATTCGAATGAAATAAATCTAGATCTAGTGCAAAATATCTAGATTTATATGAACGTATAATAGATATAAATCATAATAGACAGGCCTATGTTTTACCATATCATGCATATGGAAATTTCGGCATAAAAAATTACATTTATGGTTATTGTAGCCTGCTAGCTATTGCTATTTTAATTACAACTATATAATATATAGATCTATAAATAATATATTTTATCTTATCTTATTTTATCTTTAAAATATATATATAATTAAAATTACAATTGATCCTATGATATATTAAATAATATTTGCTATTTTATGATTAGATAATAGATTTACATCCAATAATTTCTTCTTTAATTAAAAACCATGTTCTATTTTTATTCACAAAGCTTATTTTAAGATTAAAATAGAGCATTTTTTTCATTTGGTATATGATAATCTCTTCTTATCTACACTTTAAGTCTTAGCTGTTGTTGAGTGTATTTACACCAGCTTACCCCATTAACTAACTCATTAGTAGCCTGTCAAAAGTCAGGTTTTAAAGAGGTCATGGCTAAAGCAGTCCACGTCACTAACCTAGACCTACTATAGAAAACATGTTCAGTGTGTAGTACCTTTGTTCTAATGAAACACTTTACAATCTATAAATTACTGGATTTTGCTCTTCCTGATAAGAAGCTCACAATATGATAAACATACACATAGACAGGGAAAAAAAAAAGATAACTTGTGAAAAATAATAGTCCAACTTTTACCCAGATGTGAAAATGTTGGATACTAATGTTCATAGTCATTTAAAGGTTCAAGTTTTTTTTTGTTTAGTTCTATGATGATTGTTTGGAATTGTTCTCATTTGGTTTAAATTACTTCAATTCTCTTGTTACCATTTTGTTTCTGTATGATGCTTTGTAAGTACATTTTTTATAAACTCATTGGAAACATATTTTTAAGGTGAAGTGGGTTCCACTTGGTACCATTTTGTTTATATATAAACAAAAATATGCCTTTATATTAAAGTGATGGCTTTGTTACCTCAGCTAAACTTTTTTTCTTTTGTGAGTCTGAGATATAGGGTCTAGTATTTGTAAAATCGCCATCCTGTGCCCTTCACTTTGTTAGTTTAAAGCCATTATTCCATGTACTGAATATAGGAAATGTTTCCTCTTTTTCTTCTAAAAATATAAATGTATAAATATTGTAAGTTGGAATTTAATTTTTTTTTTCTTAATTGGCGGTTTCTGGGTGGAAAAACATGCTTCATTATGATTTCACGTCTAATGCTCTTTAAAAAAGGTTTTGTATTTTGTGTTGAAGATTTTTTTAAAACACTGACATGTGATAACCTCGTTGTTCATGCTAGATATTTACTATTTATTAATTTTCCTGGCTGATTCTGACAGCTTTTCTTTTCTTTTCTATTGGCACTAGTGAAGAATAAAGTGAATTTTTTTCTTTCAATTGGAACAAGAAAAATACTTACATCTTTGTCATTTTTGGAAATTTTTTAATGTCTTGTTTTTTGTATTTTAAAGCTATTGCTTAAGAGTTTTTACAAAGCTTATTTCAAATTACTCTGTCTATCTGTCTGTCTGGTAAAAAGTGAAATTATTGATTGGCATCGACAAGACATGAATCAATAAAAAAAGTAACCAAATAGTCAATAATTACTGGTAATTATCTTGTTTGATACCAACAAGGGAAACTATTCCTTCAGTATTCACATATATGGCTAATTTTGTTGGGTTTATTCCCCTTAAATAATTATTTCTTTCTCACTCATTCTCCAATCAAGTTGATACTTTAAACAATTATTTATTGTACCTAACAAAACATGAATAAATAAAAAAAAAATTCAATTAGTCCATTAATTATTAGTAATTAATTAATTAGTTTGATATTGAATAACAGAAATAACTTGTACATTATTGATATATATATAGTTTTAAGGACGAAGTTTTTCCTCTTTCGATAAGCTTTGTTTTTTTTTTTAAAGGATTTTTTATATTTTGCTTGTTATATATTATTGCTAGTTTTAAAGTCTTCTGCACCAATAGTCTTTAAGTTATATTTTACTGATGGTGTTTCTCTAGTTAAATATGAATATTAATTTGTGTCAAACCTCTATGTTCTTTTGTTTTGGTCTGTGTAGTTTCTTTTTCTTGAGTTGAAAAGTAATTTTAAATTGGACTTTTATTGGACATAACTTACCATCACTGAAAGGAAAATGAACAATATTCAAGAATCATCAATACTAGCTAGAAATCATTGAATAAAACTCATTAAAATCAGAGACAGATGAATTTACAGTAGCTGGGAGACATTTTAAATTTTCTTTTTAATAGCTAATTGCTTAATTTTGTTTGTATAATTGGCTTCTTTAATAAAAAAAATTGAAGATATAACAGATCTAATGCTGTAAATAGACATATTTGTGTATATTTTATTGAGAGGCTTGAACAAGACACTGGGTCCAAAACTCTCCTATAGAAAAAAAACTATATGGAAAACTGCCTGATCTGGAAATCTCTGCAAATTTATCTCATTTATAGGATTACTGGTATGAGCTCTCCAACATAAAAAATGAGAAAGTAGAAGATATATTAGTAACAACTATAGTCATACAGCACACAAAGGGGAAAGGACAGAAAGGAGTGACCATAGTTCATTTAGCTTTCTTATTGTCTAATTTTTTTGGACCACACAACCTAATACATTTCTGAAGTCTTAATTGTTTTGTATCAGTATGGAATGGCATATTAGGATAAGAATACTGATACATACTTGCCCAAACATTGTTGTTTTTTCTACACATACACAAAATCCAATGGTAAAAAGGGATCAAAGATCAAAATACTCGGCATGGCATAGCTGGTTGTTGAAAGGTTGTTAACCATACTTGTGCACTTTTCTGAAATATCTGATTGACAATTAACATTTGTGTCAGCCGCTAATTAAGTCTGTATTAACTCTAATCACAATTTCATTATGATAAATATTTTGGGAAGAGCATGATAAAAATAAAGGAATGTGTAAAGACTGAGGCAAACAGAAAATTGATTTTTGTTAAAAAAAAAGTATTATTTTTGTTTGTCTATTTAAATTTAATAATTTAGGTTGACAGTTCTTAGGGCCTTGCATATGTTATGTGTTGGCAGAAAGCTGTGTCACAGTTGTGATAATTACATTATTTATCATAAATACAATGACCTCCATATATATAATTATACTTTATTTTTTAACCTGGGGAAAGCGCACCACCACAGTTAGTTATCTCAGCTTTTGCCAGCTATCTCTATTTTTCATTATCTCTAGGAAATCTGTTTTAGAAGAGCATATCCAATATTTATGTATGCAAAAAGGAAAGTTATTCCTGGTCATGATTTATCATGAATTTAAAATCAATAGAATTTTAAGTTTAGTACTATTTGTTTATACAACTAAAAAAAAATTATTTATCTTAAGTGTTTAATTAGTACTTTTGAGATGCCGTTATATCCCTATATAAAAAAGGTGTATAAGCTAACTGCTACAACTATTGAACCATTACTCTTCTGTCAGTAGCAGTAAAGATTGTTGTGTGAGTCCTACTTGATCAACTTAACATCACAATTGTGGACGTAGTGCTATCTGAGAGCCAATTTGGCTGCAGGGAGCAGAACCTGGACCTGCCTTTATGGACCTTACTAAGGCTTTTGATACTGTGGCAGCTCGCATGCCATCCAAGGTTCCTATCTATTTTCAAGCAGCTTCACCTTGGACAAAAAAAACAAATTAGACACAATGGTAACCTATCTGATCACTTACCTGTAGAAAATGGAATAAAGCAGGACTGTGTACTTGCTTCAACTCTTTGCTATATTCTTTGGTGCAATGCTGGGTCAAATCAGGTTCTGCTCAGATGACAGTATTTTCAACTTTCAGCACCTATTGTCCCATACTAAAGCAAAAGAGATGGTTATGCTTATGATTGTGACTTACTTACACTGAACAAGAGCTCCAGCTTGCCATTAACAAATTAGCACACACTGTCTCTATTGGATTAAAAATAAACCTTGGAAAAACAGAAATCATGTTTCAGAAGTCTCACAATAAAATCTACTCAGTCCTAAAGGTCACAGTGAATGGACACCCTTTCAGCATGGTATACCACTTTACATATCTGGGAATCATAATATCCAATAACAATCACTTTCAGCGAAGTTAACTGTCTTGCTAAGGCAAGTAGCACTTTTGGATGCTTCCAAGTAAGAATGTGGTGGAATAAATCGCTCTACAAAAATGAATGTCAACCAAGAATTAGTTCTCTCAACCTTACTATATGGATCCGAGACATGGATACTTATCTTATCTTATAGTCTTATAGATTACAGACGTTACTTTTTAAGAGAAGATAATTATGCTGTACGCATTTCATGTGTCAATCTAGTCATGCATGTTAATCAGTGACTTAAAGTCTCGTAGGTTTTCCTGCCTAATTCAGCAACCCATTCTATTCTCTAATGGAACTTGGGAAGAATAAACATTCTATGAATTGATCATAGATAATGGAATATGAAATTTGCCTTTATCTTTGTGTTTTTTCTGAGTATATTATTAGGTTTTGTTTTTACTACACTGAAAACTGATAAGACTTCTTGAACACTTTCACCAAAGATGTCTGCGCTCCATCATAGGGAAAACAGCACTACAAATAACAATGTACTTGGGAATGCCGGTATGGACAACTTAGAGGGACTGCTTATAGTTTGACAGCTGCCCTGTATGCCAAAGGCAGTGCTATTTGGTGAGCTTAAAGGTTGTCAACGGAAAACAGAAATGTTCCCTAAACTGACAAAAAAGAGAGCACCTGGCAGCCAGCAACTTCCAAATGAGACAACAGGAGGTTTATTGTAAAGGCCATGGATACACATTTGAGAACAAATGAAAATCCACTGTTGAGGACAGATGCAGATGGCTGAAAAAGAACCTAAATCAAACACTCAAACTAGAAGACAAACCTTAAACCTAGTATTTTCTGTGTGTGTTAATGACAAACATTTCAAGTTCTAGAAATGTATTTTTTCTTTCATGTTGCTGGAACACATTCTTTTTAGACATTTAGTCTGAGTGGTAATGCCTGCACAAATTAATTTTTCACTCAAAAACTACTCAGTCCAATTGGACGCCTTGCAGTACTTCACATAACTAGCCTACATTAATTAATTAAAAATAATTTACTCGGTCACATCTAGGTCATGGTACTGCCTTTCTCATTAGATCAGCTTTGAGGGACAAGCCTTGATAATTAGTCATTAACAACTTTAATAAACTCATTTCTTTATTTCTTTTTAACATTTATTACTTAAAATTTTTTTTCTTTTTATAAAGGATGAAATGCCTCCTTCAAGATCTGAGGCAAACACAGATATTGTTACAGAGGATTCAAACAGCTATCTTCTTATCATCAATAACACACTATCAGACCAACGGACATCCATGAATCAGAAAAAACTTTATGAAGTCAGTCAATACTTCTGTTATTTTTTCTGTATGTTTCTATAATATATAAATATTTATTACTCACTAAATATTAGACAATTATGACTTGATGCAATATGGACAGAAATTACTGATTATGTAAACGAAAATCTCTTTACTTAACTTTTAAATAATGTATGCTTTTTATTATTTTTGGTTTTAAAATAAATGAATCAAACAATGGAGTTGAAAGGTTATTGGAATGTATTTCTACAAGCAAGTGTTCTGGTTAGTTTCCCAGTGAGATACACACAAAATGAAAATGTTTCTTTGAGTAATTATAAATATCCAAAGTTTTTCTTTACTTGACTCTCAACCTGATGTTAAATTCTGGCACCAATGACATTAGCCAGGTCATAATTGTGACTTGACTAGTTCTTAATATAACACATTACTTTTGGAATGGGTTATAGAAATCAACAGTGTGTTATTTTAAGTATGTAAAATTTATTTATTTTTTAACTGCCATTAGCACACATTTAAATCATTGGACTTAATCTGTTACTAAATTATCATTAAAAACGAAAACATTAACATAATGTTAGTATTAACATAGGAATTTTGATAAAGATACTTGTGAGTGTTAATATACAAACCATTTACTTTTTTTTTTTTTTTTGACCTTTCAGAATCTGCTTTCTGATTTTCTCATTATATCTTTAATAAAAATATTTATATATATATTTTTAAAAAATTGGAATGTTTCCATTTTGAAATTAAAATGTTTTGAAAATTTCACTCCCAGGACAATTTGTCAGAAGAACTTCAACATGCAAGTGAATTATCATCATCACTGGAATCTGATGAAACTCATAGAGACCTTCAAGTATCTGGAAAGTGTAGCAGATCTAGCTCCATAAGAGTGGAGGTAATGTCAGACTAATTTTTGGCTTATAAATTATTTTTTTACCATAACATTTTTTCATTAACATTAGTGGCAATAAAATTAGGGTAAGTAGGGTGAATTGCATGGAAGATTTCAAATTAGCTTTCTTAAAAAGGAATAAATATTTTATGTTTAAAAATAGAATGTAGATTTCAATTTTTTTTAACATTTAGATTCAAGACTTGTGCAATGATGGAAGCTTTAATTTTACTACCAACACTCTTCGCAAATGTAAGCAATTGGTGCTGAGGCCTTACTGGGGGCTTCTTCTCTTTGTAAGTATTTAAAAAAAAAAATCGAAATATTATATACCGGTTAAATTTTTTTATTTTTTTTTTAACTGGCATTTGGTCCCTTAATAAGAGTAGCTTTAAACTTCAGGTTTATTGTATACATTTTATTGAGCCTAAGAGTTTTTAACTTAAGATGGGTATTCTGATATACTAATTTCTATTAGATACTCCTTTATAACACCTGTTGTGGAATGCCAGTGGTTGTTCATGAATGGTTATATAAGTGACCATAAAACACCTTAGCTTTTGAATATTTTGTTATTTCACTTTATTTTTACTAAAAATATTAATTTCCTGAATAAGATTGCTAACTACTTGTCAGGTCTTTGTTAATTTAATTACTGAATATTAAGTTGTCTAGGTATCAAAAATGTAATTTGAATTGCAATGAGGTGTGTGTTATAATTACTTTATAATTTATTATTACTTAATAAGTATATTAATCCCAAGGTTTAGCCTAACAGACAAACCCAGTTGTACATAAATTAATAAACGATGTGTATGATGATTTATAATTAAACTATGAATTCATACAATGAAATGATATATGAATCATGTAAACGAAAATGAATATGAATACAAGTACATATAGAATATTACAGATCAATTAAATGCTTGAATATTATTTCAAAGGAAATAATCACCTTATATTATGGGGTTTAATGGTATTGACCTCAACCATATTCATTTCAAGCCAAAGACTCTATGAAAGATTCAGTTCACTTCATAGACAAATGTTCATGGTAACACAAGTATCTTCTAGCCAAGACGAATGTTCACCAATGATGAAAATAATCAAAGTTCCGAGTAGCACCAAAACTCACAACATCACAATGTAACACCAAGACTGAATACTGAAAATCTGGAATCTAGAATCTGAAATCTAGAACTTGAAACTTCAGACCCTATAGAAAGACAAATAACATAGATTCTTCTAATCTTCTAATCTAACCACAAAATACAAATATGATCGAATCCATATTAAAATTTTACAATGTGAAATAATGTGAAATAAAAACTTACCCTAAACAGGGGTCAAATAGTCCTTCAAGAATATATACTATGGCTGTCCATTAACGTACAGCACAAGGAATATTCTTTATCTTTTTTTCTCTATATGTTCTTCCTAATTGGTAGGGCACTTAAGTGTGCAAACCATACATTGCTTTTGATTAATAACTACAATCATCTATTTATATTTTTATTAGATCGGTTGGCGGGGTTTCCACAGAGAGTCCATAGATGCAAGTAAACGTAGGTGGCGCTGCATCAATTTTATGTATCCAGCAGTAATAGTCTTATTACTTCTCTATACCTACATGTATGAAATCTTGGCCTGTGAGTGGAAACTTGATATCAAAACTGACAGTAAGGTGAGCTCAGCTCTTCCTTTTGATTGTTACATATTGTGACATAGTAATTAGTTAAAGCAGTGTTTGCAATTCAATGCAGAGTGTTGTACTAAAAATATATATTAGTTTACTCGTAGCAGCAAACATTTCACACCAACAAACAATAAGCCTTTCAAGCTAGCTACAATGTCTTTGTTCTTTAACCTTTGATTTGATTTTATCATTATGACTGATTACTAATACAAGTTGGCATTTTACTAAAGTTTGGCTTTCTGTTTTTGTGGTATGTGCTCTGAATTGTCATCTTGATGGTCCAGTTTTTGAACTCTGTCGCTATCCTGTGGGGGGACTGGGCTACAATGTAATAATCTTCCATTCTGAAGGAATATCTGAAGCATGTAAAACAAAACAAACAATGTGATATCATAAATATTTTTTTGCAGCTAGTGCAAGCAAGCCTTATTCTTATATATTTAAAAAATGACAGAATTGATGTGAGTCAGGACAAAAAGGGATTATATCTTATTTCACTTTTAGTTCAACAACCTAGAGTAAAAAAGATTAGATTTCTAATTTAAATTATGATTTATTCTAATGAATAGGATGCTGAAAATATTTTAAACATAATAGAAAGCTTGAATAGAGAAAATATCATACAACGGTAATGTCATTCAAACAGGCACAGCTTTATCAACAATTGCATTATTTTAACAACAATAAAACTTGTAAAATTCTTTTTACTTCAAACATTTGGTTCAATGTAATATTCACATTGAACTCATTACTGGTTATGTTTTTACAACTTGATAATTTTTAAGTTGATAGTCTATTACCTATCAGATTTTTATTACCTATCAGTAGTCTGTTTGATACTATATTTGTGGTTACCTTTCTATGAAAAGATAAAACTTTATTGTTGAACTGATAACAGTCTGACTGCTTGCATTTAGACTATCACCTTCTCATCACATTACATTTTTTGTTCTTTGTGGAAAAAAAGATTTGCTCTGTATGCACTTAAACCTGTGGTTCATTGACCTTTTGTCACAGCCTGGTTTTTTATTTTTTTTTTGTAGAGGAAGTCATGTGACTTCTTCTTCTTCTTCGAGCCAGCTTTTTGCTGCTGAGCTGTGAGGTCTTTTGCAGACTGTGCCAAGGAAAAATAGTGTGCTTTTTAAAGTCATTTGACACTTGAAGTTGTATCTCATTAAATTCCATTTATTTCCTTAATTAGAAAAAATAATTAATATTTTTGCAATGCAACTTCAATAAAACACTAAAACCATCAATAGACATACTATCTTAGTAGTCTAAAAATATTTAGCTTTGAAATGACTATTTATAGATTCTAATAATTATGCCATATGATTTCTATAAAAATAATTAAGTAAATACTAACATGATGTGAGATTTGCTTTTAAACCACCAAAATATCCTACTTAAATAAAATTATTTATTTAAAAGTTTTATGCTTTAATGGAATCTTGTAGTAATCTGCACTGGACAATGAATAATTTAAAAATAATAATAATAATCTTTATTATCCATAAGGAAATTTGTCTTACAATTTGCATATTCATAAAACATTATTACTATAGAAGACCAAAATATACTTTCACACCATACTCATAATTTACATGGAAAAAGTTTATATTAGTTAGTTCAATATTTTTTAATGATTTGATTCCCAGGGGGACGAAAGAGTTTTTGTCTGTTTGTCTTTGCTATCAGTGTATTGTATTTCTTTTGTGATGGTAAAATCACAAAATTTAAACCCTAGGCTGATTTTTGTTTCTAGAATCTTTATTGGGTTGCTTCCCCTAATTACCTCCCCTAATATGTGGTTATCCTTATGTTTAAGTCTTATGTACATTTTTTTGATCTAAATTTAATTTCACTAATAATTATTTGAAACAAAATATACATGAGGTTACCTTAATACCCACTCAGTATTGTAAGCTTCTATTTAACACAATTACTTGAATAGAATTCTTAAAGGATCATTATTTTAATTCTATTTCATTTTAATTAATCATTTCAAATACAACTTTTTTTTTGTTCAAAAGTTTATGGAACCAACAAGCTCAACACCTGTTACAACCAGGACAACTAGAAACCATAGCCACATCACGGCACCAATGAGTTTCATCCAGTCTGCTCATCCTTTGGGCAACAATCTGAGCAGCCTGAGCATCAGCCAGAACATAGGCTGCCAGCATATAGTGACCACTTACTTTATTCCAAACCTACTTCATTTCCTAGCCTACTGCCTGGGTATATATTATTTCAGGATTCAGGAGAATGAACAGCTTTACGCTCTAATGGAAAAGGTTGGCTGTGGTGACAATTTTTAGGTTACTTTTCTTAAATAACTTTTTAAAATTCATTTTTTTATCTGATCTAATCTTTGCAAATAGTACTTTTGGAATAAAGTTTGTGCATATACCTTTGATACTTATATTATTATGTATAATTTGAATTGAGATAATCATTTCTAATTAAGGTAATGTTTTTATGGAATACTTAGAGCTTTCAATGCAGTTTATTGATATATACTGAGTCTGGTGAAAAATATTAGTAATTTATTTCATTGATTACAAATATTGGCTAGAAATCATTTATGGGAGACAACTGATTTTGCAAATAGCTTTTATGCTGTACATGGAAATGACTCAGCCTGTTGCACTCTTATAGGAGCACATATTACTGGGTATATTGAGAAAAAGAACATAATACTAGCTTTATTGCCTTTTTGTATTATATTGGTCTTGGTGAAATTAACTTAAGTAATGAAATTTACCTTAGTACCATTTTTCTCAGTACAATAGTTTGGAATATTTGTTTCAGGTCTTTCTGCAAGCCACACCCCTGCAAGCCAGGACGGCGTCACAGCAGAAAATGATTTATAAACTAAGGTAGACAGCAAGCATACATCTTGAACATATCTTTTATTTAAAAAATTCCATAAACATAACTTAGATATTTTTTTATTTTAAATATGATACAAATTAGTTGATTTTGCATTAGAATATCATTTTGTATTTTTTTTTTAATTAGTAATTTTTTTTTCCCTAGGCTGTTTCTCATTTTAGGAGCTATCTGGGTATTTTTCACTGTACTGTTACAATGTTTATATGTTTGGGCTTTCAACTTCCCCAAATTACCACTTTTTGAGACCATTGGGTAAGTCTTACAACTTATCAAAAATTTAGTTTTAATGGAATTTTGTATATGGACACAAGCGTAATGTGATATTGCCATTTCCTTTGTGGGTGTGTGTGTTTTTTAATTTGATATATAATACTAAAAATGATCGATTGATTCTTATTCCCAGTGCGTATTAACAGGGTTTATTATTTTCCAGCTTTGAGATAGCAGACGATGCATATGTCAATTTTGTTGAAATATGTGCTTTTCCTTTTTAAAAACATTGAAAATTATAAATACTAATTTTTACATTTAAATTGAGAAAAGTATCTTGTCATTATTGAACACAAATATTTTTTTTCTTTCATGGGAGACAATAAATGAATTTTTTTTTTTATGCAGTTTAATTTGTCGTAGAACTTGAAATATTTACAAAAATTTGGTAAAACTACCTTTGCACAAGGAGAGCTGTTTTTTTTCTTTCATGGTAGACAATAAATGAATGCATTTTTTTTTCAACAGTTTAATTTCTTGTAGACCTTGAAATATTTACAAAATTGACTTTGTACAAGTAGAGCTGTTTATTTCTTCTTTTATATCAATTAAAAAGTCTTTGTTGTAAGATCTCTCTTATCATTGATGCATTTAATTTATGCTAAATTTAACTAAAGATAAAACTATTAAACATTAATAAAAATAATTATCATTATCTTGTCTTTTTCGTACTAGAGAGGGGTTCTATACCATCCATCAATATTTGGACATTTTCAGTTTTATATTTAGTGTATGTAACTTACATATCTAATAAAAACTTTTAGGCTCATCCATTTATATGTAAGAAAATATCTGAAGTGAACTAAAAAAGGATTTACACATTTTGTTTACATTTGAAAAAAGAGATTTGAGAAAATTGTTTTCAAACATTTCCAGTGAGCTAAAAAGTTTTGTTTAGAAGCTTTTGTCTTCATCAGATAAAGTATACTAGTAAAAAATTATGTTTAGTTCTTTTGTGTCTGACAGAGAATCTGGCTATTGGGTTTTGTTCAGTGTTGAACTGATGGGCAGGACAGTTTTCAACTCGGTGATTCTGGCCATTGTCATGAACTACGCCACCCAGTGTGAGATGATCAAATTTTATGTCAGAGGACTTGGGCTCAGACTTCAGGAAAAATCTACTGACTTAAAAACAGCAATGAAGGTACTGACATACTGCATCCAATGGCAGCAGTAAACTTTTTTTATGAAAAATGGATTCAGGCAAATTAAATAGTATTTTCAGCAGCACTAGATTCTTTTTTTTTCTCTAAGGTGTTGTGACCACACATATTTACAACTCTTTGTTTTTTTTTAATCATCAGTCAGCTTTTCATAGTGTGCCTCACAGGCCAGCTGGCATTATCCTAACATTTTCTTAGAATATTCCACTCAATAAGTGGTTTAGAGGGCTGTTTTGTCTCCTTTTGTTTTTTGCTTTGAATTTATATCAAAAGAAATTTTTCGGATGTCTGGTCTTGTCCATGTAGCTTGTTTTTTTAGGTTAACTACTAAAAGTTGGTCACATTGTTACATTAAGACTTCAATTTAGTTCTTAATATGGCCTGCGTAATATGGCCATTAATAAAATAACTAAATTTAGAGATGCTTCAGGACAGAAGACTAAAAAAGTAAAGTAACAATCAAACATAAAACACAATCATAATTAACAAATAAAAAAACGAAACTTAATAAAATAGCCAGAAAGACCCAAAATACAAAGGCACATGTTTTATTCCATATGCCATGACAAATACAAACAAGGGCTCAATCTTCTCTATTGCCATTTGATCATGGAATGGGTGCCTAAATCAGCCAGGAAAACCTATGATTTAGAAGAGTGTTAGTTACTGATTAACATGCATGACTACATTGATACATGAAACACTTAGGACGTAATTATCTTCTCTTTTGAAGTAATTTCAGTAATTTATAAGGTCTGAATTGGTTACGGGTACTTTTTTTTTTTCTTCCATTATAGTACAGAATCTATTGGTTCTATTTAAGTTCATGACCTTTGTTTTTGTTAATATCAAGGATCTTGCTATTGTTAGTGGTCCCTGAAAGGGAAATAAAAAGCTGTGACCTACATATTTTGCAACATCCAGTGCAGACATAACCATTTTCAGCAGATTTTCTTTTCGCTGTCTTCCTCTTTTCATAGCAGTGGCTTTCCTCAGGCCTCCATCTATGGAGAATGAGGAGAGTAACATCAACCATGCAGTAAAATTAAAATTCTACTACTCATCACTGTTTCGATTTACATTTTTAATATATAGTGATCCCTGGTTAATCATGGTGAATGCATTGAGAACTACTTCTGAGAACTGACATTCGTGAAGAAGAAATAGTAAATTTATTTAAGAATTATACTCTATGTTAAGGACTTTATAAACCCTCCCCCTCTTGCTTTTACGCAATAAAGAGCCTATAAGTACTGTATTATGCATGCATATTATAAACAAAATACAGTAAAGCTGACCCTTGATAGCCCAAACAGTTACAGGGGCGTGTCGGATTACTGAAAAAGTAGGAAGAATTTGGCATAATGCAATAACCATGTTCTGTAGTAGCTCTATGGCTGCCCACCAGCGCACTATAAAGAGACTAAAATGAATGGAAGAAAGGAGGAGGTGGTTGTTGATATCCGCCTTGCTTTGTGATATATTTAATTAAACTTGTGTTGTCTTTGTTTCCTTGCAGTTGAGTTGCTTCCTGCAAATGTCATAACAATATAAATCAATAAAAGGCCATTCATTATCGTGGATACTATTAGGATGTACTCTGTTTTTTTTTAAGGAATGTCTGTTATATATAAGAGCTTGGCAAGAATTAGCAAAAGCTTCAAAATAGTGTAATAACTTGAAGGGAGGCAACTTAACGTGATATAGATGTTTATTTACATGGAGACATGACAAACACATAGGACATCTGCCTTGAACACAGCATCTTCATATTGGTTCTAGACAGTCCAGTCTCTAACAGTGCGCACCTTCTGCACTAGCTCGGATGGCGGTACGCATGGCAGGGTTATAACAATATGATTGTATGAATTATTATAAAGCCACTTGGTGTAATATATTCTTTGGCATTCATTCACTTGTATCAAAATTTAAAATATTTAACATTCTACATGTACCATTACTTTTGTCTTTTACATTGTAGGATTTGTTGATGTTGAGGCAAAGTTTAAGTTTATTAAATGGGATAATATCTAAGATGACTTCTTTAGCTGCTATCATTCTTGCTGAGCTAACTATTATAGGTAAGTGCCACTTCATTATCTTTGATTGAATTTTATAGATAAAGGGCAGTCACTAATAGTTGACTTTTAAAAGTATAATCACAAGTGTGAATACTATCAAATTGAATTCTGTCCCTTATTCTATCAATATAAATCATTTACATTGTTTTGTATTTTCTGTCCAGGTGTGTGCATACTATTCTTAAATGAATATGATGATGCTAAAGTGTGGACCTACAGAAGTTTTTTCCCTGTTATCTGGGCTCTTATGTTGTGTTTCCCACTGGTTCAAGTGAGTTCTCTTCCTTACATTCGTCACCTATTTTAATTGCATCATGTCATATCACACCCCAGCATTTCAACCTGGCATTTTAAAACTGATGCAACGTATATACTCCAAGGTTATCTGAATGACTATTTCATTCATACACTTAAAAGAATACAGTTCATTAGAATAATAGATTATTACACTTAATGTTTTTAAAAATTAAAATTCATGAAAATGTATTTGATACTGTAGAGATGAAGATTGATTCTCGAATATTAGCATGAAACTTAAGTTAGTGAGTTTATTTAACTCCAGATTAATTCTTAGTCTCAGAATAACGGGCATAGTGACTGAGTGGTAATGTACTTGGCCTACCAATTGAGGAGTTTCAAGTTCAAACCCTTTTGATGGCTGGGATTTTAAACTTTTTAGGATGCCCCTGAGTTTAATTGCACTTGGTCATTGTGCTGTCCTTTTAACACTTTCGTTAACCGTCTGCTGCAAAAACATAATAAGCTTTACATAATCTGCTTCATAGATTGTAAGGTCTGAAAATGGTGGAGGGTTAACTGGGAAAATGAAAATCAGTTGGTTGTTGTGCTGGCCACACTTTACCCTTGTCAACTTAAACTTCAGAGACAAAATCTTAGCATCATCCCCATGTACATTAAGTTTAGATTTAAAAAAGCACCAATACTGTAGGCCTACTACAAAGTCTCCGAGTACAATAAATCTTTTCCTTTTGAATAATTTTCTTCTTGTATTTCACAGGCAGCTCGTGTAAACTCCATATGTTTAAGAATTCAAAAAATCTCTCTGGAAATGAGAGTGTTTGGGTATAAAGGAGCTTCTATCTTAGATCTGGACTCCTTCCTACAGTTTGTTTCTTTAACAAAATTGAAAGTAAGCCAATCTATTATAAACATATACATCTTAGTTGATTCAGTAAATCTGCTGGATAAAAACCAAAGTAGGCCAAAAATAAAACAAAACAAAATTAGATTTTAGATTCAATTTAAAGTGTAAGAGACATGTCAATAAACCTCAAAACATCAGTACAAGTTATCTTTACCTGTTGAGAAGAACAAATTGCCATCTTTATTTTTCTGTAAATTTTATAAACAATTTTTTGAGAATAGTGGTTACCAGGTACTTAATTTTTATCTTATAAAATACAGACTTTCCTTTAAAAACATGTTACTTCTTATGATGCCATCTGTTTATGTTTTAATCTAGTTGTGCATTTTGTGTAGCTCTAAGTCATTGATTTTCCTGGCTTGGTGTAATATATATTTTTTTATTTTCACATTTTCCAGGCCAAGTTATTTCATGTCCCTATGTTGCCGTCTCATTTGATCTTCACAGCCATCGCAACATCATTTATTCTTCTTATTTTAGTACAAACTAGCAGTATTGGACTTTCTAACTACTACTTTTAAAGATATTTTGTTCATATGCTGGAAAAATTTAAATATCTGTTGAACCTGAGGATTTTTGTTATCTATCTGCTATGCACAAGTGGTATTGGATCTTATAATTATTTGTGATGTTCTGTTCATATCCTGGCATGGAAGTCTACCAGGATTAGACAAACCTGAAATTGTCACACTGATTTTATTGTTACTTAAGATGTTTATTTGTACATGACCAAAGATAGGTTGATTTAACTAAATGACACCATGCTATGACAATGGACAGACTAGTATAAAATCGAGTATTATTTTTTTAAGATTGTAGTTAAGTTTCAATTCATGAGTTGTTGGGAAAATAATGAAGTGTTCTATTGTGGTTCATTTTATTACTAGTTGAAAGGTAATGAAAAAAAAAAAATCCTCATGGATAATATAGATTCTTCTTATTATTCATGTTTTAGATTTCACTACAGAAATAAAGATCAGTATTTTTTTTATTTTTTTTTTTAAGGCACAAAGATCAGATTTTTAACTCCCATGAAGGAAATGATGTCATTTAGCATCACAGTTTTTCAACCCTTAAGTAATATGCTATCATTATTACTGAATAGAAAAAAATGTAATTTACATTTTCTTACAAAAAATTATTGCATTAAAATGTATTTAAATAAGGTAACTATGTACATAATTCAACTTGGTCGTGTGTTATGTTGCACTGTTAAGTGGTCTCAAAGGTCCAGAGTTCGAACCCTGCCTGCTGCTATTCCCCATCATCCTGCAGGAGGTTTGGGCTAGGATGTAATAATGAATCTGAAGGTACATCAGTAACATTTAAAAAAATGTTTATTTTATGGACATATAAATTGCTTTATTAACAATGTAAGCAGCTTGCTCATATATCCAAAAAGCATTTACCTGTTTATTCTTTCATGTCATAACTTTTGTTTAAATACTTAGAACATTATGGATATTAACCAAGTTATATTGAAAAGGATTACTTTACAATTATTTTAAAAAAAAATCTACTGTGATTGTTTAATTGCAAAAAAATTCTGACACCATTGTAAGCTATACTTTTTAAGTGTAAGCAACGTTGTAAAAGTAAATTCATATGCACAAAAGTATTATCTTCTGCCCATCCTTAAAGAATTCAGCCTTTTGTATTATTAAATATTATATATATATATCATAAAAGTATGAATGACATAAAATACTTCCTTGGGATTTTATGTGTATATAGACTGACATAATTTACTGTTTATTTCTGTATTATAAGCATTTAAGTCTTTCATTGGTCATGTTAGCATCACTCTCAATAGCATTTCGCTATGTAGGAGCATGAAATAGTTGCGCTTAAACGCTGACATTTTTGTTCATGAATTAATTGACCTATTTTGTAAATAAGCCGAGGATCAATGCCAAACTTGAAATATCAACTTTATTTAGCCCCTACACCTTTTTTTGTTTTGGTTGGCCATGGGAAGGAACAAGAAAGGGAGACTACCATACTTCCTCTTGGCACCATGTCATTGGATGTTGCTGTATACTTGTAAATAGGTTACTGAGCACTTTATCAAAACAGTATATACATTGGCCTTTGTTGGCCGGGGGGGGGGGGAGAAGTGAGTGTGTGTTTGTTTTATAACTAAAGAATATTTTGTTTATTTCTTACCAAATAAAAAAACAGACATTACTTGATGAGGTTTGGCTACCAAATTTTTGTTTGTATTCTACATCAGAGAAATGGATAAATAATTTATTTGTGAATTTAATTTTGTGATAAATTATAATTTGGTGAATGTTTTTACATTACTTTACATGCCAAGATGTTTGTTGATATCAGTTGTTTTTTTAATGTTGTTAAAAGTGACCATTTTTTACAAAGTTTTTTTTTTTCAATAATGGCAAAGTCAAATGTAAACTTTATTTTTTATAGTGTGATACAGGACCTTGAACTTATTGTGTACAAATGTTCTTGATAAGCATGACTCCAGCTTAATTGTGTACATTACAATGTGTTTGGGGTGCTATTGCTCCAAATTAGAATTATAAGCTGAATAAAATATATTTTGTTAGTAATCTTTAGTGTCATCTACGAATTTTGTTTTTTAGATCATCTGAACATCTTATTTTAGATTTTCTGAGTGTTTATTTTAGTTATTCTGAATATATTTAAGGCCGTATGAGTATAAAATCATCTGAGTTTACTTTAGATCATATGAGTTTATTATTATCTGAGTTTATTTTAGATCATTTGAATTCATTTAAGATCAGCTGACTTTAGTTTAGGTAATCTGATTTTATTTTTGATCATCGTAGTTTATTTTAGATCATCCGTGTTTAGTTTCTATCATGTGAGTTTATTTTAGATCATCCGTGTTTAGTTTCTATCATGTGAGTTTATTTTAGATCATCCGTGTTTAGTTTCTATCATGTGAGTTTATTTTAGATCATCCGTGTTTAGTTTCTATCATGTGAGTTTATTTTAGATCATCCGTGTTTAGTTTCTATCATGTGAGTTTATTTTAGATCATCCGTGTTTAGTTTCTATCATGTGAGTTTATTTTAGATCATCCGTGTTTAGTTTCTATCATGTGAGTTTATTTTAGATCATCCGTGTTTAGTTTCTATCATGTGAGTTTATTTTAGATCATCTGTGTTTAGTTTCTATCATGTGAGTTTATTTTAGATCATCCGTGTTTAGTTTCTATCATGTGAGTTTATTTTAGATCATCCGTGTTTAGTTTCTATCATGTGAGTTTATTTTAGATCATACGAGTTTAGTTTCTATCATGTGAGTTTATTTTAGATCCTACGAGAGTTTAGTTAAGGTCATGTTTACAAATAAATCTCAAAGTATTAAGATATGTCCAAACCTTTCTTGGCATTTTCTACGCTCAGGGCCTTTTTTTTTTCTCGGCTTTTTCATTTCATCACTACACAATTTAACAGCACGGCACCACTCGCGCTGCTACACCACTCGCGCTGCTACACCACTCGCGCTGCTACACCACTCGCGCTGCTACCCCCCCCCAAAAAAAAAAAAAAAAAAAACTAAAAAAAAAATAAATTTGCTGAAAATGTGACTTGTCAATCACACGTCAAAGACACCATCTCAAGTCAGGAGCGGAAATGTCCCTAAAGCTAAAAAATAATGGTCTCATAAAATACGAAACTATTGTATGATTATTATAATATCACACAATGAAATATATCGAAGACCATTGAGAGATGCCCAATGCTATGTATTTTTCTCGTTTTTTATATGCTAATTAATGTGGGCCTTCGCTGGTATTTTGGGTATTCCCGCATTAGTGTATATAGGGCAGACACAATGCAGGATTCAAAACAAGGAAAATGAAACATTACAAGATAATGTAATATGCTTGACTATTCATCAAGAAGGCGAATCTAACGATAGACAAGAACTTACTCTGCCTACTTAAACATTAACGCGCACAGAACCTTTGAAAAACATAAAATTAAACAATCTGACAGCTCAAAGAAAGAGCCAAACGCGGGAAAGGCTTCGGGAGACAACCCTGAGGAAAAATCAGGAGCTGGTGACCCTTAAGCAGATTGTGGCACACCTTGCTACAGCCTGGCAGAGCCTGCGGCGCTACTGATCCCAAACTGTTTCGGATATCCCGTTCCTTTGGTCACATCAGCTGCGCGGAGAGGGGGGAACTGCTGTGTGGGCGACAGCGTTCCGACCATAAGCAATGCCCAGGCTTTCGTCTCACTTATTCAATGTGCAAGATGAACCATAGTCGTTCTACGATTGAAGGAGGCCAATGGATGAATTTCAGGCAAAACATAAATCATACACCATGATATCAGTTTAACAATCGACAAACCAAAGTAAACAACAGCCATATCCACTTCATTATAGAGACTTTCTTCAAAATGAAATTAACCAATTACAGGATCAAGGAGTTATTCAACATCCACACTCGCCCTACGCAGCCCCAACTGTGTTTGTTAAACAGCACCTACGACACCTAGAAAGTGTGGAGACTTGTCAACTCAACGAAATAGCTCATCTTGAGTCGTATCCTATAGAATTACTTCTACAGTCTCGATGTTCACGCTTTCAGTGTAATTTTTTTTTTGTCTTCAAATGACTTATTTCATTAGGCACTTGACTGTTCTGATCTTGCTGTTCTTACGTTTTTGAAAAACGTTGATTGCGCTCAGGGGCGGACTGTGGGTCAAATCAATCCTAAATTACAATACGATCTGGCACACAATTCTGTACCATGTGTTAATGATAGGTGTCCAGTCGTACCCGTAATCATAATGTTTCAAGTTTGATTATGAATTCATGATAGTGTGGGTTTACGTAACTTGTGCTTCGACTCGGGAAATATACATTTTCGTTGTATCTTAGTTCCCCTCTCAGACCTTGTGGTCAATAGGGCAAAGGATGTAAAGGTCATCTGTTTCTGTGGCCAACGAGTGTGTCATTTGGCCAGCACAACGAACAACCGCCTTTACTTTTCCTTACCTTTACTTCCCCAACTAATTTCAGGTACCCATCAGAGGCGCCCAAATATCCCAAAATTTAAAATCCAAGTCTTCACCATGATTTGAACCGCGCCCCCTTTTGTAGTATCATAGTTGAAAGAAAACACTATGAAGATACAGATGATCAATAATTCATCAATGAATAAGCATACAAAATAATCCACTAGGACTAATAACTAATGACTAGCAACTGTGAACAATGACCAACCAACCCAAACACCACGTTCTTTATGTATTACCGTTTACAGATTTTATCTTATCTTATAAAATACAGACTTTATATTACCGTCTACCGATTTTCTTTTCTTATCCTAAAAAAATTCAGACGTTACTTCAAAAAAAAAAAAGAAGATGATTACGTACTAAGCGTGTTCCTACGTCAATCTACTGAATCTAGTCATACATGTTAATCAATGACTTAAATTCTGCCAAGTCATTTGTTTTTGTTTTTTTGCTGGCTCAGGCAACCCATTTCATTCTCTAATAGCTCTAGAGATGAAGGAGCGTTTGTTCTATCCGTTTCAAATAATTCCCACCTTGACCCTATAACTAGATTAAGCAAATAAAGGTTGTACAGAAAGATTTGCTTTATATTCCCACCTAATGTGACCTAACATTACGGACAGTTTACTTCCTACTGGTCAACCGTTATTATATGTTGTCAAGCATGCCATGACAATCATGATATTGTGTGGACCTACACAAGTTTTTTCCCGTTATCTTGGTTCACGAGTCCTGTTTCCCGCTGGTTCAAGTGAGTTGTCGCCCTTACATGCGTCCTATATTTCAATCTTATCATGTCACATCATGCATCAGCATAACTAACTGGCGTTTTAAAACTGATGTAACATGTACTTGGAGGTTGTCCAAAATGACTGTTGTATTCATACCATTAAAAAGAATATAAAGTTCATTTGAATAATAGGTCGACTATGCACTTAATATTTGTAAGAATTAAATATTATAATCATTGATTTCGGACAAGATTGTTACTCGGATAATAAACAGTTGACGTCTTTAATACAGTAACCCCAGATTAGTCCTTAGTTTCGGAATGAAAGAAAAGTACACGCGTAGTGGCTTAGTGGAAGTGTTTCACCTTCAAACCGAGGGGTCACGAGATCAAATCCTTGTGAAGAACGGAATTGATTAATTTCGGACGCCCTTAAGTCAACCTAAATCTACTGGGTACCAAACATACATTAGATAGGTAGTTGGTCATTGTGCTGGCAACAAGGCATCCTCATTAACCGTTGGTCTAGATTAGTCTAGAACCATACGCTAATGAAAAACATCTTTCATGGGATTTTTAATTTCGGAATCTTTAGGGTGCCCCTGAGTCCACCCAGCTCTTATGGGCACCTGACATTAGTTGGAGAAAAGTAAAGTCGGTTGGTCGTTGTGCTGACCACATGACACCCTCGTTAACCTTGGCCACAGAAACATATGACCTTTACATCACCTCAGGGCCGTAGCTAGGGATTTGGGGGCCCGGGGAATTGACCATTTTGGGTGCCCCCTTGCATTTTGACATTTGATATCATGCCATGAGATAATATACTTGCGACTTGACTGACATTAAAGCCATACTGCTTTCTTGCGTAATTTTGCTCCTGAGATAGTTTTTGATTAACTTGAGCTTTGATCTCTCACATGACGCAATGGAAGTGGCCTAAATTAGCAGTATTCGGATGGAGGTTGCAAGGTTTGAACAAACATCATTACCATATGAAGCCAGCTTCCTCAATATGTCAGTTGGTGATTGTGGTACTGGTTTGTTGATGAAAAGTGCTAGTGCAGCAATGACATCATTGAACAAGCGATTGGCCTATATTTCATCAAACAGGAAAAAAGAAAAACATTTTTTTTTCATCAACATGACATGGTCCATAGACTCCAAGAGTTGTCTTGGTTCAGGAAGAAACCCAAAGGTGTCCACATGGCTTTCCGGCCTTTGGAATCTGTCCTTCATCTCCATATGATTATGAAGTCTGTCCAGCACTTCTGTCGAAACACATTTAAATTGCAGTTTATTGACATTCCTACATCAGAACTTATCTCCCCATGACATTCCTACATCAGAACTTATCTCCCCATGACAGTCCTACATCCGAACTTATCTCCCCATGACAGTCCTACATCAGAACTTATCTCCCCATGACAGTCCTACATCCGAACTTATCGCCCCATGACAGTCCTACATCCGAACTTATCTCCCCATGACAGTCCTACATCCGAACTTATCTCCCCATGACAGTCCTACATCAGAACTTATCTCCCCATGACAGTCCTACATCCGAACTTATCGCCCCATGACAGTCCTACATCCGAACTTATCTCCCCATGACAGTCCTACATCCGAACTTATCTCCCCATGACATTCCTACATCAGAACTTCATTCCCCATGACAGTCCTACATCAGAACTTAATTCCCCATGACAGTTCTACAACCGAACTTATCGCCCCATGACAGGCCTACATCCGAACTTATCTCCCCATCAAGTCTTTTTTTTATTCTGGTTGTTAAGCTTACAGGGAATTCATAGCATTCACTGCCTTCTTTTGCTTTTTCGATGGATTGGCTGATCAGTTCCGTTCGTTTCTCATCATTGTGCAGAAAGCATGAAAGGATCTTAATCACTTTACCAGCTCCCCGTATGTCCATCCAGACTTTATCTTATCTTATCTTATATAATACAGACGTTACTTCAAAAAAGAAGATGATTACGTCCTACGCGTCATGCATTTAGCCATGCATATTAACCAATGACTTAAATTCTGCCAAGTCACTGGTTTTTCTGGCTAGCTCAGGCAACCCATTCCATGCTCTAATAGCACTAGGGAAGAAGGAGTATTTGTACAAATTTGTCCTAGCATATGGGACGAGGAATGTGCCTTTATTTTTGTGTCTTTCAGAGTATTTTATTAAATTTTGTTTTTGTATTTGAAGATTATGGTTCAGTGTTTTATGTATAATTGCTACTTTACTTTTGAGTCTTCTGTCCTGAAGGCTTTCTAAATTTAGTGATTTTACTAATGGTGTTACCCTAGTCAAATGTGAATATTCGTTTGTTATGAATCTCACTGCTCTATTTTGTGTTTGTTCCAGTTTCTTAATGTTTTCTTGAGTTGAGGGGTCCCAAACGGTGGATGCATATTCTATTATTGGCCTAACCAAGGTTAAATAACATTTTAGTTTTATGTTCTTATTAGATTTATAGAAATTTCTTTTAATAAACCCTAATGCTTTGTTGGATTTTTTTTATAGTTTCATCAATATGTGGATTCCATGACAGTTTTTCATTTATTATAACACCTAGGTATTTTGAGTTTTTAGTCTGTGTTACTGGTTTGCCATGAATAAGATAAGTGGAATTAATTTGTTTTAGTTTTTTTGTTACTCTTAACAACTGACATTTTTCTGGGTGGAAAGACATGCTCCAATTTGATTCCCATTTCTGTAATTCATCTAATTCTCTTTGTAAAATATCAGTGTCTTGTTTTGTTTTTATTGTTCTATATATTATGCAATCGTCTGCAAATAATCTGACTTTTGTTCCTGAACTAATGCAATTTGGTAAATCATTTATGTAAATTAAAAATAGTAGTGGACCCAAGACTGTTCCTTGAGGTACACCTGAGTTTACTGTTATTGGTGTTGATTTAGAGCCATTTATTATTACAGTTTGTTCTCTCCCTATCAGAAAATCTTTAATCCACTGATGCAGTGGACCGTTAATGCCGAAATATTTTAATTTTTTAAGCAAACTATGGTGGTGAACTTTGTCAAAAGCCTTGGAAAAATCTAGTAAGATAGCATCTATTTGTTCACTATTATCTAAACCTTTTGAAAAATCATCAATTAGTCCTATTAGTTGTGTTTCACATGATCTATATTTCCTAAAGCCATGTTGGTATGGGGTGAGGACATTATGTTTGTCTAAGTGGTTTATGATATTGCTACATATTATGTGTTCTAGTATTTTACATGTGATGCTGGTAAGTGATACTGGTCTGTAGATTCCTGGATCAGATTTTTCTCCTTTTTTAAATAGGGGGGTGACATTAGCTTCTTTCCAGTCCTTTGGTACTCTGCCCTGGTTAAGCGATGCTTGAAAGAGTATTTTGAACACTGGGGCTAGCTCATTGCTTAGTTCTTTGAGTAATCTAGCTGGAATACCATCAGGTCCAGATGCTTTATTTGGTTTGGTGTTAGCTAATAGTTTTTTAATTCCATTTTCTTGTACTACTAAATCTTCTATGTTGTCTACTTGGTTCAAATTAAGAAATATGTCTTTGTCTCCTGGGGCTGAGAATGCTGATGCAAAGTATTTGTTTAGGATGTTTGCTTTAGTTTCATTATCATTATGTATTATGTTATGTTCATCTTTTAATGGCGCTATGCCTGTTGTTTCCATTTTCTTAGACTTAATGTATGACCATAGGTTTTTGTTGTTATCTTTAGATATTACATTGTTTATGTATTCACTCTGCAGCTGTCTGCTTACTTTTTGGGTTAGGTGTTTAATTTTTATATACTTTTTGTAAACTCTTTCTGCCTTGGTTGCTTTAAATTTTCTATATAGGTTTTCCTTCTGTTTACAAAGCTTCTTTAGTCTATTATTAAACCAGCATTTATTTATTTTGTTTGATGTGTATTTAGTTGGTATATGATTTTCTATAATGCTTTTAAGATGGTTTTTAATGAAATTCCAGAGGTCATCGACTGGTTGGTTAATGTCTTTTTCTAATAAGAATGTTTGTTGAAAGTTTAATGCAGCTTGGTGTAGTTGTGTTAGGTTACATTTATTCCAGAGTAAGATTTTTCTTTTGGTTTTTGTATTGGCTACTGCTTTTATCTGACTGTGTATTTTTATGATCTCATGGTCTGATAGACCAGGGATAATATCATAATCAACTACTAATCCGGGTCTGTTGGTTAAGAAGAGATCTAATGTGTTGTTTAATCTAGTTGGCTTTTTAATGATTTGATCTAAACTTAGGTTGTGTAAAGTTTCTATGAAAAGCTCATTTATGTCCTTAAGGTTTTGGTGTTTATCTATGGTTAGTGTTTTCCAATTTATATCAGGTAGGTTGAAGTCACCCATGATCCAAAAAACTGCATTTTTATTTGTCTCTTTAAGTGTAGTAATCTGATTACATAGTTCCTGCATGTATTCTAAACTAGAATTTGGTGGTCTGTAAATGCTGCCTATTATAAGGGATGTTGGGGTGGTATTAATTTTACAAAATGTAGATTCTATGTTTTTTGAGTTAGGTAAGGTAATTTCTTCTGCTATAAGAGTGTTTTTTTTTGCTAAAAGAACTCCTCCATGATTATCAGCCCTATCTTTTCTAAAAATTTCATAATTACTATTGAAAATTTCTGCATTATAAATTTCAGGAACTATATTAATTGGGCGCAGGAGATTTGACCAGAATTCCAAATAAGCAAAAAATTCATAATTTCCCACTGCATGAAGAAGATTCAGTGCACTGCTTCTAGTGTCCATTCTTTCAGTTGTTGATTCAGAAAGTTTCTCCAACAGCTTGATGATTTTGTCGAGATGCTAGAAAACTGCCGATGAAGCGTCTTCTCTTGCGGACCACCTTGTATTTTTTTTTTTAACTCTCTGCTTCAGCTTCTTTCAGTTTGGCCCAACTCTGGGGTGAATTGGAAAACAAGTTGAACCATTCCTGTACAGTTAAAAAAAAAGGTGACAATTTGCTGTATCTATCTCAGCAGAATGAAGAGCTGCCAGGTTGAGAGAGTGATTATCACAGCTCAGAAAATGTTGCCTTTGGATTTATGTCTAAGAGACGTTTCTGCAGGCCAGACATTGTGGCAGCATTATCATAGGTTTGACCTATGCTCAGATCAAAGCCCAGTCCAATGTCTTTAAGAGTTTTCAGAACAAGTTCTTCATAATGTTGTGCATCAGGTTTCAAAATTTTAAAGTAACCAACGAATGACTCTTATTTCTAAATTATCAACATTCAAGTAACGAACTATTAGGGATACTTGTTCTTGATGAGAAACGTTTGGAGTGGAATCAAGTACCAGAGAAAAGTAACAAACTTACTTGACTTTCCTAACAATGGATTCCCTAACTTTATTACTTATAAAGTTCATAAACTCATTTGAATTTCTGGTGACAAATAATGTGTCTTCCTTGATTCAATTCTATGTAAGTGGTGTTTCGTAACTTTATCAAATTCTGCAAGAAAATTTAAAAGATGTTAGGAAGTTGCCAGGATTGGGTGAATTCAGTTTTTTGTTGTGACCACGTAGGCTTGAGTTTGTTTTTGCTAAGTAATTATTAGCTACTGCTAAACGCTTCTCTCCAATACTGCTGATTTTTCAAAATTTGCGCATGAAACATATGTGACAGTTCATCTGGTTCTGCCTTAAGCTTTTCTTCTTCTAACTTCCACTTCAAAAGAGCTTTTCTGTGGTGGACTCTTTCTTCATGTTCTTTCAGTCCCTCAGGTTTCTTCCATTTGGTGAAACCAACTCCCAAGTTTGCTCAATGCACTGGATGTTTTTTTTTTGATGCCTCAGAAAACAGAACACATGGAAAACGAAACAGACATCCCAAGTGTGGAGAGAAGATCGGTTGCAAATTTCTCCTGTTGTAAGCTTTCTAGTGAATCACGATGATGTCAACAAAGCATATTTCGGACACTCATTTGGCCCCCCCCCTCAAGTGGGGGCCCGGGGGATCTTCAAATTCTCCCCCTATCCCCATACCCTAGCTACGCCACGGCATCGCCTTTATATCATCAAGGTCTGATAGGGGAACTTTACTTACTAACAATGCCTACGTTTTTTTTTGTAGGGGATTTTTTTTTTTACATGTAAATACTTTTGTCTTGATACTTGGAAGAGTGTGTCTATATTTAAGACTTACATTCATATACGCAATAAATACTGTATACTGCGCTACTCCTTGAAACATTATTTTTGTTTCTTGCGAATTAGGTCCTATTGGCTATTCTTTTTTTGTAAATTAAGTACCTCTTTCAGACCTCGGGATCTATATATATATGTTTCTATGGCCTGCGGTTGACGAGGGTGGCATGTTGTCAGCACAACGACCAACACCGTAAAAATCCAGAAACTGAAAATCCAAGTCTCTAAGATTCGAACCCAAGATCCGTCTGTTCGCAAGTCAAGCGCGTTACCATTCAGCCACTATTCAGAATATTCAGAAAAAAAATTAATCTGAATGTTTGCTTCTTGTTTGGATTAGGACTTCACCTTGTCTTTGATGTTAGTTTTTAATGTGAACCCGTTTGTAGGCGGAGACACCGTTGCAGGTCTAATTGCATTTTAAAATAACAAAATCATTTTTAAAAATGTGTTTAGACACTAAGATCAAAAGTAAGACATATTGGTTGAAACTACGTTTTTTTGTTGATATTCTGCTAACACAGCACCTTTTAGCACGCACCTGAACATTAGTGGTACTCCCTAAGATTAGGCTTGGGAGAGGTCCTAACGAGACCATGAGACAAGAGTTATCTCTTATTAAATAGAGTTGTCTACCTATTTGTATCCCATGGTGCTTCCTTTTTATGCCATTTGTGTTATGGCTGGGTGATAATTAGCTTGAGAAGGACAGGGATGGGACTAGTTAAAGGAAAGGTGAAAGTTTGTCTCTGAACTGTTAGGTCAAGACCTCCTGGGGTGAAAAGTTGTATGAATGGAAAAACTGCTTTCTAATAATAATCTCCACATTTAGTTGTTACAGTCAGAAGTCTGAACAGTAATTTTATAAAATACCACTCACACTGTTCTCTATGTATTAAGAGATCTCTTAAACTATCAAAAGGATTCGCATGAAACTTTGTACTTAGATTCCTTTTGCCTCTTAAGTGCAGTGGCGTAGCTAGGGTGTGAGAGTTTGAAAATCCCCCGCAAGGGGGGGCCCAAATGAGTGTTTTTTACATTAAATATTAAATATTAGGCAAAATGCAGGGGCCCCCAAATAGGTCAAGCCCCCCCCGGGCCTCCAAATGGTGGAAAATTCCTAGCTACGCCCCTGCTTAAGTGCTTGCTAAAAGACGGATTCGCAGCCTGATTGCCGTTATTCGCGAAAGGCCTCAGTCTATTTATAAGGATTTAATTCCAAAAAAAAAGTATTTTTAGAGCGTAATTTCTTTGTATTCCCTTAGGACAACTTGTTTTTTTTATTCACGCTTCCTCTTACACACGGTGGAAGTATAGACCATTATATGGCTTCAAAATGATGGAAGTATTTGGCTTTATCCAGGCAACATAGATATAGTTCCACTTTCGAGACAGCAAGGACTATCATGATTTTGCCGTATGCGTGTGTCTTTTCCTCTATTCTAGAATTTAGAACTCACTGAATTGTCAGAGTGAATGGAACAGATTATTCACAAACCTGTTGGATTATCAAATGTGTTTTTGAAGATGGGAGTTGGTGTGACTTCATATATTCATGTGTTCTATAAATCACGGGCTTTAATGAACGTAGAGTCGAAAAAGGGGGGGGGGGAGCATTCAAAAGAGGTCAAATAAACGTTCAAACAAATGATATGCGCTATAATAAATGTGTGGGGATAACAAATATTTTCCCTCTAGGTTTGTAACAGCTGGTCTATAAAAACGTACGCAGGGTCTAATACCATACACTGCTAGCCTTGTGATGGAAGGATGAAAAAACAACCAAAAAAACAACCAACCAAAGGTGCTACATCTACAATTCAAGAGCTGAAAAGTGTGTGATGAGGGTTTGATCCATTGGACGATACTTTAACAAAACGTTAGAGGTTGTCATTATAATAATAAAGGATCGAAAAGTGTGAAAGTGGGCGAGTGGGAGAGTTCCGGTCGAACAAGATATAATATAATTAATATTTCGATATTAAATTACGAAACCGAAGAAAAGCCTGAGATTGTACTTAGGAGGGGTTGGGGGTGGAGAGGAATAGTTCAAGTGATACTAGAATTCATGGATCGAAAGCAGGTGTATGTGTGTGTGTGTCGGGGAGCGTTATAAAGTGGGTCGTTCCAATGCAAGTCAAAAGTCAGTCACTGAACATTACGAGATGCGCAGTGTGAAAAACAACAACAAACAAAAAGGAGATTCCAGAGCGTGTGAGAGAGAGAGAGAGAGAGAGAGAGAGAGAGAGCGGACAGTTTCATTTCATGTAACAGATGGAATAATTCAAGAGGGTATCTTCCTGCTGTAATAAACAATATACCTCCATACAGGTCTCTATCTATAATATTATCTTATCTCATCTTATTTGCTTCACTTTGTATAACGTTTGGTAAGTATAAATATGAAAATGCCCTTTTTCTACAATGATATTTTGTGTTCATGAATTAATCAATGTATCTTGTAGATAAGCAGCCGATAACTCAAAAATTCAAATATAAACTTCATTTAGCCTTACAGTTTTTTTTTTGGTTGGGCAAGGGAGGGAACAAACAAGGGAGAGATCACCATACTTCCTCTTTGCATCGTGTTGTTGGATGTTGCTATACACTTGTCAATAGATTTACATTATTATGACAGTTGATTTGTTGTTTTAGGAATGAAGTACAAGTATTATGTTTTAAGATTTGCATGTACTATAACAGATGTTTATGTTTATGAGTACGCTAAGATAGTGCTTGTGTAAATTTTGCAAATGTTTTTTTTTAGTAAACGTGGATTGTTATATATAATACAGAGTTTCTCGCACCACTGTGTAGTATCTCACAGTCCATAGCTATAAAGTGTCTTCTATTAGCTATATTAAACACATATACACTACATAATGTATTTATTTTGCTTTTGTTTTAACTTTTCTTAGGTGAATGACATTTTGTGTTCAATCTTAATTCGGTGCATGCGTACTTAACACTAATAAGCAGAATAACAGGATAACAATGGCATTTGGTCCCCATTATGACCTTTTGACCATTGTTAAAGAAAACGCAAACTAAAACTTTATGGCCATATCACAAGGAGCTCGCAAAGACCATCCTTCAGGGAACAGTAACAGGAAAAAGAAGAAGAGGCAGAGAAAACGTTGGAAAGAGAACACTAAAAAATAAACAGGCCTGCCATTGAAAGAAATTCTATTCAAGCAAAAGACAAGAGAGGAATGAATAAAGGCGTCCGACAGATCATGTGTGGTGCCCCAACGGTTCAACAGACTAAGGGATATATGAAAGTGGTGATGATACTTAAGATCACCATATTTAGAAAGCCTTCAGGATTGAAGACTTGAAAGTAAAGTAGTAATTATACATAAAACACTGAACCATAATTTTCAAATACAAAATTTATTGAAATACTAAGAAAGACACAAGGATAAGGGTACACCTGCACTAATGCTCCTTTTTTACCTAGCGCTATTAGAGCATGGAACAACTGGTCAAATGATAGGATCATAGCGAATTGAGAAAGCTAAAAGCTAAAAAAAAAATAATTGGTAATAATATTTCTACTCGAACAGATTTATTATGTCTAGGTCACTTGTACATATAATTATATGATTGATCCAAACTAATTGATACAATTACATTTAATATTAGCTTTGATTTTTAGCGGCCCCCGACAGGCAAAATGACGCTATTAGTTTGGTGTGAAATGTCTGTCGTCTGTCCCGTTTAGATCTCGTAAACTAGAAAAGATAGTGAAAATCCGATAGCATAATATTTGAGACCAATCAAAGTTCTAATGCAACCACTACTTTTTTCTTTTCCGAAATCGAAAAATCTAATTTTTTAAATCACTTATACAAACAGCTTTTTCATAAAAATACACCGCTTTTACAACTATTCACTATTAAAAGTAACAAACACTGGAGGCTCCTTAGTAGAGAGGCAATAAATTGCCATACTTTTAACACAATTATGCATTTTTTTTTACATTTGTATTGCTAAGTTAAGAAAGTTCTGTCATACTAACTACTACATTGACACAAAAAAAAATTAAGAGAAAAAATCTATTAAGTATGTATATAAGTTAGACATAATTTAAAAACAACAATTAATAAGTAGTTTTTCATATCAACGAGTGAACTGCAGCGCTGCTCTATTGTGATAGGACACAGAACTAAAGACATGTTTATTTTGTTACGTAAATGTTAATTACTTGAGGAATAAGAGATTGTCCCTTTAAAAAATAATTAGAGCAATTATATATTCATTATAAGACATCAGTTAGGCCAGGTTCGCATCTAACTTCCCATTCACTTTCACATATCCTTTGGTCTCCGCTGGGGCACCACACAAGATGCGTCAACCTTCTTTCTCCATTCTTCTCTGTCATTTGTCTTTGATAGAATTTCATTCTGATGTTATTTCTGAAAATATTGAGACCTGCCTTTTTACCTGCCTGGGTGGACCACTTCGTGGGCCGATTTTGAGTTTGTGTCTCCACACCAACTGTCTTTGTAACCTTGTTTTTAAAGTATTTTTTTGGTATGTTTTTCTAGTTCTTTATTTTCTTGGTTGAACTAAATAATATTCATTAGCTTATACCTAGAACTATTTCAATTCCATGCTTTGGAAGAAATCAATTATTGCATTCATATAAATGGGTAGACCAAGTTCCCTGGCTATAGTTCCGCGACTATCTGCTTTATAAATAGCTACACTAGGCGGCCTTGTGTTCCGCTCCAGCACCTGCACGAAGGAGCCCAAACCGCATCCCCATTTTCCCCCCTCTATGCTAATGCTGCTAAAGGGGGCTTTCTCAATTTAAAAAAAAATGGGACCTCCATTTTGAGATTTTCACAGTGCCTAAATATTTCCCTCTGTTCAGATGATATAATAATAATATAGCATCGTATCCAGAAGGAACATACAAAGGGCAATCCTCAAGTCTTTAAAAGACCACTGTAAATATTTATTTTGTAAAAGGACATGATCATACAATAGCATTGAATAGAAGAACGGAGCAAGTGGTTGACCTAACTCGTCACTTCCTGTTGCTTTGTAAGACCACTCATAGACAAGAATCCAATCTAAAGGGGACCGAGGTCCATGTATGACTACCGTTCTAATTTTAGCTCATTATGTCATAAGGCAGGTGTCAGAATATTAGGATATGAAAGAAAAAAATCTTTTTTTTTCTTCTAATGCTTCGAGTTCCCGCACATATGTAAATGGAAAATACATGTTCAAAAATACACATGAATTAGCAACTGAAACCAGTTATTCTTAAAGCTAAGAAAGGCGCTGAAGTTGAATGCTACATTAATGTACTTCTGTACCCCAAAAAGCAACATGGAGTGACAGAATAAACAAATTGGAGGAGATTGAAATTTTCAAAATATAACCCAAAAAATCATTCCAAGGATATCAATAGCAATAGTCATGCAAGTCCGTAGCACTCAGTGTAGGAAGGCTTCTGGTCGTGTGGTATGCGATCTGGACTGTCGTTCTATGATCTCGATGGTCCTGGGTTTGAACCCTGCCAGCCGTCATTCCCCGTCATCCAGAGGGCTAGGATGGTATGTACTAATTCTCATGGCTAGGACTTCTGTTTATTGTCATCTTCCAACACGGCGCTATTTCCAGAAGAGGAAAAGAAAACTTAAAGAGACCGCAAGCGGACAACGGCTTTGTCTGCAGGAGCTGCGGAAAAATATGCAGGTCGCAACTATGTTTGCATAGTCATGTAAAACACTGCACTCTTCCTTAATCTTTGCAATCGAAGCCATTGCCATTGCCATGAATTGTTTCTTGTCTAAATGATGTCTACATCTAAATACATACACCCCTTCTTACCCCCAAGTTAGTCAGCATATTGATTTAGTAAGTCTTTCAGAAGTACGCACGTTTAAGTCAGTTAGGCCACATATTGCCGTAAACAATGAGGAAGGCCTGGTAATTTCTGGTTTTGATTTGAATTCATTTTTTCATGTTATTTTACTCCCAGGATACATCCTTGACACCGGAAGTAGAACGTGTTTAAAGTGTCTCTCCCTACCAAGAAAAACTGGTCCATTTCTCGTAACAAACCAACATATTTTAATCTAGATCTTAACTCACTTCTATAATATACTTAGCGTTACCAGACCATTGGACTTGTCTTTAGAGACTATTTGAGAAGCATACCATTGGAAGCATTTTATGGGTAGAGAAGTGCTTATATCCACTACCACTTCCGGCAAGAACAACCGTAAGGAACCAAAAATATAATAATAAGAAATATGATAGACGTATTGATATTTATTTTAATTTATTAACTGAACATAATAAAAGGGTATTTAAAAAGATAAACATAGTTTGGCCTAATTAGATGCAAAGCGTACCCTCTTCGAACTCTTCTTGCACCCTTGTGGGCAAGGGAACCATAACTTGGGGAACAGTCATCTAAAGAAACAGACAGCCCACTCACTAAAGTTGCCCCCATTTGAGAGAATAGATCTCTTCAACTAACAACAAAATTAATGTTTATAAAGCAATAAGTCTCAATATTCTGAGACTCTGGGTGCTCTATAGAAAGCAATAAGTCTCAATATTCTGAGACTCTGGGTGCTCTATAGAAAGCACCGAAGTCTCTTCAAACGCTTCCATTAAAGGCTCTATACATTATCATTATCTGAAGTCTTTTTACACTGAACGAAAGAAAGTTACGCACCAAATAATGGACCTCATTTACCAATCCTACACAAACAACATTTGGCCACGTGATCCTCAATCTCGTCTATACAATTTATGTAATATACAATGGCTATCACGTGACAGTTTTTTACCCGTTGTTTTATCAATATTGTCATGTGGCTAAATGTTGTTTCTTTACGATTGGTGAATGAGGTCCATTGTATATAAGTACATAAGCGAAAAGAATTATTGTTTTGAACTTAAGACCAAAAAAAAAATGTTTTCTTTTAAAGACATAGTTTGTAAAACTTTGAGAATAAGAAATCATTTTTTTAAGGATGTGCCTCCATGTATGAAAATGTCCAACATAGATTAGATCAGTGATGCCCAACCTTTTTCGGCAGGCGGGCCAGTTTAATTTCCGACACTCGTGTCGCGGGCCACATCATCGAATAGATAAAAAAATGAAATAGAGAGTAATTCCATTATAAACAGTTTTATTAGAAACCCGTTGCACTACTAGATCTACTTACACACGTAGGGCGATTACGTAAGATTGGTCTCATCCGTTTTATTACTGAAAGGTTTATCTACTCAATGAAGTGCTTGTAAACATTGTGATCATCCTTAACACTTAATTTTGGAAATTCGTTAAATAGTCTGCATCGCTCTAAATTTCTCAAGCAGAGATGTCTGGCTTTGTAAGTCGATCAGTTCCATTTGCAGATCTGTAGGAGTAATCCTCAGTGGCAATAGAAAACATTTCAAAATCTGCTGCTCTGTCATTTAGTTTTGAACGGAGATATTTACCCATATTATCCACTCATTTTGCTTTAACTGCTTCCTCTCCCCCCCCCCCCAAGGACAAATGATTTCATCACTGCTACAAAGGCACCTTTTACTCTTCCTTTCGCATAATTTGGGCGACTCTGTAGCGTGCCCTTACTGTGGACTCATTTTCAGGTCTCTTTTTTCTCGTCAATCGATCAACTAACTCAACTAGACGTAAATTAGCGATTTTTTTTCCTTTGAGCCTCAAACAACAATACCGTCATATTTTAACAAATGTTTTGATTTACAAATGTCCTTTTATGTTATATTTTTTTTAAACAGCCACATTTCTGTACAAATCATGCTGGCTTATTATCATGTTCCACAAAAGCAAAGATTTGTCCACTTTTCCGGAAGTTTCTACATTGAGAATCTAGTTTTCGTTCCTAAGGCTCTATTATTACGAACCATTCTCTTTAATATCTAAAGAACGTAACTAACAATGATGCAGAATTGATGCACTATGTTACACACAAGATGTTAAGAGCACGACTAGCTCAAGATAGCAGCGGAATTATCCAAGAACCTCAAACAACTGTCAACACTTGTCACCGAGAAACTATAGATCTTGTTCATTTAAAAAAAAATGAATATTAGAATACCATAAATTGGAATGACATCCACCTAAGACAATGTAAGAATCCTAACGTTTCTAAAATACATTTTTCAGCCTTTTAAAAAATTGTCTTCACTTGGTGCCGATGTTTAGGTGGGCCGGATGGAGCCACGTCGCGGGCCGCACTTTGGGCATCACTGAATTAGATAATTAAAAATGTTTAATGTGCAACACTTTGTTTTCTTTTGCCATCGTAACTTTTCCCCACCAGACTATTTCCACTCCAAATGACTATTTCTGAGTTGTCTTCTCTTCGCTTGTTTGACACCTTGTCAAGATAATATTTGTCAAAGTGAAATTGATATCATAAGTTTTGCTCGGTGATAGCAGTGTGCGTCACGTGGGAAACTTAATAGGCAGAACGATATGATAGTAAACAGTCAGCGAATAGATAGATATTTGGCTTCATCAAAGTCATAACATGGCTTGTGTATTTTAGAGCTAAAATTGAAGCTATTCCCTGAATGAGTGATTGAATTGGATATGTTTTTCTCAACGATGTTCATAGATTACATAAACAAAACAAAAACATTCCTGCAGTATTATGTGATTATTGTTCTTTTAAAAATGTTGTTCCTTAACACTGACAACTGATATAATGTTTCAGTTTATTGAATACATTTTTTTAAAAATTACTTTAATATTATTAAAACTGGTTTTTAACACTTCACCAGTAGCGCGATGATGCTTTTACATAAAGAGAGAAGGGGTTAGGGTTCTTTGTGAACCATATAAATATAAGTTTTATTTGACAATACAGACCAACGAAATAGATGAATGTAGTAGTGTAACATATTGGTATAATATGTACATTTGCACACTAGCGCGTCAGTGCAACACCGCTTGTGTTTACGTAATAAAGGAGTTCCTAATATGTCTTCCCTCTTAAACACTAGTTTGTTATTTGTGTAACACAAATATTCTACAGTAGACTTAAGAAATAATATAAATTTATTTTTTAAACAAAATCTAACTCACTACAAAAGCATTTCTTTTCACTCTAGCAATCTGGAGTTGTCTGTCCTTCCCAAGACATCTGGTGACAATTCCGCTATCTTTCATCATTCACAACCAATCGCTAACCTCTTCCTACCGTCGCCATAGAAACAAACACACATACAAACTCCATAACCGGAAAGGGGGGGGGGCAATTAAATGCGGGGCTAATCAACGAAAATTATTATAGAAAAAATATATATAACTTACATGTATTTTATACATTATGAAAAAGTCTTCTTATTTACATAATTTTTGTATGTTGTTATTTACTAATGTATTTACTATAGTTGCATTATTTTTCCAACTGTTCCATTAGATTGTCATTGCCGGAAGTAGTAATGGAAATAAGCACTCCTCTACCTTTAAAATGTTTCCATCGTCATTAGTCTCAAAAAGCCTCTGACAAGCAGTCCATCTCCTGGCCATCACGTGTGGCTCAGATATTGGTTCGGCGGAACTGTTTTCACTAACAAGAGAAGGGAGAAAAGCGAGTAACAAAACCAGTAAACTTTGGACAGGGTGGTCTCGTTAACTTTGGCTGGCTAACAGTCTAAGGCTAGGAAAACTCTGAATATAAACCTCTGCTGCCTTGCAGCTATACTTCAGTATTGGAGTAGCTTCAGGAGTCGACTTTAAGAAAAATCAAGAGCTGGCGACCCTTAGGCAGCCTGCAGTACACAGTGCTACACCATGGCAAAGCCCGCGATGCCGCTTATCCCAAACAGTATCAACACTTGCCATTCCTTTTCATAGAGGGGGAACTGATGTGTGGGCGACATCGTTCCGACTATGGTTAATGCCCAGGCATTCATTACATTACCATGAGATGATCCATAGTCGCTTCGCGTAGGAAGGAGGAGACCATACAGTTTCTCTAGAAGACACGCAAAGTACACGTCTGTGTTGTCCTCGTGTGGGGCTGAGCACAAAATCGAGTCTCTGTACATCAACCTTCTTTTTTTTCTCCTCATTTGCACAGGATCTAAAAATACATCGTCTTTACATTTGCACGTGCACGAAACACGTGACCGCTATGGGGCAGGGTTGCTCTTTCATTAATTACAAGTTTACTTCCTCGTTAGTCCGCTTCCTAATGAAACGATCAACTGGTAGGCAGGCCAGATCTGATGCTACGATCTTGTCTCTGCTCTCTCTTTCTCCCTTCCTGACTTGTCATGTTGCGCCCTTAAAACTTTGGTACTTTGTAATGGCAACCATGTGTACATCAGGAAACTAGAACATGAGAAGGAATAGATATTTCAGAAATAAAAAAAAAAAAAATAAAAAAAAAATAAAAACTGTTACAGGTCCTAGAAAATGAATTCACGCTAAGCTGTTGAAAGTATTTCCTTTTCCTTTATGACGCAACATCACGTGCCCTCTTACGTCACATCATGTCTTTAAAAGGATTTATAGGAATGCAAAAAAGAAGCAAAGAGTTTTCCAGAACTAAGGTACAGTTTCCGTTGAGATAGTCATTGACAAGATGATTGCACCATGTGATGACCCGCAAAGGTCAAATCGGGAGTGACTGTATGAAACGTTACACAATGTGTACATCCCTACTTTCCCCCTCCCCCACTTTGCACTTGTTCATGGTTGTTAAGAGCTCCCCGACCTTTGGCGTGTTTTTCAAGGGAAATAACCCGAAATAGGATTGCATCATTCAGTTATCAGCAAGGGAGACAATAATCGCTAATGTTTTTTCACCCGTCAATTACTTCCATCTTATGTGTCGAGTGTGTGTGAATCGCATGTTGGCTTATTATACTTGCGTCTTTCTTTATCTACAACTACTTTGGTATTTCCTCCTTGACTAAGATTCACTTTGAAGTCAGGAGTATGACAGGAAGAGTTATAGGCCTTTTTCTTTTACAAGTGATGGAAGGGTTAAAAATATCTTATGAATCAGCATATTCAAAATATCGTGTTCGCTATTATACATTACCTTTATTGCTGTATTCTCACTGTAAGAGATAAAATAGGCCCACAGAAAAATAAATAAAGTACATGATTCAACTTCTTTTTTGTCTTCAAAATTTCACTTGAGTTTCATCGCTATAACGTTTCTTAATAACATAAATTATAAGGATTTTAATTAATGATGAATTAATAATTGAGCTAATCAGTCAGACGAATACACAAACACACACATACATAAACAGTTAGATAGATAGATAGACAGACAGATTGACAGACAGATCATGATCAAATTAGCTGTCCATTTCAAGTACAGCAATAATCATTTCGATGCCAAATTCAATGTTCCTTACTTCTCTCGCTCCGAAGCCACCCTCAGTCGTGTATCAAGAATCAAACAGATGTTCTTAATGACTTTGTTCAACCAGCTTATTGTCTGTCGGCCCTCTTTTTGCGAACGTCCCTTAACGATTTGACGTCGTGGTTAACAACAGTGGAAGAAACAAGTACCCAACACTTCTACAAGTACCCAACACTTCTACAAACCAACAGAAACCTATAAAAACAGCAGATAACTCAAATCGTAAAGTCAGAAAGATTTTTCCTTTTTCTTATCCGGAGGATAATTAACTGAGTTATTAGAGCGTGGATGCCAATTAATGATCCGTGCTAAATGGTTGCAAGCTACGAGCTGGATCAACCCAGGCTGTCTATCATTTATGTCTTCTCTCTTGACAGGTTGAGTGACATCTTGTTCAACAGTAAGTAGATATAGTGTCGGGTTGATGTGTTGAATGTCACACCTAGACAGTTGGACCGGGTCTCCTTAAGTGTTGTCTTCGGTCATTTGTGATTGACATTATCTTCCTACTTTTGTAATATCTTGTTTACAATCTGCTCTGAAGAGCGGGAATCAAAGGAGAAACTTTTTTGTTTTCTTTCGAGAAGAAACGTATGCAGCCGCTATTCGTTAGCCTAATCTTTTCTCAGGAAGTTTTTTTCGATTAATCACCACTGTACTGGGTAAGTTGAATACTAGTTGATTAGTTTTAAACAGAAGTTGTCAATTAATTATGATTAAATTAATTTTCAGTTTGCAGACAAAAAAAAAAAAAGACTTGGAAATACTTTTTAATGCATTTATGAAAATTAACTGTCTAAAAAAGGGGAATAATGATTCTGTGCTATAATTAGATGGAAAGAAAGTGGAAATGCTGTTTGTTAACGCGAACAGCGTTTTCTGTAAAAATCAGCCAGTATTACGGTGTTACAGTTTGTTTTTCTTTTAGCATGGAGGGAGATAGAATTGATGCTTTTGGTTGTCTGAAGTTTAGGCCTTTAACTTCTGATGGTTGCTCTAAAATACCGAAAGAGCCTTTTTACCAGTAGGCTATTTCTTTTTACCAGTATTTTTTTTTTACCAGTATTTCAAACCCAAAGGCAGAACAGTTGAAGGCCGCCTCTGAGTTTATATAAAACCCAAACTCTTTTTGTAAATTTGTTTGTTTTTTTCCCCAACGAGATTTTCTTGAAATCGTCACCGTGATTGAGCTCATGAAATCTACTTTAAAGATGGCAGCACTGGATCCCAATAGTAGATTAGATTTAGAGCCTTGCATTCAAATTAAAGTGTCATTAGATATCAAAGGCCTGCCGGGCAAGTAAGTCAGCTGGTAGGTCAGACATTTCACTATAAGAGTTATCCGAAAGCCACGCCTGTCACGCTCTTCACCAGCTGGCAACAACTACGTAAATAACAGTTTAGAAACTTTAGAATGTTATAGACTTCACGTTTTTGTGATAACTAAAATCTATGTATTCATTGCAAACAGAGTACTTATCTTATCTTATCTTATAAATCACATACGTGACTTTAAAAGAGAAGATACTGCGACTTCGTGTATCCCTGTGTCAATCTAGTTATGTATGTTAATACGTGAATTAAAATCGTTTTTCCTGGCTGATTCAGGCAACCCCTTCCATGCTCTAATAGCACTTGGGAAAAAATAACACTTACATAGGCTTGTTCTAGCATATGGAATAATGAATGTGCCATTATCTTTATGTCTTTCTGAGTATTTTATTAGGTTTTGCTTTTTGTATGTGTAAATTTTGGTTCAATGTTTGCTACTTTACTTTTGAGTCTTCTGTCCCGAAGGTCTCCAAATTGAGTGAGTTTACTAATAATGTTATTCTGATTAAATATAAATATTCGTTGTTAATAACTTCAAGGCTCTATAGTGCAGCTTTTTTGGTTTTATTATGAATTCATTGGTTGGAGGGGGGGGGGGAGGAAGAACTCTATTCAATATATATGCTCTGTAATGTTATCTCAACGAAGATTAAATAACACTTTTGTTTGATGTCCTTTTTCGATGTGTAAAAGTTGCTTTAAATAAACCCTAATGCTTTGATATCTAATATGGTTATAGAATACGTTGTAAGATATTAAAAGTGAACAAAAAAAAAACGATGCAATACTTAAAACACGTGGGTACTCTCCCCTTATTTATCCCCAAGAATTTAGACTGGACAAAACTAGGACAGACAGTCCTATAGGCAAAACGTGAACCCTCGAATGTAATCCTAGCATCTAGTTTATATGATGTTTAAAATTAACAGCCCCCCCCCCCCCCGCGGGCTGGGGAGGACTCTATAATGTATGGGCACGTTTCAATAATTAGCATTTATACTTTGGTGTGTGTGTGTCACAGTGTGTGTATGTGTTTACAAACTATGAGTCTGTGACTTGTGTTTAGGCAAACAAAGTAAATGTCCGTTTTTAGGGCAAACTACAAATTAAAAGCTGCGTAACTTTTTCTTATAATATTCGGGTTCCTTGTTCATGTCTTCTGGAATTTAAAAAAAAAAAAAAGCTTTATAAAACTTTTTTTCCCATTACATTTTATCAGAACACTTATATGATAGTAAAGATGAATTTTAGTTCTGAAGTTAAGAACTATTTAAACATTATTCTTTAAGATTCCCCCCTCCTTCAGCTAACGCTTGCTATTCTGAAAACTTTTTTTTCTTGATAAAACTTTTGGTTGCCTTGAATATAAATGCCTTTTCGGATCATTCAGTAATTAAGTTTAATTTAAAACTGTTTTTTTTCCAACGTTTTATTCCCCCCCCCCCACGTAGAACACAAGCGTACCAAAACAAATCTCTGGATTACAAATCTATAAATAAAACAAAAGACACATCCATCTATACTCACGCGGCATGTGCTGTGCAGATTGCATGATAGCGTTCTATATATTTTACATTTTTGCTTCCCAGACATAGACATGTGTAAATATAGACTGAACAACAAACAAAGGGTTTTACCTGACTATATGAAACAAATAAGTAAAGTTTATCTCTACTTTAATACTTAATCATGTTACAGTTGCAATCAATCTCGTTTCTTGCGTTAGATATAAGTCTTAACTTTTTCTCTCCTAACCGACGATACCAGCGTTGATTCCACCAGAATGTGGTAAATAATTACGGAGAGAAAGAGTTAAACTTCTATTCTCATCTTTCTTGAACACAATATTTGAAAGGACGATGAACGTTAAAATCTTTAAAAGTTATTTATAATTTTGTTTCGTCAAACATTTTGGTTTAATTTTTGGAGATACTAAAATAAATGGCTGTGTTATCTGTTAACTTATTCTTGAGAATGGTACATCTAGATCTACATATTGCCAGGTTAGAATGCTCTGGCGTGGATGGCGTACTTACCAGCGGAAGTAATGTACTTCTGGGCTTAGTTCTATAGTTCCTGACCTTTGTCCAGTTGCTTTAACATCTGGTGAAAGAGGCGAACTAGTTATAAAAGAGGAGGTTGATGTTGATGTTGTTGGGTTGTGGCTCATGGCCCGCGTTTGGACAGTGGAAGACGGTGCGGCTGCCCAGGATCTCACCAGTGTCCGCATTTAAAAAGTATAAAATTTGTAGCAAAATTTGCATATTAAAAATTTGGGAAAGGAGCTAAACTTATAAGTCATCTAATTCTTTCTGCACAAATGATTTTTTAAATATTAATTAGATCTATATAGAAACTTCAAGAAGGTAAGCACCAAAAACATCCTGCCAAGGGCCCCTACTTCAATTCGGCGGTGTGAGCTAATCCAACCTACCATGTAGAAGTATGCATTAATATACATTTGAACAAAAGCATAAAATTGTCATATACAAACAAAAGAAAAAAAAACAAAACAAATTTTTTATGAACAAATATGTACAGTCTATAAATATTTTTATGAACAAACATTTACAGACTTTAAATATTTGTATGAACAAATATCTACAAATATTCAATATCGGTGAAGTAATATACAAAATACAAATTAAATCACAAGAAGTTGAAGCACCATATCTGACAACTACTTGAAATCTAATCTTGTCGCCATTCAGACTTGACACGTCTCTACGTCTGTTGTCTTATCGTTCGTCCCTCTTTTATTCTTCGCACCTTTAGTCCATCCTTCTAAAAAATAGTAACTTAGTCATAGTACATGATTCCATCAGACTACATACACACACTTCATAACAAAGTTATCTACTCTAATGACGGTTTCATAAGAAACATACAATGTCACCCAATAAATGCTAACTCTTGAAATGGATCAGAAGACGCAGACGTGGCCTGCGCTTTTTCTTTCTGTTAACCTTCATTCGGTGCCTAATTCTTAATGTCTATGTGGAACACGTTTTATCTGGCTGTTTAAGTGATGAATGAAATGACTAATAGTCTAATACGTAATTCAATAATGATAATTTTACTGAAGAATAGGTTCGATAATCCCTAGAAGAGATTCTCTCCCCTCGCGTCTTTTTAAGGAGTTTCCGAACACCAATGTTAGTGATATGAATGGATATTTGTCCTTATTTTTATTTTTGGAACTTCAGTTCTGAGAGAATGTGACATACAAAGAATTTCAAATACACGTCATTACCATTCAGAAAATAAAATAAAAGTCTTAAGAGAGTCAACTGCATGGTCCAAAAGATCTTTCATCCACCCAGATAACACCTTCTTTATGACCGACACAAACATTCTCATACCTGACAGGGGCGTCTCCCTTATTTATGCATAGCTTTTCACTGTTGCGTAGGGTCACGGAGGAATGACAAGAATAATAGCGGGAGAGAGATAGAACATAGAGAGGGGTGGAGGAGATCCGGTGGAAGGATATATTACCTGTAACCAGAGTCAAAAGAGGAATGACGCAATTATATCAGTTCTGAAAGTGAGGTCAACAAGGGCGCTAACTCACACGATTTGTAAACTTGGGAGAAGAATTTTTAAAATGTTTAACGAAGGCGTATTATTGTAGATTTATTTCCCTTCAGTTTAATTTTAGAAGAGATTTTTTTTTTTACTATGTAAGCCTCTTAGTTTTAAGAGGCAGTAGTGTTTGACTATTCACCTACAAAGACCACATCACAAATGAGGAGATTCGAAACAGCATCACATAGGCAATAGGTCCCCCAAGACGACCTGCTGAACACAGTCAAAAAACGCAAACTAAAGCTTTACGACTATCACAAGATCCTTAGGGCTCGCAAAGAGAACAGTACCAGGAGAAAGAAGAAGCGGCAGAAAGAGTGACAACAACAAAGAATAGTCGGGCCTGTCATTGAGAGAGATTCTATTCAAGGCAGAGAGGAATGGAGAAGATCATGTGTGGTGCCAGGTCAAAGGGTTTGGTGAAGATGAGCGTTGGTTACAATTGTAGATTGGTAATTATACGGGGAAAGCTAGCTTAAATCGTAGTTCAACACATGTAATGAATGGTCCACAAAATATAGATATTAATGAGACAGGAATGTGACAGTATAAACATGTATGTGCACACAACTTGTCTAGATATCAAGCTGAAAGAATGTGTTAGAGATACCTGTTTCAGAGTATGTGACTTTACGTCCTTTACTTTAGAGATTCTATCAAAACTTATTCCGAGAAAGCGAATCTAACCGAGAACATCCTTTGATTCAGAGAATCTAGCTAGATGTCTTTCATTTCAGAGAATCTAGCTACATGTCTTTCATTTCAGAGAATCTAGCTAGATGTCTTTCATTTCAGAGAATCTAGCTAGATGTCTTTCATTTTAGAGAATCTAGCTACATGTCTTTCATTTCAGAGAATCTAGCTAGATGTCTTTCGTTTCAGAGAATCTAGCTAGATGTCTTTCATTTCAGAGAATCTAGCTAGATGTCTTTCGTTTCAGAAAATCTAGCTAGATGTCTTTCATTTCAGAGAATCTAGCTAGATGTCTTTCATTTCAGAGAATATAGCTACATGTCTTTCATTTCAGAGAATCTAGCTAGATGTCTTTCGTTTCAGAGAATATAGCTAGATGTCTTTCATTTCAGAGAATCTAGCTAGTTGTCTTTCGTTTCAGAGAATCTAGCTACATGTCTTTCATTTCAGAGAATCTAGCTAGATGTCTTTCGTTTCAGATAATCTAGCTAGATGTCTTTCGTTTCAGATAATCTAGCTAGATGTCTTTCGTTTCAGAGAATCTAGCTAGATGTCTTTCATTTCAGAGAATCTAGCTAGATGTCTTTCATTTCAGAGAATCTAGCTAGATGTCTTTCATTTCAGATAATCTAGCTAGATGTCTTTCGTTTCAGATAATCTAGCTAGATGTCTTTCGTTTCAGATAATCTAGCTAGATGTCTTTCGTTTCAGAGAACATAGCTAGATGTCTTTCGTTTCAGAGAATATAGCTAGATGTCTTTCATTTCAGAGAATATAGCTAGATGTCTTTCGTTTCAGAGAATATAGCTAGATGTCTTTCATTTCAGAGAATCTAGCTAGATGTCTTTCATTTCAGAGAATCGATGTAGGTGTCTTCTTTTTGTCTTTTTATCTAGCAGTCTGCTTCAAAGTAATTTAATAGGCGAATTCTTTTTTATTAAAAAGATGGCGACTCGTGTGTCAGATTATCGATTCGACAACATAGCGACCCCTTTCTTAGCATCGCGATCCCACTTGCATTACTCCTATGAGATTTCTACACAAGGTGTCTGTAGTGGAATTTTGTGCTGTTCGCGTACGGATGTTCAAAAGAGTTTTGTGTGGGCAACAGACCGCGAACATCTGATTTGAATGCCGGGAACGTGAGACTATTTCCTGTCTTGACTTGGAGCACTTGATTTACGATCGTGTAGACAAGCAATATACTGATACACAGTCTTACCACATGACTTGATGTTAAGTCATGTCATTGGCGTGACATGTTTACAGGTCTAGTTAAACTATATTGTCGCCTTAATGCGAAAGTCACAACATAAGCAACATAGCTATTTCCAACTTGATTGTAGAACAAATACAGGCGATGAAATGATAATTTAAGTTTCTTCTTCTTCTTCTTCTAGCCAGCTTTTAGCTACTGAGCTGTCAGCTCTTTTGCAGAATAACTTAAGTTTTATTAGTGCAAACACAATATGCAAAATAAGCAAGCAAAAAAACCCCCGTCTTTAAGTACAATAGTTCACTACAATTTCGAAAGAATTGAGTACTGATTTGAGTAGAACAGCAATCAAATTCTGAACCTTACTGTCCCATGTCCTATAGGCCATAAATCTAGTTTGATAGCAACCGTAAGCTTAAAGAAGTTACGCGAAAAAGATTCGACCTTTAGTTTATTGTAGACTGCTATATTTTAGAATTTCTATTCAGCACTCGCCGTGCAATGCGCTGTGCAATCTGTGTATTGTGAAACATTGTTGTTACCTGCCGTTGTCTTGTAGCACCAAACTGCCGGTAGACAGACAATTAAATGAAACCGTTGTAGGCGTAATGTATCTTAACTAATAAAACGTCAAATAACTTGCTTGACTTCCTTTTGTGAACAAACGAAATAACACATTATTATAATATAAACAAAATCAAGTTGAAATGTAAGTAATTATATTCTTTAACAAAATCTAACTCACTAGAATAACACAACCGTTCAGTTTCGCTTTCTGGAGTCGTCTCTCCTAACTAAGACCAAGTGACGACAATGCCACCTATGTTGCATCATTCACAACCAATCGCTAACCTCTTCCCACAGTCACCATACACACACCACAACACAAATACATAAACATGTAATAATTAAAACACAAAGTATGTTCCTCAGAGACATTGACACAATTTGAAGAATCTTGTTGAAACTTGATCTGATGGATTCCATAGGTCTTAGGATATATTAAAAACACAATTTTAAAAACTTTTACTTCAGTTGTATTGGCTTTGATTTTAACTTAATAAACACCGACAATGCCGTATACTTCTGATAGTTTTGTTTAAACATTTGCTCGACAAATAAGTACACAGATTTACAGGTAAATAAATAAGAAAAATAAAAAGATGGAAGTGAAGAAAATGTTGCTTCGAAGGAATGAGATAAGACACTATTTTATTTAGTAGGACACGGGATTTTATTTTCAATTTTGATGGAAGAACTTTTTTTTTTAGCTCACTCTGTTTGTCTGTCTGGTAAAAAGTGTGTACACGTTATTTCTCCCACACCCATTATCGGATCAAACTGAAACTTCGCACAATTATTCATTGATATAGACAAGACATGAATCAATTTTAAAAAGTTACAAATTAGACAATTTTTGGTAATTCATTATTTTGTTTCATAGCATCAAGGGAAACTAATACTTCAGTATTCACAGATATGGCTAAATTTGTTGGGCTTAGTCCCCTTAAATAATTGTATTCACTATTCAAGTTGATACATTAAACAATTATTTATTGTACCTAACAAAACATGAATCATAAACAAAAATACTCAATTAGTAAATTAATTATTGGTAATTATTTTGTTTGATATCGAATAAGGGAAATAGCTTTTACATTATTGGTAAATATAGTTTTATGGACGGAGTTCTTCCCTTCTAGATAAGCTTTGTTTTTTGTTTTGTTTATCTTGTTTAGCTTGTCCAGTCGAAAAGGTTACATTATTTCAGACTCTCCTAGATAATTATGTCCTACGCGTATCCATGTGTCAATCTAATCGTACATGTTAGGCTCTTAAACTCAATTACCAATAATTAATGAACTAAATGATTATTTTTTAATTGATTCATGTTTTGGGTTTGCTTAAATATATCATTGTTTAAAGTTTCAACTCGACTTGAGAATGGGTGTGGGAGAAATAGTCGACATAATTATCTAAGAGGACAAAACCTCACATATTTAGGCATATCGGTTTATACTGAAGGATTTATTTTCCTTTTCGGTATCATACAAAATAATTAATTACCAGTAATCACTTGTCTAATTGATTAATGTTTTAATTAATTCATGCTTGAATAGTTACAATAAATAATTGTGGAAAGTTTCCATTTGATCATAGCATGGGAGTGGAAGAAATAACGTGTACAAACTTTTGACCAGACAGACAGACTGGGTCTCAGTGGGTCTCAGTGGGTCTCGGTGGGTCTCAGTGGGTCTCGGTGGGTCTCAGTGGGTCTCAGTGGGTTGATAGAAGCTTTGCAAAAACAAATAAACTCTCATTCTAAACTATATCCATGTGATGTACGGTTTTTATTTTTGTACCGCTTAGAGCTATGCAGCACTGGGTTGTGTTGGACATTAAACAGTTGACCTACTATATGAAAGTCGAGCAGCACTGTCTGCATTTGTTTACATTCAAAGCTGCTTGAAATCATCAAGTACTCCCACGCATTGATTCTAGAAATCCGATGAAGTTTTCTTTTTTAAAGTGTTTATCTTTTCACTTTGTAGTGTTTCTCAAACTTCCCGGCTATGTCTCCCGTAAAAAAAATTGTTTCTTAACTTTACCGTGAGTGAAAGAAAGTGACTTCACTCAACTATTAGTAGGTAACCACTGCAGCATTGAGACTTTTTTTTTTCAGTCCTGGAAATACTCAAGGTAGATAACCATCAATTCGGAATTTTATTTATATCTGATTCTTTGCTCCTGAATTCTTTTACTGTCTGCTTGATCTTACAAATAAATAGATTTTTTTCCTTCGTCTCCATCTTTGAAAAGAAAAAGGTTTATACTGCTAAGACTGCCTAATACAAGACCAAGTCAACAAGGCACTGCCAATTTAGACATTTTAAATACTAAGTTTTCAGTTTGGTTTAACGAATATTTAAATTGGCTTGTCTTTTTCCAGTTTCTAAAACTTTTTTTTTCTCTGCTTTTCTTTCTTCTCTTTGCTAGTTTTGTCTCTCTTTTCTCTTTGCTAGCTGCTTCTGCTCTCTTCTCCTCTTTCCTTTCTTCTCTTTGCCAGTTTCTTCACACTTCTCTTTACTATCTGCTTCTGCTCTCTTCTCCTCTTTTCTTATATATTTGAAATAAAAAAATATGTTAAAGTAAGTAAAGAAGGTCAAGCAAAGAAAAGAACCAAAGAGAAGAGTAATGCAGAACGAATACATTAAAGTAAATGACTTCAATGTAAAAGATTTCAACGTAAAAGACTAAAATGTAAAAGACTTCAATGTTAAAGATTTGAATTTTAAAGTCTTTTATGTAAAAGACTTCGATTTGAAAGATTTCAATATTTAAGATTCCAATGTAAAAAGATTTCAAGACTTTAATGTTAGCTTTTAAGAAAATGGCACACATTTTACATTAGGCCCTATTTAACAAGTGAATGAAGTACAGATGATAAACCTCGTTGTCTTCTATTTCAACAAGAAAGCACCAAAGACAGATTTAATTGGAACGGGGGATGACGGGAGGGAAGGGCACGTGAGCTCATCTTACAGAGTGACATTAACCTTAGCTACAGCTCTGCTTAACCCTGACATTGACCTTAGCTACAGCTCTGCTTAACCCTGACATTAACCTTAGCTACAGCTCTGCTTAACCCTGACATTAACCTTAGCTACAGCTCTGCTTAACCCTGATATTAACCTTAGCTACAGCTCTGCTTAACCCTGACATTAACCTTAGCTACAGCTCTGCTTAACCCTGACATTGACCTTAGCTACAGCTCTGCTTAACCCTGATATTAACCTTAGCTACAGCTCTGCTTAACCCTGACATTAACCTTAGCTACAGCTCTGCTTAACCCTGACATTAACCTTAGCTACATCTCTGCTTAACCCTGACATTGACCTTAGCTACAGCTCTGCTTAACCCTGACATTAACCTTAGCTACAGCTCTGCTTAACCCTGACATTAACCTTAGCTATAGCTCTGCTTAACCCTGATATTAACCTTAGCTACAGCTCTGCTTAACCCTGACATTAACCTTAGCTACAGCCAGTGGCGGACTGGCTATATGGGCATTAAGGCAAATGATACTGCTATTAGCCCCTTATAAAAGGGGCCCTCTGAGCGTCATGTGTAAGAAAAATATCTCCTTCTACCAATTTTTTCAAAATAGTGTAATATTCTACATCCGTAGACAGAGCTACTACTACTACTACTACTACTAGTAGGAGTCATCCTTTTAGGACCTACACATTTGGCGATTAAAAAGCAATATAAGGCCTATATTTCTTATAAAAATATACAGCTCAATGTATGCATACGTACAGTTATCTATACTTAACAATGATTTTGAGGACAGGTTGGCCAACAAAATGGATGGGCATCATATGATAATCAATTTATGGGCCTGATTATATTGAAAAGCCCGGACCGAGCTGGTTATAGCTCTGCTTAATTAAAATACATGGCACTGTTATTAGAGAGGAAACCTTGTAAAGTTACTAGAAGGTTCGAGTTGTTGTTTTCTGTTGTTAGGCCAGATAATGAGTAATGCAAAGAAAACAATGAATAAAAGAAAATGAAGAAAGGAATTGCGAATGAAAACAGCGTGGCCAATCAAAACCATTCAGGGATTCGGCTCGTCCAATATCTCCACTCCTGGCTCCCACGAGGCAGCAAATCCTGTGTTAATTGAATCAAAACCTCCAGAGTCAAAGTTAATGTTTGGGGTTGAATGAGATCCGGTCACGAGATATGCCTGTTAGCTCGGTCATAATGAATCAATAATTCTGTGTGTATATTCGTCCATCCCAAGTTGGTTGAAGACAGTCTGATTTAACTTTTAGTTCAATTTCTTCTGTTTCCTTTTTTTAATTGAAATTTTTTACATGCCGCAATCTTGTCTTGAAATATGGTTATTAATTATATTCTAAATGTTGAACTTTAAAATACATGTAATATCGGACTGTCAGCTGGCTGGGTCTTTCAATACCGATACTAAAAAGGTAGTTTTGTATTGTCTTAAAAAAAAAAAGTGAATGATAAGACAACTCTAAATATACTCTTAAATATATCTACATTAACCTCCCCTTGCATTGGCGTTCTTCAATTGAGGCCAAAGACTTTTTTCCCTCTTTTTATCTCTTAAACGTTTATTAAATTGTCTTCTCCAGTAATTTATTTCTTGAAAAAAACAACAACATAGGTTTGATTTTTATTTGAAACTAACTTCTTTATACATAGTTTATTTATTTAAAAAAATGACATATCCGATAAATCTACAAGCGTGTTTCAAGCAACATCTAATCTGGCTCACAATGTAACTCGGTACGATCAGTAATAACATTTATTTATACGTTTCAAACCGGATGTATACTCGGGTACTACGAGTTCAGAATAGCGATTGGGGCCTACGGTGACCTACCTACTGAGGACTGACAAAAATCGCACACTAAAACTGTGTGGCCATGTCACGACGTTAGTAGGGCTCGCAAAGACCCTCCTGCAAGGAACAGCACCAGGGACAAGAAGAAGCAGACAGAGAAAGCGATCGGAAGACATCAAAGATAGGACGGGCATTTCAATGAAAGAGATTCTAGTCATTGCAAAAGACAAAGAGATGGAGAGAGCGTGGTGCCCCAACGGTCAGACTATGGGATAGGTGAGTAAGGTGTGAAGATGAACATATCTGACAGTATCATTGATTTAAATAAAAATCATTTCAATTCTGTTATTCATTCACGAAAGTATTAAGAGAACTTTTTCCTAGATTTGTAAAGAGTTGTATTTTGTACAAAGCTTATCTGAACTCCCTCCCTCTGTCTGGTAGAAATCTTGTACACGTTCTTTCTCCCACTTCACTCCCTCAGAGGGACAAATTGTAAGACAAATTGTAAGACAAATTGTAAGACAAATTTCCTCACGGACAATAAAGATTATTATTATTATTATTATCACTATTGTCGGTGACTACACACAAATCAATAAAAAAAAACAACAACCAATAACCGATATTTTGTAAATTAGTGGTAATTAATAAATTTTGTTTTGGGCAGAAAAGGGAGGTAACTCTTGCTGTATTGAGAGCTATGGCAGTAATTGTGCTGTTTACCCCTTATATAAGTAGTTTTTTTTAAGTATTTTATTTTATTTTGCTTCTTTTCTTAAAGCACACGGAGTCACTTACATATGGTCCAAGCTATATTTTTTTATATTCTTTTCACTACTAGGACTGCATATTGTGCATTGCCAATTGAAATACTAAACTCTGATCTTCGGATTTGAACACTAAACTGTATTCTATTTACATAACATCCAGCTATATTGTCGACTTTTTAGTATTATTTTAAAAAACAGAAAACGATTAGTTATAATTTTTGTCAGAGGTAGCGAAATTCCGCAATGCCAATAGAATGGAAAGTTCTTGTTTTTAATGGAAAAGTGTCCAATTAAGATCAATAAAGAAATCTTAATCTTAAGTTATGATACTATTATTGTAAGGTAGTTTATTCCCATTTTTCTTTTTTAAATACTCTGGAATAATCATGGCAATGTCTTTGATTCCCAAGATTAAGGATGAATGCAATGTTTCACATGACTACGCAAATCTAGTTGTGACCATCTTATTTTTTTGTTAACTTCAGATGCTGAAGTCCGCCATAGGTCTATTTAAGTTGTCTTTACTTCTGCATTGGATTTCCTCTGGGCCTCATATGTGTACCAATAAGCCATTATGACCATCGAATGACAGTCCAGAGCGCATACCACTTAACCAGGCATTCTGTCTGTCTGTTTGGCTGTCTGTCTTTTTCCCTTCTCTTAAAACAATGTCCCCGGAAGTTGGAATTACTGACATAACTGGAATGTGGTTTTGAGGGTACTACATGTTAACATTCTTCAAACACTTGTTTGCTATTATTAAATTTAAAGGGATTATTCCATGTTTGTACGGCCAAACTATTTTCTGATAACAAACTCATTCTTTAGCATTTAAGCCCATCCTCCCTCTCGTGTGTTGCACACAAGATAAATGTATTGACACCCCCCCCCCCTCAACTCCATCCAACCCAGGCCTCTATTTAAAGCATTTTTATTTTTGTATTAACTAAGTTTCAATTGGCTTGAAATTCTCGCGCTTGACAAGATTACTTCGCAGAGCTAAAACAGACAATCAATGCATTCAAGCTAACAAAACAACAACATACAAAACAAATTAGAAGCATCAAAGTTTCGGATTATTTCGGTTGTTTGTGAAGGTTATGGCTTTGGCATGAGGCGTCTGTTCTCTTCAGTTGATCGGGTAAGTTCAATGAAGTGCGTTTTACTTTATTGTTTGGAGAGTACTTTGTTTCTCTTGAAATTGTTTGGAGAGTACTTTGTTTCTCTTGAAATTGTTTGGAGAGTACTTTGTTTCTCTTGAAATTGTTTGGAGAGTACTTTGTTTCTCTTGAAATTGTTTGGAGAGTACTTTGTTTCTCTTGAAATTGTTTGGAGAGTACTTTGTTTCTCTTGAAATTGTTTGGAGAGTACTTTGTTTCTCTTGAAATTGTTTGGAGAGTACTTTGTTTCTCTTGAAATTGTTTGGAGAGTACTTTGTTTCTCTTGAAATTGTTTGGAGAGTACTTTGTTTCTCTTGAAATTGTTTGGAGAGTACTTTGTTTCTCTTGAAATTGTTTGGAGAGTACTTTGTTTCTCTTGAAATTGTTTGGAGAGTACTTTGTTTCTCTTGAAATTGTTTGGAGAGTACTTTGTTTCTCTTGAAATTGTTTGGAGAGTACTTTGTTTCTCTTGAAATTGTTTGGAGAGTACTTTGTTTCTCTTGAAATTGTTTGGAGAGTACTTTGTTTCTCTTGAAATTGTTTGGAGAGTACTTTGTTTCTCTTGAAATTGTTTGGAGAGTACTTTGTTTCTCTGACCTCCTGAGCACTTTAATGTAACCGTAGACTTCTACATTCAACTTTCAATCCAAATAATGACTTTGAGGGGAATTGGAACAAGAACAGAATGTGAGGAAAACCAGTTTTTACAAGTCAATTAAATGGAGAGAAAAACAAATAGTCTATGTATTTGAGGCCAGAGCAATTAGGCTTGATTGGCCCAACATAAACATGGCCGCTTGATCGTTGTGTTCAATGTTGTGATTGTAAGGTATGCAGAATTCATTGTCTGCGGAATTTAAGGTTGAGGAGTCTTTGTGAATAGATGGCTTGCGGAATTTATTGCTTCGATGTCTTTGAGAAGAGTTGTTCTGTAGAATTCATCGCTGACATTTTTTTTTGGACAAAGCTTATATCAACTCACTGTCTGTCTCGTACAATGTTTGTTGTACACGTTACATCTTTCACAGCGGTACTCGGGTCAAGTTAAAACTTAGCATAATTATTTGTTGGTATAGACTGGATATGAATCAATTTTAAAAATTTAATCAACTAGTGAACTAATTAATTTTTTTTATACCAACAAGGGAAATTAATCCTTCAGCATTCTGGGTTCATGGTTGTGAGGTATGCGCGTTGGACTGTCTTTCTATCATTTCGATGGTCCCGGGTTCATACCCTGCCCTCTGCCTTCACCCGTCGACCTGCGGAAGGTTTTGGGTAGGGAGTAGATTATCATTAACTCTGAAAGAACATTCGAAACATGTTAAACATTTGGCTAAATATGTATGGTTTGGTTCCCTTAGATAAATGTAATGGTGATTTCTCCCACACCCATTTTTGGATCAATTTGAAACTTTTAAACAATCATTTATAGTACTAACAAAACATGAATCAATTAAAAAATTAATCAATTAGTCAATTAATTATTGGTAATAAATTATTTTGTTTGGTATCGAATAAAGGAATAACTTCTACACTATTGAGAGATATACTTGTAAGTGCGGAGTTCTTACCCTTAGATAAACTTAGTTTAAAAAAAAAAGGATTTTAAAACTATTTTGCTTGTTTGTGAATAGTCGGCCTTCAGAACACACACACACACACACACACACACACACACACACACACACACACACACACACACACACGCGCACGCACGCACGCACGCACGCACGCAAGCACGCACGCACGCACGCACACACACACACACACACACACACACACACACACGGGACTACGTGGTTCTGGGAAGAGAAAGGAACCAAAAAGTCATTCAATACTTCACAGCATAGGCGTAGCCAGGATTTTTTTTCGGGTTTTCTCCCACCCCCCTTCCCGCGAAAAAAAAAAGTATGTATGTTAGTGTTGACATGATCTTTATTACATTCTGACCCTTCATTCATTCGGAAGACGTTTATTATGCCCTAGAATGTTTCTTCCTGAAGTTAGTGGAAATATTGTAGATTCCCCGACATTGTCAGCAATGGGGTCTGGGGGAGCGCCTGGAGCCCCGCCGCCAAGCACTATTTCTGGTATTGAAAGCCAACAAAACGAATATTCTGAGGTATCTACAGTAAATTTTCCTGCTATTAAAACGTTTTATTTCAAAAATCTAAAATGCTATTCTTACTGCCTTACTGGCGCCAAGTTGTACTAGGATGTCATCGCAACTCTTAGTACGCGTAATTCATTTTGTCGGAAAACATGTCCCGCACACCTCATGCGACGCTCTGTCACAACCTTACTAAGGTGTCGACTCCCAATTCGGCATAGGATTTTCTTGACTTAGACCCGATATCTATAACTGACTCCTAAAATATATATAATCTGTCTTAGCCATCTTTGTTGAGCCACATTTAGTGTTTTTCAATTTCGGCAGATGACTATTCAATGCACTTTATTTATGGAGCCCCGCCACTGGTAGAAATGTACGCTCTTGCATTTAGGTGACTGTAGTTTGCTTTAGATTTTATATCGAAAAGGGAAGTTTTATCGTTAAAATCATCTGTTGTGGATTTTAAACTAAAAAATCTCAGGAGTTGTTTTTTTTCTAAATTCAAAACCCCATTTAGCATCGGTCTTAGAATTTGCCCCTTACAATAATATTGAAGATAGAGGTTTTCCACCTCAAAACTCTCTGTAGTGGGATTTTAAACTCAAAAACCATCTAAAGGGGTTTTAAACTTTTAAGAAAAGCCATTGGTAGGAGAGGGGTTTAATCTCAAAACCCCAAATTGGCTTGGCTACGCTCAAATAATTTTAGTGTGTAATTTGCTTTTTTATATTAAAGAGGTATTTTTTTAGCATCAAACCCCGCTGAATGGGTGTTTAAACTCAAAACCCCTTTTGGCAACTCTCATAGCATTTTGAGTGCGTAATTTGCTTTTTTTTCATATTGAAGAGTTATTTTGTTAGCTTCAAACTCCACTGGAGGGAGTTTAAACTTAAAACCATAGAATTTTGAGTGTATAATTTGCTTTGTTTTTAATATTAAAGAGGTATTTTTTACCTTCAAACCCCGCTGAAAGGAGTTTAAACGCTCATAACATTTTAAGTGCATAATTTACTTTTTTTTTCATATTGAAGAAGCATTTTTAGCTTCAAACCCTGCTGAATGGGGATTTAAACTCAAAACTGAGACGAAACCTATTAACCTACGCTCATAACATTTTGAGTGCGTAATTTTCTTTTTTTTTATATTGAAGAGATATTTTTTAGCTTCAAACCCTACTGAAGAGAGGGGGTTAAACTCAAAAGCGTCATAGAATTTTGAGTGTGTCATTTGCTTTTTTTATATTGAATAGGAGGTTATAAAATCGAAATCTTCTAACTGCAAAAAACCCTGGTAGGGGGTTTTAAACTCAAAACCCGCTGGTAGGGGATTTTAAACTCAAAACCCCCTGATAGTGGTTTTGAACTCAAACCCCCCTGGTAGGGGGTTTAAAAATTAAACCCCCTATGTAGGGGTTTTAAACTCAAAACCCCCTGATAGGGGTTTTAAACTCAAACCCCACCTGATAGGGGGTTTTAAAATCAAAGCCCCCTGGTCTGGGGTTTTAAACTTAAAACCCCTTAGCTACGCTGGGGCAAGTGATGGTATAGTATTAAAATGTCACCCAAAATAAAGGAAAATCAAAGTAAAAAATCAATTACTGAATACCGATCCCCCCCCTTACGGGGGAAATTTCATTTCGAGGGGGGTGGGGTAAGTTGGGGTTCAACCCCTTCCTGGCTACGCCCATGCTTCACAGTTTATCAAATGAAAAATAAATAAATAAATGAAGTTTTAGGCTTTTAGTGCTGAGAGAAAGGAGATACATTTATTTGAACGCAACATAAATTTCAAAACTGACTAATGCCGAGACCTCTTAATGTCACTAATAATGATTGGAAATATTTCGAGGCTAGCATTATTAAATAATATGTTTACACTTTTTTTTTAACTGTCATCATAAAAACGTGAAGGGCGTATCAAAATGGTTTAATCCAAGTTAACTTTTTTTTTATCAAAAAGGCTAGCGACTGACTAGCTGACAATTTATTTAGATCTAGACCTAGTTCTACTTAAGAATTCCATGAGTAGTTAGCAGAGTTCTATGTACGAAAAAAAGTTTGGTTGCCTAGTTGTTATGGTATGTGTCGTCACGATGGTTCTAAGTTCAAACCCAGCCCACTACAGTTCCCCTGCATGCTACAGTTCCCTACCCGCTACAGTTCTCTGCCCGCTTCAGTTTCCTGCCTGCTACAGTTCCCTGCCCGCGTCAGCTCTCTGCCCGCTTCAGTTTCCTGCCTGCTACAGTTCCCTGCCGTCCTGCAGGCTTGAGCTAGAACGTAACGATGGTTTCTGTAGGAACGTCTAAAAGTTTTCCAACAAAACAAACGAAACAATCAAAGAACTAACACACTTAGAAACAGGGACTTTGTTATGATCGAAACAATCAAAGAACTAACACACGTAGAAACGGGGACTTTGTTATGATCGAAACAATCAAAGAACTAACACACGTAGAAACAGGGAGTGTCATGTTACATGGACTTTGTTATGAAAGAAAAGGTTTCTGAAGTGTGTGGTTACTGGCATACTTTCCTCTCTGAGCGCGACAACTCCACCACAAGTTGTGAGACGGAAAGGGCAGATTAAAGTTCCAGGGGAGACGTCCCCGAGCCCTTTTGACCGTTCCACATTCCTGGAGCAGTTTAGTCACGTGGTTAAGATAACAGTCCCATTGTGGAGTGGAGTAGATTGTGTCAAGGTGCCCCCGTTTCTTTTATCAGTGGGCAATGAAGTGTAGAGTTATGTAAAGTAGAATCAGGTCACACCTGGAGGAGTGCTCTTATCTAGAATCTGGGAATAAGTTCTTTTTTGTGTGTGTGTTTTTAATATCTAATCTAAAATGACTAGAATATAAATAGGTTTGAGATACTTAATAGAATAAAACATAAATTGGACTTTAAAAAACAATACACACATTGTACACGTATTATGTTGGAAATCTCTAAGATTAATCGGTGCAGTGCCAGGGCCTGAGACAAAGTGTGATTTTAAACACACACACACACACAAGACTAAAAGGTTTGAGGGGAATACGGACAAACAACAACAAACAAACAAACAAACAAACAAACTGATAGTTCAGAATAGAAGAGATCAGTTCTGTTTGTTTAGACTGTTCTTGCATCCTAGAAAGTGGTTAATAATTCAGACAACTAACTGTACCGATGGCTGCCTGGTGTGGTATGCGTTCTGGACTGTTGTTCCGATGATCCTGGGCTTGAACTGCCTGCTGCCATTTCCCGTCGTCTTGCGGCAGGCTTGGGCTAGGATGTAATCATCTTCAAATCTGAAGAAAAATAAAACAAACTTCAGAAGCGAACTGGTGTGGACGTGTCAAAATGATATTATGATTACTGCTTATTATTTATCGATTCTTGATGTATAAGTCTTTGTTTTTGATGTAGCTTTATTTTGGTGTAATGGCCTCATTTTGATGTATTATGATGTTTTCCTGTATTTTTACTGTAATGGATGTATTTTTAAGAGACTATGGATCATCTTGTATAAATGAGATGAATGACTGGACATACGCTAGGCTCTAAACCAGTGGTTTTTAAAACTTTTTTGTCTCGTAGACCCCTTGCCTTGTTTTCTGGTTTTCGGTAGACCCCCTGTTTAACTTAAATTTTTTCAAATTCATCAACATTTTTTTACAACTAATTTCTATCTGTAGTGAGTTGAAAAGTGAGAAAGTAATTTAAAGCTACATACTAAATTATAGAGATATTTTTTTTATTGATAAAATTCAAATTGAAACCAATTAAAATAAAAATTAAAATGTACTGCTGGAATCACCAAACTGGAAATGTCTTTTTGCCAGTTTATCATCCGTTGCTACAGATGTTGTGTTTCAAATAGGAATTTGTTGTTCTATGAAGTAGTGCTTCAACCATTCAATATTAGTTAATAACGTTTTCGCAAAGAGCAGTTTCTGGTGTATTTCTTGATCTTTCAAACATGTTATCACTAACAGGAGAAGGGGCGAAGCCAGTAAGCGTCAAGCATGAAGGGCTCATTAACCGAAGTATAACTGAATTCAAAACTCTCCTGCCTTGCAACTATATTCAAACATGGGAAAGGTTTTTTGGGTCAATCCTGAGTTAAAAAAAGGAGCCGGTGACCCTAATGGAGTTTGCAACACACATCACTACACCCTGAAGAGCCTGTGACACCGCTGATCCCAAACTGTATATATGTCGTTTGCAAATAATAATAAGCTTTTAATTTTATAACTCATGCCACCGACGTGTCCTTGAACTGTAGTGTTAATTAAAGCAGTTCGTTTAATAATATCAGATGTTGGTTTGTGTAAAACAGTTTTTACAACTACAACGGCTAGTAAAATCAATGTTTTACCTTTAATATTTTACGTACTTTGTCATAAAAGTAAAGTTCCCTTTAAGACCTTGTGATGATGTTAAGGTCATCTGTTTCTTTGGCCAACGGTTAACGAGCAGGGTGTCATGTGGGCAGCAAAACGACCAACCGCCTTTACTTTTCCTAACTAAAGTCAGGTACCCATTAGAGTTGGGTGGACTCAGTGGAGCAATAAAATCATGAAATAAAAAATTCATCGAAATTCAAATCCAGGAGCCCAGGTTCGGAAGCCAAGCGCCTATTTTGCTAGAAGTAAACAGATATTGTTAGACACACACAAACCATCATCTTCTCTATATGATGTCGAAGAGATATTCTAAACTTTATCTTTGAATATTCGAGAGTTTTTCTAATTTTTTGTATCAGGGTGACATTGTCTCAGTTGATCCTCCAGCGTAATTGGTTTCATATTGTCATAAAAGCGTGGTCGAGAGGCGAAGTGCGCTTGAACTTGGCTTGGCTACCTAGAAAGGGGGCTCGAGGTTCGACACCGGACTCGGACAGAGTTGTGTTTACTGAGCGCCTAAAGGCAGCACGGAAAACCAACCCCTAGATACCCCAAAGCGCTCTGAGCATGCTATAAGCATGAAAGTAGCGCTATATAAAAGCTATAATAATAATAATAATAAAAAGGCAATTGGCATGTTTGATAAGGAAGAAATGAACAATTTTAACTAATCAACGCTATACAGTTTACATTTCTTTTTGCTAAACATTACTTACATGTAGACAAAAGTAAGTTATTTAAATAAGTATTGAAATTAAATTTAACAATTTTTCGTTTGAATAGCAAGATAACTATTCCAAGGATGACCTAAGGGACACATGATAGATCTAAGTGTATGGAAGAATTACATTCCATGGGATGTCCACATTGAAGTCACGACGTGCTTAAATGACATCTATTATCGTGGGACTCCCCGTGGACATCTCATAGACCCCCAATTTGTTTTTTCACTTTCGTAGACCCCTTGGAAGTCTTCGTAGACCCCTAGGGGTCTATATAGACCACTTTGGGAATCACAGTTCTAAACGATGTCACCAAAGCAGCCAGCAACGCCCCCTCCTCTTCACACAACTGATTTATTCTATGCCGATACAGTTTGAGGTCTGCCAGGGTGTTTTACCGTCGGCTCCTGTTTTTTTCCTCGGGTTTGCCTCGCGAAGCTTTACTTATTTGGGGTACAGTTGCAAGGCAGTAGAGATGCAGTCTTCCTTCTCCTTCGGTGGGTAGCCTCCCCGAAGCTTATTGGTTTAAGCTCCAGTTACTCGCCTTCGCCACTTCTCCTGTTAGTGAAAACAGTTCCGCCGGACTCAGAGGCTATTTGAGACGCATGTCATTATAGTTATAATATTGATTACCACTTCCGACAAAGACAACTTTGCGAAACCATATTTTTATAATGGATTCATTTTGGTGTAGCCTAATATCTGTATTTTGGTAATGATGTTTTAATTTATGCCTTTTTCCAAGCAAACCATTGTGATGGAATTTCTTTTAATATTAAAATAATAAGAAATAACAGGAGTTAATTCCTGATGAGATTTTTAAAAATTGAATTGGATTCAGAAACATTCTGGACTCCTGCACTTGCAACTATATCTATATGATGATCTGTGTCTTGACTGTATGGGTCAAAAATGCATGCATGATTTGTCTGCAGTGGTCACAATGACCTACGAAACATTTTTATCCCGTTGAAGTCCCATTCTTAGTAATTCAATCAGATCTGGTCTTGTTACAGCCATGCTACTTTTTAAAGGGGGTTGATAAATAAAATCAGGACCTTACATAAAGGTGGTGGGTACTAAGAGAACATAGAAATAAGTGGATTGTAGATCAGTTAAGGAAAACAACACTAGGCTGTTTGTTTTTTCTTCTTCCCATTCAGAAAGTTGTCCAGGCAAATCTTGACCTTTCATTAAACAAAACACCTTTAGTCTAGGTTACAACAGGCGGGACGTACTCTGTGACTTCAGAACTATCCCACATTCCAAACAAAACTTATAACAAAATCTAGTCCAAAGACTGGCTCCCAAATAGTTCAGTCCCATTACAGGAACTCTCAATGCCAACTTTTCAGTCTTGAAATCAATGGCAGCCTTCAATTAAATAGGGCTTGAGTCAACCAAGACAAACGAAAGGAGTCATAAGACATCCCAACCCAGGGATCATTTTATTATATATATATATATATATATATAAATATATATATATATATATATATATATATATATATATTCTTTATATTTCTGCGTCCAATTTGTTTGACAATGTTCGTATTTTTCAACACTGGACTTAACATTCATTAAGTTCTCACTAGGCACAATTTCTTGAATTAACCCGATAGCAAAATTGTTTTGACACTCAAGTTGCGTTACAGTGTAAATTGTATAACTATTACAATAAAGAAAAAAAAAAGATCATCTTACTATATATATAAATCGAATTATGAAATACTTTGGCAAAAATCATGATTGAATTATTTTTTAAATTATGTATTAACTCTTTAGAATAATAGAAAGTCCACTAAACATAAGTAGGCCTGTACTCCACTATAAAGGTTTATAGGTATATATTCTGCAACACGGTATAATTCTGTTTCACTCTCAATATCAAGTTTTGAACATTTCCCAAGCTGTGTGTAGAGACACGACCAAAAGTAAGTGTTAAGTAGTCAGCAAGGACAGGGGAGGGGGAAACAACAGGTCTTCATTGGCTCTCCTGACACGTCAACCTCCCATCAAGTCGAAAGGGCGAAAGCGAAGTCTAACATTTAATGCCTCGGGAGGAGATGTGTTGCTGAGAGGCATGAACTACTTGGCTACATATCAAGGGGGCTGGAGTTCGAATCCCGATTCAATCAGAGTTGTGTTTGATGAGCTCCCAGAGGCACCACAGAAACCTTCTCCCAGATACCCCCTTCCTCACTGGTCCACAAAAGAGATTGAGATCCTCACATTCAGTTAATCAAGTTGTCAAGAATCGACCAGGTGATGAGATCATAGCATCTCCTGCACCAGGCCAATTTTTTACCTGATGGGACTCACGGAATACATTTTGGGAACCATCTGAATTGACAACTCCCAATCGTTTGCCTGTATACAAACATTACAGTAATTCTCTCGCTCTTGTCTTGCAGAAAGTCCCTTGTATATTTATGTACAAACATTATTCTCTCCCTTGCCTTGACATAAAGTTACCCACCCTGATCCAGAAATCTCAAATAAATCTTAATACCCAAGAAAAAAAATCTATCACGTTTGTTTACAAGGTTTTAAGAGGGACACATATTCACGGAAACTGAATAGTTTCGCTGATAAGAGTCATGTGGTGACCCTGACCTTTCTATGTGGAAATGATTTAAATCAGTGTTGCCCTAACTGCTAACTGTTTCGGTTTGGGGGGGGGGGAGGGTTACTATACAGATTTTCGCGTCCAGGGCCCACATCATATAGATAAATAAATTAATTAAAAATACTATTAAAAAATAGAGTCCAACAAAGTTGAGTCTGTATGTGTTCATTATGTGAAATAGAGTCCAACAAAGTTGAGTCTTTATATGTTCAATATGGCCTTAGAGAAAGCACGTCTTCATGGTCCGAATATTGCTCTCAATGAATGACAATGAGCAGACAAGGTTGATCCATCACATGCATCCGCTATTGTCGTTGGTAGGCACATCACAAAGATTTATCTATATATGTAGATCTTACATCGAATGAATACTATAAGAAATAATTTTGTCTATAAATATTCTCTACATTTTGTAATTTTTTGTTCATATTTATATGAAGTGTGAACAACTTTCTACTTTTGACTAAACTAAACTATTATCTGAGAATGCATTATCTCCCTTTTCTCATTATCTACCTTTCCCTCTTTCTTTCTATATTCTTCCCCTCTATCTTACATTTCTCTCTTTTTCCTGTTTTACCTCTCTCTCTCTCTCTCTCTCTCTCTCTCTCTCTCTCTCTATATATATATATATATATATATATATATATATATTTATATATCCGATTGTCTTTGCCTTTCTGCCTCTCTTGAATGAATTCACGCAGTTTAAAATTATATAGATAGATATACAACATCACGTGACAAGATAGTTCCCATGCAGTCATCCGTATCGAATAAGGTACGCTACTAAGAGAATCGAATATTACTAGGGAAATGTTGTAGCTTAAATGTGTTTTGAAGATTTCAATCACTTTATAGCAACACAAACTTAGCTTAGTTAAGTTGTTCATTGTCTCCAGTTTGTATTCGGAAATTGATTTTTTAAAAAATCAGTAACAGATGGAAATAATTCCCTATTGACTGTAAACTGTTTTGTCTCACTACCTAGATCTAAAGGGCGAATATAAAAGAAGCAAAGAAAATCGAACCGAAAAGTCCTTGCAAGGCGTGGATCTACAGTAATCTACACCAACATACACCAAACACACGGTGTTACGGCAGCAAGGGGAGTCACCCAATCGTGACTGGCAACCCCACAGAGTTCTGTTTTCATTCCAACAATCGGACCTAACAAGTCGGGTACGTAATGTTTGAGCTTTCTTCCCTATGCTGTAGAATCTAACACTTGTGGCGTAAACTACGTTCAGTGGCCTAAAGTCTTGTTATCGTTAGCGGAATCGTAAGGGCATGCTCAATTACTGTAAAACTGTGAACAAAATAAAAACAAATGAAAACACTGTTATATCAGGAATTAATGTATATTTCATAATGATAGTCTTATCCACTTAACAGTTCATTGATAAAGGCTAATGCATAAAGCAAAAGGAATTGTTAAGGCTTAACTTTCTAACAAAGATTATTTAGATTTAAAAAATTAATAGGGAAGACTTGAAATGTTTCTCAAACCCTTTACTAATCAAAACATAGCGAGATAGACAAACAGACAAATAGATGGATAGATAGATGGAAGGATGAATAGAAGGATGAATAGATAGATAGATAGGTAGATAGATAGATAGATAGATGGATAGATAGATAGATTGGATAGATAGATAGATAGATAGATAGATGGATAGATAGATAGATTGGATAGATAGATAGATAGATAGATAGATAGATAGATAGATAGATCATACGCAGATTAACTGTCCGTTTCAAGTAATGAACATTAACCTACTCTTTACTTTTTCCAGTCACCCGCAGTGCAACATAGGGCAAAACAATGCTTTCATTCACGTTTCACAAACAGCTTTTTTTTTTCCAACTTAAAAAACAAAATATTGCGCTCCTTAAATATTTAAAATCAGGTCAACAAGGATAGACGGAGGACACCTATATACACTTCTAGACACACACCATAAGAAATAGGCCTAAATACTATTGATAAGTCATATACACTTCTAGACACACACCATAGGATATAGGCCTAAATACTATTGATAAGTCATATACACTTCTAGACACACACCATAGGATATAGGCCTAAATACTATTGATAAGTCATATACACTTCTAGACACACATCATAAGATATAGGCCTAAATACTATTGATACGTCATATACACTTCTAGACACACACCATAAGAAATAGGCCTAAATACTATTGATAAATCATATACACTTCTAGACACACACCATAGGATATAGGCCTCAATACTATTGATAAGTCATATACACTTCTAGACACACACCATAGGATATAGGCCTCAATACTATTGATAAGTCATATACACTTCTAGACACACACCATAGGATATAGGCCTAAATACTATTAAGTCATATACACTTCTAGACACACACCATAGGGTATAGGCCTAAATACTATTGATAAGTCATATACACTTCTAGAAACACACCATAGGATATAGGCCTAAATACTATTGATAAGTCATATACACTTCTAGACACACACCAAAGGATATAGGCCTCAATACTATTGATAAGTCATATACACTTCTAGACACACACCATAGGATATAGGCCTAAATACTAATGATAAGTCATATACACTTCTAGACACACACCATAGGATATAGGCCTAAATACTATGGATAAGTCATATACACTTCTAGACACACACCATAGGAAATAGGCCTAAATACTATTGATAAGTCATATACACTTCTAGAAACACACCATAGGAAATAGGCCTAAATACTATTGATAAGTCATATACACTTCTAGACACACACCATAGGATATAGGCCTCAATACTATTGATAAGTCATATACACTTCTAGACACACACCAAAGGATATAGGCCTCAATACTATTGATAAGTCATATACACTTCTAGACACACACCATAGGATATAGGCCTAAATACTAATGATAAGTCATATACACTTCTAGACACACACCATAGGATATAGGCCTAAATACTATGGATAAGTCATATACACTTCTAGACACACACCATAGGAAATAGGCCTAAATACTATTGATAAGTCATATACACTTCTAGAAACACACCATAGGAAATAGGCCTAAATACTATTGATAAGTCATATACACTTCTAGACACACACCATAGGATATAGGCCTAAATACTATTGATAAGTCATATACACTTCTAGACACACACCATAGGATATAGGCCTAAATACTATTGATAAGTCACATACACTTCTAGACACACACCATAGGATATAGGCCTAAATACTATGGATAAGTCACATACACTTCTAGACACACACCATAGGATATAGGCCTAAAAACTATTGATAAGTCATATACACTTCTAGACACACACCATAGGATATAGGCCTAAATACTATTGATAAGTCATATACACTTCTAGACACACACCATAGGATATAGGCCTAAATACTATTGATAAGTCATATACACTTCTAGACACACACCATAGGATATAGGCCTAAATACTATTGATAAGTCATATAAACTTCTAGACACACACCATAGGATATAGGCCTAAATACTATTGATAAGTCAATACACTTCTAGACACACACCATAGGATATAGGCCTAAATACTATTGATAAGTCATATACACTTCTAGACACACACCATAGGATATAGGCCTAAATACTATTGATAAGTCATATACACTTCTAGACACACACCATAGGATATAGGCCTAAATACTATTGATAAGTCATATACACTTCTAGACACACACCATAGGATATAGGCCTAAATACTATTGATAAGTCATATACACTTCTAGACACACACCATAGGATATAGGCCTTAATACTATTGATAAGTCATATACACTTCTAGACACACACCATAGGAAATAGGCCTCAATACTATTGATAAGTCATATACACTTCTAGACACACACCATAGGATATAGGCCTAAATACTATTGATAAGTCAATACACTTCTAGACACACACCATAGGATATAGGCCTAAATACTATTGATAAGTCATATACACTTCTAGACACACACCATAGGATATAGGCCTAAATACTATTGATAAGTCATATACACTTCTAGACACACACCATAGGATATAGGCCTAAATACTATTGATAAGTCATATACACTTCTAGACACACACCATAGGATATAGGCCTAAATACTATTGATAAGTCATATAAACTTCTAGACACACACCATAGGATATAGGCCTAAATACTATTGATAAGTCAATACACTTCTAGACACACACCATAGGATATAGGCCTAAATACTATTGATAAGTCATATACACTTCTAGACACACACCATAGGATATAGGCCTAAATACTATTGATAAGTCATATACACTTCTAGACACACACCATAGGATATAGGCCTAAATACTATTGATAAGTCATATACACTTCTAGACACACACCATAGGATATAGGCCTAAATACTATTGATAAGTCATATACACTTCTAGACACACACCATAGGATATAGGCCTTAATACTATTGATAAGTCATATACACTTCTAGACACACACCATAGGAAATAGGCCTCAATACTATTGATAAGTCATATACACTTCTAGACACACACCATAGGATATAGGCCTAAATACTATTGATAAGTCAATACACTTCTAGACACACACCATAGGATATAGGCCTAAATACTATTGATAAGTCATATACACTTCTAGACACACACCATAGGATATAGGCCTAAATACTATTGATAAGTCATATACACTTCTAGACACACACCATAGGATATAGGCCTAAATACTATTGATAAGTCATATACACTTCTAGACACACACCATAGGATATAGGCCTAAATACTATTGATAAGTCATATACACTTCTAGACACACACCATAGGATATAGGCCTTAATACTATTGATAAGTCATATACACTTCTAGACACACACCATAGGAAATAGGCCTCAATACTATTGATAAGTCATATACACTTCTAGACACACACCATAGGAAATAGGCCTAAATATTATTGATAAGTCAATACACTTCTAGACACACACCATAGGATATAGGCCTAAATACTATTGATAAGTCATATACACTTCTAGACACACACCATAGGATATAGACGTAAATACTATTGATAAGTCATATCTTATCTTAAGAAAGATCTTTCACCGGCAGCCACTAAACTGGCTAGCAGCAGGTACACTAGTTAACCAGGAGTTTACAAAGTCGTTAATATTCATAAATAGTGTCGATTGTTCATATTCATGCAATTCATTTCATGTTCGGTTGATAGTTGCACCGCAAGATTTGTCTAATGTGTTTGTCCTGGGCTCTAGTACAAAAAAACGAGAGTTATATCGACAAAATTCTGATGTAAAAATGTTTTTTAAAATATAAAAATAGTTTTAATTTAATAACTTTACTGTAAAACCAAGGGCGTAGCTAGAGATTTCGGGGTCCAGGTGGCTTGATCTCTTTAGGGGCTCCTTCGTTTTGACATTCAACATCATGAGATAATGTCAAAATATTAAATGTAAAAACAAATTTCAGACACTCATTAGGGGGTCCATCACGTGGGGGCCAGGGTGGGGATTCTTAAATTTGGACCCCCCTCCCCCACCCTATCTACGCCACTGCTGTAAACCACCCCTTACATAATCCAAAGTCTAATTTTTTGTTTTTTTGACTTCTCGTTCTCTGTTCGGCTCCTGGTTTTTAAACCTTGAACTAGCGCTTGAGCCTTCCTACACGGGAGATGATTTTCTTGCACTTCCCATCAATCCGCGGCGAGATGTAATCCCATACGTCACACCTACTCCCTGCATGTCAATCTCAGCCCACGCTTAGAATGACAGAAATGATATAAGAACAACAAACATAACAACTAACTCAAGCCTAAAAATATTTAGACCATTTCTAAGCACTAAAGAGCGAATACAAAAATAAATATAAAAAAAATAAAAAAAGAAATAGTAGAAAAACAAAAACGAAATATCAACTGTGAAAACAAAAATATCAACTGTGAAAACAAAAATATCAACTGTGAAAACAAAAATATCAACTGTGAAAACAAAAATATCAACTGTGAAAACAAAAATATCAACTGTGAAAACAAAAATATCAACTGTGAAAACAAAAATATCAACTGTGAAAACAAAAATATCAACTGTGAAAACAAAAATATCAACTGTGAAAACAAAAATATCAACTGCGAAAACAAAAATATCAACTGCGAAAACAAAAATATCAACTGTGAAAACAAAAATATCAACTGTGAAAACAAAAATATCAACTGCGAAAACAAAAATATCAACTGCGAAAACAAAAATATCAACTGCGAAAACAAAAATATCAACTGTGAAAACAAAAATATCAACTGTGAAAACAAAAATATCAACTGTGAAAACAAAAATATAAACTTGAAAAGACTGAGGACTGCACCAAACAAAAGTTCCGGTAATCTTGAATTAAACACTATTTGTTTTAAAATACTAAAATCTGCTGAGAAATGAGGTCATTCAGTTATCAAGTTATGTTTCTCTGCAGGCCTATACCCTATTTGTTTGCTAGCATATTGGTAGATATAAGTAAAAAAAGTAAAGTTCCCCTTTCAGACCTTGTGGTCTATAGGGCAGATGATGTAAGGTCTTCTGTTTCTATGGCCTACGGTTAACGAGGGTATCATGTGGCCAGCACAACGACCAACCGCCTTTACTTTTCCCAAATAATGTCAGGTACCCATTAAAGTCGCATAAAGATCCCGAAATAAAAAATCACAGTCTTCACCAGGATTCCAACCCGGAACCCCCGGTTCAGAAGCCAAGCGCTTTATCAGCCACCGCGCCTCCTGGTAAAATATACCATCGCTTAACTTAACTGATTCTTTTTCACTGGCACAATGTTTGAATTGTTGGGGGCTAGTTGTTTTGCATTTAAAGGATAGTGACACACAACTACCAAAAAAAACACGAACGACTTAATGTTGTGGTTCTCAGATGTCGTTTGGGATAGACGCCACGGGCCCAGCACGGTTTAAATCATTTGGTGGGTAGGGAACAGAGACATTCCTGAAAGGATTCATCATCTTTTCAAAACTCCTTACCGCCCCCTTATTTTAGATACGCACACCTTGACCGACTCAAGTTCCATGCCCAACCTGGATAGAGAGCGTCTGACAATTATTACGCGAAGTTTAAATAAATAATCTGAACTCTTTATTTTTAGCACATGTCAACATAGGTAATAAGACATTTTCATTTATGTTGGTTAACTACAAATAGCTAGCTGTTTGATGTTTCCGGTGTATAGATTATAGGATGTGCTGATGAGCTATGTATTTAAAAGATTGGTGATCATTTTCATGCACTTTTAGCACTTTAGAATCAAAGTTCTTAATTCTTTCGCTTGCAGCACAAACTAATTACAAGCTTACATCAACTCACTCTGTTCCTCTTTATGCCTGTGTGGTAAAAAGTTTGTACACGTTATTTCTCCCAGACCCATTCTCAGATCAAGTTGAAACGTTACACAATTATTTATTGTACTTAACAAAACATGACTCAATAAAAAATAACATCTACTAATTATCTAATTCTTGGATCAAATGAAATTTTGCACAATTTTTTATAGTCAATAACAATACATGAATCAATAAAAAATTAACAAATTAGTGATAATTAATTAATTTTGTTTTAAATAAAAATAGAGGTTATTCCTGCAGTATATGTGGTTCTTTCCCATAGATAAGCTTTGTTAAAAAGATATTTTGCTTTTTTTTTTATCAATTAATTGGCAACAGTGGAGCATTTATTATGACGACCTTGACATTTGTTTTAGTTTGTCTATTTAATAATCTCTCCCAATCTACCTTTTAAAACACACAAGCAATCCTTGCTCAAACAGGTAACACGAAGGAAACAATATTCACAGACACCGGCAGTACCTGCTTCAACATGCTACTAGTTTTAATATTTCTGCACACATTTGGTACTTATTGTCATTAAGAAATAGGCCTACATATTAGTATCGCAGATTTCTGATAAATTTTACCAAAACATACAAACACTACTGATACTGAATATCAAATATATACATACTGACGCTTCATAAACAAAAGATATTCTATTTATTTCATAAAAATAGAATGTTCCAAAATAGATTTTGTTTAAATGTATAAAACATAAACATTTCATATCATTTAAATGGGTTTATTTTTTCCAGGTTTGTTATTTAATAACTTGGCTATCGAGAACGTGGTTTTTGTGTTGTCTTTTTTAGTTGATGTTTTTTGATGTTCAAGTCTTGGGTTTTTCTCCGTTTTAAAGAAACCCCCGAGATGATTCACATATAAAACCAGAAGTGTAGCTCCTAGGAATGATGTTTTTGAACTCTGACCTACCTGTTATCTTGTTCTCAAGAGACTTGAGCATCATGATCTTTGGCTCTGGAACCAATCAAATTCTGATGTTGTCGAAGAACTAAACAATGTTAAAGGCGATGATGAATTGAACGTCAATGTTGTCAACAAAATAAAGGTAATCTAGAGCTATACTTTGACAATAGAAACACAAGACTTCATCTATTCCACCTATTCCAAATGGGTTACTATATAATAATAATAATAATAAGGCTTGTCTTCGAGTCCGAAGATTAGTGAGGAATGCAGCATTTCCCGTGGCTGCGCAGCCCTAGCTGTGACCTACATATTTTGCCACACCCAGGGCAAGTATAACCATTGTCCGCAGGTGGTCGATTTAGATTTTCTTTTCGTCGTTTGCTGCTGTCCTCGGCAGCGGATTTTTTTTGGTCTCAAATGTGTATCCCGCGGCCTTCGTGAGTGACCTCCAGCTGTCTGTCTCGTTCTGAGGCCGCATGCATCTTATGGTCCGAGAGTTACGCTGGGCAGGGCACTTATCCCGTATGGTAGACGAACGTATGCCATAGGCTTCAAAGACCAGCTTAGGCGTCAACTTGCCTGAGCTGACATAGAAGGGTGACTCTATATAAAGTAGAGAACATATATCACAAGTTGCTACAAATAATGAACTCGTGAACATTGTTTCTTTTGTTGGAATGCTTTTACAAACGTCTTAAACGTTTGTTCTCAAACAGTGACTTCATTTATTTTACTTTTGAACAATAGACAGAAACTAGAGTTAACGATAAAGAGAATCTAGAGCAAATGATAAAGAGAATCTAGAGCTAATGTTAGGAATCTATGTCTAACGATAAAGATTCTAAGTTTAAAAAAAAAAATATATGTTCTCCCTCTCTGTTGAAAATCAATGTCTTACTGTATCTTGTTTGAAGTTGCGTAGAGTCACTGACTGAAACATTTGCTGTTAACGCGATGAATCCTATCTCCTTTATTTGTTAGTGACTAGATCTCGCATCTTGCATCAAGTAGCGAGACTTTCGTAACATACGGGCAATAGGTTACCCGTCTAGAAAGATGTTTATTTATAAACAATCTCTTGGTTGACATGGAAAGCCGATATCCGGGATCTAATTCCGGGGTTGAAATTCCGGATCTATCGTGTTGACAAAACAAAGAGCTTATCAAAGGACAAGGTGCTTGGTCGTGGGTTCGATCCCCTTTCTGGCCAATTTGTTTTCTGTTTTGTTTTCCCATGACAAATAAACTAGGAATGTTTATTTTATTCTATTATTTGAACAACACGTTGTGAGTTTTAAAGTTCACTCCCTTCTATTTGCTGACACTTCACAGAAATAAATAGAAGGAGATTCAATATCGCCATCAACTTCATAATGTAGGAATTGATTTGTTTAAAAGTCTATAAGTCACTATGCACGTGGAGTTCATCTCTGAAATGGCAGCAATGAAAAGGTGACAACACTGTGTCACTGCCACCCAGAATTTCTAGAACAGCTATATCTTAGTGGCGTGTGTTCTCTCGAGCGTAGAAACAAACTGGGAAATGACTACCATGCTTACCAATATTGTGACATAGGTATGAAGCGAATATAGTTGATTTTCACGAACGTCTATCTATGGGAGTTTGAAAAGTGGTGGGAGTGGAATGGCTCAGTGGAAGGGATCAAAGGCAATAAGGAGCTCTTGTGTTTTATACCCTCCCTAGTAACAAGGAGAAATACCCCCGAGTCTGTGGGTTTCAATTATTGCTGTTCTTTTTCTATTAAGCCTTTTACGTTTTTCGTTTATATATTGAAGGTAATAAAAACGTTGTCCTTTTGTGTAGCTCTAGTGTAGCTCTCTGGCTATAACGAGGGCTTCGCGATGGCCATCACAACGACCAACTGCCTTTACTTTCCCCCCAAACTGATCTCGAGTACCCGCGTTGCGTGACTCAATGATGCCATAAAAATCCCGAAGTTGGAACTCTAGCTCAATGGGTTCAGAAGCAATGTGCTATACCACTCAGCTACAACCCCCCCTCCCTTTATAAAGTGTAGGTAGGGCTAGCAGTGGCGTAGGTGGGGATTTTGGAACCCGAGGGAGCTTTACCTTTTTAGGGGCCCCTGCATTGTGACATTCCGTATCATGCCATTAGATAATGTACTTAATAAATATATATGTCTAAATTCTAATGGGTACACTACCGGTATATAAGTACAATTTAAAAAAATCATTAAGACTATTTTAATGAAAAATACCGTTGTTTATTGCAAGATAATGCACAAGTGACAAATCTAAATTCACATTGCCTCACGCCGTGGTTTCTGTGTTGCAAAGACATCTATAACATTGTGTAGAGTCTGGTGGAGTCTAAATCAATGGTCTCCAACCTATTTTGGTCTACCACCCCCTTTATTTTTGTTTTCTTTAATAAAATCCGCCAGCGCCCCCTCTCCTGCAGTTTGACAATATTAGAAAAGTCAAGCTTTAAATTAGCCTAAAGCAAGGCCAATGTCTCCTCTAGTGGTCACCTTTAGTCTATTTCTTTGCTTACTCATTCAGTTTGTTACGCACTAAATCCAGTTTAACCATGTTTGTTGATGGAAAAGGCTAAAAATAATAATCCATTTTCGAGCACAGTTTTGGATTTTTAAAGGACCATTTAAGTGCAGCCATATCTCTGTTGTGCCTCCTATGTTAACATTCTTTCCACTAAAAAAAACATATTTTTTTCCTGCAACTTAATTTGAACATCAGTAACAGATGTTTAAAAATGAGTTTAACATGTTGCTCATCATTTGTTTCACAACACAGTTGAAAGATTAGCTTATTTAAGGCAAGGCAAGGATTTGTATTTTATTTACAATTTTATTATTAGATTCAAATTGGAATGAAATTGTAGGCTTAAAATTTAACAAGCTGTTGCCTGTGTATTACAACTCACAAGGTAAAAAATAGATAGATCTGGGTTATCTTTATCTATATTACGTATGAAGCCTTTGTAGCGTCCAACCACTAATGATGCCCCATTTGTCGCAATAAGCTACTCTCTGGTACAATTTGGAAATAACATTTCATCACTAACGAAAAAATAAGTCTTTTTGTGTCACAGAAAAGTTTTTAACTATTTGAATTTTAATTCAAATACATTTTAAACAACATTATAAGACTTAATTAATTATTTTTTTGGCAAGAAAAACTCTGCAATTGTTAAGAGACCACTAAAACCTTATGCTTTGCCTTTTTAAAAATATTGTTTGAATATTACAAGGTTTTTTAATTGTTCATGAATATTCTTACATTACTATTTGGATATTGCTATATGTTGGTGAAGCTGACTTGGTTTCCTAGACTCATTTGAAAATGTTGTCATTCAAGGTAGAACATTGGAATTTTTATCTGGTGGCAATTCACTAAAACTTTGGGAGGGATCGATATATACATACTAGCCAGTTTACCTCATGACCGACTTTTGTCATTGTTTTCATTGTTTTAAAAAAGTTCAATTATTGTATTTAGAGGTTAGCTTTAGCGCATTAGCGTATTACCTAGTTTGGTTATCAAATCATACATGTTTACGCGCGCAAGATCTAAAGACAATAGATACCCCCCGATTACAGCAACAGAGTAAGAAATTGAAACAGAGTAAGAAAAGGAGATTCCCGAACTCAATGTCTAACGTTGTTTCTTTTCTGCATTAATGAAATGAGAAGCGAGCTAACTCTAATTTGTCTATACCTAGTTGTCCAGCGTTCATTTCGATATCATTTTTTGGGTCAGTGCACCTCTAGCTTCTTCTTTCATCTCAACGTCCCCCTTTTATGCCCAGCGCCCCCTAACGCCCCCTATTGTGCCCAGCGCCCTCCTAACGCCTCTTTGGCTCCCAGTGCCCCTTAATTTTACGAAATCGCCTGCCCCACAGGGGGTGCTAGCGCCCCCGTTGAAGACCACTGGTCTAGATCAATGCTGTCTAGTAATTTTGATTCTACGTGAAAAGCATGATTTCATGGCAGTGGCGTAATATTTAATATTTAGTGTAAAAAAAAATGGAATTCTTCCCCCCCCCCCTCGCCATAGCTACGCAACTGACGGCTTGTCATGTTAGCGATAATGTTTTCTTCCGAATAACTGTTGGCTACAATCTCTGGTTATACTCAGAATCGCAGTATATTAGAATTGTACTCTGTGGAGACATCAACCCCTAACCTTTGTTTCAATCTTTAGCCCTTGACTCCAGTTCCTTGGTCGGCCTATATAATAGCTCTAAACCCTGGCACCGAGAGTGGGAAAAAAATGTTTTGCTTGATGTAAAGGTGATCTAACAAATAACATGTCGCTGGTATTTGTAAACTTTGACGCGTGGCTTGGTGCAACGATTAGAATCAAAGTCCTAACATTTTTGTGATGTTGGGGTGGGGAGGGCGACACGGGGGTGTGTGTCAAAATGTACTGTAAAACCTTGGTACGCCCTTGATACCCTTTCATCCCTTTTTATTCTCTACATGACCTCATACAGCGTGGGAGTTAAACATGTCTTTTTTTTTAAATCGGGCACCCATCTAGCAACTTCGCCTCCCCCTCCTGGTAAACATAATTAAAACTAACGTCTACTTTGTATCGAGTCATAGGAGTTTCCAGAATCGTATTAATGGGGGATCCACCACACGAGAAGTGTCTTCATTGTTTGAGTTTTAATGAGTTTGAGGAATCTGTCAGAATTTGATTTTTATTTTATACGCTACAGAATCGCTCACGTACCAAGGTCGCTATAAGAATAGAAAACAGGCATTTCGGAACTAGGTGTTTCCTATTTGGTTCTTTTTCCTCTGTTTTTTTTTTACCTCTTCTCTTTCAGACACACATTCTTCACTTCCTTACTGAAAATCACTTCTTCACTTCCTTACTGAAAATCACTTCTTCACTTCCTTACTGAAAATCACTTCTTCACTTTCTTACCAAAAAATCACTTCTTCACTTTCTTACCAAAAAATCACTTCTTCACTTTCTTACCAAAAAATCACTACTTCACTTTCTTACCAAAAAATCACTTCTTCACCTCCTTACTTATCTCCTATTCTAGAGAATTTTTGTTTTATATTTTGGTAGTGTACTGATAAATTGGTAACTCTGAAAATCCACTTCACATGTTGACTTTTTATTTCCTCTCGTCGTAATGTCCTAGTGTGCATTTTTCTAGTTACTGATGTATTTAGTCAATGTACAACACAAAAAAACTTTTTAAAAAAATTACTAAAACACTTTCAATTGTGATGTACATAAGATCTGATAAACTTGTCAAGATGTACGATCGATCTGAACTGTACCATCAACATATGACAATCATGCTGGATGCTGCAGTCTTGACTTTCTCTTAAACACCTTATTTTAAACACTGCACCACCTGCACATAAGCGGAAACAGTATTTGATTTATGGGGAGAACGGGAAGAAGGGCAGCGTTACGTTTTACTTAGAAAATGTTAGGGAGTCCATTTTCTGAGGTGCTCGTGCCCCATACAAAGTTGGACCCCGTTTTCATAGTGTAACTCTGTCCTGCGCACTACTGTCCCGCACGTTAATTGCGCACTACTGTCCCGCACTTTATAGCGGACTGTTCAACACGTGACAGGAGCGTGCTATTTAGAAAGAGAAGCTTCCTTCCATGCAAAAAGTTAACTTGCTCATCGATTCAGTTACTGCTCTTAAATTTTCAACAATAGCTACTAAATTATTAGATGTAGTTGTATTATTTTTATTACAAAGCTTATATTAACTCACTCCGTCTGTATATTTGTCTGTCTGTCTGTCTGTTGAAACTTTACACAATTAATCATTGTCCCTAACAAAACATGAAAAAAAAAAACAACAACTAATTAGTCTAATTAATTGGTGGTAATTAATTATTTTTGTTTGATATATTTAAAAAGGAAAACAATTCTTACAGTACTGAGAGATAAGGCTGTAAATGTGCAAGTCTTTCTCTTGTAAACGTTTTTTTTTTTTCCGCTTGTAAATATTCTATTTCAAAATGAATCTTGCAGCCAACATTTCACTCGCTTGGGGCGACTTGACCCATCAAAAATATGTACGCGAACACAAAAAATGCTATTAATAAAAATATTAATATTAATAGAGCTCCTTCTGTCTAACTCGAGACAATGTGTCCTGATGTGTCCTGATGTGTCCTGATGTGTCCTGATGTGTCCTGATGTGTCCTGATGTGTCCTGATGTGTCCTGATGTGTCCTGATGTGTCCTGATGTGTCCTGATGTGTCCTGATGAATGACTGGGCGTTGTTTTCTCCAAGAATCGATGCAGATCCTGCTGTGACTAAACATGCCCATTCTGGAGAGGTAAACTTTGCCACAGATCCTGCTGTGACTAAACATGCCCATTCTGGAGAGGTAAACTTTGCCACAGATCCTGCTGTGACTAAACATGCCCATTCTGGAGAGGTAAACTTTGCCACAGATCCTGCTGTGACTAAACATGCCCATTCTGGAGAGGTAAACTTTGCCACAGATCCTGCGTGAGAAGGAATTAAAATAATACACCTTTGAATTATGTAGGCTGTGTCTTGACAATTGTATCCCAGAATGATTCTGTAAGTACTTCCACCCTCCATCATTGAAGAAGTCTTGTTTCTACAATAAGTAGATATACACGCCTCTCTCTCTCTCTGACTATGCTAATAAATCACAAGTACTTGAAATGTTTCTGTAATACTGACACATTATTACATCAACTATTTTGTAACGTTTAAATTTAGCGCAGAGAGTTGGGCGTTTGTTTGACAAAACGTTCAACGCTGTTTAGAGATGCAATTCCTCAAACAAAAGTCTTAGTAAGAGCACATGAAGAGATGCGGAGATTATAAGGAATCGATCCGGAATGCGCCAGAAATATCTTCCACATCTACCTCTTTATGTCCCACTCACACAACCACAACCACCCACACAGACACATTCAAGCATTCACACACGTCCAAAAAAAAATCCACCTGTTGGACATAATGCTCTCAGCATCTGTCTGGCAATGTTTAGCCATGTGACGACGCTCACCACTGCTACAGAAGAAAAAGCTGTCTGCTTGAAGGGCGAGAGATTCAGTCAGGGATTATTACAATCCCAGCATGCCATCTTTCAATACATTGTACAAATAAATCTAATTTAAGAAACCAACAAGTTTTTTTTTTTTTTTGGAAATTTTTAACGCCTGAATTAAAACCACGGCCCTCATGCCCCCAAAACCTTAGAGACGAACCTTAAGTTAAAATTCTTGGTCTACATACATTCAAAGAGTGTAGGCTAAATGCATGTACATTTTAACCCCTTTCTTAAAACAACTTTCTAATCATCAGCGATTCTAATAAAGCGATAATCTATGATATTTTCATGTTTATTAGACCATTTATTTCTCTAAAAAGGAAAGAAATATTCTGACTCTAGTTTTAACCTGAAAAGTACTAAAAAAAATGAGAGAGTTACGTAACAGACCTTTCGTTACAGAAGGCTTGAACACTGACCTGCAACGTCACAACCTGTGGGCAGTGGAGACCAATAGCTCGTTGCCACGTCGTACAGACCTGTGACGTGGAAACGAGCTATGGGCACTAAACTGCCCACAGGTTGCGACATTGCAGGTCAGTGTTCAGGCCTTTGATTGGTCTCGATCTAACGCCTGAGCGTTACGATCAAAAGCCCGAAGTATCTAAGTTTGATTGTTACATTTCTAATTCTGAATGTTACAAATCATGGTCTGAATGTTACGTATCTAAGTCTTAACGTTACATATCTAAGCCTGAGCGTTTCGTATCTAAGTCTTAACGTTACATATCTAAGCCTGAGAGTTTCGTATCTAAGTCTTAACGTTACATATCTAAGCCTGAGCGTTTCGTATCTTAGTCTTAACGTTACATAACTAAAGCCTGAGCGTTTCGTATCCAAGTCTGAATGTTACATGTCTAAGTCTGAACGTTACATATCTAAGTCTGAATGTTACGTTACAAATGACAATTATCTGATTAGCCTTTAACGAGATCACTGTATTATCTTGTAACCTGTGATCTGATCGATACATCGATTTGTTGATTCTTTGTGCTCAGGTGAACGTTGAAACCAATAAAAGTGGAAAATTGAGACACAGAAAGAAAGAAAAAAAAATGTGCGGAGAAGGCGTTCCGAGTTTTTCTTACTTGTACAAGGCGGCGCCATGGGCGTGCTCTTCAACTTATAATGTGGAGAGGAGAATCAACCAGGAAAATCAACCAGCAATCGATTGAAATTCAAATCGTTTACTTATGTTATATAGCACAAAGATTCCGATTTCTGTTGATATTTGGTCGTTGATCTGTAGCTCCAAAAAGCTAAAACAGTGTCTCCCAAACTGTGTTCCGCGGAACCCTAGTGTTTCACGAGGCCTGAAGAGGTGTGTCCACGAACTACTGGAATATTTAACTAATAGGCCACCACGTGAATTAATGTCTCTAAAAAAAAAAGCAAAGTGTTCACTAAATACTCAGATTGTGCGAAGTGTTCTGTTATGGAAAAAATTTGGGAATCACTGAGCTAGAACAACTAAACACAACTAAACCGTTGTAGGAGTATTCAGGCGTATTAGTCTTTCAATGCCGTAGATGGATAAAACTGTTAAAACATGAACACATTGTTTTTAAACATGCACGACTTTCTGTTACAACCATTTCAACTTTCACTCACATATTTATAACTACGACAGACTATCTGATGGTTACATCAGAACCCATTGAGCTAATAGAAACAAATGATCTACCATAGCACCTATAGATACACCAGAAACACACGCACCCACACACCGTAACACTGTTGCTATTGTTCACGGGGACTTGATTAACATGCAAGTTTTTTTTTTCTTCAAATAAATGGGAAGGATGTTGATATACGCAAAAAGCTGCATTACAAAATGTTGTGCGTCTCTGTTTATGTGAGTTATGCCCCATGTTTGTACAACATCTGTTCACCAATCTAGCGTTATAAAACATCAAACTTAAAGTTTACAGCCCAAAACTAATATTAATGTCAGAGGACATATACATAATCAACACCTGTTATTATTATTATTATTATTATTAAAATGTGGTAACATTTATTCTGTTACACGCTAAGATCGACAATTGTTCTTAGGAAATATTTCTTGAAGTTTTTCTAAACAGATTTCTTTGGGAATTTTCTTGTGAACTATATTTTTTTTTGTCACTTAGTGTACTCTTCAAGGTTGCCATAGAAATGTAAAAGTAAAGCTTCTGGTAGTTTCTAGTTTCTACACAGGAGAGTATATTATATAAGGGAAGATGAAATAATATAATTTAATTTCCACTTCTACAATTTTGGTTTAAAGGACAATGAATAAGGAAGGCAAACCTATATGAAGGCCCATTCAGTCCATAAGTTTCAAGATTTATGTAAAGTCTGCTTTTGTTAATTTGAATTATTAAGTGTATCATTGCTTGATATATAGTGCGAGTTTCATTTGTTCATGGTCTCTACTTGAAGTATTTAATAGTTCTATTTCGTAAAGATAAGAAACCTACTTCTTCATCTAAACAACAAACTCCAGAATACAAAAGGAAATCTGGTCAGCAGATTGAACTTCTAGAGACAGAGAGACATTGACCACCCAAAAACCATGGAAGCATTATCATTATCAAAATGTGCTAATATTCATTCACTGGCACCGCCCCTTTGGCTGATAGGACCATAGGACAAATAAATGTTCTAGTTAACTTATAATAATGTACAGAAGCCTAGAGTGTCATATTTCATAATTATTATTTTACTTTTTAGTGTTGTTGTAATGAGACAGAAGTACAGCAATGTCAATAAGAGTTCCCCTTTCAGACCTTGCGATCTATAGGGCAGATGATGTTTAAGTCATCTCTTTCTGATCTGCTCGTTTAACCGTTGGCCAAAGAAACAGATGACAATGTCAATGATAATTACTGATTAACCTTGTTTGCTGAGAAATGTTTTAAAAATCTAAACAATTTTAAGTGTTAATCGTTGGCTTTAGCTTCTTATTCCCATACTTAACCACTCCCCCTGTTGTGTTTTAACCCTTAAAGTGCTGAGCTTTTTTACAAGAGTGCATACAAAATGGACTTACAATTCTAGTGTTTAGTGGCCAAACTACCACACGCGTCAAAAGAATTAATACAGAAAACTAAAATCTAACTAGAGAGAAAGAGGAAACACCTACATATTATTATAACGACTTTTAAACAATGTGAGAAAAGAAATCATGTTCTGTCTTCGCGTATGGAGCGATATGTGAACCCCCCTGAAACATTTTCCAACGTTCCGCCCAAGACGTTCATAATTTGTTGTAGTGAAGGCTCTTGGCATTTGTGTTGATGACTAATGTCAACTAGTATTGTTTTGTTACCGGTGTACATTGATCGGGGCCACTTTTTATCTCAATCAACCAATGACACACTATTGATCTTGCCACTTATTTCCCAGGGCTAATAATGATTCTTTTTTTTTCTAAACTGTTGAATGGGAAAACGTCAGCGTGTGAAACTATTCAGCTATCCTCAACATTTGGAAAAGAAGGTATGGACCTCTCTGTGTGTTACGGAGTGTTTCCAAGATAGTTGTTCAAGTCTAAAACTGTAAAAATACTATTAAAAAAACCCAGTGTATTCATAAAGTTAAGTCTGCCTTTTTTTCAGAAGTTAAACCATGCTATAGAATTATATATTGTTATTTTAATATATAACTTTACTACAATATTGATATCATTATTCATTTAGTCTAATATTGTGTGTTGCTATGTTGCTGGCTTAGATTGTAATTAGGTGCTAGATAACCAATTCACTGTTTGTGAATCGCGTGATCTGATAGTTGCGGTATTGTTGTTCATTATTATTGATATAATTATAATTGATAATTTATATTACTGATTTCATTATTATTACTTTTCATTTGATTTTATCTTGATTATGTGTATATTGTTTTTATTTGTAACTTTGAATGCCTCTGTAGCACTTGTGCTTCGTGGAAAAACAAATAAAATTGTTAAATTGCTGATGAAACCATGGGCTGGTCTGTCATAATGAAAGTTAATAGAAAGTGAGAGTTGAACGTGAGACGAATCAGAGACGTAAGGCAGAAGGGACGTGTTTTTCTTCTGAGTTCTATCTTGTTTCTACATCCATTTACTTTCAAGTTACATTGTTTCGTTTAATCAAGTAGTTTGTTCATTTTATTTCAAGTTTTACATCAAGACTCTAACACGCCTACATCGGTATAGGTGTACCTGCTATTTGGAGCTACAAACCAACAACCGACAAATAACACTAAGTCATTGATTCAATTGTTGGCCTAGATGAACTATACTCGTACCACGACGTAAAACTGTGTTATGACGCTGTCGTTGAGCTTATTTCTAATTGACAACTCTAGACGCAAATCTATTGACGCAATATCCAAACTTATGCCGGAGATACGTGAAGTAGTATTGAATAAAATAACACATATTCATTTTGGGGAATTAAATAAATTAATACCATAAATTTGAAACATATAATAAACAATCTAACATATTAATCATAGTATAAAGAGACAATATCATATTATTGGAATAAAAAAAAACACATTGAAAGTAATGAAATAAACTACGATCAATAACTAACGTTAGATTTCCACTTTTGACCTTTTTTATATTGTGCAATCTAAGAATACATGGCATATCCTAATCTAGTTATTACGTAGTGTGTACCCATGGGGAAAAACTCTGCACTTACAATATCTCTTAAGAATGTGGAAGTTACTTCCCTTTTTGATGTTAAACAAATTAATTAATTACCAATAAGTAATTGATTAATTGGTTAATTGTGAAATCGATTCATGTTTTGTTAAGTACTATAAATCATTTTTTTTTACAGTTTCAACTTGATCCGAGAATGGGTGTAGGAGAAATAACGTGTACAATTATTTAAGGGGACATATTTTAAAATATCTGTTAATACTGAAGGTTTAATTTCCCTTGTTGCTGTCAAACAAAATAATTAATGACCAGTATTTTATTGACTAATTGGTTTATTTTTTTTTATTCGTGGATTGTATACGCCAATGAATAATCGTGCAAAGTTTCGCCTTTAATCCGAGAAGGGGTTTGGGAGAAATAACGTGTTCAAATTTTTTACCAGACAGACAGAGAGACAGACAGAGTTGATAATAAGCTTCTTTAAAAAAAGATTATTACGTCGTTCTCTTTCAAATCATTTACACGACGGAAAACGTGAACAGCAAACAGGGAAGGAACTCCTGATAGTCATCAAAAGGTTGTACAGAGGAAGGGGGGGGGGGGAGAATGGAGAACAGGCGTTCATTTTAATCACAGCAAATGTTTCACATAGACAAGCCCAGACCAAAACGTACAAACTTATATTGGCTCAGACTGAACGTTGTTCTACAAACATAAGCTGGCCTAGGTCTACAAACATAGACTGGCTCAGACCAACACGTAGGCCTTCAGACATTGCCTGACAGATCAAAATGTAGGTCTACAAACATAGACTGGCTCAGACCAACACGTAGACCTTCAGACATTGCCTGACAGATCAAAATGTAGGTCTACAAACATAGACTGGCTCAGACCAACACGTAGGCCTTCAGACATTGCCTGACAGATCAAAATGTAGGTCTACAAACATAGACTGGCTCAGACCAACACGTAGGCCTTCAGACATTGCCTGACTGAGGTCAAAATGTAGGTCTACAAACATAGACTGGCTCAGACCAACACGTAGGCCTTCAGACATTGCCTGACTTCGATCAAAATGTAGGTCTACAAACATAGACTGGCTCAGACCAACACGTAGGCCTTCAGACATTGCCTGACTTCGATCAAAATGTAGGTCTACAAACATAGACTGGCTCAGACCAACACGTAGGCCTTCAGACATTGCCTGACTGAGGTCAAAATGTAGGTCTACAAAGATAGACAAGCTGAGATTAAAACATACAAACACAGACTGGCTCAGACCTGCATGTACGACTACATGCATAGACTGGCCTATGTCTACAAACAGAGAAGTGGTCAGACCAAAACGTAGTCTGCAAGCTCAGACCAAAACATACAAACACGGACTGACTAAGACCAACGCGTAGGTTTACAAACACTTACTTTCGGACCAACACGTAGGCCTACAAACACATACTTTCAGATCAACACATAGGTATACAAACTACAAACACTTACTTTCAGATCAACATGTAGACCTACAAATATATATTGTCTCAGTTTAACATGCCTACAAACACAGACTGGCTCACCACCAAAACATAGGCAAACACAGACTGGCTCACCTTAACTCGTTGACTTACAAACATAGAACTCTCGAACCAACACGTAGGCCCAAAAAAACGCAGACTTTCTCGAACAAACAAACATATTACTAGCTCAGCTCAGCTCGAAGGACCACAAACACAGAACTTCTCAGACCAAAACACAGACTGGCTCAGGCAAAGACAAGGACACCGAGAGTTATAAATCATTCTTTTGAATGTTTCTATATATTGAAGTTTACAAATGTTTAGTTCTTGACTGAAAAAAAAGATCAACGACCTTTAAAAAATAAATACAAGTGAAATAAAATATTGTAGTAATTAATTTAATAAATAAAAGTAAAAAAGTTCCCCTTTCAGACCTTGTTTTCTATAGGGCAGATGATGTAAAGGTCATCTGTTTCTGTGGCCTACGGTTAACGAGGGTTTATGTGGCCAGCACAACGACCAACTGCCTTTTCTTTTCACCAACTAATGTCAGGTACCCATTAGAGCTGGGTGGACGCAGAGGTCCCCATAGATCCCGAAATTAAAAAATCCCAGTCTTCACTAGGATTCGAACCCCATACCCCCGATTTGGAAGCCACCCTATACCGCTCAGCCCCGCCTCCAATTTAATAAATAGCGGACATTAAACTAATATTACTTATATGTCTCATCGTTTAATTGAAAACAAAATTGACAACGTATAGGATATACATTGATCGTGACTTACTACTAAAAAACTGTTAAAAATATGTAAACATAAGACTGCAAAAAATCACAAAGTTACTTCAATGGAGTTTTTTATCCCCACAAAAAATGATAACTCTTGATCAGTTTTTATTAGCATAAGGGAACATCTTTCCCATTGTTATATGATTGCATATAGGAAATGAAATGCGATACTTCATCTGTAAGGTTGCAACAGCTTTGTTAAGTTAACTTTCATTTTAAATTGTCATCTGATTACTACTTCGTCTGTAAGGTAGCACCATCTTTGTTAAGGTAACTCTTATTTTGGACTGTCATCTGATTGCTACTTCGTCTGTAAGGTAGCACCATTCTCTGTTAAATGTAACTCCCATTTTGAATTGTCATCTGATTGCTACTTCTTCTGTAAGGTAGCACCATCCTTGTTAAGGTAACTCCCCATTTTGAATTGCCATCTGATTAGCGATGGCTATTATTAGAACAAATCAACAACAACAAAGCCAACAGTTTCTTATTAGGCTACTCGTGTAACATGAGCATCGAAACTACCTCTCCAACGCTGAAGTTAAGTTTAAAAAAAAATGAAGCAAAAAAAAACAAACAAAAAAAAAACTTAAAGGGGGGTGGGGATGGGGGATATGGGAATCCCCCGATCCGCTCAGGCTAAACGAGCAAGTACGTTGTGTGTGTGTTTGTTCCCATGACCAAGTGAGCGATGTGGTGGATGGCTTTAAACTCACGCACTTTCGCATCACCCACCGCCGTCCCTCCACCACAGCTAACAGCCACTCTCCACCCTTACCACATCCCCGTTGTAAGTTGAATAGGTGACTACAGGAGCGCGTGCTTGTTGTCTGCCAAGGTTCGGGTCTTGAGCACAGTGCTTGAGACGCCCCCCCTCCCACCTCCCAGTGTCGTATGATAAGCAAGATGTGAGTAGACGACCTGGGCCAGGTGACTTTGAATTCATTTGTGGACTTAACTGTTCAGGTTTAGAGAACAAAAAACTCTTATTAAAAAAAAGAATCTCCTGATAACCGGGTAAGTTTGTTCTTGTAATTTACAAATCTCGTTAGCAGCGTTAAGTAAGTAAGTGACATTTCAGACCATGCGATCTATGAGGCCTATGATGTGACGGTTAACGTGAGTGTCATGTGGCCAGCACAACGATCTACCGCTTTTTCTTTCCGCAACTAATGCCAGGCACCCATTCCAGTTGGGTGGATACCAGGGCGTCCTAAAAATCTAAGTATGCCTCGGGAATCGAACTCGAGATTCCTACTTTCGGAAACCAAGCGTTTTTTCTCTCAGCCACGTCTAAAACTATATTTTAAATAACTTATTTTTTTAAATATAAAATTAATTTAAAAAATAGTTTTTTTTTTTAAAGTTTGGACTCAAATTGCGGACAGAGGTCAAGCTGTAAGAAAAAAAAACAGCAAAAGTCACAGCGAACAGGAGAAAATTTTTAAAACTGAAAATCAAGTACTATTTTTTTGTTTTGTTTTGTTGTTTTTTTTTAGTGTAAGAATGATGGCTGCATTTTTGTTTTTAACATGGTCAGAATTTACTGTTATAAGCCTAAAATACTTCTCATTCACTGAACGATTTATGTATCAAGAGATCTCAACGACTGAGGGAGGGATTCGCATGAAATTTCGTACAGAGGTTCCTTTAAACTCTTTGGTGCTTGCGGTACCTGAACACCGTTTGGGTTTGGCAGAAACAACGTGTACAGACAGACAGAGTTGATATAAGCTTTGTAAAAAAGAATCAGTTATTTGTGACGTCCCTCAATTAATACAAGGCAGATTAAATGTAGGCCTAACATTGTAATATGCAATCAATAAAGAAGTTGATTCAGACTGTTATTTTTATTTGAGGTATATGATTAGCATTTGTGGAGTTATTCATTTTTTCAACTGTGCTACAAGCAGTCAAACACGAGTCGTCTTCATTCACAGTGTTTAATTAATAATAAATTATTTCTCAACTTGTCGAAGTAATCCTACAGCATGCAGGTTTCAAGATCACCGTAAGTTCCAGCTTCTTTGTTAGGCGGTGTATCGTTTTACTTTGTAGACAATTGAAGAATTATCCCAAGGGTAAGGAAGATCCATGTCCCACTGGATACAGTGTACAGACCTTGTTCTTTGTTTACAAGTACACTGGATACATAACTGTCCAACGTGAAGATCGTTAATTTCAAGTTGTGCAGTTTAAAGATTGATGGATCGATTATTTTGTACTGTGTGTACACTTGCATGTAAACATATGCACCGCTGTTGTGTTCTTAGTCCTTAGACGCATGCTTCTAAATCTGTACTTTAAAACTTTTGAACTCTGAAATATTTATGTCCGTAAACGCATGTTTCTATGCTCCACTATAGTTATTGGTTAAAAACTTATAATAGATTAGAATTGTTTAGTTCTTTATTTAAGAAAGAAAAAAAAAACTTTGCGCAGACTTCCATAATCTTCCGTCAACTAAGAGTTCCGCTTTACATTTTCCGGACTAAATTCGTATAGAATTCAACGTTGGTACTGTGACGTCCTAATGAGGATATCGTGCTATCAAACACAAAGCTCCTCGCACCCTTACTGCTACGTATTATTGTCACTGATGTGGTCATCAAGGATAAGCCCAATAGATTAAACAAGGTTCCACCATTTACAAGAAAGTGCATCCACTATTTTGTTTTTTCATTTTAGCAGAGGGATGACTTTACTATTTGACCAACTTTGATTCTGATTCTGAGTTCTATAACTCTTCTGCTACACGACGTTATTGTTTACTATTGTGTTACATATTTCCCTCCTTCTGAAAACGAGGCTAGGGTCAAGCTCATTACACTGGTTTCGAAGGCAATGCTCAGTGGTAAAAAGACTATATACAACCGACACATTGTATTACATTTTTCATTTTTCTACCCAGAGTTAAACGGAGTCGCACCTTCTGACTCCGTTCCCTTCTAACTAACATGACTTGTTCATAAACATACGAGGTGGCTACCACGAGTGACTGGGTAGATGCAGGACTCCGGTTTGGACGATCTAACATGACTTGTTCATAAACATACGAGGTTTCTACCACGAGTGCCTGGGTGGATGCCGGACTCCGGTTTGGACGATCTAACATGACTTGTTCATAAACATACGAGGTGGCTAACCACAAGTGCCTGGGTGGATGCCGGACTCCGGTTTGGACGATCACGCGGCGGCAGTGGGATTAAGGGCTGAAACAATTTCCGCTTCGAGGACAAATTTGGACAATATGGACTGGTTTAACCTCCTGGAGATTAACACCTCTGCCTTTAGCATCATCATTTCCTCATGTCCCGCGATTGCCCTCTTACGAGCCTGGGTAAAGGAAGGGCTAGAAGATTTCTGCATTGAATTTAAATCTTAGTTCAATTCTGCTCGTAGTCTATGACCTGCGCCGACCTATGGCACAGTGCGAGGTGATGTCATAGCGTGGAAATAAAAACGCCAATTCAATCTGTTGTCTTAAGACTGCCAGGCCGCAGTGTTTCTTTTAACTCTATCCCTTCTCTATCTCTTCTATCCCTCCCTCCTATCCCTATCTCTTCTATCCCTCCCTCTATCCCTCCTATCCCTATCTATTCTATCCCTCCCTCCTATCCCTATCTCTTCTATCCCTCCCTCCTATCCCTATCTCTTCTATCCCTCCCTCCTATCCCTATGTCTTCTATCCCTCCCTCCTATCCCTATTCCTATTCATCCCTCCTATCCCTATCTCTTCTATCCCTCCCTCCTATCCCTATCTCTTCTATTCCTCCCTCCTATCCCTATCTCTTCTATCCCTCCCTCCTATCCCTATTCCTATTCATCCCTCCTATCCCTATCTCTTCTATCCCTCCCTCCTATCCCTATCTCTTCTATCCCTCCCTCCTATCCCTATCTCTTCTATCCCTCCTCCTATCCCTATCTCTTCTATCCCCCCTCCTATCCCTATCTCTTCTATCCCCCCTCCTATCACTATCTCTTCTATCCCTCTCTCCTATCCCTCATATCCCTATCTCTTCTATCCCTATTATATCCCTATCTCTTCTATCCCTCCCTCCTATCCCTCCTATCACTATCTCTTCTATCCCTCCCTCCTATCCCTCCTATCACTATCTCTTCTATCCCTCCCTCCTATCCCTATCTCTTCTATCCCTCCCTCCTATCCCTCCTATCCCTATCTCTTCTATCCCTCCCTCCTATCCCTCCTATCACTATCTCTTCTATCCCTCCCTCCTATCCCTATCTCTTCTATCCCTCCCTCCTATCCCTCCTATCCCTATCTCTTCTATCCCTCCCTCCTATCCCTCCTATCCCTATCTCTTCTATCCCTCCCTCCTATCCCTATCTCTTCTATCCCTCCCTCCTATCCCTCCTATCCCTATCTCTTCTATCCCTCCCTCCTATCCCTCCTATCCCTATCTCTTCTATCCCTCCCTCCTATCCCTCCTATCACTATCTCTTCTATCCCTCCCTCCTATCCCTCCTATCCCTATCTCTTCTATCCCTCCCTCCTATCCCTCCTATCCCTATCTCTTCTATCCCTCCCTCCTATCCCTCCTATCACTATCTCTTCTATCCCTCCCTCCTATCCCTATCTCTTCTATCCCCCCTCCTATCCCTATCTCTTCTATCCCCCCTCCTATCACTATCTCTTCTATCCCTCCCTTCTATCCCTCCTATCCCTATCTCTACTATCCCTCCCTCCTATCCCTCATATCCCTATCTCTTCTATCCCTCCCTCCTATCCCTCATATCCCTATCTCTTCTATCCCTCCCTCCTATCCCTCCTATCACTATCTCTTCTATCCCTCCCTCCTATCCCTCCTATCACTATCTCTTCTACCCTCCCTCCTATCCCTCCTATCACTATCTCTTCTATCCCTCCCTCCTATCCCTCCTATCACTATCTCTTCTACCCTCCCTCCTATCCCTCCTATCACTATCTCTTCTATCCCTCCCTCCTATCCCTCCTATCCCTATCTCTTCTATCCCTCCCTCCTATCCCTCCTATCACTATCTCTTCTATCCCTCCCTCCTATCCCTATCTCTTCTATCCCTCCCTCCTATCCCTCCTATCCCTATCTCTTCTATCCCTCCCTCCTATCCCTCCTATCCCTATCTCTTCTATCCCTCCCTCCTATCCCTATCTCTTCTATCCTTCCCTCCTATTCCTCCTATCCCTATCTCTTCTATCCCTCCCTCCTATCCCTCCTATCCCTCCTATCACTATCTCTTCTATCCCTCCCTCCTATCCCTATCTCTTCTATCCCTCTCTCCTATCCCTCATATCCCTATCTCTTCTATCCCTCCCTCCTATCCCTCCTATCACTATCTCTTCTATCCCTCCCTCCTATCCTATCTCTTCTCTCCCTCCCTCCTATCCCTCCTATCCCTATCTCTTCTATCCCTCCCTCCTATCCCTCCTATCACTATCTCTTCTATCCCTCCCTCCTATCCCTATCTTTTCTATCCGAAGTAATACAAGTAATACTACCTTTCCCGTCCCACCCCAAATTAGCATGAGTGGTTTTAATTGGATAAAGGTAGCAAGAAATAAGTACACGATTTAAAACAACGTTTAGAACCAAGATGATGATTAAATGATTAACTTTATTCAAGAAGGGACAGGACGGTCTTTAAAGACTAAAACAATAGAGCAATAATAGAAAATGTTAATCTTTTTTTTTTTGAAATTCAATTTGTAAAGCATGTTTAACTCTAAGAAATCAGGTTTAGCTAAGCATGGTATGCCCGTTTTTCCAAATGATTTTTTTTTACACTTTTAATCTAAATGACAAAATAATAATATCGCAGATGACTGGTTGTTATGCTAATTTAATGGCATAGCCTTCTTGAAGCATGAGGGAGCTAACCATGGTAATTATTCTCTGTGAGCAATGCCAATCCAAGATCTGCATTTCAAAAGACAATCCTCAGGCCATAATTCTCAAACTTTTACCACTTAGACGACACAAATTCCGTGAGCACTGCCCTTAGAAAAGAATTGACAGAGGGGGCTTGTATCGTAATGAAGAATGGACAGTGAGGGCTGGCAATGGAGGGAAAGAGGGGCTACTACGGCTAGTTACTTGAAGGTAAGACTGGACAGTGAGGGCTGGCAATGGAGGGAAAGAGGGGCTACTACGGCTAGTTACTTGAAGGTAAGAGTGGACAGTGAGGGCTGGCAATGGAGGGAAAGAGGGGCTACTACGGCTAGTTACTTGAAGGTAAGAGTGGACAGTGAGGGCTGGCAATGGAGGGAAAGAGGGGCTACTACGGCTAGTTACTTGAAGGTAAGACTGGACAGTGAGGGCTGGCAATGGAGGGAAAGAGGGGCTACTACGGCAAGTTACTTGAAGGTAAGACTGGACAGTGAGGGCTGGCAATGGAGGGAAAGAGGGGCTACTACGGCTAGTTACTTGAAGGTAAGAGTGGACAGTGAGGGCTGGCAATGGAGGGAAAGAGGGGCTACTACGGCTAGTTACTTGAAGGTAAGACTGGACAGTGAGGGCTGGCAATGGAGGGAAAGAGGGGCTACTACGGCTAGTTACTTGAAGGTAAGAGTGGACAGTGAGGGCTGGCAATGGAGGGAAAGAGGGGCTACTACTGTTAGTTACTTGAAGGTAAGACTGGACAGTGAGGGCTGGCAATGGAGGGAAAGAGGGGCTACTACGGCTAGTTACTTGAAGGTAAGAGTGGACAGTGAGGGCTGGCAATGGAGGGAAAGAGGGGCTACTACGGCTAGTTACTTGAAGGTAAGAGTGGACAGTGAGGGCTGGCAATGGAGGGAAAGAGGGGCTACTACGGCTAGTTACTTGAAGGTAAGACTGGACAGTGAGGGCTGGCAATGGAGGGAAAGAGGGGCTACTACGGCTAGTTACTTGAAGGTAAGACTGGACAGTGAGGGCTGGCAATGGAGGGTAAGAGGGGCTACTACGGCTAGTTACTTGAAGGTAAGACTGGACAGTGAGGGCTGGCAATGGAGGGAAAGAGGGGCTACTACGGCTAGTTCCTTGAAGGTAAGAGTGGACAGTGAGGGCTGGCAATGGAGGGAAAGAGGGGCTACTACGGCTAGTTACTTGAAGGTAAGACTGGACAGTGAGGGCTGGCAATGGAGGGAAAGAGGGGCTACTACGGCTAGTTACTTGAAGGTAAGACTGGACAGGGAGGGCTAGTTGAAATCCAAGACAAATGCAACATGTTCCTTGACTTGACTTGGGGATGGCTCGTACTCTTGCGATTTAACGTGAGCTGTCGAAGATGCCGACATTAAACTAGTTGCCTATTTATGAGCTGATGCGTTTACGTTTTAGTTTTCAGATTCTTGGAACATTGGACGAACTTACCTTTTGTGGATGAAACATTTTTTTTTTTAATTTATGAACTAAGTTTTTAAATGTCATTAACGTATTGTTGTGGTATAAAAAATTGTAATGCCCGTAAAATAAAGAATTTTATGTAGAAATATCTACATCTTATTTTTTTATGTTTTGCTATGGACATAATGTATAGGTTTACACTATTGCCATTCGATCTTTTGTACACTATAGCAATGATATTATCTATATTAAAAATGTAGGGGCTACAAATAAAATGAACCTATCCAAATATATTTTCAATGTTAGTTCGTTATATTTCTTTTATTATGTCAATAACCTCGGTAAAGTAGACCAGGTCAACCCGTGTCACAACAAACATAACAGACATTTATGGCTTCTCAATTTTTAAGGAATGAAATGAACATTAAATTTTGTGAAGTTAAGATCTGTTACAGCGCCACTCCCGTTTCTACAGCTCTTTTTTGTTATCTTCATTTCACTCTTCTATCGGTCAGTTTGAAAATACTTCACTGTAAGAAGCAAATCTTGTCAAAATAATGTCGAGATGTCTAGTAAGAGAATTAAAACTAATTTGATCATCCGGTATGCTAGGACAAATTTGTACAAGTGCTCCTTCTCCCATAGTGCCATTGGAGAATGGGTTGCCTGAATCAGCCAGGAAAACTAACGACTTAGCAGTTTAAGTCACTGATTAACATGCATAACTAGACTGACACATGAAAATCTTTATTAAAATCACTAAATTTAGAAACCCTTCAGGACAGAAGACTTAAAAGTAAGTAGTAAATTATACATAAAACACCGAATCATAATCTTCAAATACAAAAATAAAACTTAATAAAATACTCTGAAAGACACAAAGATAACAGTACATTTAATGTTCCATATGCTAGGACATATTTGTACAAATGCTCCTTCTTCCCTAGTGGTATTACATCATGTTGCCTGAGTCAGCCAGGAAAATGACTTGGCAGACTTGAAACCATTGATTAACATGCATGACTAGGTTGACCTAGGTAATCATCATCTTTTTTTTTTTTTAAGTAACGTCTGTATTTTATAAGAGCCCAGTTCACAATAAAATAAGATGAAATGCGTAGGACTTAATTATCTTCTCTTTTGCTAGAAATGCACCATAGAACTAATCCATCATCTTGTGCCAGAGTTATATTATCATATCAAAACTAATCCAATAAATGCCAGATATATTTTTATTCGGGAAAACAAAGATCTACGTCATTGGACGAATTCTTGAATAAAGTTCTCAGAAGGGACGACTTAAAATTACAATCCAAAGAAGATTGTTAAGGACTAAGAGAAACTCGCTTAACCCTGAAAATAATGGTCAGTGGTAGTGATTTGAGAACTTACTTAATAGTAATAGAGATTGAAAATAATGGTCAGTGGTAGTGATTTGAGAACTTTCATAATAGTAATAGAGATTGAAAATAATGGTCAGTGGTAGTGATTTGAGAACTTACTTAATAGTAATTGAGATTGAAATTAATGGTCAGTGGTAGTGATTTGAGTACTTACTTAATAGTAATAGAGATTGAAAATAATGGTCGGTGGTAGTGATTTGAGTACTTTCTTATTATTAATAGAGATTGAAAATAATGGTCAGTGGTAGAGATTTGAGTACTTTCTTATTATTAATAGAGATTGAAAATAATGGTCAGTGGTAGAGATTTGAGTACTTTCTTATTATTAATAGAGATTGAAAATAATGGTCAGTGGTAGAGATTTGAGTACTTTCTTAATATTAATAGAGATTGAAAATAATGGTCAGTGGTAGAGATTTGAGTACTTTCTTAATATTAATAGAGATCGAATATAATATTCATGTAAAGTTTTCTCCAAGATTCTGTTTGTTTTCCATGTAATATTTATTTAATTTACACATTTTCTTTATTAGCAAAAACATGGCTTTACTTGTACGAGTATTTCTGGCCTCGCGCAAAGCATTGCTCTCTTTCTTTCCATTCCAACTCTCAATCTTTAGGTCCTTGCAGTATGTACCATCCCCCCTAAATAAATAAACCATGTCCTTACCCTCGCTACCCCACTTCTGTTGTACAAGTACGCCCTATTTACCACACACAGTTCTAGGTCGACTTTGTAGTACAGGCGCAGCGACCTATCTAAGAGAGACTTGGAACACCCTCTTGCTTTCTCTCTCTCTCTCTCTCTCTCTCTCTCTCTCTCTCTCGTAATCTGTTGGGAAATTGTCATTTAGCATTCATAGGAGTGGCTTTCTGGGCATGTCACATTTCATATGCAAGGTTATAAATAGCTTCATTTTA